>WOXC01008646.1:0-600000 GCA_011680675.1 Gymnobelideus leadbeateri | reverse complement strand
TAGTCCCTGCCCTCAAGGAACTTACATTCTAATTGGCAGAAAGAACACATGCATGTGTAGTCTATAGAACTGGGGGAGATAACAGAAGATATGTAGCCTGTCTACAGAGGCTTGGACTTAGTCTTCTACTCCAAACTCTACTGGCAGACTGAGTCCCCACAAGCAAGGCCAGTATTCCTTCTCTCAGGGTTCTAAAAGGACACCTGAGGAATTGCAGGGTTTTCTATCAATACTGTCTTGAGCCCTCATTCAGTGTCTTCTTTCAATATTAATCACCAACAATTATTGCTCCCAATATAATTTTGCCAGTTCCAGTTAGTATTTTCCTGGTATCATTTAATCATATATATCAATTGATATCAATAAGAAATTGATGCCAATTACCTTTTTACAAGATATGTGCAACTTACCCAGTGAGAAGAAACAGGTTATGGCTTCAGGTTCAGTGACAAGTTCTTACCAACCTCTTCCCTCTCCTCTACCCTCCACTTCACCAATTACTTCAGAGGTATGGTACTTTAGATAACAGACCAAGACAACCAATTTCTCAGGGTAGATTTCCAACCTTAACATTTTCTGAGCTGGCATTAACCTGTGCAGCTCTGATGATAGAGCCACTCCGCTGTATTGTGCTGACAACGGCATCTGTTCTTACCTCACTTTGATGTGGCCAGGTATTTGAGATCACTGAGAGTTTAAATGAACTGGATACATGCCCAGCAGGGCTGCTATGACAACCCCTCAGAATGACAAGCTGAGCTCATAACTCCAACAGTTTCTATACATCCATGAAGGCACTGACTTCTCCCCCTACCCATCCTTCCTTTGTGGTCTCTTGGGAACAGAGACAAAAATTCTCAGAGCCAACCATGAGACAAGACTGAGTTTATGAGCTGCTGGTACCTTCCTCTCCAAAAGCATCTTCCATTTATTCTGTATTTATTTTGCAGGTATAACAGGGTACTAGCCAATAGAGGAGGACAGCCACAGCAGCCACAAAAATAACTAATATTTCATGCCACTCACTGCATGCCAGCCAATGTTATCATCTCAACAGCCCCTCACAACAACTCTGGGAGGTAGACGCTATTATCATTCTCATTTTACAATCGAAGAAACTGAGGCAAACAGAAGTTAAGTGACTTGACCAGAGCCAAACAGCTAGTCAATGGGAGGCTGAATCAGAACTCAGGTCTTCCTGACTCTAGGTCCAGCACCACCTATCTGATAAGGCTTTTTATCACACACCACATGTTTTGTTTCCTGCCAACCCTTGTGTATGCCTGGAAATCTGCTCCAAGAGATGCTTGATGACAGGTAGCAGAGGAGCCCTGACCCCAATTTGGAGCATGTTAAGGTATTCTGTGGTTGTTTCTTGTCTATATACTGAGAGATGAAGAAAAATTGGCTAATGAGCCGGAATGGAGAGTGCATACAACAAGCAGGCAAAATCAGGGGCTCTCTCTCCTGACAGTGACCAGAGGAAAAGCCACTTACAGATGGAAGAGAGGTAACACCAGTGGCCTATTTTCTTTCCACCTGGGCCAACATGTGGTCAGGAACATATGGAGCCTCTATCTCTTTGTCTCTGTCTTTGTTCTTTCCTGCTTCTGGGCGAAGGAGAATTGAGATAAAAGACCAGGTGGTAATGTTGTGAGCTTTAAAAGATCAGAAGAGCTACCAGAGGTCCAGCGATAGGAGACCATGGCAGAAACTATGGTAGCTGCCAGGCAGAGCCAATGAGGGACCAGCACAGCCTGGAAGAGCAGAGTGACCCAGACCAACAAGCAAGAGAGTGACTCATCCTCAGCTATTGGCATTCTGAAGTGAACTTAGTGGGAGGAATGTTTGCAGCAGCTGCTGGAAGTGTGACCCCACTGTCAGCAGGGACCAGGGGGTGATGGGGAGAGTGGGCCTCTTTTCAGGGGAAGACGTTTGCACATCTAGTGCTCCTCAGGAAATAGCCTTTTGTACCCTCAGATACTTACTAAATCTCTTTTCTTTGTTGAGTCAGAAGAAGGGATTTGTTCGTGTGCATTTGCTATTATGTTGACGGAGGTTTACAAGATCATAGGGCCATGGGATTTGGAACCAGAAGGGGTGCTAGAAATGATCTAGTCCTAATTTTATAGGTGAAGAAACTGAAGTCAAAAAAGTTAAAGGAGGGATGGCTAGGTGGTGCAGTGAATAGAGCACCAGCCCTGGAGTCAGGAGGACCTGAGTTCAAAACCGGCCCCAGACACTTAACACAGAAACCAGCCGTGTGACCTTGGACAAATCACTTAACCCCAATTGCCCCTCCAAAAAAAAAGAAAAAAGAAAAAAAGTTAAAGGGTCCTAAGGTCACAGGGGAAGGCTATTGTCATGGAGAACAATGAAGGTCTTGGTGGTGGGAATTCTAGCTAAAGTAGCTTAAGCAGGAGCTGGGGGCAGGAACACTCAGTTGTAAAAAAAGCATGTACATGTTCAGTGGCCACAGCAGATTGAGATGCTGTAAATGTAGCAACCCATCCTCCAGTACATTTAAGCTCCTTGAGGGAAGACACTTGTGTTTGTTTTTTCACTTTGTCTTTGTACCCCCATCATCTAGTATAGTGTCTTCCTTATAGTGCTTAGTAAATGCTGGTTGGGTTGGGATTGGAGGAGATGACATTACTTCTCCTAGGTAAATATCAAGATTACAGCCCGGGAAGGTTTAATATTATTAAAAATTATTACCTAGGGGTGGCTAGGTGGCACAGTGAGTAGAGCGCCAGCCCTGGAGTCAGAAGGACCTGAGTTCAGATCCGGCCTCAGACACTTAACACACACACAAACAAAACCTAGCCGAGTGACCTTGGGTAGATTACTTAACCCCAGTTGCCCTCCAAAAAGCAAATCAAAATAAAATAAAATAAAATAAAAATTATTACCTGGGAAAGAAAAGATTCATTCACAACCATTTTTTTTAGAGAATGACAATGTTGAGGGTCATTTCTGGGACCAAAAGAGATTTTTCAGAAGAATTAGATGTGCCAGTCATTCAATTTTATTTGTTGTTCTTTCTTTCCCCCTGGTATTTAGGAACAAGCCCTCCATGTAATTTGGAATGGAGATGTTTAGTCTCTCTGAGTGAAGTCGTAATAAAAACATCAAATAGAATCAATAAAAAAATCAAAGACATCAATTGCCTTTGATTATGCCTGTGCAGAGCAGTTATCTGTAAACTGTGTTTTCCCCGTCTGAGGAATATTTCTTTATTTTTTTTCCTTGTACTTGTTTATTGAAACCAGTAGCAGAAGTAGAAGGGGACCAATGTCCTATTTGTTGTTGATTGGCAAAATACAACTCTAACTGCACAGTAAAAACAAAGAAGAGTCAGAATATCCCAATAAAAACCACAGACAAGGCTTAGGGGGAAGAGCTCTGTGGACAAGGGTTCTTTCCTGGCTTTGGAACTTCCTTTGTGTGTAACCTTGGGCAAGTCATTTAGCTTCCTGAACTTAAGTTAACTCCTCTGTGGAATGAGGGGAGTGAACTAACTGACCTGTAAGTCCTTCCTGAACCTAGTGCTGTGATCTTTATCAACATTTATTAAGCAGATTGCCATCCTAGGTGCTGGAGGAGATTCAAATTTATATGTCACAGTTTTTATTCTTTTATTTTTTAATTTTTTTATTCTTTTTAAAAATTAAAAAAAAAATTTATTTTTTAAAATTAAAATTTTTTTTCATAGTTTCTATTCTTATAGAGATTATATGTTATTGGGAAGATGAGGTACACAGAGATTATTATAATACAAAGTATTACATGATCCATCTTCCTTCCAGAGAAGCAAAACAAAGTTCTTTAATGAGGGCAGAAAGGAGGATCATTATCAACCAGGGTGGAAGTTGGGAAAGGGTCAGAATTAAATCCATTTCCACAGGGAGGCAATCTCATAGGATGCTTAGGCTAGAGAAGCTGTTACGTAAGTTATTTCACACAACTCAAAGTTGGTAGAGAAAGCAGAGCTTTGTCTTAGGACAAGAGTTCTCTTCTCTGTTCAAGTGAGAGCTGATTGCTAAATTTTTAGTGTGAATATTG
This sequence comes from Gymnobelideus leadbeateri, assembly GCA_011680675.1. Lineage (NCBI taxonomy): Eukaryota > Metazoa > Chordata > Mammalia > Diprotodontia > Petauridae > Gymnobelideus > Gymnobelideus leadbeateri. The sequence continues at coordinate 595,935 of WOXC01008646.1, read as the reverse complement.
ACACCTCAAAAATGAGCAAATGCCTCAAATCAGGAGTTGGCTTATTGTTTTTTGATTGCTTAAACTTACGAAGTGATGAAGAAAATGTTACTAATGCAGATTAAACTCTAAAATATGTCCTTTGGAAGTATTTTTTTTGAGAGCTGCTTGTTGAACATTTGCCGTTCAATGTGTCACCTTACTTCACTTTATTTGACTTCTACCCTCAGTTACTTATTAAAGCTCTTTTCTTTCTTGAGTCAGAAGAAGAGGGGATTTGTTCATGTGCATGTGTTATTATGTTGACTCAGTTTACAAGATCATAGGGTCATGAGATTTAGAGCCAGAAGGGATGCTAGAGATAATTTAGCTCTAATTTTATAGATGAAGAAACTGAGACCAAAAAGGTTAAAGGGTCCCAAGGTCACAGAGGAAGGCTATTGCCATGGAGAACAATCAAGGTGTTAGTGGTGGGGACTCTCCAGCTAAAGTAGCTTGAGTAGGAGCTGGGGGCAGGCACACAAAGCTAGATGTAAGAAGCCGTGCACACGTTCACAGACAAAGTGACCACATCAAATTGAGATGATATTTTGTTTTTCTAGCTTGACACTGTTACTTGTTGGGCCTGAACTGTTAAGATCTGAGTCCTAGACCTCACTTCTTATTGTCCTTCCCTTGGACAGTGGTGATTACTTATTTTGACCCTGTTTCTGCTTCAGACAGTCTGCTCACCTCTTGCTCTTTGCAGTTTCACAACTTGTCTGCCCATTTCTGGGTCTGGGTTTGACCTCCAACTCATTAGAACATCTTGGCTTCTCCTCTAGCAGAATTCAATTAGCACCATGGACCACCTGGGGGCAGTGCTAGATGGTGGGATTGATGGGGTACTTGGAATGTATATATGTCTGTAATATCAATCTGTAACATCAGTTTGTAAGTGGGGTGCTTTGGGATTTATGTCTGTAAAATCAATTTGTAAAACCAGTCTGTACGATCACATTTCCACCCCCCCCCCCAGCCTCAGAGCATTGACTCTGCCCCTTCCCCTTTCCAGCACTCTGCCCAGCAACAACTCATGACCTGTTTATCTCTGCTTGATCTATGAATCCTTCACTAAATGTCATCTCCCTTAGTTAGAGTGGCCAGCTGCACCATAAATTCTTCAATACCTTATCTATAGGGTAACTCCTTAGCCAATTATATACCCACACTGTCTCTGATGACTTTGGTGGGTGGCAGACTACGCACTCTTTAGTGACGGGTCAGGCCTAAAACCACACCTCCAGCTAGCCCCCCCTTGAGCTATTTCCCAGTGAATCAGTTGATATTAAAAGTGCATGGTCCTTTTGAGCACTGACCACTCCTTAACTCCTCCCTAATCCCACCCTTACTCACCTAGTTAGCATAATTGACACCTTAAAACTATGCCTGTGACCCCTGTAAGTTTGCAGGTTCCCCAAGAATCCTCGCCCACTGTACCAGCGCGATGCTGTGCAGCATAACAACAAACTTTACAATTTCGGCTTCAAAGTTTGCTTGAGCCTGGTGAATTCCTTCCAGACTGAATAGCAGGGTTTCTGGTCACTGATAGTGGTCAGGGTCCCTGGCAGAACCTCTTACCCAACCCCCACCCTTATCACCTTTCCCTCTTCAGGATCCCAGAGCCAGAGCTAGTGTGCAAAGTCAAAGAAGGGACTGGCCAGTGGAGCAAGAGAGAGGATAGCCATACTACAGGTATAGTCACATTGGGGGAAAAAGCACCTGCCTTCTCTAAGGAGTCTCACCCCTCAACCTCACAGTGAGCAAACCCTAGGAGCGATGCACAATGGTAATGGGTACATTTGTGTTACTCCTTGGAGAACTTTGTTCAAGACAAGGCATGGAGACCACCATTTGGGAGGAAAGTACATGTTTCTGGGGAGAAAGTGCCTGTCCCCATCTCAGCAAAGAAGCATACACCTCTGGATGTTGGCACCTTGGTCAAAGTCCTGTTTATCCAATACTATCAACCCCAGCCCTTTCCAGTGAGTACAGCTGAGGGGAGCAGGAGAAACGCTTAAGTCAAAAGCATTAGGGAAAATCTGTGCCTAGGTATGGACTAGTAGAAACTACCATGATAGGTACCCTTCTCCCTTCCGTCCCCCATTTAGAAGCACTGGGCCAAATAGAGAGAAGGAGATGAAAGTTTCTAGTAGGAAAGGAAAGGGGATTACCTGCCAGTGTTCCTTCCGTGCTTTCCTGGACTATTCCCTCACACCCACCTGCCCATGATTGTGGTGAGATTGATGGACTCTCAGATCATAGGACGATTGGCTGTCAGAGCTGGGAGGGATCTGGGGGATCGTCTGGTCCAACTCATCAAGGGAGACAAGACTCGTGAAAGCATTGTGGGAAGTATAATGCACTGTACAAATGTAAAGGATTGTTGTTACTGACATCTGCTGTTTTTAATTATCTGTTCCCACGGCTCCCCCTCCTGTAGATGTGAATAATCAAAGAGGAGACTGCCCGGCAGAGCTCGCTTGACAGAGCAGACCAGAGTTCTGGAAGAGCCGGGTGTGAATTGAATTCTGTTTTCCTGCCAATCATCTCAGAGAGATTCTATCTTCATTTCTGATTGATCTTCCGTTGACAGGAGCCACCTCCAAACTTACTTTATTGTCCCACCATCTTTTCCGTAAATTGGCACAGTGGTATCACAAGAACCTGGGCAGAAACACATGCAATCCAGGTCTCAGCTTGGCCATTAACTTAACTTTACAATATTGAGCAAATCACTTTCTTTCTCTGGCCTCAGTTTCCTTTTCTGTTAAATGAGGGGATTGATGACTTCTAAGGTCCCTCCTAGCTCTAGCATCCAATATTCTGTGACTTTTGAAAACCTTACATAAGTATATTTATAAGGCTTCTGCTTAATCTTTAGAACTTTGGTGGTGAATCTCTTGATCATTCCCCAAAACATGGAGAGCCATCCCACCAGGTCCTTTCCACTCATTTATAAATTCAACTTGTAACTCTGGTGAAAGGAAAATACTCCAATCCTCTCCCTCCACTCTTTTTTATTGTTCCTCAGTATTGAGAGGGGCAGTAGAAATCTGCATATTCATTTGAAAATGAGATCAGTCACTAGCTATAACCGGTCACGTATCAACCAACGAGTCTGGACCTGGATTAGGTACAATATTGCCACTGAAAAAAAGGGAGAGAGAAGCTAAATAATTTAAACTCATTATTCTGCTAATCTTCCTGCTTGGCCCAGCTCCCCAGAGGTGTGTTAGGAGGTAATTGAAAACAGTGAGACTCACAGAGAAGGCATTCAAGAAGAGACTTGCCAGTCCTGGAGAGCAGATCCTTGGTCACCTTTTCTATCATTTAATTGAGAAAGAATTACCAGGGGGCAAGGAGGGGGTGGGGGATGGGGGGGAGAGACAGAGACAAAAAGACAAGAGACAGAGACAGACAGAGACAGAGAGAGCAACACAGAGAGACAGGCAGAGAGAGAGATTGAGAGAAAGGCAAAGAGAGACAGGCAGAAATAAAGTCACAGAGAGACAGAGAAAGAGACTGAAAGACATAAAGAGACACAGACAAAGGCAAGGAGACACACAGAGAGACAGAGAGACAAAGATAGAAGCAGAGACAGACAAAGACAGAAACAGAGTGAAAGAGAAAGACAAAGGCAGAGGTAGAGACAGATAATGAGGCACAGATAAAGACAAGGAGACAGACAGACAGACAAAGAGAAAGACTGAGAAACAGAGATAGAGACAAAGGGACACAGATAAAGGGAAGGAGACAAAGACAGAAAGAGACAGAGAAAAGGATTGAGAGAGAAAGGGACACACATGGAGAAAGAGACAGAAAAAGGGAGAGAGAGACAGAGACAAAGGGAGAGAGATGCAGAGGAAGAGACTGAGAGAGACATAGATAATAAAAACAAGGAGACAGAAACATAGAGAGAAGAGGAGAGAGACACAGGCACAGGGACAGAGATCATAGATTATACAGGCAAACTGAAATTAAGAATAGAATTTCTTACTGCAATCCCAATCTTGAAAATCATGTTCCTTTCTTGCTAGTGTAGTGGGGCTGATAAAATTGTGCTTGTGCCCTGGCCCTTTTCAGTGGGGCTACATGCTCTGACTTCTTGCTAAAGGACAGAATTAACCAGGGGCTCTGTTAAGGGACAGTGGGCATTGCCTATGTAGCACCAGAGAGCCTAACTCCCAAGTGAATTGGCAAGTTGTCTCATCTACATCTTTACAATCCCCAAAGTGGGTAGTTCTTCCTGACTCAGGGACCAATTATTTTTAACTCTTTTTTTCTTTTAATTTAAATTTTAAAATTTAAATTATCAGTTCCAAATTTACTCCTTTTCTCCACCCCCTATCCAACCCATTGAGAAGGCAAGAAATACAGTATGCATCATACATATAAAGCTATGGAAAACATTTTCCCACATTAGTCATGTTGTGGGGAAAAAAACAAGAAAAATAAAGAAATTGAAAGAAAATATACGTTAATCTGCACTCTGAATTCATCAGTTCTCTGGAGGTAGAGAGCATTTTTCATTGAGTCCTTTGTCATGGAGCATTGTATATATATACATAGATCAGTAACTAAGTCTTTCAGAGTTGATTGTTATTAGAATATTGCTGTTACTATATACAACATTCTCTTAGTTCTTATTTCATTTTGCACCAGCTCATGTATATCTTTCCAGGTTTTTCTGAAACTATCTTTTTCACCATTTCTTAAAGCACAGCAGTATTTCTTCACAATAATATACCACACTTGTTCAGCTATTCCCTAATTGATGAACAACACCTAAGTTTCCAATTCTTTGTCATCATAAAACAAGCTTCTATAAATGTATTTGTACATATAGGTCGTTTTCCTTTTTCTTTGATCTCTTTGGAGTACAGAAATAGTAGAAGCATTGTTGGGGTGAAAGAATACGCACATATTTATAACCGTTTTGGGCATAATTCCAAATTATTCTCCAAAACAGTTGGACTAGTTCACAGCTCTGCCAACCATTGTGTACCCATTTTCCCATAGCTCCTCTAGCATTTGTCATTTTTCCTTTTCTGTCATGTTAGTCAATCTGATGGATTTGAGGTGATACCTCAGAATTGTTTTAAATTGCATTTTTCAAATTATTAGTTATTTAGAGTTTTTATATGATTATTGATAGCTTTGATTTCTTGTAAAAACCACCTGTTCATAATTTTTTATCCACTTATCAATTTTTAAAAATAAATTTCGTTCAGCTCTTTACATATTTGAGAAATGAGAACTTTATCAGAGAAACTTGCTGTAAAATTTTCCCCATTTCCTACTTTCTAATTTTGGTTGTATTGGCTATGTTTTTGCAAACCCTTTTTAGTTTAATATAATCATAATGATCTGTTTATTTCCTGTGATCCTCTCTATCTCTTATTTGGTGATGAACTCTTCCCTTATCCATAGATCTGGCAGGTAATTTTTTCCATGACTCCCTAATTTGCATATGATATTACTTTTTACATCTAAATCATGTACCCATTTTAACCTTATCTTGGTATACAGTTTGTGAAGTTAGTCTGTTCCTAGTTTCTACCAGACTACTCTCCAATTTTCTCAGTAGGTTCTGTTAAATAATGAGTTCTTGCCCCAGTAGCAGGGATCTTTGGGTTTAGCAAATACTAGGTTACTGCAGTCATTTACTTCTGTATATTTTGTACCTAATCTGTTCTATTGATCAATCACTCTTATTTCTGATTGCAATGCCAAGGAAAGGAACTTCCAAGGTTCAGAATACCAGCATAGTAACTCTCCATTTTATTCAGTGACAAATTAAGGCAAAACATTCATAGAACAGGGAAAATCAAAATACAGCATTCACCAAGTGTGATTCAATAATTACCAAGTACTACTCCACCCCTGGGCAGTACATTCATTTAGTCAATCACAAAGTCTCTCTTCCCAAATGGAGATTAAGATTAGTTTCCAATCATAAACAAAGTATATTCATTTGGTCAATCACAGAGCACAAAAAAGTCCAGTTTCTCACCCCTGGATAACAACTGAATTACAATTATGATCAGTTAACCAAGCACCTTCTCAAAAGGGGCAGTGGAGAGCACAAAGGCCACCAACCCCTAGCTACAGCAAGGTTAAGATATCAACACAGCATTTAATACCCAAGGAGAGGTCTTTTCTTCATCTTGACCAGAGGCAAGTTCTAAGCAATCTCTGTTCCTGGGGAGACAAAGCTTAACAAAGCCACAATATACATTGCCAGTGTCCTCATCAATTCACTCTCTGCCTGCAGAACAGTCTCAGGACTCCTGAAAATATTAGCAAGACCCTTTTCCAGGATTTCTGTAAATATACAACAAGAAAATCCTTCTTCAGGGCTTCTGAACCAATAGCAAGTTTCCAGGACCTCTGCAACAATAGCACTGTCCTCTACCAATGGATGAATCTGGCAAAACAATATCGAAACAGACAGACAAAATACCCACATCACAGCCATGTTTCCTCAGTCCTTGGCAGCTCCAGGTGGCAGCTCTCAAAAGTCCTGGGCAGATCCAACTGGCCCTCAGCAATCCTCTCTCTCTCTCTCTCTCTCTCTCTCTCTCTCTCTCTCTCTCTCTCTCTCTCTCTCTCTCTCTCTCTCTGCCTCCACAATGCTGCTCTCAAAAGTTCTTATGCCTCTCTCTGCTTGGGCTTCTATCTAAATCCATGGCACCAGCTCCTCCCAGTTCAACACTCTCTTTTCATGTCAACAAGTCCATCCCACACGTGGGATTCACAAGCTCTGGGTTTCAACACTCAACCTGAAAACCAAACCAATACAGGGGAATCTTTAAATTCCATTACCATTACACTTGTCCATGACCAGATTGCTACTTTGTAGTATACTTTGAGACCTAGTACTTCCAGGCTGTCTTCCTCCACTTTTTTTATTGATTCTCTTGGAATTGTTGACCTTTTGTTCCTCCAGATGAATGTTGTTATTGTTTATAATTATTTGGTAAACACTGAGCAAGTAAATTAATATACAGAGTATTGTCATTTAAAAAATTTTACTAGCTGGACCTACATGAAAAATTAATATTTTTTCTAATTGTTTAAATCTGTCTTTATGTGAAGAGTGTTTTGTAATTGTGTTTGTATAGTTTCTGTGTGTGTTTAACAGGTAGACTTCCAAAAAGTTTATATCCCAAAAGTTTTATGCAATTATTTTAAATAGAATTTCTCTTTTTATTCCTGTTTGGAATACATAGAATGCTAATGATTTTTGTAGGTTAATTTTAAATCCTGAAATTTTGCTAAAGTTACTTGTTTTGACTAGTTTTTTTCATTGATTCTTTTTTTTTTAAAGAAATGCTTTATTAACTTCTGTTTTACATCATTCATTTCTGCCAGATTTTGAGTTACAATCATTTTCCCCCCATTATTCCCCTACCCAGCCTCCCAGAATAGTAGTCCCACAAGATATCTCTTCCTCCAATCTGCTCTCTCCCATACCTTCTCCCATACCCCCATCGACTTTTCCATTAGAGGAAGGTGACTCTTTGTGTCCCAATGCCTGCACATCTTATCTCTCAATTACAAGCAAAAGAGTATTAATAATAGTATTTATATATATTTGAAACATTTAATGTTAATACCTCGAATTTCAGATCCATTTCCTTCCTCCCTTGTCACCCATTCTCTCTTGGGAGATAAGTAATTCAGTATATGTTGTACATGTCTAGCTATGCAAAATATTATCATAGTAGATATATTGTACAAGGCTGCTTATAATTCCCTCCCACTCATCCCACCCCCCACCTGGTCCATTCCCTACATGTTCCTGTCCCTCTTCTATACTGGGTACTTCCAACTTCCCCTCACCCCAAGGATGCCCTCCCATCCCCCCCCTTCCCCCTATCCTGCTGCAGGTTGAGATATCCCATTTAGTATGTATGTCATTTTCTCCCTGAACCAAATTCAATGTGAATGTGGTTTTGCCTTTTTAGCCTTCCTTATTCTCCCCCTCCTTTGCAACCACTTCCCCTTGCTTCTTCTACATGGGATAGTTTACCCTACCCTGTCTCTCCCCATCTCCTCTTGCCACTTTCCTCTCTCACCTCATAATTTCATCCCTTGGGTATTCTCCCTTCCCAACAAATTCAACCTATGCCCTCTATCCATATATAACTGTAACTATATACACACACATTCACATATGTATTCATATGACCACACCCCCTTCTTCCATTATTTTCATAGTGAGAAAGATATCATCAGTCACAGTTATTGCTTTTCCATATAGGAATGTAAATAGTTCAACTTTGATAAGTTCCTTTTGATTTCTTTTCCCTGATTACCTTCTCAGGCATCTCTTCCTTCTTGTGTCTGGATGTCAAATTTTCTATTCAACTCTGGTTTTTTCCTCAAGAATGCTTGAAAGTCCTCTATTCCACTGAATGACCATATTTTCCCCTGAAACAAAATACTCAGTTTTGCTGGGTAGGTGACCCTTGGGTTCATTCCCAGTTCTTTTGCCCTCTGGAATATCATATTCCATGCCTTTGATCCCTCAGTGTAGTAGCTGCCAGGTCCTGGGCTATTCTGATTGTGTTTCCACAATATTGAAATTGTTTCTTCCTGGCTGCTTGGAGTATTTTCTCCTTGATCTGGGGATTCTGGAACCTGGCTATAATATTCCTGGGAGTTTTCTTTTTGGGATCTTTTTCAGGAGGTGATCTGTGGATTCTTTCAACCTCTATTTTGCCTCTGGGTCTAAAACATCAGGGCAATTTTCCTTGAGAATTTCTTGAAGGGTGGTTTCTAGGTTCTTTCTTTGATCATGGCTTTCAGGTAGTCCAATAATTTTTAAATTGTCTCTCCTGGATCTATTTTCCAGGTCAGTGTTTTTTCCCATGAGATATTTCACACCTTCTATTCTTTCATTTGTTTGGATCTGCTTAACAGCATCTTGATTTCTCCTACAGTCATTAGCTTCCATTTGCTCCAGTCTAACTCTGAAGGAATGAATCTCCTCAGTGAACTTTTGAGATTCTTTTTCCATCTGGCAAATTCGACTTTTTAAGGCATTCTTCTCCTCATTGCCCTTTTGGGCCTCCTTTGCCATTTGAGTTAGACTATTTTTTAAGGTGTTGTTTTCCTCAGTCAGACTGTTGACCCTCATTTCATACTTTTCCTGCATCCTTCTCATTTCTCTTTCCAATTTTCCCTCCACTTCTCTTATTTGATTTTTAAAGTCCTTCTTAAGGTCTTCTATGGCCTGCAACCCGTTTATGTTTTCCCCTGGGGCTTTTGGAGCAGGAATTCTGACCTCACAGTCCTTTTCCCTCTCTATGCCCCCAAAATAGGAGTCTAGGGTTGCATTTTTCTCTTTCCTTTGCCTTGGCATGTTGCCACTTAATTACTTGACTTTTGGGCTTGTTGCCACACTATGGCTTTAAGGCCAGCTAGAGGAATTTTCATCCCCAAACTGTGGGGGGCAACTTCCATTTCTGGCAAGCTGTAAACCCACCCATGACTTCCACCCTAGATCACAATCCAGATCCGGGGAGGTTAAAGCAAGAGCGATTACCCCCCAAGACTGATCTCTGGATCTCCCTACGATTTGCAGGCTGGGAGCTGGAGCTGCCTTTGAAAACTACCAAATGGCACGTCTCCTCAGCAGCTTCTAGACCCCAGGGGAGGGAGCCGATGCATTCCCTAAATACTGGACCCAAAGTCCATAGGACACTAACCTCTTACTTTGTCCTAGGCATGTCTATGTTGATAATTCTGGAGTCGCCACAGCTCCTGGTGTTCTGGGATTCCTCCAGCTGGCTGCTGGCCCTGCCGCCCTGGGGCTAAAACCTCGGCTCACGCGGACCTGGGCTCGGCTCGGCTCCTGTGCTCTGCGACCTGCCAGGTCCCAGACTGCTGCACTGGTCCTTCCTGCAGGGCTGCTGGGCTGTCCTCAGCGGGAGGTTAGCTTCTCTGTGTCGTTCTGTGGGTGCTGGGGCTCCAGAAGTTGTTCAGAGCCCCCTTTTACATAGTTTGGGGGGAATCTGGGGGCAGAGTGGCTTGGACGAGCTGTTTCTACTCCGCCATCTTGGCTCTGCCCCTTTTTCATTGATTCTTTAGGGTTTTCTAAGTATATTATCATATCATCTACAAAAGTGATAGTTTTGTTTCCTCATTGCTTAATTTTATTTCTTTGATGTCTTTTTCTTGTCTTTGTTGTAGCTAGCATTTCTAGTATAATATTTAATAATAATGGTGATCGGTATCCTTATTTCATCCCTGATGTTATTGGAAAGGCTTTTAGTTTATCTTCATTTCATGCTTGCTCTTGGTTTTAGATAGACACTACTACTTTTAAGAAAAACTTCATTAATCTCTATGCTTTCTAGGATTTTTTATAGGAATGGATGCTGTAGTTTATCAAAATATATTTTTTGTATCATATGATGTTTTTTGTTTTTGTTATTGATATGATCAATTATGCTTATAGTATTCTGTAATGGAAATGCAGATTTGAAGATCTTCCCTGCCCCTAGGCCCTTTGATTGGCTTAAGCAACTTTGATTGACTTAAAGTGACTCTGAGAACCTTCCTTGATTTGAAAATATACTCTGCCCCCTAATAGGCTGAATGTGGTCACATGGAGCCTGTGGTAGGAGGCTTGATTTTCAGGAATGACTACACCTTGATGCTGTGTGATTGGGCAGTAGGTCAAGAAGGTGTTTACATTCTCTGAGCCAGGAGAAGACTATATAATCCCTGATTTGAGGCTTTGCTTTGGGGCTCACTTTGAGAAGTGTTGTGTGATTTGACCATATGAGACTCTGGGAAGCTGTTGAGAGCCTCCCAGCTTTGAAAACCCAGATGTTGATGCTTCCCTCTCTGGTAACTGTGATTTGGTATTGATATAATGGTTGGACAGTTTGGAAGCCTGTCTGTTTGATCTGTCTGTATACTCTGAAGTTCTGGGTACTGACCTTTTCCCCCTGAACTAGGTAATATATGTTTGTTTGATTACAGTAAGCTTGTTAACCCATTTTGAGTTGCTTTCCTTTTGAAAAGCAGATCTAAGAACCTGTGTTGGCAGCCACCCTGGGGATGTTGGGGTGCTTGCTGCTACATATTCCTAATATAATATAATATAATGTAATGTAATTATTCCTAATATAATATAATGCCCTACATTTCTGACATAAATCCCACCTGGTAAAAGTGTATGATCTTTTTTTTTAATTCCCTTATTAATATTTTATTTTTTAAAATATTTCCATCAATATCCATTAGGGAAATGTGGTCTATAGTTGTTGTTTTTTTTCCTTCTGTTTTTGCACTCCTTAGTTTAGGTAACAGAAAGATATTTATGTCATAGAAGGAATTTGGTAAGATTCCTTCACCTATTTTTTTTTTCAGATAGCTTATGTAAAATTAGAACTAATTTTTTTTAAATGTTGGCTAGAATTTGCTTATCAATCCATCTGGTCCTGCTGATCATTTTTTTTTTTTTTGCTTTTATTTTGGAGGGCAATTGGGATTAAGTAACTTGCCCAAGGTCACACGGCTAGGTTTTTGTTTGTGTGTGCATTAAGTGTCTGAGGCCGGATCCGAACTCAGGTCCTTCTGACTCCAGGGCCGGCACTCTACTCACTGTGCCACCTAGCCACCCCTGCTGATCATTTTTGATACAGTGCTTGTCATGGGGACACAGAGACCAACCAAAAGCATCTAAGGTCATGTGTGTGTGTGTGTGTGTGTGTGTGTGTGTGTGTGTGTGTGTGTTTCTTTTAATAGAACATAGTGGATGTGACCTCCCAGAAGGGTCTATGGTGCATATCCAGTACCATAAGCCTTATTACACCAGTTCACCTTCACCACCATTCAAGATTAAGTTTTCTTACTTCCCATGATTCTTGGAGAAGTAGAGTCCTTTTCTGTTTGAAACCAAGGTCCTACTATACTCCAACCCCATTTCCTCAGCCAAATTATTCTTCATTTAAAAAAAATCAAATAAGGCTTAACATATCTAGAAGTCCTCAGTGACTTAGGAAGTGGTGGTGGTTTTGTTCATATGTATCTCATTTGATTTTCACTAGCCTGTGATATAGGTAGGGTAGAGATTATTATCCTCTTTCCACAGAAGAGGAAACATCTGTATATGGATGTGGAAAGATAGACATCAAAAGATAGTATTAGCTTCAAAGAGCAAGGCCCTTGAAGAAAGATGGGATCACTATCCTTGGAGTCCAACAAAGAACATATAAGAGGAATTTCATGAGGATGCTACCAAGAGACAAATAGACTTCTAAAGTCTGGAGTTGAGAAATACCTGGTGGCCAAGTATATGCTGGGGAATAATTTGACCCTCTATTTGGGAGAATTATTTTTGTACCAACTCTTCTTTTTATACATTCTCAATAAGGTTCTTTTCTCAAAGTTCATTGATATCAACTGGTTAATATCCAGGGGCATACTGGTGGGGGCTCTGAGCAACAGTATTAGAAGGCATAGTCTTTCAGGTTATCCCTAGAACATAGAGGGAACAAGTAAGAACTGCCTTCTAGGGACCATGGCCACCAAAGGAGTAGAAAGAAGAAGTGAGAGATGAAGAAGTCACCACAAAGTTGGGTCTACAAGCAACTTGCCCAGTGCACACAGAGTTGAATCCAGGTTTTCTTTACTCTAAGCCTGGTTCTCTTTGTAGTATGCTATGCTGTCATTGATAGAAATAGATACACACATATATGCACATATGTATATCTAGGACCTTCTATGTGACATATACATATACATATCTCATATGACTTATATGCACATATGAACATATACATGCATATACACATATGTGTATAAAGTGCATACATGGAGCCTTTTATCTTACATTTGTGCATATGCATGCCTACATATTGTTATGTTATGTTATGTTATGTTATGTTATGTTGTTATATAAATGTAAGTTGTTATCAGTGACAGAGGCAAGTTAAGAAACTGAGTCTCCTGACTTCAAACCCATCACCTCTTTCTACTTTACCACAATGCAACTCTAAAATGATCATTAGCATTAAAGTCAACTTCTAACTATTCACATTCATTAAGGATGGAAAACTTGAGGGTATCATTCTTTCCCTGATCCAAGAGATTAAGGTTAAATATCTCCCTTTCCACTCCCTATCATTGCACTTGTGGCATTTCTTCCTTACACCAATGAGAATTGAGTGTTTTGGTTTCCTACTATTTTTCTTTTTCTTGTAAACATTACAAGAGGTAATGAGGGGTAGCAATTAGATGAGATAGAGAACTACCATATGGATGATCAACTCTCTAGAAAATCCTTAGCCAGATATTAACGGAAGACACATACCTCCAGGATCTATCAGAGGAGGAAACTTTACGGTCAATGCTTTCCTACATCTTTGTCATGCAGCTCCCTATGCCCAGAATATCCTCTCTTTGCTGGCTGAAGACTTGCTCATCCTCTGAAGCTCAACTCATATGTCTTCTTCCTCTTCCACAGTCCTCCCTGATCTCACCAGTCAACAAGAATCTTTTTGCCTTATATCTCATATTGCCCTTTTCTTTGAAGCTTCTAATTCCTTAAGTCAATATGATATGAAGGAAAGAGTGCTAGATATGGGGGCAGTAAAGACCTGGGTTCAAAATCTGCCTTTGATACTCCTTAGCTGTATGATCTTGCCCAAATGACTTAACCTCTATGTGACTCTATTCATGTATGAATAAAGTGGGAACAATAATGCTAGTAGTGCTTATCTCATTATGGAGATCAAATTGCATAATATATATAAAATGTATTGCATGCAAAATTCTGCATAAGTGTACATTATTATCAGTGTGTATTTGAGTTATTTTTGGTGATGAGGTGAAAAATTTTTAAAAATATTTTATCCCTCTACTAGGCTCTAATCAATCAACAAATATCTATTAAGCTTCACTATTTGCTAGGCACTGTGCTAGCATTTGGGGTTACAAAGACCTTGCCCTCTAGAAGCTTACATTCTTTTATGGTGACAACACGTACAGAGTTTGAATTTTATCTATACTTTGTTTCCTCCTCAGACTAAGGCATTGCTTTGCACAGAGTAGATAACAGATAAATATTTCTAGAATCTTCCCTAGCCTGGTTGTTAAACCAGCACATCCTTAGATGGCAGGGAGATGATAATTCTTCAATTAAAATAAGCATGCATATATTAAGCTGTACACTAAGGGTGATACAATGATATACCCAACAGAGATCTTGTTCCTAGTTCCCAGTTCTCAGTCATTACTGGAAGAAACCTGGACCTGATTATTGTATCCCAATAGCAGTTAATAGTAGTATGGACCAAGAGAGTTCGGGACAGAGAGCAGAGACCAGAGGTCTAAAGGAAACCCTGTTGACTTGTTTTGTACATTGGGGCAAATCACCCAACCTTTCTGGGTCTTAGCTTTTTCTTGCCTACTGTTTAAGTAATCATCTCAGACTCTTGCCTTTCATATGCAAAAAAGGTTAGACATTCAAGGGATAAAAAAGTGTTGGGTAACGGGGCAGGAAACCAAGGGAAGACCAATATCTCTCACCAGTGAAATCTCTTTTTAACTACCCCACCCTTTCTGCTCCCCTCTAGAGCTCAGAACACCTGCTATCATCCCCTTGGGACACCTTCTACACCAAATGGAATGGCCTTGTTATTATCACTGCTTATTGCCATCATGGGAATTAACTGCCATTTAATTAATTTCTTAGCAAAGAAAGCCAAGCGTGTCCCCCACAACTAGACATTCAGAAGCCTGGAGGCAAGGGCTTCCCCTCCATTCCTTAGTCTGTTTGGACTCAAATCACTCCTTCCCCCTTCCCTTTATGAGGATGAGGAGAAAGGTCTTACAGAGAGGCATCTGGGTACCTCTGGCCTCAGGGACTGTTTCTTCAGGGAATCATTCTCCCTATAGGGGAAAAGGGGAGTAAGAGTGGCAAGGACATTTCCTCTCAGTTGCTAAACAATGTAATTAATTGGGAAACATTTCATTAATTGTTTCCACCAGACTGAGCGGCACAAATGCAAAAAAAAAAAAACAAAACCAAAACAAACCCTGACTTTGTTACCGAAGAGACAAAAGAAAATTAAGCCCAGTAGATCTCTAATTTACATCTTGTCACGGTACCATCAGGGGCTTGTTACTGAACTTGGAAAATGATGGGTGCAGACCAACACAGGGCTGTCTGCAGGCAGGGCCTGCCCCAGGCCAAACTGTTTTGGAGGTAAAATTTATCTCTCCTCCCCTTTTATCCTCCCATCCTTCCTCTGATCCCAGGAGTTCTTACCCTTTTTTATGTTATGGATCCCTTTGGCAATCTGGTGAAGCTAATGGACCTCTTCCCAGACTAATGTTTTTAAATAATGAAAGGAAATTCTAAATTATAGTTAAGGGTTAGTGAAAAATAAAATTGTATTTTTTCCCATCCAAATTCATGGAACCTCTGAAATCTATCAAGAGATTAAAATCTTATGTCACACCCCTTGGCTTTGCTTCCTCACAAGAAGCCCAGGGGATTCCATCTAATTGAAAGTAGTTTTCAGTTACCCCACATCTAGGATGACTGGTCTTGAGCTGGAAGTGACCTTGGAGGTCATCTAATCTAATTTCCTCATTCTCCAGATGAAGAAACTATGGCTCAGATAGAAAGATAAAGCATTTATTAAGTCCTTATGTGCCAAGTACATAAGGGGATGCAAATACAAATATAAATTTGGGGGATATAATTATAAATAATTAAGATAAGTCTTGCCCTTAGGAAGTTTGTATTTTAATGAAGGAAGATTATATATAAAGGGAAGCTGGAAGGGAGGGTATTATAGTGTGGGAATGCCAAAAAGTGTCATAGAGGTCTGGTTTAGAGCAAGATGAGGTGAAAACTAATTCCAAAAAGTTGAGGGGGAGAAGAGATGGGGATGATACCTTGAGTTGAGTCAGCATGGTATAGAGATATCTGAGAAGAGAGGTGAGATTGAGTGAGAAAGGTTGTTTAAGTGTTCCGGATAACCTGGAGTCAGAAGACCTATGTTCAAATTTTGCCTCAGATATTGTCTAATTGTGTGACCCTGTTTAAGTCACTTTACCGCTGACTCAGTTTTTTATCTATGAAATGGGGATATTATAATAATACCTACCTTCCAGGGTTGTAGTGTGGATAAATGAGATGTTTGTAAAGTAACCTGAAAACCTTAAAATGCCATGTAATTGCTATTATTGGTGTTGTTAACATCCTTATTGTCATTTGCCCTTATACTGGGCTCTGTGTTTGAAAATGCGATCAGGATGGAAGTACAGACATGATTAGAGGTAGTGTGGGTCATACTCTATGGTACTGGGGTCATCTTTGACTAGCTCCCTTTTCAAGGCATGTATGTTAATCAGGATCATGTAACATACTAGTAACCTCTGATATGGGGGAGGCTGAAGCTGGCTGGTGGCTATCTTGAGTTCTAGAGTCCTGAATTGCCTTAGCACCAACATGGTGGGTCATTGGGAAGCTGGGGAGGGAAAGGGGAAGGAAGAGAGGAGCTACCATGTTTCCTGAGAAGGGGCAAACAACCTAGGTCAGAAATGGAGCAAATCAAATTTCCTGCTGCAATCACTATTGGTATTGGTCTCAGAACTGGCCAGTGTACTTCTTTCTCTATGTGACTCTTAAAAAGGTTAGAGACACATAATTTCTGTGTAATTTCATCACTGTATTAGTAAGGCCAGCAGGTTATTAATAAAAAGATGGTCATTTGGTCATCTCTCATAGACCAAAGATGATCATGGCAGTGTGATCATAGTTTTTATACCCTTCAAAGCAATGAGGGACAGCTAGTGACACCATGCCATCCTAGGACAGAGAAATTAGCTATATTCGGCCACGTTGGGCTATCTAGGCAAAAGGATTTGTCTCCACCCAAGTTTGAGTAGAACATAATGGACTTCCCCACCCTAGATAAGATTCCTTGCAAGGATGGGTGGGGTCTGACCAAGATCAGGAGAGTTAATGCAATCTCATTATCAGTAATGTTCTTCAAGAGACATTTAAATCAGAACTTTAAAAGGTGTGTGTGTGGGGGGGGGGGGAGGATTCTGAATCTCCCCAAGATATTGGTCATTAATAATCATTTCTCTTAGTTGTTGTTCAGTGGTTTCAGTCATGACTGATTCTTTATGACCCTGTGACCCCACTTGGAGTTTTCTTGGCAAAGATACTGTAGTGATTTGCCATTTCCTTCTCCAGCTCATTTTACAGATGAGGAAACTGAGGTAAACAGGATTAAGTAAATTGCCCAGGCTTACTAGCTAGTGAATTTGAGCTCAGGAAGATGAATCTTCCTAACTCTAGGCCTGGAGTTCTATACTAATGCATCACATAGCTGCCCTATACTGGACTTTTTGCCTAGGTGAGAAAGGCAGACCCAGTCTCAGTTAGTCAATCACTAAAAACAGACAGACGCATGTTCTAAAAAACATATACTTTCATTAAACCTAGGGCTTGAATAGTAAATTAGGAAAACCAACTATATCTCTAGAGGCAATTTGGCATAATGGAGAGTACCCAACTTTAGAATCAGAAAGACTTGAGTTCAAATCCTTCCACTACCACTTTCTGTGTTATCCTGACCAAGTCATTTAATTTCCCTGTGAAGAGGTCATCATAAAATGAGGTATAGGGTTAGGGGTGCTCAGGACCCCAAAATACCAATACACCAGGTCCTGCTGAATGAATTCGACTCAAGCCTTCTCTCAGCCAAAGAAAAGCAAAGTTTATTAAAAATTTGCCAAATTGGGGAGACTCTTAAGGAGCCTCAGTATCTGTAAGGATTGTATTGGACAAGTGGGCCAGAATCATCAGACATTTTTAGTTTGTGCTAGAAAATTCTATGGTGTTCTCACACCACATGAAGGCAAGATGGGGTCTTATATACAGAAAGGTTGTGGGAGGAATCTTGGTCTAGGGGAGGAATTTGGGGAGGGTCTTCAGGAGGAGTCAATGAGGTCAGACTCCAGTAATGGGTTTGGAGTGGGGGGGGGGGTCCTTCAGGAAGAGTTAATGAGGTCAGAGTCCAGTAAATGAGTGAAGTTGCTGGAGGCTACCTGGAGATGAGACAGATAATGGTGGGCTAGGCCAGTTCAAGGGTGTAAAAGTTGATTTGATATAGATATTTTGATAGGCTCAAGGGTGGGAAGTAGATGGACAATGGAGGGCTAGGCTAGTAAGAGTAAGAGATTTGGGCCTAGCTATAATGAAAGGCTTATGGCCTCAGGCAAATGTCTGAGGGCAATAGGAAGATTCAGTCAGAGTTCAAGGGGGTTCCCAGAGCCTGTACCTCATCACCTAAACCCCATTTTCCCCAAGTATAGTATAGGGGTGGTAGAGATAGTGGTGGTAATTAGAATGGATGGCCTCTACAGCCCCTTCTACCTCCAGCTCTATAATCCTAATGCCTTTCAGGGTGCAAGGCAACTCCCTAAGATTATAAATTGCTGGTAATTAAAAGGATAATTACTGGTCCAGACCAAAAAACCAAAACAAAGTAAAATCCCAATTATGACTCTTTAGGTAGGTATGTACTATATGATGTGTAGGGTCACTGCAGTAGTGACAGCTATCCAAATCAGCTACTGTACTGCCTTCCTTAAGCCTGGAAAAAGGCTGGCGCCCCCATAGTAATTACCCAAGGAAGGAATGTGATATCTGAATGGCCCATCAGGTAGCTTTCTCCTTGAATTCAGGAACCATTCCATTTCCTCTCTGGCTATTTAGGAGTGTAGTTTCCCAAAAGGGTACAATGATCCTTCTGGCCCCCAGAAGGTTCTTGTCCTGCAAATGCCTAGAGTACTTTGTAGTGGGCTTTGGTTGTGTGGAGCAAATTAAATCTTTGCTGGTCCTGGCATTTGCAATGTAACTGGGGGTGATAGGGATATTACTCAAAATAGCAGAAGTATGAAATGTATGACTCTAGAGCTCCCACTTACCATCTGGAATCTTCTCTTTCAGTCAATTACCTGAGTACCAGTCCTCACTTGTCGCACATATTCACAGGATACAGGTACTCAGCATATTGTGGCCCACATAGTTTATTGAATGCATTGTAAAATAAAGGGAAAAAGTTAAGCCTTCCTACATGGAGTCATCCATATAGATATCTAGGTGGTACAATGGATATAAAGCCGAACTTGAGTTCAAATTTGGCCTCAGACAACTTACTAACTATATGACCTTGGGCAAGTCTGTTACCTCTGAATGCCTCAGTTTCCCCAACTGCAAAATGAATATAAGAATAGTACTACCTAACAGGGTAAACATCAAACGAAATCTTTGTAAATGTATTTGCAAAGCACTTAGTACAGGACCTGGCACAAAGTAGGCAATTAACAAATGCTTGCTCCCTTCCTCTCAAACTTCTACTAAAACTTCTTTCTCTTTGTGTCCCAGTTATTTGGGAATGATAAGGAAGTTCTGGAATCCCTCTCCCCCACACACCTGCAGATTGTGGAAAGGGAGTAAGGATGTGTGTGAGACCCAAGTTCTGAATCTCAAACGGTACTTAGGGAAGGCAGAGGAAGAGGGGTGAGAGATATTATTAGCTCTTCAGCTCACAAGCCCAATAGTTGTTTCAGCAGCTTCCAGTTTTGTCTGTTCCATTCTCATTCCTTCTTCTGGATCGGATTTAATTCCTTTACACTAATCTTCGTAGTTCTGGTCAACAATCTTGAGCCAGTTTAGTAGTGCCCATCCGTTCATCTCATGGGAGCCCCACCATCTCAGTCCAAATGTAGTGCCCTTTTCCCAACCTGGACTTCTCTTGCTTTTCTAGTCTTCTTAAGAGTAACAGAGATTTGGGCCTAGTGATAATGAAAGATTTATGGCTCCAGGCAAATGCTTCATCAGGTGGGAAGATTCAAAGGGGTTCCCAGATCCTGTACCCCATCAATACCATATAGGGCTTCTTAAACTTTTTCTATTCACAACCTCATCAGTGCTTCTTAAACTGTGGGTCTTGAGTCACAGTTTTAAGAAGTGCTTTCCATGCACTCTTGGATCCAGTGACATTGGCCTCCTTGCCATTGCTGAAATAAGACACTGTCTCTCAGCTTCAGGCAATTTTTCTGGCTCTCTCCCATGCAAAGAATGGTCTCCTTCTCATCTTCTCCTCCTGGCTCTCTTCAGGTCCCAGCTAACATCCCACCTTCTACAGGAAGTCTTCCCAGATTTTCCTTAAGGTTAATGTCTTCCCTCTGTTTATCATCATCTCCCTGATGTCTTGGTCCTCTGAAGGAACAAAGGACAAACACAATCTCCAATTTGTCCTGACTGTTTGCATGTTGTTTTCCCCATTACATTGTGAGCTCTTTGAAAGCAAAAACTGTATTTAGCAAAATGCCTGGCACATAGTAGGTGCTTAATATTCCAATCTCAAGAAAAATGGAATGAAACAGATCCTCAACACCAGTCATCAGTACCCAAACCTTACTGCTTCTGTCCTTTTATATGGCTTCTTGTCTGTTTCATATCTGCTTGAGTGTTCTTTGTCTTTATTGGTTGAAGGAGTGGCATAAAAACGCAGGATCTCTTTCTTCAATCAATCAATCAACCAACGAGCTTTTGTTAAAAGCTTATTATGTGCCAGGTACTCTGCTCATCCCTGGGGATACAAAGGCAACAATTGTTCCTGCCCTCAGAGAGCTTACACTCTAATTCCTGTATCAACATGTAAATAAATAGATACTCTGTATTCAAGATACCTATAGAGTGGATGGATGGTAGCTTTAATGAAGATACCATGAGTGGCTCCGGAAACTGGATCCAGAGGTAAACAAAAAAAAAAAAATTGGAAAAGATAACAGTGAGTGACAGAACACAATTTCCATAGAACTATGGCATGGGGACATGGCATATGGACTATGGCAACCATCGGTGGTTGGACCATTTGTATTTTTGGCCAGAGTGGTCTGCACCTGGACATGTGGGTCATTAACTGGACTACCTTATAAAAATGGACCCATCTGACTTCTCTCTTATGTGAACTTGTAGCACCTTGTTTACATTTTCTAAGACACTTATCACATTCTAGTCTGTGTTAACTTTATTTATATACACGTTTCATCTCAACAGCTAGACTGTGAAGTCCATGAAATCAGGGACTAGATGACTTCTAAGGTCCCGGTCCCTGTCATTTCAAAATCCCATCACCTTATGCTTGTATTTATAACTGTATTACTCTCTGGGCCCATTACATTAGGGCCTGAATGCTGGGTAGAAATATAAATGTTTCTTGAATAAATAAATGGCTTTTCACAAAGTTATGGCTGGAATTATTTTTAAATAACTGGACTCATAGCTGACAGCTCCGGATACGTGATCACAGACGTACAAAGGTATCTATGTGCCTAATAATAGTTCCCATTTTTATGGCATTTTCTACAATGTGTTCTTCCCAACAGCTCTGAGAAGTAGGTAGTATAAATGTCATCTTGCCTGTTTTACAGATGAGGTAACTGAAGCACAGAGCAATTTAAGTGACTTGCCTAGGTTCCCACAGTTAGTGAGTCAGCCCTGGGATCTGAACCTCTTTCTTGACTTTAGGTCAAAATTTTAAACACATCTTGATCTAAAAGCTACCTCTAACAAATTGTGCATCCTAGGATTTTAGAGTTGGAAGGAACTTTAGGTTAATCGATTGATTACCAACATTCATTTATTATGCCCTTACTAAGTGGCAGGCTCTGGGCTCTAAAATTAATGTATTTGGAAATTGAAGCAACTGAAACCAAGAGAAGGGGAATTACTTGTTCATGGTCACACAGGACAAAATGGTGGCCATCTCTAGGGAGTGGGCAGAGAGAAGAAAAAAGGGAAACAAAATTTATATGATAACTGTTGTATATTTAAAAAGAATAGCAAGTTGTACATTGTAGATGTGCAGTTTCATGGGCAATTGTCTTTTTTATTATACTAAAGCATAATATATTAAGTTCTGATAATATACTAGAAGTTTAATATACTAAGTATATTATACTATGTTATGGAAATGCTTGTTTTATTACATAAATTTAAAGAATGAATGAGCTGATAGGAATCTGGCACAGGACTTATGACTTCTAATCCAGGGCTCTTTCCACTTACTGAGTTGCATGCATGAGCACATGTGCAAACACAGTACATTACTCTTTATTACATGGTCTTTTTCTTTCTTTCTTTCTTTCTTTCTTTCTTTCTTTCTTTCTTTCTTTCTTTCTTTCTTTCTTTCCTTCCTTCCTTCCTTCCTTCCTTCCTTCCTTCCTTCCTTCCTTCCTTCTTTCTTTCTTTCTTTCTTTCTTTCTTTCTTTCTTTCTTTCTTTCTTTCTTTCTTTCTTTCCTTCCTTCCTTCCTTCCTTCCTTCCTTCTTTCTTTCTTTCTTTCTTTCTTTCTTTCTTTCTTTCTTTCTTTCTTTCTCTCTCTCTCTCTGTCTCTCTCTCTTTCTTTCTTTCTTTCTTTCTTTCTTTCTTTCTTTCTTTCTTTCTTTCAGGACATCCGTCTTTATTTCTTTTGTGAATCATGCACATAGGAGGTGTCAAACACACAGCCCACAATACTCCTCTCTGCTTCCAGGAACCAGATTAAAATGTAATTGGGAAATATTTAACAAATTAACAAAGGTACATTTATTACATATTCTTAAGCCCATGTTCTCGCGTGTTGATACTTGGGACTATTAAATAATTACAGCTAATGGTTAAAGGTTACTTTCTAATGGATAAACAAGAGCTGTCTCTCTGTCTCCTTCAAGAGAAGAATACAAGCTTTGGATCATGGCAGACTTGGGACAATCCCTACCTGTGCCTGGAGAACAGTGCTTTCAATTACTCTCAGGAAGACAGGAGTGCTGTGGACACATGTAAGGAGGGAGGGGAGAGCCCCAAGCTCTCTGCTAGTGACAAAGAAGGCAGCAAGTTTATTGGGAAGCCTCAGTTCTCATACACATACCGTGTAGGGGAATCATTTTCTCCATTCACCAGCAGGCAAGCCGAGCCTCTCCTATCAAATGCTTCATCACCTGGGAAAATGGCAGGAGGTCTCCTGGGACAACTACTTCTCTCTTGATCCCTGCTGTTCCTATTGACTTTTTCTGTGTCTTTCTGTCTCTTTTAAAACCTCTCTGTTTCCCTGTTGCTCTCTTTTTCTCTCCTGTCTACTTTCCATAAGTCTCAGTTCCTAGGTCTCTTTTGGTTGAATCCTTATTTCTCAGACTTTCTTAAATAGATCAGGCATTATTTTCCTGTCTTGTCTAGCACCAGTGACCATTAGTGCCCCAAATCTATGACATCTGTAATAAATGGAGTTCTCCACTGTATGTTTGAGTATCAGAACAAGCCCCACACTTTACTAGCCTTTATAGAACCATTCCAGTCTTTTGTAAAATGAGAAATATTATAGTAAAGGGGAATCTAAGCTTTGGGTTGAAATTCTGGCTCTAACTACATTTACTTTTTTGATCTTAGGCAAGTCCCATGTCATATCTTCATATACAAAACTTAGTTGCTTGGTCTATAAAGTGAAGGCAGGTAGACTAAAAGGCCCTTTTAGTTCTCATTCTTTGAGGGTAGATTAATAAAGTAAAAAATTCTATCACATTCTCAGGACTTGGCACATAGTAGGTACCTTAAAAGTGCTTGGAGATTAATTAAAATACTAGAAAGTTAGAGCTGGAAAGAGTGATATACACCATCTGGTTCAACCTTATCATTTTCAGAAAGGGAAGAAACTCCAGCAAAATTGGTCCAACCCCATAATTTTGTTAACAGGAAGATATCCTTCCCAGAAAGGTTAGCAGACCATAATCTTGATACAAACTCTTTCTGCCTTTTGGCCCTCCATTTCATGCAAAGCAGGGTGGGAGAAGATTTGAAGTTGTAGAAGGAAAAGGCATGGTTTGGGTCCCTCAATTAAATTTAAATTGTGTTGAAAAACATTTGGTAGATCTTTGTGGGCCCACTCCATTTCCCACTCAGTTCTGTTCTTCACATTCTGGACTTCAAAACCATGCCTCAGTTGCATACAAAACCATGCCTCAGTTGCATACTGCAAGTGCCCTCAGTGGGGCCTCCTTGCCCTGAAACATCAATCATCCCTATGGCCTTCTTATTCTGGAATATGCCATGCTGGCCCCCTTCCCCCACTGGTTAGTGAAATGGAGCCAAATATGAAATAGGGCCAAACCTCAGATTATAGAATAACCTTGTTTTTTCTTGAAGAATGCATGCTTTCCCAACCCTAACCACAATGTCATGTTGACCTATAAGATTCAGGAACTGAGTCAACTGCCTCAACTGCTATCCACGCTTCACCTGTTTGCTCTCACCCCTCCGCTATAGCCCATGAAGTTGGCATCAAGCCTCTATCTCCAAGACTCAACTAAGTCTGCTAGCCAATCATTTCCCGCCAACTCCTTGTCTCTAAGAATTAGCTGAACTCACTAAGCCAATCAGTGAGCTCAGTACTTCCTGCTTTCCCCTCATAATTGTATAAAAAAGCACCCGAGGAGACACTCGGGGACCTCCATCTAAAATGTATGGTGGGACCCGGGTTCGAACTCGTAATAAATTTTTTCTTTTTCTTGCCTCAGTGGTCTCGGTTTGTCTATGATTCCACTCCACGCTTCATATGGAGGCCCCAGCGAGATCCTCGACGCCTTGGAATCTGGACTTTGGGCTCTGCTCGGCGCCGTTCCTTCAGGGTCTGCAGGCGATTCAGAAAAAAACTCCTTCCCTCAGCTCTCCTGATCCTGATCCTGATCCGGAGTTATGCCTCAGCTTACCTGTTTCAACCTGGGGATTCTGTGCTGGTAAAAAGAAATTCATGGTCTGGAGCAGAGGTGGAAGGGACCACACGTCACGATCCCCACTACACCTACTGCTGTCAAAGTGGACTCTATTCCCACATGACAACATTACACCAGAGTGAAGCCTGCTGTTTCTATGCCAATCGCTCTGGGGTCGTTAGGGATGGCCTGAGCCAATTACGAAAACCTTTGGCTGATAGGGAGAAAGCCCGCCAAGCCCAGAACAATTGGTATCAGTCTCTTTTTTCTTCATCCCCTTGGTTGACTACTTTACTGACCGCTCTCACCGGCCCTTTAATTTTATTGTGTCTGGCCCTTGTTTTCGGCCCATTCCTTCTCAGATCTCTTTTTGCCCTCCTCAAGTCCCGCACTGATGAATTGCGCATCTTGTTCCTCCGAACCCGTTATCAGAAGATCCCTTAGGAACATTATGTTTGAATCAAGGATTCGATTCCCTTAGATAAAAAGAAGTGGGGAATGAAATGGAGCCAAATATGAAATAGGGCCAAACCTCAGATTATAGAATAACCTTGTTTTTTCTTGAAGAATGCATGCTTTCCCAACCCTAACCACAATGTCATGTTGACCTATAAGATTCGGGAACTGAGTCAACTGCCTCAACTGCTATCCACGCTTCACCTGTTTGCTCTCACCCCTCCCCTATAGCCCATGAAGTTGGCATCGAGCCTCTATCTCCAAGACTCAACTAAGTCTGCTAGCCAATCATTTCCCGCCAACTCCTTGTCTCTAAGAATTAGCTGAACTCACTAAGCCAATCAGTGAGCTCAGTACTTCCTGCTTTCCCCTCATAATTGTATTAAAAAACACCCGAGGAGACACTCGGGGTCCTCCATCTAAAATGTATGGTGGGACCCGGGTTCGAACTCGTAATAAATTTTTTCTTTTTCTTGCCTCAGTGGTCTCGGTTTGTCTATTATTCCACTCCACGCTTCAGTTAGTTCCTCCAGGGCAGTCCATTTTGTAGAGGGGCCCAGGCTGGCTGGCCTTCATTCTCCTCCTGGCTCTGATCTTAACTTTCTGGACTTCAAAGCCAAGTCTCTGCTGATCATCATAGACTTTTCCTCAGTATCTATGGCCTTCTCACCCTGGAACGTCCCTCTGCCTTTCTCCCATGGATGAGTTCCACCTTGCACTTCCGTTTTGTGGAGGCCCTCAGGCTGGGCAGCCTTCATTACTCTCCTACCTCTGTCCTTTACTTTCTGGACTTTCAAAACCATGTCCTTGCATGAAGTCTCTTCATTTCTCTTCTTTCCTATTCCTTAACCCCTGAGTTTTAAAGCCCCATTTGTGTTCCCCTCCCTCATTCCAATATAAGCTCCTTGGGGGCATCATCAATGTCTTTCTTTTTGCCTTTATTTCTAGCCCCAAGGCTTAGCACAGGTTTTAGAACATTGTAAAAACTTTTTTTTTTAGCATAGTAAATGCCTTTTTTTTTCCTCCTATAGGATAATCCCAAATCAACAAGCATTCATTGTCTACTATGGACGTCTCTCTCTTGGGCCCTGGGAACATGAAGGTAAAAAAGACACAAAACCTGCTCAGAAAGAAACCGTCTATTCAAAGGGATACAATTCGTACATGGATCAGTATAATCCAAGGCGAAGTATAATGGGGGAAAGGAGGGTTCCAGGCAAAATGTGTTAGGTAAAGGTGAGCAGGGAGGAAGATGCTTCCCCTGGGAAACAGAGAGAGGGATTTATAGGGGAGGCAGAGTCTGAACTAAGAAAATATTTTATAAGGAGAGATGAGGAGATAATGCCTTTTAGCCTACATGACCATGGCATTGTGCTCATCCACAGAGGGCACAGGTGGCAGCTTGAGGTCAGGAAACAGTTAACTTAAGAGTCAAGTTTGGCTTGAATATAGTGTGTATAAAGGGAAGAAGAATGAGCTTGGAAAGGCCTGTAGGAGACAGACTGTGAACAGTCCTAAAGCTGTCTCTATGGGCCTTTCCTGATGTCCTTAGCTGTTGGGGGGAATTCCTCCCTGCCCCAAATTATGTTATAATTATTTTGCACATGCTTATTCACCTACAAGTTGTACATAAAAAAATTCTGTTTTTGTTTGTTTGTTTGTTTTTGTTTTTTGGAGGAGGGAAGGCAGGGCAATTAGGATTAAGTGATTTGTCCAAGATACCAGTAAGTGTTAAGTGTCTGACACCGGATTTGAACTCAGCCACCTAGCTGCCCCACTACAAGTTGTACATAAATAGAGAGCATCTAGGTGGTTCAGTGGATAGAATAATGGGCCTGAATTTAGAAAGATCATAATTCAAATGTGGATGCAGATACTTACTAACTGTATGATCCTGGGCAAGTCATGTAACTATTATTTTTCTCAGTTTCCTTCTCCGTAAAAGGGGGATATAATAATGCCAATTGCCTCCCAGGGTTGTTGTGAGGATAAAATGTGGTAATATTGCAAAATCTTAAAGCAATATATTATTGTTAAATTGTTTTCAATTTTGTCCAACTTTTCATGACCCCATTTAAGGTTTTCTCAGCAAAGATACTAGAATGTTTTGTCATTTCCTTCTCTAGATCATTTTACAGATGAGGAAACTGAGGCAAATAGGGATTAAATAACTTGCCAAGGGTTACACAGCCAGTAAGTGTCTGAGGCCAGATTTGAACTGTGGACTTTCTGACTCCAGACCCAGCTTTCTATCCACTGTACTCCCTAGCTGACCAAGCAATATATAAATTTTTGTTTTATTATGCATAGTTGTTTGTTGCTGTTATTTTGTCTTTTCCTTTAGAATAATGGCTTCTCTTTTCTGTTTGTATCCTCAGCACCTAACACAATGGCCAGCACATAATGGATGCTTAGTAAATTCTTAATTAATTGATTATATTATAGACAATAGGAAACCACTGAATATATTTGAACAGAAAATTTGAAAGGATCTGACCTGAGAATATGGGAGATTTCTTTGACAGTTGTGTATGAGATTGACTAGAGAGGGGATCTACTGAATGAATGAGGATTTGTTAACCACTTTTTATATGTTAAACATTGTGCTAAGTGCTTGGAATACAAATTGGAAGAAAGCTAGACAGTCCTTGTCCTTGAGGCTTTCATACTCCAACTGGGAGAGTCAACTCAAAAAAGATAGGTCAGCCAATATCAAGGCCCAGAAATCCTAAGGCACAGTAGCATGATGGATTGCAAAACCCAGGAGCCCTAATGACACATCTGTAGGTCAGAAGACAGTGCTGGGGTCTTCACAGTGCATAGAGATAGTGCAGATGAAAAGGTCTGGAGGATTTCAGGATGAAATCATGGGGGAAATGGGAAACCTCAATGATCCTCCAACTCACCATCTCAACATCGGCAGCTAGGTAACTGTTGTTGTCCATCCTTCATTTTTTTTTTTTTTGGAAGGGGGAAGGCAGGGCAATTGGGGTTAAGTGACTTGCCCAAGGTCACACAGCTAGTAAGTGTCAAGTGTCTGAGGCCAGATTTGAACTCAGGTTCTCCTGTGCCTAACTGCTCCTATCCTTCATTTTTGAAGAGGATTAATGATGCTGTGAGGGATGGCTTGACTTGAGCATGAATTGGATTTAAGGGAGGCAGGGTTGCACAAAGTCATGAGCTTCACTCCTCTTCTAGAATCAGTAAAGTCCAGTGGCAAGACAGAAATTAGGACAACTGGCAATGGCTCCAGATGTTGTAGATGACCTTGGCATCTTTGATGCTTGACCAAGCTCTAAGCACACCACATGCCTGGAAGCTGCCTTCATGGCTATTGGAACAAATTGTTCTCAGTCATCCGCTCCACTGGGGCAAGTTTTCACATAGTTGGGGAAGACATCCCCCTAACTCTGAGACCTGGTGATTACCTGCCACCTAGTTTAACCTATTGGCTGAGATGGCTTTGCCAGGGTGTGGCCTCTGCATATGCTACAGCTTCTTGGAGCCACAGCTGAGAACTGGGTGAAGGTGGACACTCAAGGTGAATGAGCAGCCCTGAAAAGTGCTTGGCAAACCCTCGTCCCAGAGGGGCTTGTCCTCCCTGAACACTGTTAGTGAATAGAGAACTATCTATCTACTTCTTGAAGTCAAGAAAACCAACCCAGCCTCAGATTACAGCCTCGTTAACACTAAGCAAATCACTTCCACTTGTTTGCCTCAGTTTCCTCAATTGTAAAAAGGGATCATTAGTAGGACACACCTCACAGGTTTGTTATGAGGACAAATGAGATGTTTTGTAAAGCACTTAGCACAGTGCCTGGCACAGAGTAGGCACTATATAGATATATAGATATGCTTCTTCCCTTCCCCTGAAGGAATGGATTTGTTGAGTCCCATATTAATCAATCGTTGTGAATAGTCAGGTGGCACGGATGGATCCTGGGCAGCCATGGACAGGAGAAGGGCTGAAGGAAACCTCCATACTAAGCTATTAAAATAGAAAAAGCCATAGGTGACGAATGACTGAACTAGAGTAGTGGCCCTAAGACTCATTTTTTTCTCAGATATTCTTAAGATATGGATTTCCCAAAGTATTTTGCTTTACTCAGACTGTAAGGCACAAAAACCCTTTTCTGGAATCTAGGAAGGTGTGGTGCATCATAGCACTCACAGAAAGTCATTGGGAGGGTTTGGGACAGTTGTGGGAAGAGATGCTTGGTAAGAGAGCTCTGGCAAGCTGTCACTTGCTAGGTACTTTTGTGATCTTGGGCAAGACATATCTGTTAAATGAGGTTAGACTAGGGGATTTCTAAGGTCTTTTCCAGGTCTGTTTCTTTTGGAATCTAAGTATGAGGAAAGGGAAGGAATAGGAAAGAAGGGAGGACAAAGAAGAAAAGGAAGGGTTTTAATTAGAGGCAAGAAAAGAAAGAAGATAGTTCCACTGGACATCAGGCTAGACATACCTTTGCTGAGAAGAAGTAGATAGCTTGGCTTGATTTTCAGTAATTAGAACAAGTTCAAGACTTGGGGAAAGCTTTTTAGCACTTCCAATTGGTTATGGGAAGAGCAGCGTTGTACAGTGGGAAAACTCTAGACTGGGAAGCAGGAAAGCTGGAGAACCACTCCCCAAATAAATACATTATGTGAAGTTGGACCACTCATTTCCCTTCTCTGGACCTTAGTTTCATTGTCTGTAAGATCAGGGGAGTAGGATGCACAACTTTCTGCATACTTGTAGGCGTTTAGTACGAGTTTATTGAATTGTAGTCAATAATCCAGTTTTAATGGCCTTGGTGATAAATATTTTGTAACACCTGCAATAGCATTTAGGGTGCTAAACAATACCACAGAATTACAAGACTTGAGAGTTGGAAGGGTTTTCAGCAGATGTGCTATCCAACCCATATCCCAAAGGAATCCATGCTATGACCTATCTGATGGGTGGTTTCCCATTTTCTACTTGAAGACTTCCAATGAGGAGACCGCCATGTCACAGATAGCCCTTCCTACTTATAGATAGCTCTAATTGCTAGAAACTTTTCTTGACATCAAGAATAGATTTGCCTTTTTTCGATTTCTTACACATTACTCCTTGCTGTGCTCTTTAAAGCCAAGTAAAACAAGTAATTCTACTCCTCCACATGACAGCCAGTTAAATACTTGAAGAGCACTGTCACATCCCCCCTAAGGCTTCTCTTCTCTAAGGTAAACATCCTTATTTCTTTCAGCCAATCCTCATATAATGAGGACTCAAAGCCCTTCACTATACCAGTTGTCCTCTGCAGCTTATCAAGGTCCTTCTTAAGCTATAACTCCTAGAATTGAAAGCAATATCTCAGATGTGGTCTGACCAGGAATCATCATGGCTGTCACCTTCTTGCAGAAGCTATGCCTCTTGAGACCACATGAGACTTTTTTTTTGACTGCCACACCAAAATATTGAGATCATAGTTCATTAAAACTCAGATCTTTGTCAATAAGTGGTTGGTGTGGGGAGGGAGGAAGGGAGAGAATTTGGAACTCAAAGTTTTAAAAGTGAATGATAAACTTGTCTTTTACATGTAACTAGGGGAAAATAACATACTAAATAAATACTATAAAGCAAAAGAACAAGGCAAAACAAAACACTTGAGATCTCTTTAAGGAAAATTGCTGTCCAACCATCTCTGCCCTTCGCCCTAGCCCTTCCTATATTTATGAAGTTGATTTTTTGATATTGTTTTAGAAGTCAGTTAAGAAACACTTGGAGAGGGACAGAATGAAGGAGCAGCCAACCCAAAATTTGAATCCTGGTTGCCTGACTTTAAATCCAGTTTCCTTTCTCCTACATCACATTGAATTAATACCTCTTCCTCCTAATAGGACTATCTCAACATGACTCAACCTAGGCAATTCAGAGGAGGTCAGATGGACAATTCAACCTGGCAGCATGATGTAGTGGAAAGAATGCTGAATTTGGAAGTCAGGGAACATGGTCAAAATCAACCCCCGACACTTAATCCGGGTGCAGTCTTAGGCAAATCATCACCACTCTGGGCTTTGTTTCCTCAGGTGTAACTTACAGAGAGTCCAGGGGCAGGTAGTCAGGATGGTAAAGGGCCAACATCAGGGGCTGGATTTATTGACCTCTAAGCCCCCCTTTCAGTTCTATATCGATGATTTTATAATTCAATTGTTAAAAATTATGTGAGGGGGCAGGCACTTTTACTCTGTCTATAGAAATGGAGGAAAAAGTTACCAGATACACCTCTTTCTCTCTCATATTAGTTTGCATGACCCCAGTGACAACTGCTAAAAGGAAAAATGGAAAGTATTTTGCATGTTTATCCCCAGCCCCAGAGAGATTCAATTGAAATTTTAGACTGGGAGTGGGGAAGACACATAGGGAATCTACTCACCCTGACACAGCTAGAAGTGAGGACTGTGGACTTTTCTATGAGATACTGGGGTGAGTAGATAAAGATATTTGGTAGCTCCAGGATTATGTTACAGAAAGGTCAAGAGATAGAGCAAAGAATCAATGAGTCACAGCAGACTTCTAGGAGACTGAACTCTAAGAGGCATTCAACCACAACATATCTCATTTTCATTTTTACTTTGATTTTTGAGTTTTCCAGGGCGTCTTCATTCTTCAACTAGCATGAGATTCTATGGGATATTGTACTCTTTTGTGTGTGGTATGTTGTGTGTGTGAGAAGGGAGGTGGATCTGAGATCCTATTACTAGATTCTTTCTTTCGTCATTTTCTTGGTTATTTTGTCCTAATGAAGTGTTTTACTATTTGATTTCCAGTTCCTGGTTTGTTGACAGAGAATACAGCTTGGAGGGGCTTGAAAGATTTGCATAATTGTGATTATTCAAAATACCCATACCAAATATGAGCAGATGTTCCAGAGTCAAGTGGGACCCTTTGCTACCCCTGGGGTAAGATACAGTTTTCAGATAAGATGATATTCTTGTTCTTCTAGAGTTTGGAGTCTAGGAGAACCTAGACTATAGCCCTTCTCCAGAAAAAATTGTATAGCATCTTTCATTGTCATTATCACATTTGCCATTTACTTTCAGGAAGTTCTGTCTCATATCTAACCATAATCACTTCAGTTGTGTGTTAACTATATTCTCTCTCTTTCCATTTGCTTTTTATTTTTTCCCCTTAGAAAGGACACTGGAGGGCAGCTGCTTTTCCTCCCCAATGTAATAACCTTTCATAATAAGGATGATTGACATTAGTTGGTCAAGGAGAAAGAACCCGTCCTGGTGTCAGTAGAAAATATAGCTATGATTGTTTTTCTCTGAGCTTCTTTTCCATTCAGAGACAAAGGAAACTCAGAGATATCTGTCACTGCACACAGACAGCAGGCTTTGGGTTAATTAAAATGAACCTGGGGGATCTCGGTCTGTAGTTCAGAGGAAGAAAGAGAAATTCCTTTTCAGCTACAAATGACAAAACCCTGAGGAGGTCCATTTCAGAGAAGCCCCCACCAAGAAAGAGAACCTTCTAGAGGACCTGTTTTTAATAGCCTGTAGTGGAGAGTTTGCCTCACCATAGAGGCTAGAGGATAGGCGTGGAAAAGTAAGCAAAAACATTGCAGAAAGGCAGGGTGGGGAAGGAATAGAGAGGGGGAGACTTAAGAAGAAAGGAGGAGGTGGGGGAAGGGCAGCTACATGGAGGGTACAGGCAGTGCAGATTTGACTTGACTGAAGCCTTCATTCTCTGGAGCGCAGAGGGAGTGACTTGGGTGGAATTAATTGGGAACTTGGGCTGGGTAAGGATAATGCAGTTTTCCCTCAGGCTTGAAAATCTCCCGGGCAAAATAGGGGTGGGAGTGGAGTGCAGAAATTATAAATCTTCAGTAACCAAACAGAGGGAGAGAAAGACTTGAGGCAGGCAAGGTCATGGGATATTCTCTTTAAACAATCAGGGCAGAGGGGCATCTA
Organism: Gymnobelideus leadbeateri; assembly: GCA_011680675.1. Lineage (NCBI taxonomy): Eukaryota > Metazoa > Chordata > Mammalia > Diprotodontia > Petauridae > Gymnobelideus > Gymnobelideus leadbeateri. The sequence continues at coordinate 562,720 of WOXC01008646.1, read as the reverse complement.
GGTGGCACAATAAATAGAACAGTGACCCTGGAGTCAGGTGGATCTGGGTTCAAATCCAGCCTCAGACACTTGACACTTACTAGCCATGTGACCTTGGGCAAGTCACTTAACCCCAATTGCCCTGCTTTCCCTCCTCCAAAAACAAATAAGCAAACAAACAAACAAAAACCCAATCAGGCCATTCTGAAACCTCTGTAGTCATATAGGTGGGTAATGTCAGTCAATGTCAAACCCTGGACTCCTGCATCTGAGCTCAGTTTTTTCTACCATATAATATGCTTCTTCTAACCTACAGGTGACATATCACTAAGACACATTTAACCATAAAAACAAGGGCATAACACTTCACTGTAGGACTGAATACTAACAAATGGGTTCATGCATCAGAGGTAGAATGTGATCACAGGAGAGATAGAGGTATTAGCATTTGAACAAGGTCAATCTTGAAAGAGGGGCAACCTTGGAGGATATGTTTAGTGCTGAGCAAAGAGAAAACATTTACATAGTATAGGACCATTAGATCATAGATTTAGCACTAGAAGGCACTCAAAGGTTCTATAATCTAAGGTCCTCATTATACAGATAAAGAAACAGGTCACAAGAATTAATGAACGAAAAAGTATCTATTAAGTATTTGCTTAGTATGGGCCAAAATATTGTACTAAATATTGGGAACACAAATATAAAAAAGAGATAGTCCTTGATCTTAAGAAGCTTACATTCTAATTAGGAAAGAAGATACATTGGTGCTAAGGTAAGGGAGGTTTGGTCTGGAGAATGACAGGAGTAGCAGGTTGGTATATAGGGCAGTCAATCCACAGACTATTTCAAGAAACCATTGTTCTACTGATATGAACAGCAGGTAGACGGCAAGATAGCCTGCATGGCTGTCTGGATTGGATGTGGGCCAGTTTGATATATTGGGCTAGTGGGCACTGAAGATGACTGAATCTGAGGGCAAATATAAAGGGCTTAATTTTGTCTGGGACAGAGCACATGGATTCTGGAGGTCTGAGGTATATAGGTCCGGGTTCAGTGTTGAGGATGCCTCTATAGATAGGGTGGGAGGGGAAAAAATGTTTAACATATATATGTCAGTCTACATCAGTCACCATGACCTCCAATTAGAGTTCTTTTAAAGCAGGAGCCATCCTTTCTTTCTTTCTTTAATATTTTATTTTTTTCCCAATTACTTGCAAAATGATTTTTTAACATGTTTTTTTAAAATTTTGAGTTCCAGATTCTCTCCTTCCCTCCCCACTCTACCCCCACTGAGAAGGCAAGCAATTTTATGTAGGTTATACATGTGCAGTCATGCAAAACGTATTTCCATTATCATTTAGTTTATGAAAGAAAATAGACCAAAAAAAATCTAAGAAAAAAAAAGTTAAAAAAAGTTTGTTTTAATCTGCATTCAGACACCATCAATTCTTTCTTTGGGGATCAATAGCATTTTTCATCTTAAGTCCTTCATTATTGTCTCCCATCATTATTTTGCTGAGAAGAGCTAAATCATTCACAGTTGATCATCATACAGTATTGCTATTATTGTGTACAATTTTCTGGCTCTGCTCATTTCATTTTGCATCAGTTCATGTAATTTTTCCAAGTTTTTCTAGGGACATTTGAGAAGGGACTAGCTTTTTATCTTTCTTTATATCCCTAGTGAATAGTCCCTGGCACATAGTAGCCATTTAACAAATACTTACCAACTTACTGTCTGTCTGTCCTTTGTTTCAAATTTCTGCATTTATTAAAATCTCTCTCTATTCCCCCCCCCCCCCCCCGTCCCTGATTGGCCTCAAACATTTTCGCTCTTCTGAGTTACTTCTATTCCAGGAAAATGAATCCCTAGCCTAAGAGGTTAGGAGAGCTGAGACCTTGAGCACTTTTGTCTTCTTCCCCTTTCTCCAATGGCCAAAATGCCCAACTTTCCTTGGGGTCCTGTCACTTGGGTTTCTTCTCCTTAGTCACTGAGATCATTTGACAGTGTCCATCGGGTTTCCCTTGTCCTGCCCTTTGTTTTTGCCACCTCAAGCTTAGCATACACTACCCCCATGACTTTGTGTTGAAATCCTTCCTTTCTTTTATATTCCAAGTCAGAAGTCACTTGTTCCTTAAAGTTTTCCACGTATCCTACCTTGAATCATACTGAAATATTTGATATCTGACTAAATTTGTTAAGTTTTTATTAAGGTAATGTAATGGGAATGGGAATTTGCATATCTTCCCTGCCCCTTAATAGGCCTAGGGCAGGAATTTGAAGCTTCCCTGCTGGGAAGATAAACTCTGTCCCCAGCTAGGCTGAATGTAGTCATATGGAGCCTGTAGTGGGAGGAGTTTGCTGAGGAGAAGCAGAGCCCTCTAACAGAGAAGCTGTCATGTCAGAGAGCAAGTCTGACAGTTGGAGACAGTTGGGGACAGAGGACAGGAGGCTGGTTCAGACCTAGCCAGACTCTGGGGAGTGAGGACACCCATTAAAGAGATAGAGAGTTTTGTGAATAAATATTAATCTTGTATTGGTTTGTGGGAAGGCCAAAGGATGCTGTGGCTGTCAGCATTATTATGGCTTCTGAATATCTTTGGTACTTTGGCTTACTGGTTTGGGGATTTGGTTTTCTGGTGTCTAAATAAGTCCTTCAGTTTTATCCTTTATCTGAAGAATCTGGCATATTTTGTGATTTAATGCTATGTGATAGTTATAGTCATGGTCTGTATTGTGATTGTGGGCACTGTAAACAATTGCATTGGTGCTACAGGTAACCAATCCTGTGTCAGACAATGTGCAAACAAGTGGTGATACAAACACAAATATGAAATAGTTCCTTCCCTCATGGTGTTTACATTCTACCAGGGGATACAAGTGTACTGGGTGCTTGGGAGCATGCCAACATGGCCTAACTTGGAGGCAACCGGCTTATGAGAGAAAACATTTCCTGTTCCCCTATCATGTGGATGGAAACAGCATTATCAATTGGTTGTATAGCTGGAACGAGCTCTGTCTTTAAAAACTTCCAGATCATGATATTCTCTTTTTCTTGGAGGGGTGTCCAGAGGAGGTAAAGGTCATGTTTATCCCATGTGCACACACCGTGAACTAAGGGGAATACAGAAGGTCAGACCATAGAAATGAAGATGATATAAAAATGAAATTTGTCAATTTTTTAAAATGTGGAATATCTTCTCCCAGATGCAGGGTGCCTCCCAAGTGTTCTGGGCATGCTCCAAAGCCTCCATTTCACACAGTTTTAGCTAGCTTGTCACTTTTCATTTTGGTATGCCCAGTGTCTAGCATAATATGTGGTAGTCAGTTAATAAGTGCTTGTTGAACTAAGTTAAGTTGTATTATTGCTTTCTTCCTCTTCCTGCCTCAGTTACCTCCGGTCTCATACCTTGTTCCGTCAGTGAGGTTAATTTGACTTTCTAAGATGTCAAGTAGCTAATGGGAAAAACCTGCTAATGGGAGGTAACAGGAGCTCCTCAGGGTCCTGCATCCAGTGTGTAGACCATGAATTAGCCTTACAGTGAAGGATTCTGGAGACCGGGAAATAACATGGTGATATTAACTGGTACATATAGATAAAGACTTATGTGAACAGTTGTAGAACCAAGGAAACAATATAAAAATTGTTTCAAAATACAAATGGAAGCAACAATGAACCGAATGTAGAATAATTATAATGATTAGATGGATCCACAGAAGAAATGAGAAACATGGGCTTTCCTCTTTTTTATGGCTCTCAGACTCCATTGATATTTTTGGTCAGTTTGGCTGGACTGCTTCATTTTCTTTCTCTTCCTTTTTTATTCTTTGTTACAAAGATAGCTTTTAAGAAGGGTAGGGGGGAGGATACCATTTGGAAATGAAGTGACATAAAAACAAAAGATGTCAATTAAAAAAATAAGCCTTGCCCTGGTACCCTAAGAAGGTTGTTATGAGGAAAGAACAAAAAAATTTTGAGCTAAATTGCCCTTTACTTTACTCTTTCTCAAACCACTCTAGTCTTCAGGGGCACCTGGACAGTTCTAGTCAGATTTGTCATTAAGAGAGGATTTGTTTTCTCCAGCCACTGAACTCCCTTCCTGCCAATGCCCCCATAACCTTTTCCTCTTCTGATTTTACATGGATTCCCTGTCCTGAGTCCTGCGTTTATAGAAGCTAGAATCCTTGTTCCACTCTGACCTTTAGGCCCTCCTCTTTTCCAAATCATAGTGGACTTATCCCTATTAAGATCCCCACCCTATAAAGGAGAAAGTCTAATGCACACTCAGGGCCCCTTGAATTTTGCCATCCACACTGAATATGGGCCCTTATTATCTTCCCCAATTAAAGTATGAAGTTCTCCTTCTTCTCCTTCTCCTCCTTTTTCTTCTCCTTCTTCTCCTTCTCTTTCTCCTCTTCCTCCTCCTCCTTCTCCGTCTCTTTCTTTTCCCTTCTCCTCTTCTTCCTCCTCCTCCTTCTCCTCCTCCTGCTCCTCCTCCTCCTCCTCCTCCTCCTCCTTTCTCTTCCTCCTCCATTATCTTCATCATCATCATCATCATCATCATCATCTTCTTCTTCTTCTTCTAAAATTTGTATTCTCAGTGCTTAGCATAGTGTTTGGAACATCATAAGTATATAATAAATGCTTTTTCTTTCATTCCTGTCATCTAGGTATTAATGTATGTTTATTAAATGGAATTGAATTTGTTAATGATGAAGTCCTATCTCAACCTCAGTTTCATTTAAGCAATAAAGAGGTTGAACCCAATGACTTTTGAGGTCCTTTGCTAGCTCTAAATCCCATGATCTTGCGACCCTGTTGTCCTAAACGGTATATAATTGTAAGCTTCTGTTTAGGTGACACAAATGTTTCTCTGGCAATGCTGCAAGTCACAGATTTTGATTGCAGAAGAACTATAATTGTAGGTGACCTGAAGGGCAATGGAAAGCTATAGAGTGGGGATAAGCAGGGTGTTTATCCATTTCTCATGCACAAATCCTTGCTGGTAAAAACCAACCATTCCTCATGCACAAGTCCTTGTTGGTGAGGACAACAAGGACTTGTGCATAGGGAATGATATAAAAGACATATTGCCAAGTCTATGTAGGATGAGAAAAAGCCAGCGAACTAGTCCTATAGCAACAGTGAAAGATTTTAGATAGATAAGCTGAGGAGTGTACCAGTATCCACAAAATATCAAGAGGCTTCAAGAAAGGGTTCTAGCATTTGGACAAGTTCCCCTTGGGGGAAATTGTAGAGATATACAGATAAATGGCAGTGGGAAACTGCAAGAGACACTGAGCATAGCAGTTAGAAAGTCAAGCTCAGAGTCACAACAGTCTGGTTCATGTCAATGGGTGCACTGGTAAATATTTAAAAACCAGCTCTCTAAAAACATAACACACTTTTAAGTTTATTTGTATTATTAACATTGGGGCTGGGGAACCTGCAGCCGTGAGGCCACATGAGACCCTCTAGGTCCTCCAGTGTGGCCCTTTGAATCCAAACTTAACTGTGAAGTTTAGATTTAAAGGGTTGCACTGGAGGACCTACAGGGTCACATAAGGCCTTGAGGCCTCTGGTTCTCCACCCCTGACAGTCAACAAAGTGGTAAATCAAGTCTTGTTTTGTAGTATTTGTCAATTTCCAAGGTATAACTGCTTCTCCTAAAAATTTAGCAGTTGGCTGTCTCAAACCTCTAAGAGGCTTGACACCAGCACCTCCCCCCACCCCATTGATGGTCCCATCTCTGACATATATTGAATCTGTCACCCAACCCTGGGCAAGTCATTTAACCTCTCAGTGGCCTAGGCCACTCTCATAGAAGATTACTAATTATAGAAGGGTTGCTAAATTGCTAAAAAAAAAAAAAAAAAAGAACTGGAGCTCCTATTACCCGCCCTCCCCCCCCCATTAGCAGGTTTTTCCCATTAGCTACTTGACATCTTACAAAGTAGGGGAGAGTTTATTCACTGGGATCTTCTTATGTCAATGATATAAGAGGTCTGGACCAAAAAAATAAAAATGAATAGTGCAACATGGGAGGGTGTGGATGGGTTGCCATGTTGCAATGAGGAGTATTCACATTACTGAGGTCATAAAACTCATAATGAAGTCCTATCAAAGTGTACCTTTCTGTCTGCTTTAATCCTGGCCCTTCCTCCTAAGGAAATGTCTAAGATCTTTGGGAAATTAAGGGATGGGGGTAATTTCATTATTTGAATTCAGTGCATCACATACTAATCACTTCTTCACTGTCTCTCCTTCCTCCTTCTTCACCTCAGCCTGGTCTAGGCTTCCATTTTTTTCCCTCATAGAATCACTATAATATTTAAATATTCATCAAAGATGAGACTTAGACGCCAAAGGGTCCTCCGAAATCACCAAACACCTTGTTTTGTAGGAGAAGAAACTGAAGTGCAGAGAGAAAATAACTTGCCTTATAGCACATAGATATTAAGTAGTAGAGGTTTTCCTCCATTACTTTGGGATTGCATCCTGACTCACTGACTCTGGGTGTATGTGCATGCGTGCATTTGTGTGTGTGTGCGTGTGTGTGTGTGTGTGTGTGTGTGTGTGTGTGTGCTGAATACTACAAAGTGACTTGTTTATATCAAATACATGTAAAAGTCTACACTACTGTCTCATATTCATAAAGTTACTTGGGAAAAGGTCAGTTTAGGAAGGTAGCCTAGGAATAGAGGAGGCATTGTGTCCCCTAGACTTAGCTCTCTCACAAAGATAGTTGACAAAGAGAGACAGAGAAAAACACAGAAACAGAAGGAAATATAAACACATAGAAAGAGACTGAAGGAGAAACAGAGAGAGTAGAGAAAGAGAAGGGGGAGAAGGAGGAGAGTGGAGAGGAGAGGTGCTACACATAGAGACTTAGACTCAGTTCTCTGGTGGTTCCAAGCCTTCACACCTTGCATTTCCTTTCAGGAAAACACTTGGTCTCAGAAATCATTGTGGACAGACTGGCAGTGGTGAAAGGATGAACAAGGCCTGGACCAAGCAGAAGAGTTCCTGCATCCCTTTAACAGGAAGTAAGGAGAAGCAAGGAACTGAGACATGATGTCGACTTTGTTCTTCACTGGTACTAAGAATCATATGAACTATTCAAGTCTAGGGAAAGGGATCTATGGTTGAATGAATGAATGAATGCTGAACGATAAACCATTTATTAAATGCTTACTATGTTCCAAGTACAGTGCTACGTGCTGGGGATACAAATACAAAAGCAAAGGCAGTTCTTGTCCTCAAGGAGATTATGTTCTAGTGGTCATTCAGGATGAGTTACCAGGAAGGGGAACTTTGGCGCATAAAGTTAAAAGGATAATGAGTGGGTATCATAGAAGTGTAGATTGACACATACCTTCCAGGAAAACAAGAGAAAAGATTTTTTTATTATGGTTCTAGAAAGGGAGAACCCAAGATGGAAAATGAAGTTAAATGTGTTGGATACTTGCTTGAAATAGTGGACTAGGATAGGGACTCATTAATCAGGGAATAAAGGCCCCAGGCAGGATGTGTTGGAGATGAAAAGGTTAGAATCTCAGCACACACAGTCCCTAGACCAGAGGACAAGGTGACTGGCAAAAAATGGCTGGCAAGCTCTTTTTGTGGTGTCTAAGAATTGGAAATGCAGGAATGCCCATGAATTGGGGAATAGATGAGTAAGTTGTAGTGTATGAATGTAGTGGATTACTATTATTCCATTAGAAAGAGTGAGCAGGTGGATTTCAAAAAAACCTGAAAAAACTTGAATGAACTGATGCTGAGTGAAGTGAGCGGAACCAGGAGAACATTGTACCCAATAACGCAACACTGTGTGATGACCAACTTTGTTAGACTTAGCTTTTCTGAGCAATGCAATGATCTAAGACAATTCCAAACAACTTATGATGGAAAAGACTATCCACCTTCATAGAAAGAACTATAGAGTTTGAATGCAGATCAAAGCATACTATTTTCCCTTTTTTTTCTGTCTTTTTCTTCTCATGATTTTTTCCTTTTGTTCTGATTCTTCTTTTATAACATGACTAATGTGGAAATATGTTTAATATGATTGTACATGTATAGCCTATCTCAGATTGCATTCTGTCTTGGGGAGAAGGAAGGGGAAGAAGGAGGGGGGGAATTTAGAACTCAAAATCTTATAAAATTGAATGTTGAAAACTAAAAATAAATAAATAAATTTTTAAAAAGATGGCTGGTGGAGTAAGGAATGAGTGACACCAAGTGCTTTTCCCTTTTTAGGGGTCAAGGTGGATGTTGCCTCAGTCCCAGGGTAGTATTAAGTTCTTTAGGTTTATGTAGGTCCCAGGTCCCAGAGGGGATCACTTGGAGGCATAGGTTACTTGACTATTTAGAAACCCTGGGTATTCTCCTTGTGCATGGGATTGGGGAAGAGGTGTCAGTTATGTTTCTAAGTCTGAAAAACTATACAGTTTCCTAGGGTGATAGGACTAACTCAGGTTGGAAAGGAGAGTTGTCTTGGTACTCTCTGGTTTGAGTATGTCACAATATTTTCTACTGAGTTAAATAAAGCCCATTCTGCATTTAATGTTTTGTTACTATGAGTGCTTGGAAGGAACTCATTTCTTTTTTCTGTATAAATGTAGACTTAAAGGAAAATCCTGTGTGGGGAAAAGGGTTTCAGTGTCTGTGACTTTTAGCTGCCAAGCTAAAGAACTCTCACCGTGGGCCAGGTTAGGTGTTAGAAAACTTGGATGTCACTCAGGCTAGTTGATTTCTTTCAGGGGGTGCATCTGACTGATTTCTTCTATTGTGCCATAGGATAATATGGCCATAGGTCTCATAGATCTTTATAGGTCTAGGGCTGGAAGGGACTTTAGGGTCATCTATTTCAATCAGTAGCAGATGAGGAAACTGACTTGCTCAGGACCATGAGGCATTAAATATCACAGGCTGGGTTTCAACGACTTCCTCTGATGCCAGAGCCTGAATTCTCTCCACCATATTACACTGCTGGAATGGACCTGAATGACCACTGAGTCCAGACTCCTTATTTTATAGATGAGGAAATTGAGACCCAGAAAGATCAAATGAATTACCCAATATCACATAGGTAGTAAATGGTGAAATTGGGATATGAACCTAAATTAATATAATTCTTATATGAAGAAGCAGTGTGGCACACTGGAAAGAAGATTTAGTGTCAGGGGACCTTAGGTAGAATCCCAGTTCTGTTCTTTAATGCTTATATAACAGTGGGAAAATAATTTCTCTTCTCTGAATCTCAGTTTCCTTATTTGTATAATGAGGGCATTCAGACTAGACAACTTGCAAGGTCTCTCCTAGTTCTAAATCTATTTTCCTTTTCTTTTCCTCCTTTTGTAAGTAAACCCTTAAAAACATTCTTATTGTGTACAGTGTGTGTTGACAAGTGCTTAGGAGGGAAAGAAGGAAATGTTTCTTAGGAAAAAAACCGTGGAGATAGTGACCCTGCAGAAAGAATGGGGGGCGGGGATGGAGTGAGTGAGGCCAAGCAGCAGGAACCGTACATATATTTGGGCATGTTAGATCTTTGAATCCCTTTTATTGGGGCATCTCTGGGATTTAGGAAGATCCTAGAGAGGTTGAATTCTTTACACTGATGTTTAGTGATTGGAGAGGCTTAGTGAGAAGTAAAAGGGAAGGTCTTGAGGCTTAAAGTCTCCTGGACCACTTCTGATGGTTCAAGTTATTGAGGCTTCATGGATAAGAGTTGAATCCTCTTTTCCTTATGTGGCCCCAAAGCTCCTTAGTCACCGAGGCAAAGGGGTAGGATTGATTCCCTCTCCTTCTACAGATACATAGGCTACAATTTTTTTTTAAATGAATTCTGTTCCCATTCCAATCTCCTTTGAGAAAAGATCTAGAATGTCAGTGCCAGTAGTCATCTTTTGGAACTTATTTTACAGGTAAAGAAACCGAGGTACAAAATGAAAAGTGGCTTGCCTTAGGTCATCTTGTTAGTCCATGGCAGAGACCTGGGTATTTAGGTTAGAGTAGTTCTCACAGAAGAGGCTCCTGGGTTCATTGGAGCCTGATGTCTCCCGCAGAAAAGTGTTTTGAGGAAGAGAGAAGCATGGTTTAATTTCCCCCTGGTTGGAATGGGAACAGATTCATTGGCTTCATGTCCAGGACTGACGGCCCATCACAAGCATTCCTAGTTTGTGGATGGATCCATTTGGGACCAGGTTCTAGCATCATAGAATGGTGAAGCTGAGGAGGATCTTAAAGATGACCAGGTCAGTTCCTTCATCTTCTTGTGTTTTTTTTTATTTTAAACAAATGTTTTATTAACTTCTGTTTTACATCATTCATTTCCGCCAGATTTTGAGTTACAATCATTTTCCCCCCATTATTCCCCTACCCAACCTCCCAGAATAGCAGTCCCACAAGATATCGCTTCCTCCAATCTGCTCTCTCCCATACCTTCTCCCATACCCCCTTTGACTTTTCCATTGGAGGAAGATGAATCTTGTGTCCCAATGCCTGCACATCTTATCTCCCTATTACAAGCAAAAGAGTATTAATAATAGTATTTATATATATTTGAAACATCTAATGTTACGACCTCAAATTTCAGATCCATTTCCTTCCTCCCTTGTCACCCATTCCTTCTTGGGAGATAAGTAATTCAGTATGTGTTGTACATGTCTAGCTATGCAAAACATTATCATAGTAGATATATTGTACAAGGCTGCTTATAATTCTCTCCCACTCATCCCACCTCCCCACCTGGTCCATTCCCCACTTGATCCTGTCCCTCTTCTATAGTGGGTACTTCCAACCTCCCCTCACCCCAAGGATGCCCTCCCATCCATCATCCCTCCTCTCATCCCCCTTCCCCCTATCCTGCTGCAGGTTGAGATATCCCATTTAGTATGTATGTCATTTTTCTCCCTGAACCAAATTCAATGTGAATGTGGTTTTGCCTTTTTAGCCTTCCTTATTCTCCCCCTCCTTTGCAACCACTTCCCCTACATGAGATAGTTTACCCTACCATGTCTCTCCCCATCTCCTCTTGCCACTTTCCTCTCTCACCTCATAATTTCATCCCTTGAGTATTCTCCCTTCCCAACAAATTGAACCTATGCCCTCTATCCATATATAACTGTAACCATATACACACACATTCACATATGTATTCATATGACCACACACTCTTCTTCCATTATTTTCATAGTGAGAAAGATATCATCAGTCACAGATATTACTTTTCCATATAGGAATGTAAATGGTTCAACTTTGATAAGTTCCTTTTGATTTCTTTTCCCTGATTACCTTCTCAGGCATCTCTTGCTTCTTGTGTCTGGATGTCAAATTTTCTATTCAATTCTGGTTTTTTCTCAAGAATGCTTGAAAGTCCTCTATTCCACTGAATGACCATATTTTCCCCTGAAACAAAATACTCAGTTTTGCTGGGTAGGTGACCCTTGGGTTCAGTCCCAGTTCTTTGGCCCTCTGGAATATCATATTCCATGCCCTTCGATCCCTCAGTGTAGAAGCTGCCAGGTCCTGGGCTATTCTGATTGTGTTTCCACAATATTGAAATTGTTTCTTCCTGGCTGCTTGGAGTATTTCTCCTTGATCTGGGGATTCTGGAACCTGGCTATAATATTCCTGGGAGTTTTCTTTTGGGATCTTTTTCAGGAGGTGATCTGTGGATTCTTTCAACCTCTATTTTGCCCTCTGGATCTAAAACATCAGGGCAGTTTTCCTTGAGAATTTCTTGAAGGGTGATTTCTAGGTTCTTTTCCTTGATCATGGCTTTCAGGTAGTCCAATAATTTTTAAATTGTCTCTCCTGGATCTATTCTCCAGGTCAGCGGTTTTTCCCATGAGATATTTCACATTGCCTTCTAATCTTTCGTTTGTTTGGATCTGCTTAACAGCATCTTGATTTCTCATAAAGTCACTAGTTTCCATTTGCTCCAGTCTAACTCTGAAGGAATGAATCTCCTCAGTGAACTTTTGAGATTCTTTTCCATCTGGCAAATTCAACTTTTTAAGGCATTCTTCTCCTCATTGCCCTTTTGGGACTCCTTTGCCATTTGAGTTAGTCTATTTTTTAAGGTGTTGTTTTCCTCAGTCAGGCTGTTGGCCCTCATTTCATACTTTTCCTGCATCCTTCTCATTTCTCTTCCCAATTTTTCCTCCACTTCTCTTATTTGATTTTTAAAGTCCTTCTTAAGGTCCTCTATGGCCTGCAACCCGCTCATGTTTTCCCCTGGGCTTTTGGAGCAGGACTTCTGACCTCACAGTCCTTTTCCTGCTCTATGCCCCTAAAATAGGAGTCTAGGGTTGCATTTTTCTGTTTCCTTTGCCTTGGCATGTTGCCACTTAATTACTTGACTTTTGGGCTTGTTGCCACACTATGGCTTTAAGGCCAGATAGAGGAATTTTTGTCCCGAACGTGTGGGGGCAACTTCCGTTTCTGGCAAGCTGTAAACCCACCCACGACTTCCACCCTAGATCACAATCCAGATCCAGGGAGGTTAAAGCAAGAGCGATTACCCCCTAAGACTGATCGCTGGATCTCCCTACAAATTTGCAGGCTGGGAGCGGGAGCTGCCTCTGAAAACTACAAAATGGCGTTTGTCCTCAGTGGCTTCTAGCCCCCAGGGGAGGGAGCCGACGCATTCCCTAATACCAGTCCCAAAGTCCATAGGACACTAACCTCTTACTTTGTCCCAGGCATGTCTATGTTGATAATTCTAGAGTCACCACAGCTCCTGGTGTTCTGGGGTTCCTCCAGCCGGCTGCTGGCCCTGCCGCCCTGGGGCTAAAACCTCGGCTCACGTGGACCTGGGCTCGGCTCGGCTCCTGCGCTCTGCCGGCTCCCAGACCACTGCGCTGGTCCTTCCTGCAGGGCTGCTGGGCTGTCCTCAGCGGGAGGTTAGCTTCTCTGTGTCGTTATGTGGGTGCTGGGGCTCCAGAAGTTGTTCAGAGTCCTTTTTTACATAGTTTGTGGGGAATCTGGGGGCAGAGAGGCTTGGACAAGCTGTTTCTACTCCGCCATCTTGGCTCCGCCCCCAGTTCCTTCATCTTCTTCATCCTGCCTGCACAATGCAAAACAAAACAAAACAAAAAATGCAAGGAAGTAAATAAATAAATAAGATCGACCATTATTTAGAACAGATGCATCAAGAATCCTTGATTTTGTTTTTGTGGTTACCTTCTCCATCAATGCAGATCATTATATATTTATATATAGTTATAATTGGAATTTATATAATGCATTAAGGTTTGCAAAGTGTGTTGAATATATTATCTCATTTGAGCCTCACAATAACCCTATAAGGCAAGTACTATCATTCTCATACTACCATACTATCATACTACCATTTTTACAAATGAGTAAACATTTTCTGTATTTAAAGTCTAATGAATTCTTTCTGTCTCCTAGCTAAGTGCTGTACCCACTAGTGAGAGTTGGTGGCACGATAGATACAGTATTAGGCACAGAATCAGGAAGATCTGAGTTCAGATTCAGCCTCAGACATTGTGTGACCCTGGGTAAGTCACTTAACATCTGTAAAATGGGGATAATAACAGCAGCTATCTTGCATGGTTGTTGAGAGAATTGAATAAGAATATTTGTAAAGTGCTTAGCACATCCTGGCACATGTTGTTGTGTGTACCTCATTCTTGGTTTTTATTTTCATGCTTTTATTTTTTGGCAAGGCAATTGGGTTAAGTGACTTGCCCAAGGTCACATAGCTAGTGTGTCAAGTATCTGAAGTCAGATTTGAACTGACCTGACTCCTGAGTCCTCCTGACTCCAGGACTGGTGCTCTATTCATTGTACCACCTAGCTGCCCCTATCCTTCATTCTTTTTTTTTATCTTATGAAACATTTAATTTTAAAACTTCGATTTTCAGACCCATTCCCTTTCTCCCTTGTCACCCACTCCCTCTGAGAAGATAAGCAATTCAGTATGTGTTGTACATGTATATCTATGCAAAACATTACCATAGTAGATATATTGTAAAAGACTGCTTATATTTCCCTCCCACCCATCTCACCTCCCACCTGGTCCATTCCCTACTTTGATCCTGTCCCTCTTTGATAGTGGGTACTTCCAACCTCCCCTCCCCCCAGAATGCCCTCCCCTCCATTATTCCCCCTCTCATCCCCCTTTCCCCTACTCAGGAGAGTGAGGGTAAGATACTCCATTTAGTATGTATGTGATTCTCTCCTTGAGCCAACTTCCATGAGAATATGCTTTTGCCTTTTTGCCTTTTTGTTCTTCCCCTCCCCTGCAACTACTTCTCCTTGCCTCTTCTACATGAGATAGTTTGCCCTACCCTGTCTCTCTCCATCTCCTCTTGCCACTTTCCTCTCTCACCTCTTGACTTCACCCCTTAAGAATCATCCCTTCCTTGGGGTGGCTAGGTGGCACAGAGAGCCAGCCCTGGAGCCAGAAGGACCCGAGCTCGGATCTGGCCCCAGACACCCAACACACAAACAAAAACCCAGCCATGTGAACCTGGGCAAGTCACCCAACCCGAATTGCCCTCCAAAAAAAAAAAAAAGAATCATCCCTTCCCATCAAATTCAACCTGTGCCCTCTATCCATGTATACCTGTCAACATATGCCATGTACCCTTCTTCAATTATTTTCATAATGAGAAAGGTTTCATCAAACACAGTTATTGTTTTTCCGTGTAGGGCTGTAAATAGTCCAACTTTGATAAGTTCCTTTTGATTTCTTTTCCTTGATTACCTTCTCAAGCATCTCTTGCTTCTTGTGTCTGAATGTCAAATTTTCTATTCAACTCCGGTTTTTTCCTCAAGAATGCTTGAAAGTCCTCTATTCCACTGAATGACCATATTTTCCCCTGAAACAAGATACTCAGTTTTGCTGGGTAGGTGACCCTTGGGTTCATTCCCAGCTCTTTTGCCCTCTGGAATATCATATTCCATGCCCTTCTATCCCTCAGTGTAGAAGCTGCCAGGTCCTGGGCTATTCTGATTGTGTTTCCACAATATTGAAATTGTTTCTTCCTGGCTGCTTGTAGTATTTTCTCCTTGATCTGGGGATTCTGGAACCTGGCTATAATATTCCTGGGAGTTTTCTTTTTGGGATCTTCTTCAGGAGGTGATCTGTGGATTCTTTCAACCTCTATTTTGCCCTCTGGGTCTAAAACATCAGGGCAATTTTCCTTGAGAATTTCTTTTAAGGATGATTTCTAGGTTCTTTCTTTGATCATGGCTTTCAGGTAGTCCAATAATTTTTAAATTATCTCTCCTGGATCTATTTTCCAGGTCAGTGGTTTTTCCCATGAGATATTTCACATTGCCTTCTATTCTTTCATTTGTTTGGATCTGTTTAATAGTATCTTGATTTCTCATAAAGTCACTAGCTTCCATTTGCTCCAGTCTAACTCTGAAGGAATGAATCTCCTCAGTGAGCTTTTGAGATTCTTTTTCCATCTGGCAAATTCGACTTTTTAAGGCATTCTTCTCCTCATTGCCTTTCTGAGCCTCTTTTGCCATTTGAGTTAGTCTATTTTTTAAGGTGTTATTTTCCTCAGTCAGGCTGTTGACTGTCATTTCATACTTTTCTTGCATCTTTTTCATTTCTCTTCCCAAATTTTCCCCCACTTCTCTTATCTGCTTCTTAAGGTCCTCTATGGCCTGTAGCCAGTTTGTATTTTCATTTGGGGCTTTTGGTGCAGGAGTTCTGACCTCACAGTCCTCCTCCATGCTTTGAGCCTCTTTGCCCCTAAAATAGGAGTCCAATGTTGAACTTTTCTGTTTATTTTGTTTTGTTTGCCTAGGCATATTGCCACTTAATTACTTGATTTTTGGGCTTGTTGCCACAGTAGGACTCTGCCACCAGACAGGGGAGCTTCTGCCCAAACGTGGGGTCTTCACAACTTCCGCCCGCTGGGTGGCCTCTATAAAGCCTCCACCTACTCTGGCAAGTTGGATACCCACCCCAAACTTCCCCCCCCAGACCACAATCCAGATCCAGGCAGTTTAAAGCAAAAGCAATTAACCCCCAGACTGATTGCTGGATCTTCCTACAGTTCGCAGACCAGGAGCTAGAGCCACTACTGACGCTGCAAAATGGCTTCTGTGCAGCTGTTTCTTCAGCAGCTTTTTGCCCCCAGGGGAGGAAGCCACATGTTCCCCAAATACTGGTCCCAAAGTCCATAGGGCACTAACCTCTCACTTTGTCCTAGGCATATCTGTGCTGATAATTCTGGAATCGCCACAATTGCTGGTGTTCTGGGGTTCCACCAGCAGGCTGAAGGCCCGGCCGCCCTGGGGCTAAAACCCCGGACCTGGGCTCGGCTCTGCGGGCTGCGCTGTCGGTTCCCAGCGTGCTGTGCTGCCTGCTCTCAGAGCGATGCACTGGCCACTCCCTGCAGGGCTGCTGGGCTGTCCTCAGCAGGAGGTTAGATTCTCTGTGCGGTTCTGTGGGTGCTGTGGCTCCAGAAGTTGTTCGGAGCTCCCTTTCACATTGTTTGAAATTTGTGTGGGGCAGAGCACATTGGAAATGCTGTTTCTACTCCTCCATCTTGGCTCCGCCCTCCATCCTTCATTCTTGAAGATGACCAATGACATCAGCAGGGTGATGTCTTGATGTGCAAGTGAATTGGATTTAAGTGAGGCAAAGCTGTGTGGCATGTAGCAGACACTAAACGCTTTTTCCCTACCCCATCCCACCTTGTGCCACCTGGCTACCTTACCTTAGAAGATTGCTGTTATGAATGGTGGTGGTGGAAAAATTAATGATGCTATAGCTGGCCTGGCATTGAGATTATTCATTTAAGCCAGTTAGCTCTCAGATGATAGACACCCTTGACCACCAATCCCATTCTGAGCTCTCTGTGACCTATCAAAGCTTGTTCTATACTGGCGTACTCCGGCAGAAGCCAAGGTCACCTCCATGTCTCAATGAAGCATCAGAGGAATACTTTAGTGGAGGCATTTAGTATCATGTAGATTAAAGAAATACCCATTTGTCCAACTGGATTCAATCTTTTATCTAATTTGTTACTGAATTCTCTTCAAAACAGTGAGCGTGCTGAGACTAAGTCTTACAATCCCCCCATGTTGGGAAGGAGCTCTAATCGCACTGATCCCTCGCTAGGCTTTTCTGGCCAACACAGAGGCAAATAAATAACCCTGCTATCCAGGCACAGAGGAAAGTTGGATTTATTAATTTAAATGAGTTTATTGGGGGATCTCTGGGGAAAGACTTGTTCATTATTCATTCCCTTGTCCCGGTGTTTAATTTACAGTACTCTTCCCTCTGCCCCCTTCTTTATGTTTTGTGCTTATTTGATACTAGGGAATAAGTTTCCTGATGTTACTATTATTATTTTAATTTATTATTTATTAAGCATTGACTCAGTACAACACATGCATAGTGAGAGACATGAGCCTTTCCCAAAGGAACGGAAATTTTGACAATAATAGATAGAAAACACTGCTCAGATCAGATCTTCTGGCTAATCATTTTGAGGTCCTTTGGTAATGACTGAAGTCTTTCTAGTAGAATGTATTTTCTGGAAGAATTTAATGGAATAATGGAAAGGGCAATAGATTTCAGGGGACTATAATTCAAGTTTACCACTTTAAATAAAATAAAACTTGCATTTCTATAGCACTTTAAGGTAACAAAAGCCTTCCCTCACAACAACTATATGCATGAAGATATGTAGGTACTTTTATGCCCATTTTATAGATGATGACCTTAAGGTTTAGAAAGGTTAGGTGATTTAGTCACACAGTTAGCAAGAGGTAGAGGCAGAAGACCTGAAATTAAATATTTTCTTCACTCCTTCTTGGGTGTCCTTTAATGTTGGAGGATTCAGCCATCCTTTCTTAGCTAGATGACTTTTAAGGTCCTGTCCAACACTTTTATATTCTGTAACTTAATCATCTTCTGGGTTGATTGATTAGTTGGGGGAGTGTGCTTTTCTGAAACTGGGAAATTAAAACAAAAAATGACAGCAATATAGAAGGATGGAGATTTGGAGAATGAGACAGAGATAGAAGAAAGCAATGCTCTATGGAACCTCTCCCTCCTGGCCCTGCCTCCACATTCTTTCTTCCCCTTCACAAGATCATAGATTTACATCTGGAATGGCCCTCAGAGGTCATCAAGTTCCACCTTCTCAATTTACATATGAGAAAACTAAGGCATATACAAAAAAAAGCACCCAGAGTTACACAGGTAAAAGTCATCAGATGTGGGATTTGAACCCAGATTTTCTCATTCTAGAGTCTTTCTACTGATGATTGTATTACTGACAGTGATCATAGAATCAAAGCAGCTTCTATTTTGACAGGACCTCAGAGTCAATCCAATCCTACACCTAACTGAACGTGAATTTTCTTAACAACGTCTTTGACAAGCAGGCATCCAGCTCCTGCTTGAATATTTCTAATGATTGCTCTCCTGGGGCAACAGATTCACAGATAATGGTGGTGGTGCTGTTGATTATGATAATGATGGTGATTGTAATGTGATGGTTTTTAGAGGGGATTATGAGAGTGTCAGAGTTGATTATGGTGGTAATGTCAATAGCATCAGAGATGAGGAATATTGGATGAGCTGATAATGGTGAAAATCGGTGATAATGTTGGTTATATAGTGATAAAGGACAAGGATGCTTTGGGAGCAATATAATGTCACCTGTGTTGATGGACATTCCCTCTGCTAAGAAGACTGCTGGGTAGTACAATGGATAACATGGTGAACTTGGAGTCAGGAAGGCCTGAGTTCAGATTTGGCCATAGACAATGATTCTGGACAAGTTACTTAAGCAGCCAGAGGTCTGCCTCAGTTTAGTCAATAGTAAAATTGGTATAATGATGGCACCTCCCTTTCAAGGTTGTTTTGAGGATCAGGTGAGATATTTGTAAAGTGCTTGGCATAGTGCCTGGTGCATCTGTTTTCTTTCTTCTTTTCTTCTTCCCTCCCTTTCTTTCTTCTTTCCTTCTTCATCTTCCCCTAAAGTCCCAAATATAGACTAGATTCAGAGTGATCCTGGAAGGCCTTGGATGCAGCTCACGTACTGCTAGAATTGAAGTTAAGTAAGTGATTTTAATGCAAATGAAGCCACTAAGGAAGACACCATAGGAGCAGAGTTCTTCCAAAGCCTGTTCATATGCTGAGCAGGAGGTATAATTATCAACATCTTTCAGTACTGTTAAAGAAATTATCTGTGGGAATAGCCACCAATGGCATTGATGGCATTGAATAAAAAGAGGAAGAAAGTGTTGGGTAAATCAAGGAGCTGTGTTAACAGAGGAAGAATAAGATGTACGAGGCAGGAAAGCCAGAGACAGGACCTGCTATTACAAGGGGCACCTGCCATGAGGGCCAAAGCCAGAGTAGCCATTTGCTACTGCTGCTTGTGTACAGGATGACAGGTGCTTGATTCAGGCAGATGGTGGTAGGGTGAGGGAGGGAGGGATTGGGAGCAGAAGAGAGGCTGCCAAATGGGGACAGACTAAAAGGATCAAAACTATTCACTCTTGAAAGATGAAGACTGAGAAGGGATAGAGATCAAAGCATGTATACTTGTGGTGGGGATGGATGGAGGTTGTTGCATCTGACCTCTCAAAACACACCCTGAGGGGGACAGGGATTCTCAAAAGAAGAGCTCCATCAGAAATGGAGCAGAAGAGATTTCTGAAAGGCTTCCTCCACTCCACTCTTAAGGGAACACTGATCACCTGCCTCGCAGGAATGATACCAAGTGCTGCCACAAAATGCTAGGTACCCTGGGGAGTACACCAACACAAACACTGCCAGCTGCCTCCCTGACTGTTAACTCACTGGAGAAGACACAGCCATCAGGAAAGCTTCTCCTTTGGAGACTCAGACAATGGAAGCCAAACTCCAGGCCCTGGCTCTTATTCTCCTTTCAGCAGAAATCTAAGACAACCAAAAACTTCATTTTTTTCTCTCTTTTTCTTTCTTTCTTTCTCTTCCTCTCTTTTTATTTCTCTTTCTTTTCTTCCTTCTTTTCTTCTTTCCTCTCCTTCCTTCCTTCCTTCCTTCCTTCTTCCTTTTAAAATACTCTACTCTCACCTATTAGGCTCTCTTGTTATCCACCATTTTGATGCTGAATCAGCCACACCATTCTGTCTCACTGTAGTCACTGGCTATGGTGCTATCCATTTACCAAATTCAAGTGCTAACAAGGGTTACAGTGGGTTTGTTTACCAAAAACTATGATGCTAGAATAAGGTATGCTGCTCCTCAAAACTTAAAAGAGGGAATTTGGGACCTCAGTAGAAAGCTCTACTTTGAACACTTATGTGGAAGGACAGTGGAGATTGAAAATCAGATGCAAGGAGGGTATAGATAAATCTATACAGGGAAATTAAAACACTCCTCTAATCTCCAGAACAAGATGTCATTGAAGCTAACTTTCAACACTTTTTACTTTGAGGGAAGTAGGGTAAGTTTTATTCTACCCATTTTATAGATGAGGAAAGTAAGGTTTATCGGTGATACAACTCAACCAAGCTCACACAACTGGTAAGTGGCAGAACTCAGATTTGGATCCGTATCTTCTGATTCCAAAGCTAGTATCCATTGCTCTCCAGGATAGATGAGGTAGGTCCAGATGATGGAGATCCAGAGATCTCAGGCTGAGCAATTTGGGTTGGCCTAATAGGAGGGATTTTATGTCTTCACTATGGCTTCAGGACTTAGAGTATCGGAGAGGCGCTGGAGGGTCAGATGATGTCAAAGCATGTGAGCAAGCATGTCTCAGAGCAGAACGAGGCTCTGGGAATTCTGTGGGTATTTCATTAGCTCCTTGCCACAGATGGATAGAAACTCCCTAGATTTTTAAGGGAAAACACCCAATGTCCAATAACTTACTCCTGCTTCCTCCTCACCCCTCCTCTCTGTGTCACAATTTCCTTTAATCCTTTATACTTTTTAATTTCTCAGCAAATCCAATTGACAACCAGCCTCTGTTCTCACAAAGAGCAGTAAGCAGTTTGTAATTTTAAAATCATAGTCAATAGTCACCTTCAGAGGAAACATAGTAACAAAAAAGAAACTCTGCAGGAGAGTGGAGGGAACTGAGATCTGAAAGGAAAGGAACATGAAATCAACCCATCAATCAGAAAATCAATCAATCATCATTTATTTTAAGGGGACTGGGGAGGGGAGAGAGAGAGAGAGAGAGAACCCTTTCTCTAACCCCAAGTCCTGAAAGGAGGGGGTTCTTTGTTACTTCTGCTCTTAGTATAAAACCTTCCTCCCCAGGTTGCTCAAAGCTTAGAGATAGATTTATAAAACTTGATGGGAAGTGATCTTGGGAATCATGTACACCAACTGTCCTCAGAGAGTAAAACTAAATCCCATTCAACAAGCAGTTTTAAAAGGTATGCACATTGTGTTGTCTCCTAAATGACATTGTGGAATGGAAGGAATCCTAATTCCCTAAGTCATGTTAAGAATTAGTAGAAGAGGGGCGGAGCCAAGATGGCGGAGTAGAAACAGCTCTTCCAAGCCTCTCTGCCCCCAGATTCCCCACAAACTATGTAAAAAAGGACTGTGAACAACTTCTGGAGCCCCAGCACCCACAGAACGACACAGAGAAGCTAAACTCCTGCTGAGGACAGCCCAGCAGCCCTGCAGGAAGGACCAGCGCAGCGGTCTGGGAGCCGGCAGCGCACAGAGCGCAGAGCGCAGGAGCCGAGCCGAGCCCAGGTCCGTGTGAGCCGAGGTTTTAGCTCCAGGGCGGCAGGGCCAGCAGCCGGCTGGAGGAACCCCAGAACACCAGGAGCTGTGGCGACTCCAGAATTATCAACATAGACTTGCCTAGGACAAAGTAAGAGGTTAGTGTCCTATGGACTTTGGGACCTGTATTTGGGGAATGCGTCAGCTCCCTCCCCTGGGGGCTAGAAGCCGCTGAGGAGACACGACATTTTGTAGTTTTCAGAGGCATTTCCGGCTCCCAGCCTACAAATCGTGGGGAGATCCAGCGATCAGTCTTGGGGGTAATCGCTCTTGCTTTAACCTCCCTGGATCTGGATTGTGATCTAGGGTGGAAGTTGTGGGTGGGTTTACAGCTTGCCAGAAACGGAAGTTGCCCCCACACGTTCGGGACGAAAATTCCTCTAGCTGGCCTTAAAGCCATAGTGTGGCAACAAGCCCAAAAGTCAAGCAATTAAGTGGCAACATGCCAAGGCAAAGGAAACAGAAAAATGCAACCCTAGACTCCTATTTTGGGGGCATAGAGCAGGAAAAGGACTGTGAGGTCAGAAGTCCTGCTCCAAAAGCCCCAGGGGAAAACATAAACGGGTTGCAGGCCATAGAGGACCTTAAGAAGGACTTTAAAAATCAAATAAGAGAAGTGGAGGAAAAATTACAAAGAGAAATGAGGAGGATGCAGGAAAAGTATGAAATGAGGGTCAACAGCCTGACTGAGGAAAACAACACCTTAAAAAATAGACTAGCTCAAATGGCAAAGGAGGCCCAAAAGGGCATTGAGGAGAAGAATGCCTTAAAAAGTCGAATTTGCCAGATGGAAAAGAATCTCAAAAGTTCACTGAGGAGATTCATTCCTTCAGAGTTAGACTGGAGCAAATGGAAGCTAGTGACTTTATGAGAAATCAAGATGCTGTTAAGCAGATCCAAGCAAACGAAAGATTAGAAGGCAATATGAACTATCTCTTGGGAAAAACCACTGACCTGGAAAATAGATCCAGGGGAGACAATTTAAAAATTATTGGACTACCTGAAAGCCATGACCAAAGAAAGAACTTAGAAATCACCCTTCAAGAAATTCTCAAGGAAAACTGCCCTGATGTTTTAGATCCAGAGGGCAAAATAGAGGTTGAAAGAATCCACCAATCACCTCCTGAAAAAGATCCCAAAAAGAAAACTCCCAGGAATATTATAGCCAGGTTCCAGAATCCCAGATCAAGGAGAAAATACTACAAGCAGCCAGGAAGAAACAATTTCAATATTGTGGAAACACAATCAGAATAGCCCAGGACCTGGCAGCTTCTACACTGAGGGATCGAAGGGCATGGAATATGATATTCCAGAGGGCAAAAGAACTGGGAATGAACCCAAGGGTCACCTACCCAGCAAAACTGAGTATTTTGTTTCAGGGAAAATATGGTCATTCAGTGGAATAGAGGACTTTCAAGCATTCTTGAGGAAAAAACCAGAATTGAATAGAAAATTTGACATCCAGACACAAGAAGGAAGAGATGCCTGAGAAGGTAATCAGGGAAAAGAAATCAAAAGGAACTTATCAAAGTTGAACTATTTACATTCCTATATGGAAAAGCAATAACTGTGACTGATGATATCTTTCTCACTATGAAAATAATGGAAGAAGGGGGTGTGATCATATGAATACATATGTGAATGTGTGTGTATATGGTTACAGTTATATATGGATAGGGGGCATAAGTTGAATTTGTTGGGAAGGGAGAATACTCAAGGGATGAAATTATGAGGTGAGAGAGGAAAGTGGCAAGAGGAGATGGGGAGAGACAGGGTAGGGTAAACTATCCCATGTAGAAGAAGCAAGGGGAAGTGGTTGCAAAGGAAGGGGAGAATAAGGAAGGCTAAAAAGACAAAACCACATTCCCATTGAATTTGGTTCAGGGAGAAAATGACATACATACTAAATGGGATATCTCAACCTGCAGCAGGATAGGGGGAAGGGGGATGAGAGGAGGCATGATGGATGGGAGGGCATCCTTGGGGGGAGGGGAGGTTGGAAGTACCCACTATAGAAGAGGGACAGGATTATGTAGGGAATGGACCAGGTGGGGGGTGGGATGAGTGGGAGGGAATTATAAGCAGCCTTGTACAATATATCTACTATGATAATGTTTTGCATAGCTAGACATGTACGGCATATACTGAATTGCTTATCTTCCCAGAGGGAATGGGTGACAAGGGGAGGAAGGAAATGGATCTGAAATTCGAGGTCGTAACATTAAATGTTTCAAATATATATAAATATTATTAGTAATACTCTTTCGCTTGTAATAGGGAGATAAGATGTGCAGGCATTGGGACACAAAGATTCACCTTCCTCTAATGGAAAAGTCGATGGGGGTATGGGAGAAGGTATGGGAGAGAGCAGATTGGAGGAAGTGATATCTTGTGGGACTACTATTCTGGGAGGTTGGGTAGGGGAATAATGGGGGGAAAATGATTGTAACTCAAAATCTGGCGGAAATGAATGATGTGAAACAGAAGTTAATAAAGCATTTGTTTAAAAAAAAAAAAAGAATTAGTAGAAGAGTTGGACTAGAACCCAGAGCCCTTTTGCTACTAATTCAGGGCTTTTTCTAGTACATCAGCCTGGTTACCAAATTGATCTTTGTGCTCCACTTTCTAGATCACTATGCATACCTGTCTCAGTAGAGGGATCTCTACCTGGACACCAACTGTGAGATCCAGTCGTTGACCAGATTGGACTGGACAAGATGGCTGAATTCCCTGGGCAATCACAAACCAAGTTCATCCTGTCCTGCTTGATACTGGGACCTGATCAAGATTTTTCCCTACACAATAGAGTTTTAGAGCAGGAATGGGTCTGAGAGCTAATCTAATTCTCACCGGCTACATTTGGCAGATGAGGAAGCTGAGATCCAGAGGGGATAAAAGTAATTTGTCCCAAGTCACAAAGGAAGCAAGTGGCAGAGGCAGGATTTGAAGTCAAATCTTCTTGACTAGAAATCCAATACCATCATGCTGAGCAGTTAGGTAGTGTTATGGATAGAGTGCCGACCCTGGAGTTGGGAAGAGGAGTCTCCCTGAGTTCAAATCTGGCCTCAGACACTGACTAGCTATGTGACTCTGGGCAAGTCATTTAAGTTTGCCTCAGTTTGCCTCAGTTTCCTCATCTGTAAAATGAGCTGGTGTAGGAAATGGCAAACCTCTCCAGTATCTTTGCCAAAAAACCCAAATGAGGTCACAGAGAGTTGGACTTGATTGAAACAACCAAACAACAACAATATTAACTGACAGACTAGAAAATTAACTCGATGGATATTTTCTAATGACAAATACTTTTTCCTCTGGCTACTGTGTAGCAAAATTGCATTAGAGTGTTAGCACCCATGTGAAAAATAGTCAAATTATCTTTCCTGTAGTATTAACCAGCACCATCTCCAGTAATGAAGCTTCTTTTGATAATTTGAACCCTCTTCTTTGCCAGCCTCCAGACTTGTTGCCGTCTTAAGATCATTAGGAGTTTGTCTCCATGAATGTTTGGTTTTCCTGATTTATAAGCATAGTCCTGGAGTTAGTTCTATGGCTAGAAGACATTTAGTGCAATTGAAAGGAACAGTCAGTCTAGTGGCTTCTCTCATAGGTCAGTTTAGGCTTAATAAAAGGAAAAAAAAAACTTTAAAGGGAAATATTTCCTTGTTTAATTGACCATAGATTTTCCTGGTGATAATCTGAACTAAAATAAGCAATTTCTTGAAGGATTTGTGGCTAAATCTGGTGGAGTGAGGACAAGGACCCGTGAAATTCTAGGTAACTGGATTAAAATAAATCAGTTTATTGGCGTTCTGAGAAAATCCAGCATATGACAGAGAAAAGACCACAGAGATCATCTAGTTCACATTCCTTATTATACAGAGGAGAAGAGTAAAGGAGAAAGATGGGAGAGACAAATAGTTTAAAAGATGCTCAACCTTAGAGGACAGGAGACAGATAATGGTCTAACCAAAGTAACAGAGAAGGAACAATCAGAAAGGTAGACAAAGAAGCAGGAGGGAGCAATGTTACAGAAACCTAGGGAAGACAGGGTATACAGGAGGCAAGGGCAGTAAACAGTGTCAAAAACTATAGAGAGGTCAAGGAAAAAGCCATTAAATTGAGTTTTGTGTTGTTTTGACCTGAATTTGAGTGTGGTAGAAAATTACCTTTCTGAGCCTCAGTTTTCTCATTTGTGCAATGCAGGTAATGAATGATTAAAAAGGCATTTATCAAACGCTTTAGTATGTTCCAGGCATTTTGCTAAGTATACTTTGTACCACTCACTGCACAAAATTGTTGTGAGGAAATCACTTCATAACTTTAAAAATGTAAATTCTGGCAAGATCCACACCAGGGACATTCCCAGAAGTTATTTCAGAGCTGAAAAGATTTCTATTCTCCTCCTCCACATAGAAATTATGAGGGCTATGAAGAGATATTGTATGTTTTCTTCCCTTCCTTCTCATCCCTTTCCTTCTTTCCACTCTCTGCTCCCTCATATATTCATTAATTTCATTGTTTCAGGTCTTCCCCTATTGATCCAGAGAACAGAAGCTGAAAATGATTCTTCTTTCCCTCCTCAAATTTCTCAAAGAACTTTTCAGTTCTCCTTTGCATGCATTGCACTATCCCTCACATTTCTTTCAGCATACATCTTATCCCCTGTAGCAATTCAATTCAACAACCAATGTTTGCTTGGCAGGGAGAGACAAGAGAAAGTATGGTTTAGTGCATGGATGAGGAATCTGTGGCATTGACACCACAGAAGGTGGTCTTCTAGGTCCTTGGGTCCAGCCTTTTGACTGAATTCAAGTTTTACAGAACAAATCCTTTTATGAAGGGGATTTGTTCTGTGAAGTTTGGATTCAGTCAAAGGGCCACACTTGAGGACCTAGAGGGTCACCTGTGGCCATGAACCACAGATTCTCCACCCCTGGACTATAGCAGATGGAGAGTTGACCTCAAAACCCAGAAGGCCTTGCTTCAAATCCTAGCTCCACACCACTGGCTATGTCATCCTGGAGGTCTCTCTGCTCTAGAAAGTAATCACAGATCTACGCCCAACCCTGTTCTATAATGTCTGCTGCTGTAGTTACAAAGACAAAAACGAAGAGCAGCCCTTGACTGCAGGCAGCTGGCATTCTTCTCTATTTGGCTCTAAAACCCTGTAGTCCCCTACAAATCTAAGCACGGTACCTTGAATAAAATTACAGTATTTGTATATATGTTTGTTCAATGCTCTACATATGTATCATTTAATCCCCTCAAAAAACACTGTGAGATAGGCACTACTATTAGTCCCATTTTACAGATGAGGAAACTGGTTTTAAAAATGTAAATGACTGACCCAGGGTCACATGTCTAGTAAGTATCTGAGGGAGGATTTACATTCAGGTCTTCCTGACTCTAGGTCATCTATGCACTGTACCACCTAACTACATTGATAGTTTATGATTAATAAATGTTTAATTGCTTCCAAATTGATATTTCCCAGGGGGTCCTTTTGCTCTGATACTGAACAACAAAGGAAGATCAAAGATACCCACCATACTGATGGAGAAACTTCTTTCTTGTAGAAGGGCAGGAAAAGGAACAAGCAGTTCAGGATTGGCATCATTTCCCCCCAGAGGCTTAGATGGATTATGAATTCTGAGGAGTGACACTCTCTCTACCCTGATGTCATAACCATATTGAGGTGGGGATCAGAGTATGCTCTGTGCAAAAGAGAAGGATCTTCTGCACCTTTCTGCTGCCTTTCCAAAACCTTAGACCCAGTTCACTCTGAAGCACATAGATTGGACCACAATAGGTCCCTACACAAGCTCCACTTTTTGGATATATTTAGGGCCCTTCTGGTGTAAAGTGAATGTCAGTGGTAACTGTTCCTCTTTGGAACAGCAAGTCTGAGGATCTTTTCTTTCCAGCTTGATATTTTTTTCTTTTTCTAATTAAAGGGACCATACCTTGATTCACTTCTTAAAGAGACCTATTCACTGAATGGGCGTTACCTCACTCTAAGTGAGTACATGAAAAGGTCTTAACCTAAGAGGGCCAGAGTCTCTCATTGTATCCTGGGCCATTTCTGGTCATCCTGATGAATATCTGATCACTGGACCCAGATGGCTCTGGAGGAGAAAGTGAGGTTGGTAACCTTGCACAGTCCTCCCTCACTCAGATCAAAGTCAACTGCAAGACAGTTCTCCATTTCTCTGATGCCATGGTCCTCTTCGAAAACAAAGGACAAACACAGCGACAACAATAACAACAGCTTCCCTTCTCAGGGAGCCTTGTCCCCCTCAGTACATCTCTCTGTTTCCCCCAAACCTGTATCTTATTCCTAGAAGGGTTTGCTCTCAAATAAGCTATTAATTTATGAGACCTTAAAGTGTAAGCCCTCTAAAACCACAAAAGCAATAACAAAAACAAACAAGATGAATATGAGGGTGGTAGTGGTGGTGGTGATGGAAGCAATAGGGATAAGGACAATAATAACTCTAAGACTTACCTACTAATGCAGATGAGCTGTGCTTGGTTTGTGTGGAGGGAATTCCCGTATTGGGGACTTAATAGATTCCTGACCTGCTAGATTTGATGATGATGATAACTCCCATTTATATAATTTAAACTATTCAAATCACAGTAACCCTGTAAAGAATGGACTACAAGAATCATCATTCCCATTTTACAAATGAAGAAAGGCTCAGCAAAGTGAAATGACTCAGCCATGTTTATAGTTTATAAGGGTCAGGTCCTCTGCTCTAGGGCCAGCATTCTTCCTAATATGCTTTGGTTCCTCGCTTCTTTAAAAAATGGGGAAACCTATTGAGGGTCAAAGGAGTGATTCTCTCATAGCAGAAATTCAGACACTGACAAGCAGTGGAAAAATGGGTTAGATTTAGGGAATCTGACCTGTGCCACTCAGTTTTCAGTAAGCAATATACTATAGTGGAAATAATATGATTTGGAATCAGAGGGCCTGAAGTTTGGGTCATTGGTTCTGATGAATACCAGCTATGTGACCTTTGGAAAGTTAGTTCCCCTCTCTGAGACTCAGTTTCTTTGTAAAATTGGGGGTGGACTGAATTATCTATAAGGAATCTTCCAGGTTTAAGTTCTAAGTGTGGCTGCTGATACTTCCTAATTATGTGACTTACGAAAGTTCGTCTGAGATTCCTATGAGAGTGATCACTATGAGAAAATCACTCTTTTAAGTAGAGATAATAATACCTTCTCTACCTGTCTTCACAGAGGTGCTCTGAGGATTTTTGTTGTGCAGTCACTCAGTTGTGTTCAACTCTTCATGACCCAATGGATAAACCTTATGATCCTATAAAAATAAATTATCACCATCATCATCGTCATCTTTATCATCATTATCATGTAGTCAGCTATTCTCCCTAATAGTGATGCTAACCTTGACTGGGACAGTGATGGTCAGACCATGGTCATCATTGAAACACAACTTGGCCTACTTGCTTATCTCCTCGCTTGAACCATTCAGCTATTAGAGACAAGACTAAGTGGGAAGCAATATTAAATGGAAAATCTGAAGCTTTTTCATCCTACCATAATAGGGGCAAATGGATAAAGCTGTCCTGTAACTGATTGCCATTGTACACTGAATACTTATCTACTCTCATTTTGGAAGACCTCAACTCAGAACCAAACTCTTTTTAGGGACCAGGATCTCCCTGAACTGAAACAAATTTATGAGTTTGGGTCCAGAGCTAAAGGAGCTCTTAGTGGAAAAAGGAGGGGATGAGTGTCCAGTTCTGTCTATACCCAACGACAGTTATTATATTGTTACTTAGTTTCTCACTGTGATTTCAGGAGGGGAATCCCAGGGGCCAAGACATGTATTTTTGTTCATCTTAGCTTGCTGACATTTTCTAAACCTTACTCTAGGAACAAAGACTCACAATTGTGAAGGTTATGATGAAATCAATATCATTACTAATCTTCTTAGTACTCTTAGTAGTAGGCCCAATTTCATTTCTAAACATTGACCATTCCTGACTTAAGAACACTGGAAAATTCTGGCTACTCAAGACTATTTTCTCCAACGTTACTGCAATGAAAACATCTTTGAGATTAAATTGATCCAGGGAACTAAGCCTTCAACTACTGTCACAACTTCTTGGTCCCCTAAAACATAAAATTTGAGTGCAGGAGTAGATAGGACTCCGAAGTCTTGCTGAATTTCCCATGAACATATATGTCCATTCATTGTTCTGACTAAATACCACCATTTTGTGGCAAATATGGAGGTCATGGGGGCTGCATCCCACTAAACCAATGCTGTGTCTTTGCCAGATATACTTTCCATACTACTATTGAGTCTACTTCTTTTTGTTAAAGTTTATATGGTCTGAGTGTCTAATTCCATTCCAATTCTGTGACTGAATCATTGGGTCTGCTATAGTCAGGTCTGGTCCAGAACAAGGGGAAATTTCCTTGTCCCATTCCCAATGATTTCACAGATTCAAGTTCCCACCCTTAGCCCAATGCTTCCCTAGATGATTGGAAAATTGCTGAGCATTTGACAGACCCTGCTGAGTTAACTACAGCAGGGAACATAATTGCCAGGAACAGGATTGTTTCAATCACAAAAAAGGGAATGGTGTAGCAGCCAATTAGGCTCTGTGTTATTTGACTAAATGTTCAAGATTAATTGCAGTTATTAATTACACAGTAAGGCAAGAGCAGAAATGTAATTATTGACACCTTCTATTCATGGGGACTTGCCATGCTTGGTGTGTCAAAGGAAGAGCACTAGATGTGGGATCAGGAGAAAACCTGGCCTTAGAACACAGTTATGACATATATAGCTGCGTGGCCGGAGAAAAGTCACTTACTAAAATTTTCTTAGTCTCAGTTTTCTCATCTATATAATGGGTATAATGATTACATTGTAAGAAATGGCAGATATGAAACAATTATGGACACCCGGAGAGACTTGTAGGTACTGATGCAGAGCAAAGTAGACAGGACAAGGAGAACAGTTTACATGATATCCACAATAAAGAAAAACATCGAAAGACTTCAGAACTTTAATCGATATGGTGTCTAATTATGATTTCAGAGGACTCGTGGTGCCTGTTGGCAGACAGGTGGTAGACTAGAGGTATAGAACAAGGCATAGATTTTTAGACTTTCCAATGGAATGATTTGTTTTGCTGAACTCTAATTGTTAGTGGAGGGAGGGTATTCTATAATGAGAGGGAAAGTCAATGGAAAATGAAAGTGATATAATAAAGCAACACAAATAAAAAATAATAATGCTTGTACCACCCACCCCAAAAGACCATTGTAAGCAAAATGATTTGTATATTTAAAGTGTATTTAAGTACAAGCTATCATCATCATCACAGAAAAAGCTATATCAAGATTTAGAGAGTTCATACTTTTTGTCATGGGTTGGTGGATAGACTATAGACATCATCTATGAAGTTGGCAGCTGGAGAAACAGTCCTTTCTACCAATTCTCAGTGGAAGGAGGTAGCCATTGTAAAACCTCATCTCTTGTTGATTATCTCTGGAAGCTCAGTAACAGTCCAAGGCATTAGTGCTCAGAGTGTTCAAAGTGATAATGAAATGGAAAGAGACCACAATGAATTGACAGGAGACCTGGATCCTGGTCTCAGTTATACCTATGTCTCTGAACTTCCTTACCTGCAAAAAGAGAGAGGTGAATGAAATGGTCTCTTAAAACATCTATTAGTTCTAATATATTATGATTCTACAGTGGAAAGACCACTACATTTGGCACCAGAGGAGAAATTTTGGCACCAACTCTGTAATAGACTACCCATGTGACTTCGGGTAAGTCACCTAATGTGTCTGAGTCTCAATTTCTTCATTTGGAAAATATGAGAGAGCTAAACAACACATCCTCTAAGGTAACCAGCATCTCAAAAACAACGATCTCTAATTCTAACTTACTTGATTAAAACATAGACTAGGGTCTAGAGAACACAAAGGGATGGCCTATAAAAACCAAAACAACTCTTCTCTATACCTAGTGTCACCTCCTATAAGAGCCCTTTCCTGATTTTCCAGTTTTGGTCTTCCCCTCCAATTACTTTATTTATGTGTGAGTGTGTGTATATG
The DNA here is from genome assembly GCA_011680675.1 of Gymnobelideus leadbeateri. Taxonomy (NCBI): domain Eukaryota; kingdom Metazoa; phylum Chordata; class Mammalia; order Diprotodontia; family Petauridae; genus Gymnobelideus; species Gymnobelideus leadbeateri. Next base: position 530,881 of record WOXC01008646.1, on the reverse strand, counting down.
TTTGTATATGTGTGTGTGTGTGTATGTATATGTATATATATATATATATGTATATATATGTGTGTGTGTATGTATGTATATATACACACAGTACTTAAGTGTGTATTTGTTGTTTTCCACCAATAGAATGTAGCTCCTTGAGGGCAGGGATTGTTTGTTTTGTTATTGTAATTTCAGTGTTTTGTGCAATGTTATCATCTGCAACCAATTCACATATTTCTTGGAGGCTTTAGATGTAGGAGCTTTGACTTTGTTGTCTTCTTCTGGTTGTATGTTTTGATCTTCTTTGTCACCAAAATAAGATGCTTTAGTCTGAGGGGGTTTTTTCATGCTGTTTGTTCTTTTTCCCAGTCAAATACTTGACTTTCTAACTCTTTGTCAAGGTAGGACTCTGCTTCCAGTGGGGGAGGGGTGGTGTACTGTCCCAAACTTCAGGGGTTTTGTGCAGCTGGTTTCAGAGATACTTCTAGGGGCTTATAAATTTTCAGTTCTTCCAAGGTAGTATAATTAAAGGACGGATGTTTACTCCTCTCCTGGCTTGTGCTCTGGACTGTGAGTGACCACAAGCACTCTTTTCTGTCTTGGAACTGTGAGGAGGATTCCCTCTCCACTGCACCACACACCACCACACCAGTGCTCCTCCTCACCCCAGGACTGTGACCCAGATCCAGGCACAGGCAAAGCAAGAGAATCTTGCCTTAGCACCAGCAAAGAGATCCCTGCAATCTCCCTCTGATTATCCACTCGATCCCCACACCATTTGTGAATTGGGGGTTCTGGAAATAGTTGCCGCTGCCGCTGCCACTGCTGCTGCTGCTGCTTCTACCACCTCCACTGCCCCGGGGCTGGACCACATTCCTCTCCCACCCAGGTCCAGTAGAATTTTCCCACTGACCCTCTATGCTGTCTTTGGCATTTGTGGGTTGAGAAGTCTGGAAACCACCACAGCTGCCATTGATTCAGTCCCCTGAGGCCTGCTCTGGTCCTGTCTATGCTGGTATGGCCCACCCTCAACTGGGCTCTGCTCCCAGCCCAGTGTGATAGACCATTCCTGTCCACCTTTCAGGCTGTCTTGGGCTGGAGACTTGTTTTGCTCCATCATTTTGTGAGTTCTGTCGCTCTAGAATTTGTTTAGAGTCATTTTTTACAGGTATTTGGAGGCATTTGGGGGTGAGCTCAAACAAGTCCCTGCCTTTACTCCACCATCTTGGCTTTGCCCACTGTCTTTATCATTACTGTCTTCATCCTCTAGTAGTGCTGCTATCTCATTCCTCTTATCCTCTTCAATGTGGTTCAGATAGAAATAGTCCTGAGATAAATCACTTTCCTGCCAACATTCCTTTATATTAATTGTTCTATGAATGAATATTAAAGAGGGCAATGAAAATAACTGTTTTTTGTAGTTGAATAAAATTATTAGGATACAAACTCATCCTTTCTAGTATCCCTGAAGACATCTTTGGCATAAATTCAGAAGGAAAGAGGACATTATGGATGATATGTTGATGTGATAAGCCAACTAGGTGGTGGAGTTGACAGAATGCTGAATTTAATGTTAGGAAGACCTGAGTTTAAATCCTTACTTAGATGCTTACTAGCTGTGTGACCTTAGACAAGTCATTTAACTCTTAGTTTCAGTTTTCTTATCTATAAAATGGGGATGATAACATCACCTACCTCCCAGGGTTATTATGAGGGTCAAATAGGATAACACATTCCCAGTGCTTTGCAAATCTTAAAGCACTATAGAAATGCCAGCTATTATTTATATCTACCTCATGCCATTCCTCCAGTTTTTTTTTTTAATTCTCCTTGGCCAGGTCTCTAAATTTTGAAAGCCCTTTTTTCTATGTAGCTCAGAGGTGTGAGCATTGCAGATAACAACATATGTTTTAAAAGATTGTTTTTAAGATTTCGTGAATCAATGTTTTGTTCAGGCAATGGTGGGCAATAGTTTGGCCTGTGATAATAGTTCAGTTCCAGTATGACTATATTGATGGAATTCTCTAGGATGTTTTGAAGGCTGTATTTATAGGATGGGGATTTGTCATCTGTCAGTCTATGATAGATAGGTAACTTTTGATGAAAAATTCTGGCCCATAGGTCATGCCTTGCCAGGAATTTGGAAGGTACTCAAGTTTTGCAGCCTATTGTGATGTCATATACTCTCCATCAAATTTCCTCACATAATCTCCACTGAGTACTAGATTTGGACTCTTTAAGGATAACCCTTCTTCACTATCTGGTTGTAATGACTTGGTTTTGAATTGTATTATAATTGTGGTGGTGGTGGCAGTTGCTATTGTTAAGAACCAGACCTATAATTTCACTGATATAAGGAACTCTCAAGAAAGGAAACTTCTTCCATCAATGCAGGTTAGCACCTGCTCTACAACTGATAATCTTAGAGAATAAAGAGAACTGTTCAGCCAGTATGTGTCATTTGAGGCAGGTCTCTAGCCTAAGTCTTCCAGGCTTTGAATCTATCTCTTTAGAGATATTTAGAGATAGAGATTCTCACTGCCTCTCTCTCCCTCCCTCTCTCCCTCTCTCTCTCTCTCTCTCTCTCTCTCTCTCTCTCTCTCTCTCTCTCTCTCTCTCTCTCTTTCTCTTTGTCTTTCATTATTACTACTACTACACAGCAAGGTGGCAAGGTGCAGCAAAAGTTAGAATGCAATACCTCAAGGTAAAAGGTTGTTTTTGTTGTTCAGTTATGTCTTACTCTTTGGGACCTCATTTGGAGTTTTCTTGGCAAAGATATTGGAGTGATATACCATTTCCTTCTCCAGCTCATTTTACACGTGAGGAAACTGAGGTAGACAGGTTAAGTGACTTGCCCACAGTCACATAGCTAGAAAGTGTCTGAGACTGGATTTGAATTCAGAAAAATGAGTCTTCCTGACTCCAGGCCCAGAGCTCTATGCACTATGGCGCCACCTAAGAGGACTTGAGCTCAAATCCAGCCACAGACAGTTACTAGCTTTGTGACTGTGGGCAAGACATTTAATCTTTGTCATTTTCACTTTCCTCATCTGCAAAATACCTGCCCAGAGGTAATAGCACTTATGTCCTGGAGTAGCTATTCTTCTTCTTCTTTGTAATAATAATAATCTTATTCTTCTCATCTTGCTTGAAGAAGTTCAGACACAGATATTTATGAGGCAGGCCACTATTCAGCTATTATTCTTTTTTAAATGTTCTATAGACTATCGTGCAATTGGAAAGAGAAAGATCGCTTTCTGTAAATGATTCAAAGTGTTGAGATGTAAACCCATCTTCATTTATTATTATCACAAGTATCATCATCATCATCATCATCATTATAAAACAATTTTCATTTGGATAGAGCTTTGCAAATTTAGAAGCCCATTAATATCCCTGCTCTCTTTTGATGCTTAAAGCCATGCTATGACATTAGGTAAAACTTCCACTCTTATCTTTCTTTTGCAGAAAGGAGAACTGAGCCTCAGAGAGACTAGTCACCTGCTCAAGGTCAAATAGAAAGATGGTGGCTTGGCCAAGAGTAAAACTCCCAGTCTAGCTCCCTTTTCACTAAACCATACTACCTTCCCTGGAACCATGACCTTGCTCTGAGAGTAGGGCTGGATTCATCCAAGGGATACTTGGATTTAGGCTATCTTTTCCTGGAGAGAGAAAATAGCAGGGGTGTGAGGACCAGAACCTTCTGCCCTGGGTCCCAGGCTCTTGAAGGTTACTGATTCCACTATGGAAAGGACATGTCCAGACCCCATACTTAAATAGACTGGAAAAGGTAAAGGTGCATGAACTGAATTAACTCACACAGAATGCCAGTCCAGTGTAATCTCAGTTCCAGACCCAGGACCCAGCCTCTACCTAGCTCTTTCTCTATTAGTTGTTATATATGGTTGGAACTGGAGAAGAGTAGTATTAAAGTTAAGCATGTTGTTTCCTTGATATAATAAATAATGTCTGGAGGGGCACTCAGAGATGGAAGGGATCCCAAAAGGTATGTAATATAATGAATAAATAAAACATGATAATAAAAATAATGTGCCAAATAAACAAAAAGGTATATAATATAACAGTCAGAGCTGGAAGGAACCTCAAAGGTAGCATGGTATTGGGTATCGAGAGCCGGACTTGGTGTCAGAAAGATCTGGCCTAGAAAAATGCCTCTAACATTTAACTGTGTGATTCTGGATAAGTCACTTAATTCTTCTGAGTCTCAGTTTCCTCAACTATAGAACAAATATGACATCTATAGTATCCACCCCTCAGGATTGTTATGAGAATCAAATGAGATGTGTACAAAGGGCTTTGTAAACTTTAAAATGCTATGTAAGTAACCACTATTATGGTTCTCTAATCAATCCCCTTCATTTTACAGGTAAGGAAACTGAGTCTTTGACATAAGCAATGACTTGGATGATGTCATACAGTGAGTATATGGAAGAGTGCAGATTAGATCTCTGATCTCCTAACTCCCAGTCCACCATTCATCTAACCACACTAGGATGCTTCTGAAAGACTTCTAGATATAGAAGAAAACAGAAAAATTCAGAGATGGGAATAAACTACATCTAGCTACTACAACTTTCTGTTCGGGCTTTCCCTCTTAGGCAGAAAGACCACGTCTTTCATCATTTCTACCTATCTGCTACATTCTCTCTGTCTCTCTCTCTCTGTCTCTCTCTGTCTCTGTCTCTCTCTGTCTCTCTGTCTCTGTCTCTCTGTCTCTCTGTCTCTGTCTCTGTCTCTCTCTCTCTCTTTCTCCCTCCTTTCCTGATCTCTCTCCTTTCTTTCTCTCTCTGTCTCTCTTTCTCTGTCTGTCTGCCTCTCTCTCTGTCTCTTTCCTTTCTCTCTGTCTCTTCTCTCTCCTTTCTCTGTCTCTGTCTCTGTCTATCTCTCTCCCTCCCCTTTCTCTCTCTCCCTCCCCCCCCGCCCCCCCCCGCCACAGTCTATAATTTGTGATTTCAGGTATAGAAAGTCAGAGTTAGAATGAGCAATGGAGATTATCATGTCCAATTATCCTGCTTTACAGTGAGAATAGCATTATTTCCACAGGATCCTCAAAATTTATTCTTTAAGCAATACAGCTATCCCTTCCACATGGTGGGACTTAGAGACATGGTATCCCCTGTGATCTAGAAAATCTGCAGAAAAATTTTTGGCCCTCCCTTTGTACCAGAGAAGAGACTTGAATTATTATGGTATTAAAAGATAAAATATGTTGATATTATACAATACTATACACATATATTATGTATTTCAGAATTTCTAAACTTTTTCTGTGTCATCTATATGTCATCTGTGGCTTCTGCCAAACTTCCCCCAAACTACCATTTAATTTCTTGTGCCAACCCATGATGTATTGAAACTGCAATGGGAAAAGTTGAGATGTGGAAGGGATAACTGCATTTGTCATCAAAAGCAGACACAGAGCCCTGGAAGAATTCTAAACCTGGGCTGTAAGACACAGAACATACACTTGAGGATTCCGCTGGATTTGGGATGAAATATGGGATGTGATATGAGCCACTAGGAAAAAGTCTGCTACCTCCATTGCCCGAGCATCCCTCTTTCACCTTGACCTTGAGCACAACTCCCCCATCCCAATTTCATGCCATCACTTCCCTGTCATTTCGTCCTCATTCCCTAGCACAAAGCCCTTCTGAATATTGGCTACTAAGTAAAGGCATTCCATTACTCTGCCCATTTTAGAGATGTGGAAGCTGACACCCAAAGAGGGGGACAGGATGGGAAGGGAAGGGAATGAATATTTATAAAGCACCTGTTATGTGCCAGTCATTATGCTAAGCACTTGAAAAAAATTAAATATTTGATAAGAGAGTGAAATGTCTTGCCCAGGGGCGTGCAGCTGCTAAGTGTCAGTCCTAAGTTTTTAACCCAGGTCTCTAGATACCAGTTCCAGCACTCTTTCTCTACCCTCATTCTGTTCACACAGAAGAGTGTACAGCAAGGTACAAAGCATCCCAAATGAGCAGTACAAACAATAGGGCTTCAGTGGATGGGGTGAGGGATGGCGCCATGGTTTCACGAATGGGAGTCCTGGTTGTGCTTATTTTGCCAAAATGGGCACTCAGTGACAGGAGAGATGGAGAGATCTCAGTGGGCATAAAGCTGTACGGAGGAAGAAAGGTGTGAGCTGGGCATCAGGGATGGATAAGTTTTATAGGATGATCAGATTCAGAACTGTAACGGACCCGAGAGATAACCTTATCTTAACTTAGTGCCTCCTTACTCTAAGGTAAGATCTTAAATCCATTGTCATCCCAATGTCAGAAAAATCAAGTTCAACCCTATCATTTGAAAGATGAGGAAACAGGTCAAAAGAGAGAAAGTGAATGAAGGAAAGAATGAAGCATGTATTAAATACCTACTATAATGTCAAACACTGTCTTAGGCACTGAGGATACAAATATGAAACTAGGATAGTCCTTGCCCTATTTATATTTTAATATGGGAAGTCATCACATATAGGAAGGTGGTGACTAGGGAAGGAAGCTTTGGTTTAAGGCATGGAAATGATGAGTGGAGTCATACATCAGTCAGTTGCCCATATCCTTTCTAGAAGCAAGGAAAGAATTGATTTGACTATTATTCCCAGAGCAAGAGGTGAATGGATCCTAGGTCCTGAAGTGGTCCCATATGTTAAAATTCACAGTTTGGAGTTATAATTACATAAAACATGATAATTAGTTTCAATCCAATGCGAATACGCCAAGAAAATTTGAAGAATGCCAATATTTAAAGGAATTCATTATTCAAACTCATTGGGACCTGCCTATAGTGGGATAGGGCAAGGTATCCACAGTGGATATGAAGTGAGATGCCTAGGTATGTTAGGTGAGTTTGTACTCATTCATTTACCAATCAGGACAGCTCTACCACAAGGGGGAGTTCCTAAATGGAGTGGATTAATTCCTCCAAGGAAGAAGAGTATGTCTCTGAAGATTGTCTCTGAAGACAACTTGCCATAACTGGCACCGCTAATGGATTCAAACCTAGTCCTTCCAGCTCCTAATCCAGAATTCAATCTTTCCAGTATGCTACCATCAGCAATGGATGGGAAACAAGTAACCACAGTGGAAGGAAGGGGCCTGAGAATAGACTGAGGATCTATAAAAGCTCACTGTGTAAGGACCAGGGAGAGAAAGGACAAATGGACATCTCCATACTCAGACTCTCACTATAATCATTTTAACTCACATTTTGACTGTTCTTCAACATTTGAAAAGCACTTATGTACTAGAAGGCTCATACAATAGGTGGTCTAAGGTTATTATCTCCATTACATAAGTAAGGAAAATCAGAATCAGAAGGGGTCAGTGATTTTCCCAAGGTTACAATGAGAAAGTAGAAACTTGAACCCAAGTTTCTGAATCCCCCAATCTATTGTCTTTTCTAGGTGGAGAGACAGAGGACTGCCTTTTTGAGTCACAGTTTCCATATCTCTCAAGTGACCCCTGTAAGTATATCAAAATGTCAGAGCAATGGGGTGACCTCTTCAGATCGATTAAGATTTTGTTTCAAGAAGAAAATAAATGTGACTAGGCCCCAGGGCTAAGGTGTTCACTAGCAGAACTGGAAGAGGTCCCAGAGTTTAGCAGTTAACATCCTGTGGCTGCTAGGATGGCTAGAGTGACATCAGAATGACAGACCAAAGGATAGTTCCATTATTCTCCTGAGTCTAGTGGTTTGGGTAGCATGGGATTAATGCTGGAATTGTAGTAAGCAGACCAGATGTGAATGCTTGTAATCAACAACCATTTTGTCCTGAGCCGAGGTCTGGGCATTATAGGACTTAATTGAATGGGGAGCTTTAATATCAACCTTCAGGAATCTTCAAGAATTTGGGGGAGATATAATTTCTGCCCTTAGAGATCATCCCATTCTAATGAGGAGGGTGCAGTCCATTCTTTTAAGTAACCCTCAGTATGATGGGGGTAGTCATAGCTGCTTTTCTCAGAAAGGGCTCATTCTATTCTAAGAGACACAATACCTAACCTCAGGAAGGTACCAATTTTATTTTTTAAATTCAATTTATTTTCAATCCCAGATTACCTCCCTCCTCCCACTATCTCCCCAATCCACTGAGAAAGCAAGAAATACAAAATTCATTATTAAATATAAAGTCATGCAAAACAAATGTCCACATTAGCCATGTTCTGAAAAAAAGAAAAAAGAAAAAAATTGCTTCAATCTGCCCTCTGTGTCCATTAGTTCTCTATCTGGTGGATAGCATTTTTCATTGTGAGTCCTTTGGGATTGTGGTGGGTCATTATGTTGATCAGTAACTATGTCTTTCACAGTTGGTTGTTTATATAATATCTTGATAATGTTGTTCTGGTTTTGCTCATTTCTCTTTGCTTCACTTCATAAAAGTCTTCCCAGGTCTTTCTGAAACCCTTCATCATTTCTTAAAACATGATAGTATTTCATGATATTCATATACCATAACTTGTTCAGCCATTCCCCAATTGATGGACATCCCCTCTGTTTCCAATTCTTTGCCACTACATAAAGAGCTGTCATAAATATTTTCTGTAGATATGGGTCCTAACCCTTTTTCTTTGAACTCTTTGGGGGTTAAAGTAGTACTAGTCTTATGAGGTAAGCAAGAGACATTCTTTGTCCTCAGGGAGTTCCCAGTTTGATAAATAGTTTCTACCATCAAAAAGGTCCTGATCTGAAGGAAGGAGAATCCCTGCCTGAGCTCCCCACCATCTGATCATGGACATACGGGTCCTGCCCTTAGGAAAGTGACTGTTTAATCAGGAAGAAAGTCCTCATGATTAGGGAGCAACTAGGGCAATTAAGGCAAATTGAATACATAATTTGTAAGGAAAACTGAAAGGAGTAGCAAACATATAGAGAAGATTACAGAAGGCTTCCTGGAGACCTTTTCTGGTCCCTTCAGTCATTTGCACCTTCCTTTGAACAGTATTTTATTCCTACCCTATATCTTATACTATACATACCTAATTATTTACAGAATGTCTCCCCTATTAGTATGCAAGCTTCTTGAAGCCGGGGACTACGTGTGTGTGTGTGTGTGTGTGTGTGTGTGTGTGTTGTCTTGTATCCTCAGTGTTTAACAAGGTGCCTGGTACTTTCTAAACATTAATAAATGCTTGTTGATTGATTCATTGGACAATGCTATTGATGAAGCTTGTAGAGACTGCCAGATCTTCATCTCTGATGGATTTGGGGTTTTTCAAGAGTATACTCTGATTCTCTTTGCACAAAGCCTTGATCTTCCTAATCAATCAGGCCTGGGTGTGTGACTAATGATAGTCTTTCTCCCTGCCCTGACATGGCACTCTGATCCCACTCACTGACCCATGAATGCATTGAATTATTGGCTGTATGCAATATAAATAACCTTGTCAAGCTTTCTTTTCCTACAGCATTTTTCCTGCCTGCTAGTTTTGGCACAGGCCATTCCTTTTTCTCCCCCAGTTCAATTCAATAAACATTTATTAATCACCTACTGTGTGTGGGCTTGACTTGATGACCTCTAAGGTCCCTTATGGTTCTGAATCTATATAAAGCACTGGAATATCCACTCTACATGAAAAGTATTACCCTAAAGATTTAATTTAATTTAATTTAATTTAATTATTATTATTATTTTTATTTCTGGAGGGGGAGTGCAGGGAAATTGGGGTTAAGTGACTTGCCCAAGGTCACATGGCTAGTTTTGTGTTAAGTGTCTGAGGCCAGATTTGAACCCAAGTCCTCCTGACTCCAAGGCCCGTGCTCTATTCACTGTGCCACCTGTTCACCCCTGTACAGATTTTATATGGAGAGAAAGGAGGGAAGATAGAATGGACAGAATATTAGTTATGAAGCAAGAAAACTTGGATTCAAGTCCAATCTCTGACATGTAACACCTGCATCATCCTGGACAAATTATTTAACCTTTCAACACTTTAAGTAATACTCTTAAGATTAAGTAGAAGAGAAAGTGCTGACCTGGATTGGTAGAGAGTTTGTTCAACCTGGAGTTCCCTACTAATGAAATTAGTAGAGTAATTTTCTTCTAATAAAATCATAGATCCTGTGTATATGTGTACATTATATATAGATACATGCATATATACTGTGTGATATCTATATCGAATTGCACACTGAAACACAGCATGCATATGTGATGCATGTTTATATGTATATATGCATGTACACATATGCATGTGTATACATGCATGCATTTGCAACTATATATACAAGCAAATATCATAGAGACCTGAAATGTCATAGATTTCTGAATTCAGGGAGGACGTTAGGATTTAGAGCTAAAAAAAAAGATTTTAGAGGTCATTTAGTTAAATTAATTTATTTTATAGGTAAGGAAAGTGAGGCACAGAAAAGTTAAGTGGCTTTCCCAAGGATACACAACCAAGTAGCAAAGCCAGCATTCCACCTTAGTTCATTTCCTTCCCAGTCTAGTGTTCTTTCTGCTTAAAAACACTTGTCAAGTAGGTTCAGGGATGAGGTTGGCCCATGAAGTTCTGAGCCTCAAATAGAGGGGAGGGGAGGGAAGTTCAGGCATTAGGGAAGGAGGTTTGGAAAGCAGAAAAAATTAAAGTCTTTGAGTTGAAAGTCAGGTTTTGAGGGTTCTCTTAGGGACAGAGAAGTGTATCCTTCTCACTCTCACCTCTTCTCTTTCCTATTCTCCCTTCCTTCCTTGCTTTCTTCTTCTCTCTTGTTCTTTTCTCACCACTCTCTCCATTTCCTTGTCCCTGGTTTTGCCTCAGAGACCTCCTAAGGCAACCCTTTATTTTATAGATGATGAGTCTATGGCCCAGAGGAGTTCAGTCACTTGCCCGGGAAGCAAGCATGAGAAGTGGGACATGAGATGAGGGTTTCCCACTGGAGAGCCAGTGTTTTTCCCACTGAATCTCCCTTTCTTTCCCTCATCTGTCCTTCTCTTGTCATCTTTCCTCTTACCTATCCCATCCCTTCTGTTTTTTGTTGTTGTTGTTGCTTTTTGGAAGGCAGAGGGTTGGGCAATTGGGGTTAAATGACTTGCCCAAGGTCACATGGCTAGTAAATGTTAAGTGTCTGAGACCTGATTTGAACTCAGCACCAGGGCTCTATTCACAGCACCACCTAGATCCCCTACCCTGTCCCTTCTGCCATGCTTAAATATTCTCCTGTCCCATTTCCATTCTTAAAATAACAACAATACCCTGTCTCAGCACTTCTTTTGTTACTACTGACTATTTCTTTCCCCAGTGACCTCTTGGCCTTTATAATTTGTACTGCATTAATTTACAATGGATATAGGAGGCTTTGCAGTTTTTAAAAATTTAAGTCATGTATGGCCAGAGTGTCTGACTCAAAATGGGTCAGGAGTCCCACACCCAGGTATGTATCACTCCACTGAGAGGCATGATGAAGAACAGGCAAGGGAAGGGGAGAAGAGAAGGTGAAAGAGGAAAGGAGAAAAGCAGGAGGAAAGAAGAAGAGAGAAAAGGAATCAAGCAGAGAAAAAGAGAAGGAGGAGAGAAGAAAAGAGGGAAGAAGAGAAAATCAGGGGAAGGGGAGGAAGGAATAGAAAAAGAAAGTAGAGGAGAGAAGGCAAGGAAGGGAAGATCAGAGGTGGGAAAGAAAAAAGAGGGAGAGAAGAGCGGAAAAAATGAAGGCAGGTCAGGAGGGGGTAGATTCTAATGAAAAGAGGACTGCCTTGAGCTGACAGAAGGAGGGCAGAAGGGAGGGTTTGCTCTGCTCTTCCTTACTTTGAACCTCAAGCCCTTTTGCCACTTCCCCTAGCTCGGCCTCTTACTCGAAGCTCTTTTCCCCCCTCTTTACAAATTTGTTCTATGTCTGTTCTTCCCAACTGCTCCCTGAGGATGCTTTTTTAAAGGAAGAAGAATTGAGATATGGAGAAGAGATAAAACCTAGGCCGCTTAGTCATTACTGGCGATGTTTAAGGGGCCCACAGTCAGGCAGACACGCATGAAAGATTTTTATCTTCTCCCTACCAAAAAAAAGAGAGAGAGAGAGAGCAAAAGAGGAGCCTAAACTGTGTTTAGACAGGGGTTTGAATTTTTAACTAGATGTTCAGAATTCTATTAACGCCTTTCTAACTTATAGCCCAATCATGGCATATAAAAAAGAAAGAAACATTTTTTTTTCTATTAAGATGTTGAAACATCTCTACCCAGGATGGGCAATGTTGATTTTGGCTGGGCCTGAGTTAGTGGGCTCTATGTGAAGATGTCTGGGAAGGCAGCCCAGACTAGCCTTAGGACCCCATATCTTCCTGACTTATGAACTTGCTGTGTGACCAAACCATTTCATTTCTCTGAGTCTCTATTTTCTTTTCTGTAGAATGGAGCCACCATACTAGATGATCATTCAGCTCTCTCCTAGGTCTGACATGTTATCGATATGTACCTTTCTAGAATCTCTTGTGTAGGTCCTCATAGACCTGGCCTCAAATACACAGTTGTCATATGAGGCTGTCCCCTGTATGAGACCCAATGAGCAAGCTTGACTGTTGCTATGTGAGATATGTCACAAAGGCTCCTGCTCCCCTCTACCCCCCTCCACCCCACTCCAAATCAGCCTGCCAAGGTACCTGAAATTCTAACATTACAAAGTCAATCTTTTGGCATCTCTCACTGTATGACCTTGGGCAAGATAATCACTCAGGACCCCACTTTGCCATCTTGCAATTTCACTGAAGATTAGACCTACAAAAGGATTCTTAATATCTCCATTATTCCATCATTAATTATCTCCTTTGTAGATCAGTTGGGGCAAGGCCGATTTCTCCCCTCTCTAGAAAGCCCTCTTCTGGGCCTCCTTTATAAATCACAAGTCTTATGTCTCCTCTTCCCTCTTTCCTTCTACCAGCCCTTTTTTTCCCTGCTTCCCTCTTTCTCTCCTCCTCTTCTTTCCTCTGCCCTCCTTTCCTCTTCCATCCTCTCTTCTTCCCTTCCCTCATTTGTTCTTCATCAAACCTCTCAGCAGAGTGTGGGTGTGGGACTCCTGACCTGTTCTGAGTCAGATACACTGACCATGCATGATATATGACTTAATTAAAAAAACAACCTGTAAATCTGCCTATAAACCACAAGTCTTCAAGGGTTCTCAGGAAAGACAAACTCATTTTAATGAATAAAGGAGTCTCAGATAAAGATGATAGGGTGTATTCCAAAGCACACTGAAATGACTTTTGGGCTGTCTGCTAATTGAAGTGATCTATTTTACTTCTTCCCCTCAGTGTGGAAAGTTGGGCAGTAAAGTTGACTGGACAATGTACCAGCTAATCAAGCAAACTATTACTTTCCCACTTCCAAATCTTTGCTTCTGCTGTGCCTTTTCATCTACACATCTCTACTTGTTAACAAAATGTTATAGAAAGACTCTGGGTTTTTAGTTAAAGTACCTGGGTTTGAGTTCCTACACTTTTACTTGCTGACCGACTTTATAACCTTGGGCAATTTGCTGGACCTCAATTTCCTCATCTTTTAAAAGAAAGGGTTGACTGCCCGAATTCTAAGGACTTGTTTTGTTTGTTTTGTTTGCTTGTTTGTTTGTTTTGCTTTCACACTTTATAATCCTAATCTTATCCTAGTTTAAATGGCATATTATTTGGCACATTCTGTCTTTTATTAGAAGTACTTGTCATGAAAAAAATTTCAAGGGGGGCGGAGCCAAGATGGCAGAGTAGAAACAGCTCGTCCAAGCCACTCTGCCCCCAGATTACCTCCAAACTATGTAAAAGGGGACTCTGAACAACTTCTGGAGCCCCAACACCCACAGAACAACACAGAGAAGCTAACCTCCCGCTGAGGACAGCCCAGCAGCCCTGCAGGAAGGACCAGTGCAGCAGTCTGGGACCCGGCAGCGCACAGAGCACAGAGCACCGGGAGCCGAGACCAGGTCTGCCGGAGTCTCGGTTTTAGCCCCAGGGTGGCAGGGCCAGCAGCTGGTTGGAGGGACCCCAGAACACCAGCAGCTGTGGAAATTCCAGAATTATCAACATAAATATGCCTAGGATAAAGTGAGAGGTTAGTGCCCTATGGACTTTGGCACCAGTATTTGGGGAACGCGCTGGCTTCCTCCCCTGGGGGCTAGAAGCCACTGAGGAGACATGCCATTTTGTAGTTTTCAGAGGCAGCTCCAGTTCCTGGCCTGCAAAATGTAGGGAGATCCAGTGATCAGTCTTGGGGGGGTAATCATTCTTGCTTTAACCTCCCTGGATCTGGATTGTGATCTGGGGTGGAGGTTGTGGGTGGGTTTCCAGCTTGCCAGAAATGGAAGTTGGCCCCCCACATGTTCGGGAGGAAAACTCCCCTCTCTGGTGGCAAAGCCATAGTGTGGCAACAAGCCCAAAAGTCAAGTAATTAAGTGGCAACATGCCAAGGCAAAGGAAACAAATTAAACAGAAAAATGCAACCCTAGACTCCTACTTTGGGGGCAAAGAGGATTGAAGCATAGAGCGGGAAGAGGACTGTGAGGTCAGAAGTCCTGCTCCAAAAGCCCAGGGGAAAACATGAGCGGGTTGCAGGCTATAGAGGACCTTAAGAAGGACTTTAAAAATCAAATAAGAGAAGTGGAGGAAAAATTGGAAAGAGAAATGAGAAGGATGCAGGAAAAGTATGAAATGAGGGTCAACAGCCTGACTGAGGAAAACAACACTTTAAAAAATAGACTAACTCAAATGGCAAAGAAGGCCCAAAAGGGCAATGAGGAGAAGAATGCCTTGAAAAGTCAAATTTGCCAGATGGAAAAAGAATTTCAAAAGTTCACTGAGGAGATTCATTCCTTCAGAGTTAGACTGGAGCAAATGGAAGCTAATGACTGTATGAGAAATCAAGATGCTGTTAAACAGAGCCAAACAAATGAAAGAATAGAAGGCAATGTGAAATATCTCATGGGAAAAACCACTGACCTGGAAAATAGATCCAGGAGAGACAATTTAAAAATTATTGGACTACCTGAAAGCCATGATCAAAGAAAGAACCTAGAAACCACCCTTCAAGAAATTCCCAAGGAAAATTGCCCTGATGTTTTAGATCCAGAGGGCAAAATAGAGGTTGAAAGAATCCACCAATCACCTCCTGAAAAAGATCCCAAAAAGAAAAAAAACTTCCAGGAATATTATAGCCAGGTTCCAGAATCCCCAGATCAAGGAGAAAATACTACAAGCAGCCAGGAACAAACAATTCCAATATTGTGGAAACACAATCAGAATAGCCCAGGATCTGGCAGCTTCTACACTGAGGGATCGAAGGGCATGGAATACGATATTGCAGAGGGCAAAAGAGCTGGGACTGAACCCAAGGGTCACCTACCCAGCAAAACTGAGTATTTTGTTTCAGGGGAAAATATGGTCATTCAGTGGAATAGAGGACTTTCAAGCATTCTTGAGGAAAAAAACCAGAATTGAATAGAAAGTTTGACATCCAGACACAAGAAGGAAGAGATGCCTGAGAAGGTAATCAAGGAAAAGAAATCAAAAGGAACTTATCAAAGTTGAACTATTTACATTCCTATATGGAAAAGCAGTAACTGTGACTGATGAAATCTTTCTCAGTATGAAAATAATGGAAGAAGGGTGTATGGTCATATGAATACATATGTGAATGTGTGTGTAAAAGAAAAAAAGAAGTACTTGTCATTCCATCTTTTTTTCTCTCCCCTAGGCTGTAAGTACAAGTACTGATTAAGCAACTGCTATATTGCCAGGCATTGGGCTAGATACTACAAAGACTACAAAATGAAACAGTCCCTGCCCTCAAGGAGTTTACAGTCTAAAAGAGAAGACAAATGTACATATAAGCATTTACAAAATATATACCAAACATATACAAGGTAATTTGGGGGAGGAGAGTAGGTCTATTAGCTGGGGAGATCAGCAATGGTTTTATTTAAAAGACAATTCTTGACATCAGTAGTAAGTGAAATAAGAGACTTTAAGAAGTGATGGTAATAAGGAAATGCATTATAGACATGGGGGACAGCCAATATAAACACAAAGAAATGAGACATGGCATGTCTTGTGTGTGGAACAGCAAGGCAGCCAGTTTGACTGCAGCATGGAGTGTGATAAGGGTTGATTTTGTTGTTCATTCATTTTCAGTCATGTTCTACTCTTCATGATGCCATTTTGGGTTTTCTTGGCAGAGATACTGGAGTCATTTCCCACTTCCTTCTCAGGTTCATTTTACAGATAAGAAAACTGAAGCAAACAGGGTAAAGTGACCTGCCCAGGATTACACAGCTACTAAGTGTCCTAGGTCACATTTGAACTTATGAAGATGAATCTTTCTGATTCCAGACCTGGCATTCAATACACTGTGCCACCTAGCTACCCCTAATCAGGGTGGTAATGCATAATAAGGCTAGTATGGTAGGTTGAAGCTAAGTTGTCAAGTCAATAAGCATTTCCCACCCATGTCCCCTTTTTTCTACTCAAAGATCATGACCCTAGTCCAAGCCCTCATCACTTCTTGCCTGGACTATTGAAATAGCTTCCTAATTGGTCTTATTTCCTCATTGATTATTTGCCTAAAGTAGAGTCAAATCAAGTCAACAAACATTGTTAATTGCCTGTTATATGCCAGGTCCTGTGCTAAGCACTGGGGAGATAAAGAAGTACCTCCCTCCCACCCCTCCATCCCCCCAAAAAAACCCTGCTCCAAAGAAACTCACTATTCAATGGGGAGAATCAACAACCAAGCAACTTTGTACAAACAAGGCACATACAGGATAATTTGAAGATATTTTTAGAAGGAATGCATTAAAGGGCCCTGAGACAGGCTTCTATTTCTTTTTCTGAAGTTATCTTTCTTTCTTATAGCACAGTAGTGTTCCATTACATTCATATATCAAAATTTGAACAGCTATTCCCAAGTTGATGAGAACCTTCTTAGTTTTTAGCTCTTTGCCACTACACACACACACACACACACACACACAAAAGTATTGGTATACATTTTTTAAAAGTAAAGGATATTTTCTTTTTTTATCTCATTGGAATATAGCATTAGAATATTCTGGGTCAACGAAGATTAATAACTATTTGAGAATAGGTCCAAATTGTTTTCCAGAATGTCTAAGTTCCTAGTTCCCACCAACAGTGATTGGTGTACCTATTTTGCCATAGCCCCTCCAGCATTTATCATTTTACTTTTTTGTTCATTTTACCAATTGTACAGGTGAGAGGTGGAACCTCAGAATTACTTTGCATAGCTTGGATTACTTTTCTTGAGAATTTTCTGTTGAAATACTTTGGCCGTTAATTAGTTGGATAATGACTATTGTTTTTATAAATCTGAGTCATTTCCTTAAATATTTTGCAAATGAGACCTTTATCAGTGAAACTCACTGCAAAGTTGTTTTTTTTCATCACAGTTAATTGTTTCTCTCCCAATCTTAGCTGCATTGTATTTGTATAAAAATTACAAGCTTTATAATTTACCAAAATGTAAATTTTATGTAATTAAAATTGTTCGTTTTAATTTATTTGATTGTCTTTTTATTTGGTGGTCTCACAAACTCTTCTCCTGTCCATAGATCTGAAAGGTAATTTCTTCTGAAAGGTAATTTGTTTACTCTGTGAACTATTATACAGGGTATTCCAAAAATCTTAGTGTAATTTAAAGCCCCAACAACTTCAAAGTATATATACAAAATAAACAAAACATTGAAAGGTTAATTATTTACATTTTTAGAATATTGATGTTTCTTATTAAAATTCAAAATAACCACCATTTTGGGCTATACATCACTTGTCATTTTTGAACTTTCTAAAGACTTCCATCAGCTGCTGCTCAGTAAAATCATGAAAAAATGAGGTTTTGATGTGCCGATGACAGCTTTAATATGACCCCACAAGGAAAAGTATAATGGAGATGGATCAAGTGATGAAGATCATTGAGCACCAGGACCTGCTCTGCTGATCCACCATGTGAGAAAGTGTCATCCAGAAGCTAACACATGGAGCACATAGTGACAGGGTGCCCCTTATTATCAAATCAAAATAAAAGCATATCCTTTTAAAAATTATACATAAAAGAAATGTAAGTAATTAAGCTTCCAAATGATGTTTTTTTTTATGTTTGTAGTATTCATACTTCCAAAATCACTAAAGCTTTAAAACTGCAGCAAGACACTAGGGACATGCTGTGTATGAGTTATGTATCCATTTGGAGCTTATCTTGGCATATGGTATGAAATATTGGTCTAAATCAAATTCTTGCCAGATTGTTTTCCAGTTTCCCCAGAAGATTTTTGTTTTTGTTTTGGGGTTGGGTTTTTTTTTTTTAAACAAATACTAAGTCCTTACACTAGTAACTGTGGGGTTTTGGGTTTCTTAAATAAGATTCTTTTGCTTCAGTATGTTGCATACTTAATATGTTCTACCCCTATTTAAAAAATATTTTTAATCATTCCTTTCTTTTTATAATTTGAGTTCCAGATACACTCACTCTCACCACAACCCCCACCCATTGAGAAGGTAAGCAATATAATATCAATTATACATGTGAAATCATGCAAAACATTTCCATATTAGACATCTTTCCCCCCAAAAGGCAAGAAAATTAAATTTAAAAAATTATACTTCAATTTACCCTCAGAGTAAATTACCCTCATTTACTTCCGTGGAAGTGGATAACATTTTTTCATCATGAGTCCTTTGGAATTGTCTTGGATCACTGTATTGATCAGAGCAATCAAGTCTTTCACAGTTGATAATCATTACAACACCCTGGTACTGTGCACAATGATCTTCCAGTTCTTTTCACTTCGCTTTGTGTCAGTTCATATAGATGTTGCCATGTTTTTCTGAAGCCAGTCACCTAATCGTTTCTTATAGCACCATAATCCTTCACCACAATCATATGCCACAACTGGTTCAGCCACTCTCTGATTTATGGACTTCCCCTCAATTTCCAATTCTTTGCTCCACACAAAAGAGCTGCTAGTAATATTTTTGTACATTCAGGTCCTTTCCCTTTTCTTTTGATTTTTGGGGGGTACAGACCTAGTAGCTGTAATGATGTATCAAAGAGTATACACAATTTTAGTTATACAGCACTTTGGGCATAGTTCCAGATTGTTCCCCAGAGTGGTTGGATCAATTCACTATTGTACCAACAGTTCAATAATGTACCTATTTTCTCTCCTTCTCTCCAGCATTTGTCATATCTGATAGAAATGAGGTGGTATCTCAGAGCTCTTTTAATTTCCCAAAGACTTACAAAGATGCAAAGAGTGAAAATCAGGAGAGTATTATACATAATAGAAATATTGCAATGGTGATTGGGAATCTCAGCAATACACTAATCTAAGACAATTGTGAAGGACCTATGATGAAAAATGCTACCTCCTGAGTAAGAACTGATGGAATCTGAATGCAGAATGAAACATACTATGTTTTAAAAACTTTTCTTTATTTTTATTTTTTGGTCTGTTTTCTTTCACAACATGACCAATATGTAAATATGTACATGTAAATATGTACAAGCCTTATCAAATAGCTTGCCTTCTCAGTGATGGGGGTAGGAAGGGTGGGAAAAGAATTTCAACCTCAAAAGTGTAAAAAATGAAGGTTAAATTTGTTTTTACATGTAATTGGGGGAAAATAAAAATATTAAAAATGGAAGAAAATTCTTTTTGTCTGAGCAATAGTGATTTAGAACATCTAAAAAAAATTGGCTATAGGTAGCTTTGATTCCTTCTTCTGAAAACTGTTTATGTCTTTTGACCATTTATCAACTAGGGAATGTCTTCAATTTTATAAATTTGACTGAGTTACCTATATATTTGAGTAGTTAGGAGTTTATCAGAGAAAGCAACTATACATTTTTTTTTATATTTCTTCATTTTCTGCAGTAACTTTTAGCAAGATGTAGTCTCTTTGGTTATCTCTTTTAACTAGGTCTTGCTACTTCTGCTTTCTTTCTTTTTTTTTTTTTTACTTCAGCTGAAGTAGAATGAATTCTGCTCCAGGTTTTTAATTTTAATTCTATGTGTGCCTTTCTTTTTCAAGTGTGTCTCTTGAATACAACATATTGTTAAATTCTGTTTCCTAATCCATTCTGCTATCTACTTCTGTATTATGGGTTAATTTGTCCCATTCACATTCATAATTATGATTACTAATTGTATATTTCCTTCCATCCTATTTTCTTCTGTTTATCCTTCTTTCTTTTATTCTTGTCCCTCTTCAAAAGTCTGTTTTGCTTCTGACTACTGCCCTCTTAATCTGTTCCCACTTTTATCACTCTCCCCTGTATCACTTATCCCCTTCCCTTCCCTTTTCTCTATTAGGTAAGATAGATTTCTATACACAACTGTGTGTATATCTCCATCTATCATCTATCTATCTATCTATCTATCTATCTATCTATCTATCTATCTATCTATCTACCTACCTATCTATGTACCTATCTACCTACCTATCTACCTCTATATATTCTTACCTCTTTGAACAAATTCTGATTACAGTGAGGTTCATGCCTGGCGCCCCTAGCCCCATTTTCACCTCCACTATAAAAATTCTTTCTTACATGCCTCTTTCATGTGATAAAAACTTCCCCATTCCACCTCTCTCTTCCTCTTTCTTCCAATGCATCCTTCTTTTTCACCCCTACATTTTTTTTTTTGGCGATCATCCCAGTATAATCAGCTCATATTCATGCCATCTGTCTATATAGATTCCTTCTACCTACTCTAATAGTGATAAAATTGTTAAGAGTTATATGTATCATTTTTCCATGTAGGAATGTAAACAGTTTAACTTTATTGATTCCCTTATGAGTGCTCTTTCATGTTTCCCTTTTTTATCCTTGTCCTGAATCTTATGTTTGAATGCTAAGCTTTCTATTCAGCTCTGGTCTTTTCATCAGGCATGCATGAAAGTTCTCTATTTCATTGAATATCCATTTTTTCCCCTTAAGGATTATACTCAGTTTTTCTTCGAAGGTTATTCTTGGTTGTAATCCTACCTCCTTTACCTTCTGGGATATAACATTCCAAGCCCTCTATTCCTTTAAATGGAAACTGCTAAATCTTTTGTCATCCTAACTGAGGTTCCATGATATTTAAAATGTTTCTTATTGGCTGCTTGCAATTTTATATCCTTGACCTGGAAGCTCCAGAATTTGGTCATAAAATTTCTGGGTGTTTTCATTTTGAGATATATTTCAGGAAATGATCAAGTGGCTTTTTAAAATTTCTATTTTATCCTCTGGATCTAAGATATCAAGGCAGTTATCCTTTATAATTTCTTGAAATGTAATTTCTAGGCTTTTTTTTTTGTTCATGGCTTTCAGGTATTCCAATAATTCTTAAATTACCTCTCTGATCTTTATTCCAGGTCAGTTGCTTTTCCATTAAGATATTTTCTATTTCTTCCCCCACCTCCCCCCACCTCCTTTTTTCACTTTGTTTTATTGTTTCTTGATGTCACGTGAAGTCATCAGCTTCTACTTGTTCCATTCTAATTTTTAGGGAATTGTTTCCTTCAGTGAGCTGTATACCTTTTTTTTTTTTCATTTCACTGAATTCTTTTCTCCATTGATTTTTTCCTGCCACTTTTATTTTTGGAAAAATTCTGTTGTTTTTTTTAAAGTTGTTATTTTCTTCAGTATTTTTGTGTCTCCTTTTGCCAAGCTGTTAATTCTCTTTTCCTAAGTTTCTTATGTTGCTCTCATTTATTTTCCTAATTTTCCCTCTCCCATTATTGCCTCTTTTTAACTCTTCCTGGAATCCTTGCTCACTTTGGGTCCAATTAGCATTTTTCTTTGAGGTTTTGCTTCTAGCTGTTTTTACATTGTTGTCTTCTTCCAAGTTTATGTTTTCATTTTCCCTGCTCCCATAATAGATTCCATAATTGGTAAAGTTATTTTCTTGTTGCTTACTTATTTCCTTAGCCTATTTTTTCCCTTTGAACTTCATGTAAAAGTTGTTCTCTGTTCACCTGGGGGTAGGAAGTCACCAGGCCAAGCTTCATTCTTTTTGGTGCTGCTGTTTTCAGGGCTAGTCTTGGGGTTTTGCACATTTTTGGTGCTTCCAAGTTGGTGTTATCCTGGGTAAGGTGTAATCACTGCTATCCTAGTCTGTGCTCTGTTCTTCACTCGGGAAAACCTGTTTCCCTGCAGTTACAAGCATTCACAGTCCTCTTGACCCTAGAACTGTGACCAGGGCCCCAGATCTCTTGATTATAAATCACAATCTCTCCTCTGCATTCTGGAATTGAGTCCCAGGCCTGCTTATGGGTAATAGTGTTATCAATCAATGCCAGCTGCACCCAGTGCTAAGTATCCCCTATAGTCTCTTTCTGACTGGTTATCCCAATCCCTAATCATCTTTGGACTGAAAATTTCCAGAGCTGCTACTGCTACTGTTATGGACACCTCCAAGGTCTCCCTCTGATGCTCCTGATGCACTCCAGGCCTGCACCTACCCTGGTGTTACATACATCTTTTTTTTTACTTTATCAAATGCTTTATTAACTTTTAGTTTACATCATTCATTTCCACAAGATTTTGAGTTACAAATTTTCTCCCCATTTTCCTCCTACCCACCATCCCAAAATAGCAATCCCACTGGATATCCCTTCCTCCAATCTGCTCTCTCCTATATCTTCCCCAATTACCCCTCTGATTTTCCAGTAGGGCACGGTGGATCTCTATGACCCAGTGCCTGTATATATAATTTCCCAGTTACATGTAAAATAATATTAATAAACTTTTGATTTTAAAACTTTGAATTCCAGATTCATTCCCTCCCTCCATTGTCACCCACCTTTACTGGGAAGATACGCGATTTAATATAGATTGTACATGTGTAGCTATGCAAAACATTTACATAGTGGATATATTGTAAAAGACTGACTATATTTCCCTCCATCCTATCCCACTTCCCACTTGTTCTATTCTCTACTTTGATTCTGTCCTTTTTAAAAAGTGGGTACTTCCAACTTCCCTCCTCCCCCAACCTGCCCTCCCTTCCATCATCCCCTCTCTCATCCCATTCCCCCTACTCTCCTGTAGGGTGAGATACCCTATTTAGTGTGTATTACATACTTCTCTTGCAGACCTCTTAAGTTGTCTTAGACTGAAAAATGTGTCCCTCTCATCTTTTGCTCTCTGCTGCTCCAAAATGTGATTTGATGCATTAGTTTAAAGATATTTTAGAGGGAAATATTAGGAGAATTCAGCTGGATTCTATTTGTTACTCTGATGTCTTGGCTTTCTCAAGACAGGCTTCTTGAAGAAGGTAGGATATTAGCTAGTACCTGGATCCAGGAGAAGGATATGAGGAGGTAGAAAAATCAAGGAATGGGGGCAACCATTGAAAATACATGGAGATGAGATGTTTTAAGGACCAAAAGCAGGCCACTGTCAATGGATTAATGAACAAATGGAGGGAAGTAAGGTATAGGAACACTGGAAAGGTTGGAAGGGCCCAAAGGCTTTAAAAGCTAAACAAGAAAGCTTATATTTTATTTAAATACCAGACAGAGGAGTTTCAATTTGATCTTAAAGGCAATAGGGAGCCACTGGAGTTTATTGAGTATGGGAATAATATGGTCAAAACTATACTTTAGGAATATTATTTTCATAGCTTTGTGGATGATAGATGGGAGTGAGGAGGGACTCGTGGCAGGAACACCAATTTGGAAGCCACTGAAATTATCCAGGCAAGAGGTTATGAAGGCCCAGATTTAAGGTCATAGCTTTCTAAGTGGAAAGAAATAGAATAGATAGAAATAACAACTGGGATGGTACCTTATTTCTTTTTGCATCCCTCATAGGCCTAGCACATAGTAGGTGTTTGATAAATATTTGTTGAATTGAATTATATTTTTGTTTCTTAGAGTTGCCTATGTGCTAGATGGGGAAGTTGAGATATAGAGAGACAAATGAATGGGTCTGGAAGAAAGATATAGAGGGAGCAAAGATAGGGGAAGAGCTATATCTCCTATTCAGTGATACCTGCTTATCTAGAGAAAAAAATCCCTTCATCTCTATGCCAACTCTGATTCTGGCTCCCTCCTCCCTTTCTCCTCTCCCCACAGAGAGGATCTGAGAGCAGACATCAAAGAGAGCTCCTGGCTCAGATCAGCTCTGCAGGGGCTGTAGACAAGAACCAGAGAGGATGCAGGGGCCAGAGAGGGACACCGTGGAGAAGAGGCTCTGTGACCATCACCTCCTCTTACTTGGCACTAGGAAGGCAAGTGTGCTGTAATGGAAAGAACTCTGGATGTCGTGTCAGACCTCCTGGTTTCGAATCCTAGCTCTGCCACTTTCAGAGGGCTGGGGAGGGCTAGGGCCCAACTTAATTTTGTAAATCATCTTAGGGCTAGAATATCAAGATGAACTCTGCCAAGGTTTATCTCCTTGCTATTCTTAGTTGGACAATTTTGTTTTGGATAGCAGATCAATTCAGAGGAACGTTATTATGGAGGGGAGACATAAGGAGCTGCACTCTCTGGGGGTCACCTCTAAGAAAATGAAATGTCAGCTAGTGGAAATGAATTAATAAAAAGAAGTGGACCCTATTGACCCAGTTCTATTCTCTATAAATCTCAGGTAGGGGCAGTTTTCCCTGTCTTTTTCTCTCCCTAGAAGAGAGGGCTCTCCGTGGTAGCTTTCTCTCATTAGCTGGGTTGAAATCTTCCAAAAGGAGAACATTTCCAACTTGGTACCCTGCCTGTCCCTAAGATTCTTAGGATTTACCACCTCTTCCAAAAGAACTTTATAGGGATATGACAGAGATAAAATGGGGAAAAGGGATACCGATAAGGGGAGCCAAGTTCTCCTATAATCACAGAATTTTAAAACTGAAAAGGGTCTTAGACCACCTAATTTGAGCCTCTCATTTTATAGATGGGAAAATTGCAGACCAGAGGGAAAGAAGGCTTTATTTGCAAAAGTATTCAACCTGGAGTCAGAAGGTGTGGGCTTGAATCTTGACTCTGCTCTTTACTACTTGCATAATCTTGCAAATGCTTTATTAATTCTTTTTTTCTTGTCTGATAAATGATTTGTAAGATCAGAGCATCAGGGAAATTCTGCTCCAATCTTTTCTCTTTATAGATGGAGTGAAATGCCTAAGGTCACACAAATAATAAGTAGTACAACTGTGATTTGAGTCCCAGTTATTTTACTCCAAATGCAGTGCTCTGTGTACCCCATTACTATGGCTTTAGATTATAGCTTATATGTCTATTCATCTGGAAGTCATCAGTGATAATCTATTAAGTATCTAAATATATGCCAGGCACTATGCTAAGGGTGAGGGATACAAAAAAAGAGGACAAAAAACAATCTTTGTTCTCAAGGAATTCATGGTCTAATGGAGGAGACAACATGCCAACCTCTATGAAGAAACAAGACCTAGAAAGGATAAATTGGAAGTGACCTCAGAGGTAATATAGACCTTGGACAAGTCAGCTGACTTCTCTGAGCCTCAATTTGTTATTGTGATTCAGCCATGTTTTGACTGTTTGTGACCCTATTTGGGGATTTCTTGGCAAAGATACTGGAAAGGTTTGCCATTTCCTTCTCCAACTCATTTTACAGATGAGGAAACTCAGGTTCATACAGGGTCACACAGCTTGTAAGTGTCAGGCCAGATTTGAGCTCAGGAAGATAAGTCTTCCTGATTTCAGACTCAGCACTCTATCCACTTGACCACCTAGTTGCCCCAACCCTCACTTTTCCTCTTGGGTAAAATTAGGATTTTAGGTTACATGGCATTTAATATGTAGACCTAAGTGACATTCCCAAATTCATTTAACACTTTCATGGAAGAGCTGTGTCTGAACTGCTGCTATATATACGTGTGTGTATATATAAATATAAATACACACAAACATCCATTCATGTATATGCATATATACATGGAAACATAAGACATTATTTCTGTGCACACATATATGTATATATGTATGTGTATATGTATATGTGTATGTATAGGCACACACACATCTGTACATACATTGTTACTGTTTTGGACAGGGTTCATTTTGAGGGCTTTGTTTTCAGGATTCTTCTGGTGATTTCCTCCTCCTATTTTCTGAATGATTTTTTGCCAAGGGCTTGCTCTCCTTTGCTTCATCTGTGGTATCTTCATTCTTGTTCTCATCATTTTAGGCCCTCATTTTCTGTCTCCTTGATTTTCACGGGAATAGATTTCACATGATACGATTTCTGGGATCTTTATTGGCTGGTGTGTCCCTTATTGCTTCCTCCACTTCTACTTTGCAGTCTTCTCTTTCTGGTATAGCTCTGGTCTTCATTGTTCTGGGAGGCAAACTTCAATTCAACAAACATTTTAGAGCACATTGTAGATGTAAGGCACTGAACGAAATGCTGGGAATATAAAGACAAAAAGGAGTCTCTGCCCTCAGAAAGCTTCTACTATTTTAGAGAAAAACAACACAGAAACAGGTAAGCAAATAAAAATCATATACAAGGTAATTTTAGAATAATTTTATGAAGGAGAGGACACTACTGTGTGGACAAGGAAAGCTGTCCCACATTAAGGGGACTTGAGCTAAGTCTTGAAGGAAGTTAGGGAATCTAAAATATAAAGGCAAAGAAATGTTTTTAAGGCATGAGGAGAACAGATAGTGCAACATTCTTCCTCACTACATTCTTCTTTTTCCACCTTCCCATTCTCTCTCCTTTTGATTGGCATGGCTACAGCTTTATATTATATCTTCTTTCTTAGCAGATATGGCTGATAGTTAGAGTCACTGATCTAAATCTCTCCTCTTTCCATGGATAAATTCCTGGAGATGGCCATCTGTATTTGGTCCCTTCTTTCCATTCCTCTCTTTTTAAAAAATTATTTTGGAGGATGGTGCCAAGATAGAGGAGTGAAAGCAGTTACATAACTGAGATCTCTCACAAATTCTTTCAGATACCTCTAAAAAAGTGAATCTGAACAAGTTTGAGAGTGGCAGAATCCACTAGGAGACAGAGTGTGGCAGATTTCCAGCCCAGGAGAGTCCGTTTGGCTGATGGGAAGGAGCTATTGCACTGGGCTGGGAAAGCACAGAGCACACAGGTCTGTACCTGACCACAGAGGAGCAGGTGGGGTTTGGGCAGACTGAACCACTGGTGACAATGGTGATTCCCAAACCTCTCAGCATAGGACAGAAGCACAGAGCTTGTTGAAGGGCAGCAGCTACTCCCAGGAGGAGCTATCAGTCCAGAGACTAAATATTTGAAAGTCACCTACCTGAACTTCTGGGAGTCAAGATGGTAAAGTAAATTGTAAGTGCTCTCATCCCTCCCCCCTCTTGATGACCTTGAAAAACCCAGAGAATATTGCCCCAGGAAAAATCCTGGAATAGGGGAGCCAACAGCAGTAGGGGTATAGCAATCTTTTAGCTTGGGAGGCTAGGGAGATTGATGGGTAGAGTTCCTGTTGCTGTGGCTAAAGGGGATCAGTACAGGATGAGAGCCATCCCAGCAAGCCCCACCTCAGCAGATCAGCAGAGGATCCTGAGATCCAAGGGGGTGGAGTCAGAAAGTGGCAACACCAGGATTCCAGGCATGCCTTCACACAGCCAGGAGAATTGGCAGACACCAGCACAGATGACAGCTGAGACTATCCATGCTATAGTGCATTCCTAGGGAAAGAGAAGATTTCCAGCCAGACCACCTCTTCCACACCTTACGCTGCGAGCTTCTGTGTAACCCCAGAGAAACCCAGAAAGACATGACCTGGCCACAATCCTTGGTGCAAACCAGCCAGCTCCAGCACCTGGTGAACTGCAGCATTATAGAATGTCTAGCTGGCAGAACCAGAGGCCACAGCACACAAAGCTAGTAACCAGACCCCTAGCTCCCAGCACAAGAAACTTGGGACAGAGCCCCCTGTGCCCCAGAAGCAGTGATCTACTTTAAA
Source organism: Gymnobelideus leadbeateri (assembly GCA_011680675.1). Lineage (NCBI taxonomy): Eukaryota > Metazoa > Chordata > Mammalia > Diprotodontia > Petauridae > Gymnobelideus > Gymnobelideus leadbeateri. The sequence continues at coordinate 502,981 of WOXC01008646.1, read as the reverse complement.
AGCCATGAAAAAAGGTAATCACAATGAAGAAGCAAACTAGAAAAGCAAAGACTATAGAATGCTACTATGGATACAGGGAAGAGGTAAATGTGAACTCAGAAGAGGACAGCATTGACACTATACCCACATTTGAAACATCAAAATGGAATATGAACTCATCTCAAGCAGAGAAAGCATTCTTGGAAGAGCTTAAGGAGGATTTTAAAAGCCAAATTAGAGAGGTAAAAGATAAATTGAACGATTATCTTAAAAATACAATGGACAAAATGGGAAAAAATTCACTGATGAGAATAAATCTTTAAAAAAGTGAAATCAGCAAAATGGAAAAGATCCTAACTGGAAAAAATAATTCCTTGAAAAGTAAAATTGACCAAATAGCAAAGGAGGTACAGAAGCTAACTGAAGAAAATAATTTGTTAAAAATTGGAATTGGGCAAGTAGAAGCTAATGACTCTATAAGGCATCAAGAATCAGTCAAATAAAATCTAAAGAATGAAAAAAAAAAATGTAAAATATCACATTGGAAAAACAATGACATGGAAAATAGATCCAGGAGAGATAAATCTAAGAATTATTGGTCTACCAGAAAGTCATGATGAAAAAAAGCCTGGACAGTATCTTCCAAGAAATCATCAAGAAAAACTGCTCTGAAGTCCTAGAACCAGAGGGTAAAATAGTCATCGAAAGAATCCACTGATCACCTCCTGAAAGAGATCCCAAATTGAAAACTCCAAGGAATATTGTAGCCAAATTCCATAATTATCAAGTCAAGGAGAAAATACTGCAAGCAACTAGAAAGAAACAATTCAAATATCATGGAACTACAGTCAGGATCACACAGGACCTTGCAGCTTCTACATTAAAAGATTGGAGGGATTAGAATATGATATTTTGTAAGGCAAAGAGCTTGGACTACAACCAAGGATCAACTACCCAGCAAAATTGAGCATAACCTTTCAGGCAAGGAGATGGACATTCAATGAAATAAGGAACTTCCAGACCTTCCTGATGAAAAGGACAGAGCTCAATGGAAAATGTGATCTTCAAATACAAGACTCAAGAGAGGCATAAAAGGCAAACGGGGGGAAAATGAGAAAAAAAAACCACCTTATTATTCAATAAGGGCAAATTGTCTACATCCACATATGGGAGGATGATACTTGTTAATCTTGAGAATGGTATATTTATTGTGACATTTAAAAGGGATATACATAGACAGAGGGTGGGTATAAATGAACTGATGTGATAATAAAAAGCTTAATTAAGGGGTGCAAAGGGATTGTAATGGGAGAAGAGGAAAAGTGGAGGCAGAAAAGGGTAAATTACATTACATGAAGAGGCACAAAAACTAATTATAGTAAAGGAAAAGAAGCGAGGGAGAAGAGCATTGTTTGAGATTTACTCCCATTGGATTTGATTCAAGGAAAGAATAACATACCCTGTTAAATAACTTGCACTACAGGCAGTCAGAGGGGAAAGGGGAAAGAAAAGGGGGTGGGGAGTAGAAGGCAGAGAAGTACTTAGGGAAAAGAGTGAAAAAAGGGAGGGGGTCTGATAGGGAGGGAAAATTGAGGGAGGCAGTGATCAAAAGCAAACTCTTTTGAGGAGGGAAGGGAGAAATAAAAGCATAAATGGGGGGAGGGGAATAGGATGGAGAGAAAGACACAGATAGTAATCAAAATTGTGAATGTGAATGGGATGAACTCTCCCATAAAACAGGCAGATAGCAGAATGGATTAAAAACTGTAATCCTACAATATGTTGTTTACAAGAAACACATTTGAAACAGGGGGATATACACAGGGTAAAGGTAAAAGACAAGTAGAATATATTATGCTTAGACTAAAGTAAAAAAAAGTAAGAGTAGCAATTCTAATCTCATCCAAAGCAAAAGCAAAAATAGATTTAATTAAAAGAGATAAGGAAGGAAACTGTATCCTGCTAAAAGGCACCATAGACAATGAAGTAATCTTTACTAAACACATATGCACCAAGTGGCATAGAATCCATATTCTTAGAGGAGAAGTTAAGGGAGTGACAGGAAGAAATAGACAGGAAAACTATACTAATGAGGTACCTCAGCCTCCCCCTCTCTGAACTTGATAAATCTAATCTCAAAATAAACAAGAAAGAAGTTAAGGAGGTGAATAGAATGTTAGAGAAGGTAGATATGATAGAACTCTGGAGAAAGTTGAATAGGGATAAATAGGAATATACCTTCTTCTCAGCAGTACATGGCACCTACACAAAAATTGACCACATATTAGGGCATAGAAACACCACAATCCAGTGCAGAAAGGCAGAAATATTAAATGCATCCTTTTCATATCATGATGCAATAAAAATTATATGTAATAAAGGGTCATGGAAAGATAAGACTAAAATTAATTGATTATTAATTAAATTAAATAATCTTTAATTTAATTTAATTTATTATTATTTATTATTTATTAATTTATTAATTAATTATTTATTATTTATTTATTATTTATTAATTCTTTAATTAATTTAAATTAATTAAATAATTATTAATTAAATTAAATAATCTAATCCTAAAGAATGAGTGGGCCAAACAACAAATCATAGAAACAAATAGTAACTTCATTCAAGAGAATGACAAAAATGAGACAACATACCAAAACCTATGGGATGCAGTGAAAGTGGTTCTTAGGGGAAGTTTTATATCTCTGAATGCTTACATGAATAAAATAGATAATAAGGAGATCAATGAATTGGGCATGAAACCGAAAAAGCTAGAAAAAGAACAAATTAAAAACACCCAATTAAATTCTAAATTAGAAATACTGAAAACTAAATGAGAGATTAACAAAATTGAAATTAAGAAAAATACTGAATGAATAAATAAAACTAAGAGTTGGTTTATGAAAAAAAAAACAATAAAATTGATGAGCCTCTGGTCAATTTGATTTAAAAAAAAAGAAAGAAGAAAACCAAATTACCAGTATCAAAAATAAAAAGGGTGAATTCACCTCCAATGAAGAGGAAATTAAAACAATAATTAGGAATTATTTTGTCCAATTGTATGGTCATAAATTTGACAATCTTAATGAAATGGATGAATATTTACAAAAAATATAAATTGCCCAGATTAACAGAAGAGGAAGTAAAATACTTAAACAGCTCTAACTCAGAAAAAGAAATTGAACAAGCCATCAATGAACTCCCTAGGAAAAAATCTCCAGGCCTAGATGGATTTACAAGCTAATACTATCAAACATTTATAGAACAATTAATTCCAGTATTGTATAGACTATTTGGGAAAATTGGTGGAGTCCTATCAAATTCATTTTATGACACAAATATGGTACTGATACCTAAATAAGGAAAAGTCAAAACAGAGAAAGAAAATTATAGACCAATTTCCCTAATGAATATAGATTAAAAAAATTTAAATAAAACATTAGCAAATAGATTATAGCAACTTCTCCTAAGAATAATACATTTTGATCAGGTAGGATTTATTCCAGGAATTGTTGGTTCAATATTAGGAAAACTATTAGTATAATCAATCATATCAACAACAAAACTAGTAGAAATTATATGATTATCTAAGTAGATGCAGAAAAAGCCTGTGACAAAATACAACACCTATTCCTATCAAAAACACTAGAACGTACAGAAATAAAAGGAGTCTTCCTCAAAATAATAAATAGCACTTATCTAAAACCATAAGCAAGTATTATATGTAATGGGAATGAGCTAGAAGCATTTCCAATAAGATTGGAGGTGAGACAAGGATGTCCACTATCACCCCTGTTATTCAATTTAGTACTAGAAATGTTAGATTTAGCAGTAAGACAAGAAAAAGAAAGTGATGGAATTACAATAGGCAAAGAAGAGACTAAGTTATCAGTCTTTGAAGATGATATGATGATATACTTAGAAAATCCTAGAGAATGAGTAAAAACTACTTGAAATAATAAATAACTTTAGCAAAGTTGCAGGATATAAAATAAGACTGCAAAAAATCCTTGGCATTCCAATATATTGCTAATGAAACCCAACAGCAAGAAATAGAAAGAGAAATTCCATCTAAAATTATTGTAGACATTATAAAACATTTGAAAATCTGCCTGCCAAAACAAACCTGGAAACTATATGAACACTTGTATGAAACACTTTTCACACAAATAAATTCAGATCTAAATAATTGGGACAACAACAACAACAACAACAACAACAACAAGACCAAATATCAGTTGCTCAGGGTTAGACTGAGCTAATATAATAATAAAAATGATAATTTCACCTAAATTGCTTTACCTATTCAGTGCCATACCAATCAAACTACCAAAAATTATTTTATAGAGCTAGAAAAAAATAATAACAAAATTCATCTGGAAGAACAAAAGTTTCAAAATATCAAGGGAATTAATGAAATGAAATGCTAGGAAAGGTGGCCTAGCCATACCAAATTTTAAACTGTATTATAAAGCAACAGTCATCAAAACTACATGGTACTCGCCAAGAAATAGTGTGATGGATCAGTGGAATAGATTACATACATAAGACATAGTAGTCAATGACTATACTGATCTAGTGTTTGATAAACCCAAAGACTCCAGCTCCTGGGATAAGAGCTCACTATTTGATAAAAACTGCTGGGAAAACAGGAAAATAGTATGGCAGAAACTGGGCATAGACCAATATCTTACATCACATACCAAAATAAAGTCAAAATAGGTTCACAAATTAGCTATAAAGGCTGACACTATAAGCAATCTGGGAGAGCAAGGAAGTTTTCTGTCAGATTTATGGAGAAGGGAAGAATTTATGACCAAACGAGATAGAGAGCATTATGAAATGCAAAATGGATAATTTTGATCACATTAAATTGAAAAGTTTTTGTACAAACAAAGCCAATGCAACCAAGATTAGGAGGGAAGCTGAAAATTGGGAAAGAATTTTTACAGCCAGTTTCTCTGATAAAGGCCTCATTTCTAAAATATACAGAGAACTGAGTCAAATGTATAAGAATACAAGTCATTCCCCAATTGATAAATGGTCAAAGGATATGAACAGGCAGTTTTCAGAGGAAATTAAAGATATCTATAATCATATGAAAAACGATTTAATTCACTATTAATTAGAGAAATGCAAATCAAAACATCTCTTAGGTACCACATCTCACCTGTCAGATTGATTAACATGACAAAACAGGAAAATGATAAATGCTGGAGAAGATGTGGGAAAATTGGCAAACTAATACATTGTTTGTGGAGTTGTGAACTGATCCAACCATTCTGAAAAGCAATTAGGAACTATGCCCAAAGGACAATAAAAATGTGCATTCCTTTTGACCCAGCAATACCACTTCTCTAGGACTGTATCCCAAAATGAGCATAAAAATGGGAAAAGACCCACATGTACAAAAATATTTTTGCACTCTTTTTGTTGTGGCAAAGAATTGGAAACCAAGGGGATGCCCATCAATTGGGAAACAGCTGAACAAGTTGTGGTCTATGAATGTAATGGAATACTATTTTATTGTGCTATGAGAAATGAGGAGCAGACAGTCTTCAAAATAACCTGCAAAGACATATATGAACTGATGCTGAGTGAGGGGAGCAGAACCAAATCATCATTGTACACAGTTACAGACACATCGATTCTGTGATGACTAACTTTGATAAACTTGGCTCCTCTCAGCAATACAAGGTTCCAAGACAACTCCAAAAGACTAATGTTGGAAAAAACTATCTTCATCCAGAGAAAGAATTACAGAGCCCAAATGCAGATTGAGACAAAGTATTTTCTCTCTCTTTTCTTTTTTGTTTTATTCCTTCTTTCTTGTGGTTCATTCCATTGGTTATGATTCTTCTTTACAACATGATTAAAAGGAAAATATGTTCAATGTGAGGGTATATGTAGAACCTATATTAGATTGCATGCCTCCTTGGCAGGGAGGAGGAAAGGGAGAGGGAGAAAATTTAGAACTCAAAAACTTGTGGAACTTGGATGTTGTAAAGTGAAAATAAATAAATAAATAAATTTATTTACAAAAAGACCTCTTTAAAAATCTGACTTTCTACCTTATCATTTAACTGAAACCACTTTCTCAAAAATTGCCAGTGTCCTTTTAATTACCAGATCCAATGACAATCCTAATTTTTTTTTTTTAAAAAGCAATTGGGGTTAAGTAACTTGCTCAAGGTTACACGGCTAGTGATTATTTATGTGTGGGTGCTCATTTTCTGAGGCCGGATTTGATCTTGGGTCATCCCAACTCCGAGGCCGGTGCTCTTACTCACCGCGCCACCTAGCCGCCCCGACAATCCTAATTTTTCAATTCTCATCCTTCTTGACATCTCTGCAGCCTTTGACACTATCAATAACTGTCTTTTTCTTGATTTTCTCTTCTTTCTGGGTTTTTGTTAACACTGATCTCTCCTAGTTCTCCTCCTAAATAACTAATCCTTCTCAATTTCCTTTGTTGGATTTTCATTCAGGTCTTGCCTGCTAACTATGAATGTTCCCCAAGGCTCTGTCCTGAGTTCTGTTCCCTTCCTCCTCTATTTCCTCCTTTTTCTACTTTTCACTCGGTTATCTCATCAGCTCCCATGGCTTTATTGATCATCTCTATGCAGATGACTCTCAGATATATTTCTCTATCTCTAACTTCTTGCTTTACTTCCAGTATCACATCATTTCAAACTAGATGTCATGTAGACATCTTAAACTCAGTGTCCCAAATTACCCATTATCTTTCTTGTCTTTACTCCATTCCACCCCTGCCCCCAATTACATATTATTACTATGGGGGTACCAAAATCTTCCCATTCACCCATGCTAGCAACTTAGGTATCACCCCCTATTCTTTATTCTCTCTCACACTTACATCCAATCTGTTGCTAACTCTACCTTCATAATTCTCTCATCTGTGACTGCATCCTCTACCCCTCCTTTGACACTGCCATCACTCTGGTGAAAGCTCTCATCACTTCACACATGAGTTATTGCAATAGCCATTTAGTTGGCAACCTTCACTCAAGTGTCTCTCTACTTCAGTCCATTCTCCTCTCAGCCACCAGAGTGATGCTCCTGAAAAAAAGACCTGACCATGTTACCTATTCAATAAACTCTAGTAGTTCCTTGTCACCTTCCAAAATTTTCCATCATTCAAAGCCATCATTACATGTCCCCTTCTATATTTTCAGTTTTCTTACACTTTATTTTCCTTTAAGTACTTTATAATATAACAGTGTTGTACTTTTTGCTGCTCCTTAACAAGACAGTCCATCCAGAATCCAGGCATTTTCACTGGGTGCCCCTCATGCCTGAAATCCCCTCAATCCTCCTTTTTACCTCTTAGTTTTCCACTCAGCTAACCTTCTACCTTCTTCAAGAGACTTTCTCCCACTCTCTTTAACCTTAGTGCCATTTCTCTGGGATCTCTAATTTATTCTGTATATGTCTTATTTGTACATACTTGTTTCCATGTTGTCTCCCCTTCTTGACTGTGAGCCCCTTGAGGGTAATGACGTTTTGTTTGCCTTTCTTTAGCATAGTGCCCGGCTATATGTGTTTATATGTGGTAAAGGAGGGGCTTAATAAAGATTTGTTGTTTGCTTGTTGAGGCAGAGGGGTCACAGTAGCTTGTGGCAATTAAAGTCATTTTGGCTAGTGAGCTGATATCTTCTTTCTTGGGATAGCCTTTCTTTTCAGGGATAATAACTTTAGCTTCATTCTTGTTTTCTTAAAATTCTGACACAGGACCATAGAAATTCATAAATCCCAGGAATCCCATGGGCCATTAAATCCAACTTCCTCATTTTATGATTGAGAAACTAAGACCTAGGGAGCTTAAATCAATTCCCCAAGTTCACATAAATAGCAAACATCAGAAGCAGAATTAAAATCCTGGTCCTCTGACTCTAGGAGCCAATCAGTGCTTTTTCCACTATACCATGACACTTCGTTCCTTGCCTTAACTACCTTCTATAATCTTTCAAGAAGGAGTAATTTTATTCCACTCTGATTTTTTTTTTAAATCCAAATAACATTAATTCAATCCTTCCTCTGATTCTGAATTCTTCTGATTTTTTTTTTTACCTTTTTAAGTCCCTTTCCTCTTAAATTATTTTATTTCTGGATATTCACTCTGTTCTCTTACTGACCTTTAACAAATTTGAAAAATAGCCACATAAAGCTTTAAAAGTATGAAAACATTTATTTTATCACTTAGTATTTTCTTAACTTCAATCATTTAATCATATTCTCATATTTGAAATTTTTTTTCATGTCAAATACCTGGCTTATCTCTAATTGCTTTTGAAAGAATGACTAAGTTGCCTTCTTTTGATTTAGAGGACATATTTTTACATTGCTGATTGGGCTCAGGTATATAGGATATCATATTTTGGGGTATAAAGAAATTTTCTTTGTTCAGAATGTACCTTTTTCAATAATACCCTCTTTGATTTCTCTTAAATGAGTTTCTTTTTAAACTGATTTGAACCTACTTTTCTTAGTAAGTGAAGGACTTTCTTTTAGTTACCTACACCAGTTCTTGCTTGATGTTTAAATTCTGAATTTGGATCACTACATTTCTTTGTGACTTAAGCATCTGGTTTCTTTCTTTAAGTGCTTTGTAGATTCTATTGAACTGTAATTTGCCTTCAATTTCCAAAACTTCTGGGAAATTAACTTATGTTATTTTCTGAAAATTTATATTTAGATGTTATTTCCTGGGAAACCCTACAATTCTCTCTTTAGGATTAATTGCCTTGGCTTATATGCAGCATGTGTCCTTATATTATTGTTGTCCTTTTATTCTATTTTGTCAAATGTCTTTCACCTCTACATTTTAAAAATTCAAATTTACCTGGCATTTTTCAGACTTTATGAAGTTTTAGAAATGCTCTCTATCCTAAGTTCTAGGTTGTCTACTCAATTAACTGTCTCTAAAATTTCTTCTTTGGGTGCTCTGATTTTTATTCTTATATCTCTGTTTAATTATTTTACTTATTCTCATTGATATGTAAGTACAGGATACATATGCACACTATGGTGTGTGTGTGTGTGTGTGTGTGTGTGTGTGTGTGTACTAACAACTAAAGGAATCAGAAAACCTTCTTAAAGGAGGTGGCAATTAAACTAAGCTATGAAGGAATTTAGAAGTTGAAAGAGACAGGAGTTAAAAGGGAAAGAATTCCAGACAGGAGAGATAGTTTATGCAAAGACAGATATGTTGTTGGAACACATAACCCTGACTAAGTAAGACTTCCAATGCCCTGAAACTGGTTGCATTTAACTTTCTACTGCCCCATGTTGTTTCATAAGAAGAAATGAACAGCTAATTAGAGATATATCTGATAAAACACTGCCATTCAATTTCTTTCATTCCATTTTATCTATAGGTTCTTGAATCTCAAGAAGTCATTTGGTTCATGATTTTATTAAAAAAAAAAAAAAGACTATGTCCTAAGCATCATATTGTAGTGGCAAGCACTCCAACATCCCCAGGTAGCTGCCAACACAGGTGGTTAGATCTGCTTTTGTAAAGGAAAGCAACTCAAAAATGGTTAACAAGCTTACTTTAATCAAACATATATTACCTAGTTCAGGGGGAAAAGGTCAGCACCCCGAACTTCAGAGTATACAGACAGATCAAACAGGCTTCCAAACTGTACAACCATTATATCAATACCACATCACAGTTACCAGAGAGGGAAGCATCAACATCTGGGTTTTCAAAGCCGGGGGGCTCTCAATGGCTTCCCAGAGTCTCATCTGGTAAAATCACACAACACTTCTCAAAGTGAGCCCCAAAGCAAGGCTTCACATCAGGGATTATATAAGCCTTCTCCTGGGTCAGAGAATGTAACCACCCTCTTGACCCACTGCCCAATCACACAGCATCAAGGTGTGGTCATTCCTGAAAACCAAGCCTCCTACCACAGGCTCCATGTGACCACATTCAGCCTATTAGGGGGCAGAGTATATCTTCAAATTAAAGAAGGTTCTCAGAGTCACTTAAGCCAATCAAAGGGCCTAGGGGCAGGGAAGATCTTCAAATCTGCATTTCCATTACACATACATAGATTTAAGAGGAGGGGTTAGTAACAAGGATTTTTATTTATTTAATGCTTTAAGGCTTAAAGTTTATAGGTGATGAAATTGAAACTCTAAGAGATCAACTTGTTCCAGATCAGAATCTAATAGAATCTGGATTTGAACCCAAGATTCCTGATTCTATATCTAGTGTCATTTTTCACTGTCATACTGTCTCCTAAGAACAAGTAATACTAGTGAGGTTCTGTTTCCTCTTTTGGTTATTAAGAATACCCTCTATATATGTTAGAATCACAGAATCTTAGCTTTGGAAGGGACCTTAGAGGTTGAGTAGAACATTTAAGGAATCCTAAGATTCTTTGACAATGGTCATCCAGTTTCTACAGAGTTGGTGGGTGAGCTCACTATTGACTAGGTAGTCCCTTCCTTTATTTGTCATCCTTAATTATTAGAAATGTCTAATGTTGCAGCCTTCCTGAAATTTCTAACTATTTCCCTTTGGAGCAATGTTAAGGGTGATACTTTTCTCTTCTACATAACAACGTCTTACATATTTGAAGGCTATCATCTCACTACTTTATCTTCCTGACCTTCCTATATAGCTGGGAATTCAGAAGACTGTAGAGAGCAAATAACCAATTTCTATTCAATTCCACAAGCTTTTATTGATTTATTGAACACCATTTATTGTGTCAGTTATTATGCTAGTCCTGGGGAATAAAAAGACAAAAATAATAGTCTGCTGGGGAAACTCACAGTCTACTGGTGTTACACTAATACAAATGCCCTTGTTGCTAACTTTCTGACCTCTTAGGCTTAGAAGCCTACCTGTCTAGACCTGTAGTGCCTACACCTTCCTCCTTGCCTTAGTTGGCCTCTTTGAACTTAACTTCATTCTTGCCTCATCCTTTCAATCATTTAGTCTTTTGGGATTTAGAGTCTTGCCTTCTAGAAACAATATTTTCCTGACTCTCTATATCTATCTGAACTCAACTTGAGTCTGGACCCTCTGGACCTGTACTGTGCTGCTACCCAGCCTGTGGCATAATAATAATCCAGGGTAAACAGTCAGTTAAAGATGCTCAGATATTCCATGATATTCCATGTGTGGTTGTCTCCATTCTCTGGACTATGTCTGAGGCAAAGACTCCTCTTTCCTTACTTGAAATGACAAATGCATATACCTTGTGTCCCACTGCTTCCCATTGTAAACCCCTTGCTCTGAGTTGGTCTTTTCACTGCTCCTACATAATCCATCTTGATTCCTGTTTCTAGACCTCTGATCATACTTTCCTAGAATATTCTTTTTCTACTCTCCTTATTCTTCATATTCATCAAGGACCAGCTCCTCTTCCAATTCTCCCACCAAGCCTTCCATGAATGCTCTCACCTTTACTGATCTTCCCTTTAGACGATGTGTAGTTCAGCATATACATGTGACATGATCCTTTTCTCCCTTTTAGTATTACTTAGCTGTTTTACATGTTTAAAATAAAACCTATTAAGTACCTGCTATATGCTAGGTATATATATATCCTAGGTGATGGGCATACAGATTTTTAAAATTCCCTTTTCTCAAGGGGTTTACATTTTGAAAGAGGAGATGCTTTGCACATATAAGCATATAGAGTAACTAAAACACCTCTACAATTAGACCATAAGCTCCTAGTGTTTCATACTTTTCTTGTATATTCCCACATGGCCTTGTATAGTCTTGGGCACATAGGAAATGCTCAAAAATAAATGTTAAGTTATATCATACCAAACTAAAAATACAACAACAAAAATAAATCTGGTACTTACATGTGCAACCAGTGGCTCAGTCTTCTACCCTAAGACTCTGGGTTCACAAAAACTGAGCCTACTACTAGGAGCTGACCCAAAAGTATGATTTTCTCATTTTGGCTCATTATTCTCCCACCTAGAGTTTACTCCTGGAAATTGCTTAATAGAGTTTAAGCATAACTATTTTCTAGGTTTCCACATATTGGGTATAAGTCCCCAAGCTCCCATACAAGCATTCAAGGTAACAAATGCAAATTTTACCCCACAGAAGATGTAAAATATGGAAAAGATTCACAGGTGCCATAAGCAGATACAGAAAATACACGAGATCCTCAAAGGACTCACCAGAGAACATAAATAGATGCAAAGCGTATAAAGTATTCAAATAACTCATAAAAATCCACTAAAGGGTAAGTAAAAATCTTTTAGGGTAATACCCTATCCCATCAGCACTAGATGGCCTGAATCAGTCAACTTTAATATTAAAGTTACTATCAAGGGGTTGCAAGTTCCAGGTCTTTTGCTTCCCTATCCTTATCACTTGTCTAGTCATGAAGTCTATGTAGGCATGTAGGTTGTCTTCTTTCCTCAAATGGCTGCTGCTCAGGAAATCTCCCTTCTCTGGATAGATAACTGTATTACTGAATCACTGGCTAGGAAATAAAAATCCCTCTCTACTGGGGTTCAGGAACATTGTCCATAAAATTTACTCTTGGGGCAAAATGGGTATAGACGTGTTTTCTCTTTCCATTTGCTTTTATAGGACATCTATTGATGCACTAGCTGCTACCAGTTCTTGGGCTATGAAGGTCTTCTCTCAGTATCCATCCTCTTAGGCCATGTGAGCACTCATGCAACTCCGATCTCCGTCTTTCCCAAGGCAGTCATTACTAGTCCTTAGAGGAGGAAACTGTATGTGAAGGCTCTTCACCTCCAAAACAAGTCTGCTCTATGGCACTCTTATCTGTCCTCTGAACAGAGAAAAGATGAAAAGGAGTATGAAAGGGGCTGAGAACAGACTGTTGCTCTATCTAGTAAAGAATCACTTTATATGAGCTCATCCTGACTTCCAGTCAGTTAATGATCTTGGGGGCAGCCCCAGTCCCTGACAATCAATCAGAAGTTGTCAATTATCTTCTTCAAAAGGTATCAATGCCATTGGTCATATTCTTGGGGGAGAGGAGAGATATTTAAGTTGATCAGGGAAACCCCCTATTAACCCTCATTATACATGGGGATACTTCAGTGGTCTCCTGCCCCACTTCAGAGGTACAGGGTGGGGAGCCTTATGCTATGATCCTGGAACAGTAGAATAATGGGAAATGCACTGGATTTAGAGTAACAATGCTCTCAGGGCCTCGGTTTCCTCAACTGTATAAAAGGACTTGTACTAGATGATTTCTGAGGTTCCTTACAGCTCCAAATCTGATTTTATGATCCAACAATCTGTATCCAAAGATAACAGTTGTTACAAGCTCATCCATTTGGTGGTACCATCATGCAGGTACCAAGCATGGTCACAGTTCATGAGAAGTTTGGTGAAGAGTAATGGGTTTGGGGAATTGAGAGCGGGAGGGGAGGAAGAGATATAGACATACAGCACTGTGGTCTTTCCCAGCTGCCTTCCCATTGGATCTGCACACCAATGGAGCACATAAAGTTGCCACATAAAGGAAGACTCCCAGAACACCCACTCACCTACAGCTGTGCCCTTCCTTAAGCACTGAGGACTTACTTGAATCAGCTTTCCTCTCAGTTGCTAAACTAATTCTAACTGAAGGCAATAGAATTGTGGCCAATTTTACATAGTCTTGCCCTGAAATGTCCCAGCTAAATGCTGCTTCTGAGGGCCAGGATGACAGCCCAATCATTCACAAGACATTTCTCCTTGCTTCTGCCACTTCTCTGGCTTCCCTGTGTCCTATGAGATGCCATGCAAACATCTGATTTGATTTATTCTCCTATTCTCAATCCTAAACTGAGGGTCCTATGGACCTATTTACCTAATCATCCACAACAAATAAACAAACTTGTGGAGTTGGATGGACTAGGGTCCTGCAGGAAGAAAAGGGATTAGGGAGTAAGAACTCTCCCATCCATTCTTTCTCTGCCTCTGGCTGACCTACCCCTATGGAGAGAAAGAGGAGGGGGGAGTGATTAATTTCCAGTTTACCTTTTCTTTAACATAACAAACTTAGGCTTTTTGGAGGCTTAATTGGATCTATTCTTGGATGCTACAAAAAGTTAGTGGGAGATGAAAGGGGCAGATCAAGAAAAAAAAAACATTTCAAGTGAATAATTTAAGATCACATCCATAATTAATAGCATTTGGCATACTTCCCCTGGTGCTCTAATCATAGCTTGAAATGTGCTAATTAGAGCAGTTTGGTGCAAATCAGTTGGTGCAGGTGTGGGAGAGAAGCATGGTGGGAGTACTGGCTCTTCTACCTGGATCTCCTCCCATTGGTGTGAAACTCTAATAAAGGAGGCCTCTCTATTTGATGCAAAAAGAGCCTCTCTGGAGGCAAAAGAGGAAACCCACATGTGAATTGGGGCGTGCTCAGCCCTCCATGAGAAAATCATCAGGGGCTACGCCTAAGGACAAGGCATTTGTGTTCTCAAGATCTGAAAATTGTACTCTTCCCCCCCTGCACCCCTTCCCATCCCCATCCCCAGCCCCATGTAGTTCTGTCCATAGGAATCTTTGACCCTTTATTGTACGTGTGAGACAACTTATCTCCACAACAAATCTCTAAGACCCATGGAGAGTAGAATCAGCAACAGCCTCCCCACATATAAAAAGGTATTTTAAGAAAGTTGACTTTCACTGTGATCTGGCTATTGAGTCCTGGGCAATTGCCTGTATGGCCTCTTTCTAATGAAGAGGTTCTTAACTTTCTTTGTGTCATACTCTTCTTGTCAGTCTCGTGAAGCCTATGGGGATCTTCTGAGTCATCTGGTGAGGCAGTGGATACAGTACTGGGCCTTAAGTCAGAAAAACCTGAGTTCAGATTCAGCCTTGGATACCTATCATGTGATCCTGGGTAGGGCACTTAGCCTCTGGCTGCCTCAGTTTCTTCCACTTTAAAATGGGTTTACTAATAGCATCTACCTTCCAGGGTTGTTGTAAGGATAGAATCAAATGAGATTCTCTCTCTCTCTCTCCATATATATGTGTGTGTGTGTGTGTGTATATATGTATGTATGTATATATATACATATACACACACATATATATGCACACACATATAATACATACATATGTGTGTCTATACATATATATTTATGTGTATGTATGTGTATACACATACATATACACATACTTAGTACAGTGTTTGGCATATAGTAGGCACTATATAAATGATCATACTTTCCCTTCTCAGAATAAGGTTTCTAAACACATAAAATAAAATACATAAGATTACAAAGAAAATCTATTATATTTAAATCATATTTGTTAAAATCATTTGTAAAAATTATTTATTAAAAAAACACAAAAGATACGCAAGTTTATGGATACTAGGTTAGTATCCATAGAATCCAAGAACTCCTGTGCCTAGTTCAATTTCTTTACAGAAGACATGATGCAAGAAAAATTAAGGGGAACAGCAGACAAATATACATTTGGATTATACATTTAGAATGCTTTGGTATAGCTTTCTCTTAGGGTTAGGGAGCTGGAGCATCTCTTCCAAGGTCACACAGGTATTAAATGGTAATGCCTGCAGTGGAGTCCAGATTCACCAACTTCAAATCTATCATACTGTTTCATGATATCTTACTTCACTCAATTTTTTCTTCTCCTATGTCTTATTCCTAAAATATCTTGCTCTCCATTGAAAAAGAAAAAAAAGGGGCGGCTAGGTGGTGCAGTGAGTAGAGCGCTGGCCCTGGAATCAGAAGGACCTGAGTTCGGATCTGACCTCAGACACTTAACACACACACAAACAAAACCTAGCTGTGTGACCTTGGGCAAGTTACTTAACCCCAATTGTCCTCCAAAAAGCAAAAAAAAAAAAGAAAAAGAAAAAGAAAAAAGAAGTTGGTAAATCAAGCTCTTGATTTGATAACTGGCTAAGATATTATCCCTCCTAAAGGTATTTGCAATTGGACAGGTAACTCTTGAAGACCCCAAAATTGTTAGAAATCACAGGAGTCTATGTCCATATAGTTTACTTTAGTAGAACAGAGAGTTTTCCCCCTCACAACCCTATGTAGTAGGAAGTGCAAATTATTATCCCCATTTCACAGATTAAAACATTGAGACTCAGAAAAATTAACTTAGGCATGATTAGCATTTCAGGCACAATGGCAACCAGATGAAGCCAGAAACTGAGAGAGGAGAACAGAGGGCTCTTCCTGAAGTCCCTCAGATTTAACCATGTAAATGATGGCTTACTCATCAAACTGACCCATCCCACCTTCACTGTAAGTAAAGGAAAAAATTCATGAGATGATTGTCTTTTGTTCTCTTCTAAGAGTCCTCATTTTGGGGACTCATTTGTAGTTGAAGAGTTGTGCTGGTCTGATTTGAGATTTCAAGGAACATAGACAAATTTACACTGTTAATCTGCCTATAATTTATTTATGCAGTGATATGCAAACTATGTGTACCTACTCACATGGAAAAGTAAAAGAAGTGAGCTTATCTCTCATCCAACTCACTGTCATCTTCTGAGCCCCTCCCCATCTTTACCTGACTCCATGAAGCAGATCTCTATAAGAAACTATGCCCAGAAGTTCAGCTCTATTCACATAATAGTCCAACCACCAGATGACCCACAATTTCTAGGGGTTGTGCAGTTTTACAATGAAGTACACAATGAAAGTTGGAAACTCAAAGGGATGTGCCAATTCTGAGTAGGTCAGATGAAGCTAAGCATAAAATTTGCTAAGTTCCTTTGAAGTCAGAGGGCATACTCATGAATATTTAGTCCCTTGAGCAGCTTTTCTCTTTGGGTTAAGGTATGGATCTAACCAAGCTGTATCAGGAAAGGAGTAGAAAGTCAAATCTTTATTTAAAAAGTATATTCAGTCCAGGACCACCTGAATTTGTATGCTTGAGATACTGATGTGGAGGCCCCACCAGTCCTTCTTTCTGCTTTAGGACTAGAGGTCTTCACTATTTCCATCATTCTCTCCATTGCCAAGATGATGGTAAGGATCATGAAACACTTGGATGTGGTAATATTTGTAGGTGAAATACCAGGTAATGGATTCTTATTACCATCTATGAATGGCATGGAGACTATTGTGATTCTTGGATGTTGGACTAGGAGTAAAATTATGTCTCATCCTTGTACCAAGAAACTTTTCCAAAGCACTTTCACCTCCATCATCTCATTCAATAATTAGAATAGCTCACATTTATTTATCACTTTATCTACAAAGCACTTTCCTTACAACTTTCTGAAGTGAGTACTATAGATCTCATGTTCTTCCATTTTACCATTAAGAAAACTGAGGCACAGAATGATAAAGTGACTGGATTGAACTTGAAAGAGGTCAGGGGTGTATGCAAGGCTTAAACACATGTCTCTTGATTCCTAAAGCTTTTCCTAACATCATAGTGTTTTCCCACATGGTCAAGGTATGAGCCAATGAATCTGAAGGCCTAGTAGAGCCAAAGTCTAGTGAAGCCAAAGCTTCAGGAAGCTAAGAATTCAGAGAACAAAATCAAGAGACCAGAGTCAGAACCCTGAACAGTGGAGTAGAACTAGTAACTTTACCATCCCTTGCCAGGGATGTCAAACTCAACTAGAAGCAGAGACCATTAAAACACACATAAGGATTCCAGCAGGCCAACTACTGACTTAGAAAATCACGTCATCATTATTTCTGTTTTACCATAATTTAGTTTATTGTTGTTAAATGTTTCCCAATTATATTTAATATTGTTCTTAGAGTGTTTGAGGGTGTAGTCTGGGGGGGCCACATGTTCAGTACCTCTTCTGTATACCACCGAGACCACCAGATACATGGAGGGCTGATGTCTTGTATTTTGGAAGGAAACTAAAAGGGATCTGAAACTACCTGGGTTCGATCAGATGGCTTATAATGCTAAATCCCTGGGTCTCAGTTCCTTTCTTTATAAAAGGATTGAGTTGGACTAATTTACTGCTAAAGTCCCTTTCAGAAAGCTCTGACAGTATTCAGATGAGCTGGGTGTATCTGGGGACCGTGAGAAAGTGTCTTTTCTGCCCTAAGAAGGAAATGTGGCATAATGACATGGATATTAGATCAGGAGTCAGAAAACCTGGGTTCAATCCTAGATCTGCCACTTACTAGCACTGAGTTTTGTTTTTGCCCAGTAAAATGTACTTTTTTTTTTTAAGCAATTGGGGTTAAGTAACTTGCTCAATGTTACACGGCTAGTCATTATTTATGCGTGGGTGCTCATTTTCTGAGGCCGGATCTGATCTCGGGTCATCCCAACTCCGAGGCCGGCGCTCTTACTCACTGCGCCACCTAGCCGCCCCAAAATGTACTTTTCTTTAGGTCTAGGATAGCTGTGTTTTTCATCTTTGTACCCTTAGTGCCTACCACTGTGCCTAGTACACAGTAGGTACTTAATAAAGGCTTACTGAATTGAATTGTTGACCTTGGCCAATTGCTTCAACCTTTCTGGGTCTCATTAGTTAAATGAGAGATTGGGCTATATAAACTCTAAGGTCCTTTCTGGCTCTAAATCTATGATATGATGAGAACCTTATGAGTTTTTTCATGGGAACATTGAGGGATTCTCAATTTTATTCCTGGTTCTTCAGGTCTCCAAGACTGCCCTGTCTTAGAGTCTCCCTGGACTTCAGAGGCCATCTGGCACCCCCTTTATTTCTCATGTTACAGATGGGAAAACTGATTAATGGGGAGGTTAAATATTACATTCAGGATTTGGACCCAGGTTCTCTGACATGACAGCTAATACTCTTTCTATTAGTCCTCCTAAGAAGGGTGCTAAAAATGAGAGGACAAACAGCTCTTATAAATATAAACAGTCATAATTTGATTGGGTTGTGGTGAGTCACCTGTACTGGTAAAGCTGCTACTTAAATGACTTCTAGGTAAGTTGCCAATCAGATACTTAATAGGTGTGTGACCCCAGGCAAGTCATTTAGCTTATTTCAGTCTCAGTTTTTTCACTTATAAAATAGGGATAATAATAGCACTTACCTCATAGAATTGTTGGGCAGCTAGATGGTACAGTGGATAGCGTACTGGGCCAGGAGTCAAGAAGATTCCTCTTCCTATGTTCAATCAACTTCAAACACTCACTAGCTATGTCACCCTGGGCAAGTCACTTAACCCTGTTTACTTCATTTTTCTCATCTATAAAATGAGCTGGAGAAGGAAATGGCAAACTACTCCAGTAACTTTGCCAAGAAAACCCCAAATATAATCATGAAGAGTTGGATGTGACTTAAACAATTGAAAACAACACATAGAGCTGTGAGATTCAAGTGAAATAGTACATGTAAATCTTTCTTACTAAGGCTTTGCAACCTTAATGTGTTATATAAATCCTAGCTATAATCATCATCATCATCATCATCATCATCGTCGTCATTGTTGTATTACTTTAGCTGCCCTTTTCTCTTCGATGGCAGTACTTGAACATAGCAATTTAATGTGTTTCCCCTTCTTTTCAGTACTTCAGGACTTATCTCAGATTTGTTTCTCTCTGAGTAAACTCTACCTTCACCTTCCCTCCATTGACTCTCCCCAGATACTTCTGAGTATGAAACATTGGAGAGTAGGGAAAGGCAGGGATGCAGAGCATGGGGAATCATCACGAAAGAGGATGCTGGCTTCATGTATAGATGGGACAATTGTAGGGGACTCTAATTAGCTTTCTGAGCCCAAATGAGCTATCCTTTATTCCTGCTCCTGGACTGTATGGTGGCCTAGTCAATAGGTGCTGATTTTATTAGGTGCCGCCTGCATAACAGCAGCTGAGAGGCCCCCTCCAATCTCCTTGGCTAGTAACGCTCATTGGCTGAGACAGCAAATCAATGACTGAACCTTGCCAGCCCCATAGATATCGACTCGGGGCTTGGGAAGACTTTATAAGGAGTCATCGGGGGGATTCTTTCAGTTCAAATTGAATTGTGGGCCATTAAATCTCTTTAGTAAAAGACTGAGCCTCATATCATATGCCAATGCTCCTTCAGAATTTTTCACTGGAGCCGAAGCACACCAGTGACTGGGACCATCTCAGCAGATTCCAGGTTTGTCTTTCCCGGGCAGGGGCTGTTAATTGTTATGGATTTTTCCGGTAGGTAAAAGCATTTGGAGCTTAGAAAGTTCAGTTTTTGTTTTCCTTGCAGAAGAAAACCAAATTAGGTAGTTCTGTCTAGGGGAATGGGAAGGAAAGGGAGTGCCGGTGCCCCAGTTCCTTTTGTCTACAACATCTGGGGTGACCTTGGGTATGGCCAATGTTTGTTGTTGTTGTTGTTTTTTATATCCCCTTTATTTCCTTTACTTCTCAGTATGGGGGTGGGGAGGAGAGACAGAGAGAGACAGAGAGACAAAGAGACAGAAGAGACTGGCAGACAGACAGAGACAGGGAAGGGATTAGGTGGGGAAGAGGTAGGAACTATAGCTAGGTTATGCTGGTTAAGAGATCTGAGATCCAGAGCTAAAATTGCGTCTCTAGATGTCATTTGTTCTAATCTTTCCATTTCATGACAGGCAAACTGAGACCCAGAGAGAAGAGACTTGCCTAAAATTACCACAATGTGAAAACTAAGCCTAGAACCAGATAGGATGGGACAATGGAAGGAGCACTGAATTTGGAAAGTGAAGAGGTAAATTCCGTCCTTTTTCTGATAGTGCCTATGTGACTTTGGGCAATACATTTTTTTTTTGTTTCTGTTTCTTTGTATGTAAAATAGAGATTAGACGGCCCCAAGGTCCTTTCAAGCTCTCTATCCTGCCTTCTAGATTAGTGCATTTCTGATCATACCAAGCTTCTTCTTCCCGAAGATTCCCTTCCCGCTTTCCATGATGATATGATTATGAATATCTTACCTACATAGAGAGCTTTACTTTTGAAAGTTGTGACATCATCTGGAAGTTGCTGCTCTTTGAGCATCTGGGTTTGTATCAGTCAGACAATAAACATTTATTAAGTGCCTACTATGTGCTAGGTCCTAAATACTAGGGATACAAAGGAAGAGAAAAGATAGCCCATGTTCCTGAGGAGATAAACAACTGCATAGAAACAAAATTTATACAGGATAGATCAGAAGCAAATAAGGGAAGACACTAGAATTAAAAGAAATGGCGAAAGGTTTCCTATAGAAGGTTGAGATTCTAGCTGAGTCTCAGTGGAAGGCAGGGGGAGTCAGGAGGCATAAGGAAAGAGAACATTCCGAGGGACAGCCAGTAAGATTGGCCAGAGTCAGGAGATGGAATGTCTTGAGAAATAGAAAAGAGGCCAGTGTCTCTGGATGAAAGTGTATAGTTAGGGGAGAGATAGAGGATGTAAAAACACTGGAAAGGTGAAGGACTTTAAAAGCCAAACAGAGGATTCAAAAATTTTGATTCTGGAGGTGATGGGGAGTTTATTGACTCTGTGTGTGTGTGTGTGTGTGTGTGTGTGTGTGTGTGTGTGTGTGTAGGGTCAGTTAGGTGACACAGTGAATAGAGTGCCAGGCCTGGAGTCAGGAATACTCATCTTCCTGAGTACAAATCTGGCCTCAGAATTTACTATCTGTGTTACCCTGGACAAGTCACTCAACCCTGTTTCCCTTAGTTTCCTTATTTGTCAAATGAGCTGGAGAAGGAAATGGCAAGCCACTCCAGTATCTTTGTCAAGAAAACCTCAAATGGGGTCATAAAGAGTTTGACATGACTGAAACAACTGAACAACAATGTGTATGTATGTTTGTGTCAGTGTGTGTGTGTGTGTGTGTGTGTGTGTGCGCGCGCGTGTGTGTGTCACATGGTCATGCCTGGGCTTTACGAAGATCACTCTGATGGCTGAGTGGCAGATGAACTAGACTGGGAAGAGATGTGACAAAAGGGAATAGTGACCAGAAAATGGGTCTTATTATGAATATGGACTTCCTAGGGCTCTGTTCAATTGATCATTAATGAATTGGTCAAAAAAGAGGACTTACAAATGGGGCTCAAGTACATCTCAAGGAGACCCTTCAGCTAATCAGTTACATCAAGAAGATAATTGTGAGTCATCTGGCCAAAGAAAATCACTTAATCAAAGGGGAAAACCAATAACGGAGAGCAGAAACACAGAGGTGAAGACATGTGAGGGAGTAGGTACAATAATTCAACAATTCAACCCAATGAACACTATTATAAGTGCCTGCTTCTCCACACATGTCCTTTTCTTTTTTAAAGATTTTTTTTTGATTAATTTATTTGTTTTCAGTTTTCTCCTCTCCCTCCCCAAGATAGCTCGCAATCTGATATGGGCTCTACACATATATTCCTATTAAACACATTTTCACAGTAGTCATGTTGCATAGAAGAATTATAAATGAATGGGAGAAACCATGAGAAAGAAAACAAAACAAGACTAAAATGAAAATAGTCTGCTTCGCTCTGCATTCCAACTCCAAAGTTCTTTCTCTGGATGTGGATGGCATTTTCCATCATGGGTCCTTTGATAATCACATGTCCTTTTCTCATTCCTCATCATAACAGAGTTGACTCTGGATTCTTAAACAGTCAAATGCCACCTCCTACATGGGGCTTATTCTGATTTCCCTATTTCCTACTGCCATACCTCAAAATTATTTTGTATTTACTTTAAATACATTCTGTATTTTTTTTTGCTTTTTGGGGGGCAATTGGGGTTAAGTGACTTGCCCAAGGGGTAGTTTTTGTGTTAAGTGTCTGAGGCCGAATTTGAACTCAGGTCCTCCTGACTCCAGGGCCAGTATTCTACATTTTGTATTTTCTTATCTGTGTGCATGTTGCTTCTCCCCAAAAGAATCAAAACGTCTTGAGGACAGGGATCAGTTAGATTTTATCTTTTTATCCACAGCATCCAGATGGAGTAAGTACTTCATTAAAACTTGTTGAATTCAATTGAAAAGAATTTCAATGCTAATGCTCTGGCAGAAGCTTCTAGCAAGCTGGAGAAGCACTGAATATAATCCTAGTGACAGACTGCATCTGCTGTTTGAAGAGTAGCCTAGCTGAGTTTAGAGAAGTTTAGAATCAGCTGACTGTCCACCAGGCAATGCCAGACTAGCTAACCTGACTTCAGTTTTGGAGAAAGTTACTACCCCTAGTAGATCAGATGCATACTGTTATGTATAACAATTAATCAATAAATTTAGCATTATTAATTATTTATTAATCAAGAACTTTCTTAAGCATCTATTATATTCTGGGTACTGTGCTAAATGTTGGATAGTATAGTTTCACCTAGATTTTAGCAAAGCATTTCATAAAGCATATCATATTCTTCTTGTAGAAAAAGTGGAGAGGTAGGTAAGATACAGTCAGGTAGAACTGAAACTGTCAGAATAGCAAGGCTCAATAAGTCATCTTAATTGTTCCATGTCAGTTTGACAGGAGGTCTCCAGTGGAGTGCCCTGGGGATTGGTGTTTGCTCCTAAGCTGTTTAACATTTTTAATACTCAGGTGGATAGAGGCAGAGGTGGTTTGCTGTGTACAGTGGGCAGATGCTGTTGGCAGGCATCCTAACATCAGCTATCCTGGTGATATAGATGACTGACCCAACACAGGCAAGGGATATTCAAGGTATCATGTAGAGATACAGCCAGGGTGTTGGAAATAGATCCAAAAACAGCACTCTCTCATTGGAGGTTCAGTGTTGGGGTAGCTAGCAAGTGCAATGGATAGAGTACCAGGTTTGGACTCAGGAAGAATCATCTTCCTGAGTTCAAATCTGGCCTCATACCTACTGGCTTTGTGACCCTGGGCAAATCCTTTAACCCTCTTGACTCAGTTTCCTCATCTGTAAAATTAATTGGAGAAGAAAATGTCAAGCCATTCCAATATCTTTGCTAAAAAAAGCCAAACAGGAGTCACAGAGAGTCAGGCATGACCGAAAATAACTGAAGTTGGGATCAAATGAGGCATTTGAAAGTTATTGAGCAATTAATAAGAGGAAGTATACTTTGCCCTAAGACTGCAAGGATACACAACAAGCCTATAGTTCTATGTAGCTTTCTGGATTTGGTCCTCCTAGCTCCATATGGAAAGGTTTCTTGTCAGCAGGGCAAATGCGATATGGCTTCTTGAATGGTTTCCCAACATCCACTGAGTCTGAGGAACCCAACTCTATGTGGGTAGGCATTTTTTAAGGCCTTCAGTGACCAGGAAGCTGTATCAAGGGAGTTAGGGGCCAATAAAGTCCTAGGGAAAGTTGCATTGCCTTTTGCGGAAAGCAACTGGAAGAACAGGGGTGGAACTAACCCATCTTTTTTTGTTTTGTTTTGGGGGTGGCGGTTGGTGGTGGGCAGGCACGAGGCTTGGGCCTTATCTATTTTGGCAGACAAACACTGGTAAATATATTAGTCCTGTTAGAGCAAATCCCTTCAGTCCTAACTGGGCAAGTACGTATTTTCACTTGTTGATAGTTCTCTTCTTAGTTCAGTTGAGCTCTAAGACCTTCCCTGGAAAGAGATACATGGATTTGGGCAACACGGTCCATAGAGAATAGAATCTGCAGGTCTGAGAAGGCAGGAACTTGCCTACATGGGTGGTTTATACTGTGCAGGAAGGATATTAGAAACCACATCACCAGTACAAAATCTTCTGCGATGCAAGAAACAAAGAAACCATTCTGCTCCAGCTGTCTATGTAACAGAGAGCTACTAGTTAAAAGAATCCCTTAATTCCCTCTTAGTTTATAATCCTATCTTTTCTATAGCCTAGAGATGCTATACCACCCTTAAAATTCTTTGTATGTCACAGGGTCTAACTGAGAGTTATGTAAAATGTGCAGGCCCATCTGTAGCCTACATTATTCTTCATCAACATTTTAGGTGACCCAAAGCTGGGCAGGATAAGGTAAAATCATATTTGGCTCAATAAATCAAATTCATGAGTACAGGATGGGGGAGAAGTGGTCAGAAAAGAAGTTTGTATGAAAAAGATCTTGGTGGAGGGGTGGTTAGTGGACCATTTGGGAGTGTGATGTGGAGCCAAGGGTTATTTGAGCTTTGCCTTTATTGAGAGTTCCATGGTTTCCAGGTCTATGGAGGCTTATGCCCCTCTTTACTTTGCCCTGATAAATTGTACTGTGTTCAGTTCTGGGCACCAAAGTTTAAGAAGGATATCTAAACTAGAGATTGTGCACGGGAAAGCCATCAGTATGGATAGCAAGGGGCCTTGCTTCCATGTCATATAAAACTTGGTTGAAGGTACTAGGAATGTTTAGCCTGGAGAAGAGATAGAGAGAACATGTGGAATAGGATGGAGAAATGAGAAGAAATTGCAGAGACAAATTTAGATTTGCTTTTTGTTGTTGTTTACTTCAGTCGTGTCCAACTCTTTGTGATCCCATTTGGAGTTTTCTTGGCAAAGTTACTGGAGTGGAGAGGGAGAAAATCCAACAACAACTGCATTGTCCAAAAGTGGAATGAAATGCTTCTGGAGGTGGTGGATTCTCCTCATTGCAGATCTTCAAGCCGGATGGCCACTAGTTTGGGTATCTTATAGTATAGATTCCTTTTGTATATGGACCAGATGGCTGTGGAGTTCCCTTCTGTGTGTTTCTGTGATTCTTTAGCCACGGTGATCAATGAAGTGTGCTTGCTCCCATGCTTTTTAGAATGATGTTTTCAGCAATGTTATCAGATGCCTTCAATGAGAATGAACAGGGCACCGAGGTCAGCTACCATAGTGATCCATGAAACAGACAAAAAAATACCAAAGCACTCTTAGTTTGATGGGGCCTCCTCATTCCACAGTGATGGTACTGAAATGTTAAGGAAAAAAAAACAAAGAATCATATAAGTTAAAATCATCTATGAACACTAATTTAAATATTGGCATACTAAATTTGAGGTCGTTGCCTAATGACTAGTGAACATCTCATTCTACAGTTCTGTTGTGTGAGAGGGAGGGCACAAAGGGAGGGCATTCTTGCTCTGGAGTCAGAATACCTGAGTTCAACCCTGCTCCTATCCCCTACTAACTATATTAATTTGGGCAAATAACTTTTGGAGCCCTGTTTTCTTCAGTTCAAAAATAAGGGGGTTGGACTAGGTTACCTTCTAAGTTACCTTCTGATTTAATGACTGTAAAGTCTTTGAGGGCAGAAATTGTTCTTTTTTCCCTTTGTGTACTTAGGGGTTAGAATTGTACTTTCTCTATATTATACTTATTGACTTGAGCTGATATAATTCTGGTAGGAATCAAATCAGATCCAAATTATATTCTCCCTATAAATGAAAGGATGCCTTACAAATTCTCCTTGTATTTTAAATAGGTTGTGCTTGTCCTTTGTTTTTTAAGAGGACCATGGCATCAGAGAAATGATATGACTTGCAGTTGACTTTGATTTAAGTGAGGGAGGGCTGTGCAAGGTCACCTCACTTTCTCCTCCAGAGTCATCTGGATCCAGGACCAGATATTTATCAGGATGACTAGAGACGACCCAGGATACAATGGGAGACCCTGGCCCTTTTAGGCTAAGGTCTTTTCATGTACTCATGTAGAGTGAGGTAATGCCCATTCAAGGAATAGGCCTCTTTAAGAAGTGAGTCAGGGGCGGCTAGGTGGTACAGTGAATAGAGCACCGGCCCTGGAGTCAGGAGGACCTGGGTTTGGATCTGGCCTCAGACACTTAACACAAAATTAGGCAAGTCACTTAACTCCAATTGCCCTCCCAAAAAAAAAGGCAAAAAAAAAAAAAAAGAAGTGAGTCAAGGGATGGCCCCTTCAATTAGAAAAGAAAAAATTATTCAAGCTGGGAGGGGAAGACCCTCTGGGTTGCTGTTCCAAGGAGAAACCATTGACTCTAAGCCAGGAGGGACCAAAATACAGCCATTAAGTGGAGCTTGGGCTGGGACCTATTTTGGTCAAATCTGTGAGTTTCAGAGTGAACTAGGAGCCCTCTCTCACTCAAATCAAAGTCAATGGCAAGTCATGTCATCATTTCCCTGATGCCATAGTTCTCTTCAAAAACAAAGGGCAAACATAACCTGTGAGTAGACTGAGTTCCCTGAATTAGTTGGTAACTCAGTTTGTCCTCTCCCTCTCCTTCTCCCTCTCCTCTACAAAGGAAGGTAAATTTTGATGGCCAGAAGCTGCCCACTTAGCTTGGGGTTTACTAGCTAGATTTCTTCCTTTCTTTCTTTCACAAAACCTAGGTCACTCTGAACTGTCAAATAAAAGATTTGGCACAGAGAGTTTCATTGTATACCCAAGAGAAAGAGATATTTCATTGCTCCATTCCTCTATGAAAATAATTTGTTGAAAAAGGCCACTATTAAGATAAGTGCAGGTTATTGCCAACATTTGCTGGAGAAAATAAAGTGGAAAAGTATTTGATGAACTTGATAATACATATGCATATAGAGGGGAAATTAGAGTGTCCAGTATGGAGTCAGGAAGACTCATCTTCCTGAGTTCAAATCTGACCTCAGACACTTACTAGTTGTGTGAAGCTGGGCAAGTCACTTAGCCCTGTTTGTCTCAGTTTCCTCATCTGTAGAATGAACTGGAGAAGGAAATGGCAGACCACTCCAATATCTTTGCCAAGAAAACCCCAAATGAAGCCATGGAGAGTCGGACATGACTGAAATGACAGAACAACAAATGCATATTTATCTTGATTCTTGTGTATATATGCTCTTTTCCTTTCTGCCTTCCTTGGGGCTTTCAGTGTGGGGGTAAATACAGGGTTGGAGAACTAATTACAATTAAGACATAAAGAGTAAAAAGTTTATATTATATAGAAGCCTCATATACATATATGCAAAATATGAATATATAAATATGTAGATTGTATTGTATATATGCATATGCATGCATATGCATATATAATAAAATATACATATTTATATATTCATATGTTGCATATATGTGAAGCTTCTATATAATATGCATAATATATGCATATACACAAATAAATACACACATATAAATGAGGCAGAAGGCACTGGACATGCTGAATACCAAACATCATACAAATGAAATAGATTTTATGTTTTGTTTTGATTTTTTTTGGCATAGATCTGCAACTTCATTTTAACTCTCCCCCATTCCCTCTCAAATCCAATCTGTTTTGCTGATTCTACCTTTGTAACATTTCTCAAACACACCCCCTTCTTTCCTTTGACACTGAAACTGCCAAGGTGCAGGACCTCATAGTTCACACTTGGACTATTGAAATAGCCTGCTGGTTGCTTTCCTTAGCCTCCTCCCACTCCAGTCTATGCTCCACTCAGCCATCACAATGATCTTCCTAAAGTTCCAATCTAATGATATCAATACCCCATCCCACACAATAAACTCCAATGGTTTCCTATTACCTTTAGGATCAAATATAAAATCCTCTTCTGGGCTTTTAAAGGCCTTTAGAATGTAATCCTACCTTTACAATATACTTTATCCCCTATACATATTCTATGATCTGGTGACACTGGCCTCTGTTCCTTGAACAAAACACTCAACCTCCTGACTGAGAATTTTCACTGGCTGTGCCCCATGCCTGGAATGCTTTTTATCTCACTTCTGGCTTACCTGGCTCCCTTCAAATCTCAGCTAACAATCCCACCCTCTCAGTTCCCCTTAATTCTAGTCCTTTCCTCTGACATCAGCTCCAATTTACACTGTATATATGTTTTTTATGCATAGTTGTTTCATGTTCTTTCCACACTCCCCTCCCCCCATTAGTTTGTGAGCTCCTTGAGGACAGAGACTGTTTTTTTGTTTTTTTTTTTCTTTTTAATTTTTCATATCCCTAGTACTTAGCACAGAGGATGGCACATGATAGGCATATAAATGCTTGCTGACTGATTGATATAGGGGAAGTTTGTTGAAGAACCTATTTC
The DNA here is from genome assembly GCA_011680675.1 of Gymnobelideus leadbeateri. Taxonomy (NCBI): domain Eukaryota; kingdom Metazoa; phylum Chordata; class Mammalia; order Diprotodontia; family Petauridae; genus Gymnobelideus; species Gymnobelideus leadbeateri. The sequence goes on along the minus strand of WOXC01008646.1, from coordinate 474,161 downwards.
TACCAATGCAGACTGGTGATTGTTCATAATTAATATATGATTGTTCATAGTCATATAGTGTTTCCTAGGTACATGGAGAGATTATGTAACTTAATTAGGAGAACTCAACCAGTCTGTGTTAAGAGATAGGACTGTAATTCAGGTATTTCTTCCTCTTTTTTTAGGAAAGAGCCCAAACCAGCAACATAGTCATTCATCTCAGGCTCCTCTCATGACTCTGAGGACTTTCTCAGAAGTTTCCTTATTCTTTTTTAATGTAAATGGCATTTTATTTTTTCCAACTACATGTAAAGATAATTTCCGACACTCATTTTTGTAAGACTTTGAGTTCCAAATTTTTCCTTCCTTCCCTCCCATTCCCCCTCCCCATGTGCAATCATGTAAAACATATTTCCACATTAGTCATGTTGTGAAAGAAGAAACAGAACAAAAGGAAAAAAACCCATGAAAATAAGAAAATGAAAATAGTATGGTTTGATCTGTATTCAGACTCCATCAGTTCTTTCTCTGGATGTGGACAGCATTTTTTTTTGTCATGGGTCTTTTGGAATGGGTTTTTGTAGTGCTGAGAAGAGCTAAGCCAATTATAATTGATTATCACACAATGTTGCTTTTACTGTGTACTATGTTCTCTTGGTTCTGCTCACTTCACTCAGCATAAATTCATGTAAGTCTTTCCAGGTTTTTCTGAAATCTACCTCATCATTTCTTAAGAGTAAAATCGTATTCCATTACATTCACATACCACAACTTATTCACCTATTCCCCAGTTGATGGGAATTCCATCAATTTCAAATTCTTTGCCACAACAAAAAAAGCTGCCATAAATATTTTTGTACATGTAGGTCCTTTTCCCCTTTTTTATGATCTCTTTTGGAAACAGACCTAGTAGTGGTATTACTGGACCAAAGGGTTGTTGTTTGTCCTTTGTTCTCAAAGAGGATCATGACAACAGGAAGGTGATGTCATGACTTGCAAGTGAATTGGATTTAAGTGAGGGAGGGCTGTGCAAAGTCACCAGCCTCACTTTCTCCTCCAGAGCCATCTGGATCCAGTGATAAGATATAGATCAGGATGACTTGAGATGGCCCACAGATCAAAAGGTATTCACAATTTGATCAACTTTTGAGCATAGTTCCAAATTTCTCTTCAGGATGCTTAGGTCAGTTCACATCTCCACCAACAATGCATTAGTGTCCCAATTTTCCCTTATCATCTCTAACATTTATTGTTTTCCTTTTCTGTCATATTAGCCAATCTGATAGGTGTGATTTTTTCTTACTCTTGATGTTGACTCCACCCCTGGTTTTCTCACTCTGGAAGTACAATCCACCCCTGTAGCCTCCTCCTTGGAATGGATGGTTTTCCCCAGAATTTCCATTTGGAAGAAAGAGCCCAGGGTATCCATGTCTTCATGCTCTCTAGGATCTTTCCTTGACTCTCTTGACTTTCTTACCATGACCCCTCATAGGTACCTCAATCCCCCTTCTTTTTTAGCTCTTTTTATATGTTGTCTACCTTCCATTAGAATGTAAGCTCCTTGATGGCAGGGACTGTTTTTTCCCCTTATATTTGTATTTCCAGCACTAAGCACAATGGTTGGCACAAAATGAGTACCTAATGAATGCTTGTTAAATTCCTTATTCAAGCAGCCAACTCTTTATCCATTACCCCATGCTGTCTCTCAGTATAGAAAGAAATGGTTCCCAACATGGTTGTAGGATTCATAGCAGAATCTGCTACCTTTGGGAAAACAAATCATTAACTGGTTGGAGCCAGGATGAATATCAAAGCCACATCAGAAAAAAGGATAAAGATTAGAAGGCACTGAATGTAATAACAATGGCCCCCACCCCACCGGCTTAAACAAATGTTTTATTAGGAAAGGAGGAGGGAAGGGGAGAAAATGCCAAGTCAAAGGCACTGATTCTAACACCAGTTCTTTTTTTTTTTTTTAAGTGAGCTGATTGAAAATAGTCACAGAATGCAGAGACCAAAAGAACCCTCTGTCTCAGCTAGTAAACAATTGGCTTTCTTGCCAGAGAAACATATCATCCAAAGAGGATGTTGGTTTAGAACACAATGCATTTGTCAAGCATGGTACATAAAGATGACAGACAAAGAACAGTATTCCCTCATAAAACAGCCAAAAGCAGTGGAGTAGGGGGGGAAAGGTTTATAGAAAGCTTGGAGTGAGACCCAAATAAGTCATATTATCACAAGAGTATTGTTAAGTGAAAATTTTCAGCCTTTCTGTGATCATTGATCCTCAACATCTAGAACAATGCCACTGACACTACATTAAACTCTAGCACTTTAGTGACCAACTAATATACTATATGAGGAAGTGTGAATGGCATATAAGAAGATCGGGTTTGTAAGAGCTAGATTTGTTTAAATATCTACCTTGTACCCACCCTGTACCCTTCTTTAACACTGCCACCAGCCCTGAGTAGGCTCTTCAATCACCTCACACCTGGACTATTGCATTACCCAGCTAGTTAGTTTCCTTACCTCAAGCATCTTCTTAGTTCAGTCTGTCTTCTACTCAGTTGTCAAAATTATCTTCCTAAAGAAGATCTGACCAGGTCAAACCCCACCCTCAACCCCAATTCAACAAACTCCAATGACTATCACCTCCAGAATGAAATGCACATTTGTTGGTTAGTTTGGCATTCAAACCCTTCACTGCTTGACTCTCTCCTACCTTTCCAGTCTTCCTTTCTTTTTCCTCCTCTTATACTCTGTTATCCAATGACTCTGGACTCCTTGCTATTACCTATATAAAACATTCCCCTTCCCGTTCTGAGCATTTTCTCTGTCTCTTCCTTTTGCTTGAAATCCACTCCCTCCTTATCTCTACCTTCTAAGCTCCCACTGAAAATACCATCTCTTCAGTAGTAGTGTCAAATGGGCAGCCAGGGGACCACTTACAGCCCATAAGGCTCCCAAATGCAGTTTGAACAGATTCCAATATAAGTGGAAGATATTTTAAAAAATAAATAAAAATACTTAGAAAATGTTAATATGTGGTTTTTCAAGTCAATATGCAGTCCATAGGGATCCTTATTATAGTTTAGTGAACTTGTTCCTATTTGAGTTTCACACCACTGCTCTATAGTAAACCTTTCTTGATCCATTTAAAGGTTAGTGTCTCCATTCTACTGATTATTTTCAATTTATGCTCTCTAGAATTTGTTTGTACACAGTTGTTTGCCTATTTTCTCCCCAATTAGACTCTGAGCTACTTGAGAGCAGACTCTGTCTTTTTCCTTTTTTTGTATCTCCAGTGGTTAGTGCACTGCCTAGTAGATGGTAGGCACTTAATAAAGGCTTAATCATTGACTGAAATCTAGGAGAAATCTGTGATGGATGAGATATGACTTTAAAGTCCTTTATGAATCAATTTTCATATTATCTTAAAGACAGTATCTGATGGAATAAAATAAAAATATATTAAAGGAACTACTATGTATGCTCCATATTCATGACTCCTCCAAGACCTAAGTATCCCTTTATAGTCCATAGAGTGACTTCAATCCCCCCACCCCCACCCAACTTAGGAGTTTATAGACATTGTATAGGTAATTAGACTCAGACACTTCCAAAAGGAATAAGAAAATGTTCCCAAAGTTGTATCCATTTCAGTCCCCAGTGTGAAAATGAACAAAAATATTCTCCCATCTACTTTCCTCCTCTAGGCTTCCAGAATGGTCAGAATCTAGTCAGACTGGGGGAACTTGGGAATTGGGGACCATCTGCTGCTGTGCATTTTCATTCATAGTCACTAGCACCCATTTCTATTCCTACCATCTGACAACTTCTTCGTCCATCCATCCATCCATCCATCCATCATTCATTCCAAAGGTGAACATTATCTTTACCAATTTCATGCTCAGTGTCTTACATAAAGTCCAAATGGAAGAAAGGTTCTCCAAGAATAGCAATATTCTCCAAATGTTCATGTTCATGGATGACATTACATTGAATTCATTGAGCCATGGGAAATTTTAGGCTTTTTCAGAAAGATCAATGGCCACTTAAAAGGGGCAATTACATAGCACTTTGGGTAGTGCATGGATGGGACTTGGATTCAGGAAGACCTTAGCTTGAATCCTGCCTTAGATACTTTTATCTGTGTGATTTGGGGGTAAGTGGCCATAAACCTTCCAACCAAAGGGAAAAGCAAAGGGGAGAGGTAACCAGCTCTCTGAAAGCCAAAGAGACTGCCCTGTGGTATTGGCTAGTATAGGTATATCATTGAGAGAATGTTATTTATATATACACAAATGTAAATAAGTATTTATCAAACATCTACTATATACATGCCAGGCACTGTGTTAGGTTTGGGGGACAGATATACAAAAATGAGATTGCCCCCAAGGAATATATATTGTATAAGATAAGATAGTATAAGAATATATAAAATACATGTAGAATAAATACAAAGTAATTTTGGGAGGAAGGCATTAGCAGTTTCAAGGATTGGGAAAGTCCTTATGTAGAATAAGTTGCTTGAGCTTAGCTTTAAAGGAAGGTATGAGGTGGAGGTGAGGAGGGAGTGCCTTCTGGACATGAGAGACAGCTGGTGAAAAGGCATGGAGATAAGAGATGGAGTTCTGTGTGTTAGAAATAAGAAGAATGTGTAGAAGTGAGAAATATATAGTAAGGTTGAAGAAGGGGAGGAGGAATTGGACCAGATACTCTTCACCAGCTGACCAGCACTCGCCTGACTCATCTTGGACAGAGACTGGAATCTAGCATTACCCTGAGTCCCAGCTCAAGTGCCATGGGCAGTGATAAATATTCTTATCATTGCCTGCTTGGAAAGTGTGTCACTGGGCTATTTGTTGGTTAAGAATCAGAAAATGCCAATAGAACTTGGAGAAAAGTCAATAGACATATGTAAAAAGAAATCGTTATGTTTAAAATAATTTCCTCCTGGGGCCTCAGGAAACCGTCGTTATTGGGAAAGAAAGAAAGGTATGAGACTATTTGCAAAGCATGAGCTCGTGTATGTGCATTTATGTGTACATGTACAAACACACATACAAGCATGTTCTTTGAAAACTATGGGACCATAATCTAGAGCAATAATAATGAATAACATATACTGTTGTAGCATTTACTAAATGCTTATATTTATTATCTCCTTTTGGTCTTTGAAAAGTGCCTGACCTGGAGCCAGGAAAATGAGTTTAAATCTGGCCTCCAATACTTACTAGCCCTGTGACCCTGGGCAAGTTATTTAATCCTATTTGCCTCCATTTTTCATCTGTAATATGAGCTGGAGAAGGAAATGGCAAATTGCTCTGGTACTTTTTTCAAGAAAACCCCAAATAGGGTCCTAAAGAGTCAGACATAACTGAACAACAACAGCAGCAACATTTTAGTCTTCATGGCAACCCTTTAAGGTAGTTGCTATTATAATCTCCATATTATAGTTGGGGAAATTGAGGCTCAGAAAAGTTATATGATTTACTCTGGGTCACACAATGAGAATTTTTCTCAGATGGGATTTGAACTTTAATTATCCCAACTCTAGATACAGAGCTCTCTCCACTGTCTCCACTGTCACTCAACCTATCCTTTTTCCCTTCCACAAACACTTATTGGACACCAACTGTGGGTAGAGTTTTTTGTTAGGCAATAGGCATGATTAAAAAGTTAGGAGTTTATGTTCTAAGGGGAGTTAGCCAATAGAACGTGTACCAGCTATCTATGATGTAAGATAGAATGTGTGTGTCTCTTCTGATCCCTGCCTCTTGGCTTCCCTGAATTCCTTCAAGATTCAGCTCAAATCCTACCTTCTGCAAGAATTCTTTCTCACTTTGCCCAATTGTTAGTGTCTCTCTCTGAGATATCTCCCATTTACACAGTTTCTACCTTGTATGTACCTAGCTGTTATTCATCCTTTGTTTTAGAAGAGAACCAATGACATGATAGGGTGATGTCTTGACTTATGTGGCAATTGGATTTAAGTGAGGACAAAAGTTGCATAAAGTCATCAGACTCACTCTTTCTTCCAGTGCCATTGGAGTTCACTGGAAAGATAAGTCAGGATAACTGATGATGGCCCAGGATGCAGTGGAGGACCTTAGCATCTTTGATGCCTGACCAAGCTCTAAGCTCTCCATAGCACCCACCTCATCCATCTTCATGGACATTGGAACAAATTGTCCTCATTCACCCTTTCTGCTCGGGGAAGTCTCCATATAATTGGGGTAGGCATACCCCTAACTCACCAGTGGGTCTGAAGTCTGTTGGTTACCCACAACCTGGTTTAGCCCATTTGCTGAGATAGTTTTATGGTATGTGACCTCTGTACATGCTACAGCTTCTTGGAGACACAGGTGAAAGTTTGGTGATAGGTGGACACCAAAGGTGAATGAACAACCCTGGAAAGGGCTTGGTAAGCACTCATACCAGAAGTGCTAGTCTTCTCTGAACATCCCACACACCTCCATGTACCTAGTTATTTACCTGTTGCCTGCCCCCTTAAAATATGAGCTTGTAGAGGGCAAGGGTTATATTTTGACTTTTCTTTGGATCCCTAACACTCTACCAGTGCCTGAGAGCAATCAATCCAAGACTGAGCCATTTGATGTTTTTATGGGTGGTCCATCTTCTCTCACCCATGGATTACATGTTGCAGTGAGGAAAAGGGGCACATTTCTGGGATGAGGAGAGATGATGAGTCCAAAGTGGGATAACCTAGATCTGGAGGGGACCCTCTTATTTTATAGATGGGGAAACTGATGTCTCATAGATGTTGACGGACTTGCCCAAGGTCACACAAGTAGTAGTGGCAGAGTTAGGACTCCCATCCTCTGACCCCGAATCCAGTATTCTTTCTAGAATCGTATACCACATTGTCAAGGGAAAACAGATAGGATATAGCTGCTTAGATAATCTCCAGAAGCAGATGACCAGTTCTGGAGGGAAGAACAATGAAGAGGAAAGGAGAGAGGTGGTAATGGGGCAAGGAAGGAAGTGTTATTCAGCAATGTCACTGTAGAGTATTCATTGTGTCTAGGATTGTATAATCATGTTTTTCTCCAACCTTTTGCCTGCAGAAGAGAGCAGAAGGAAGTGAAGGACTGTCTTTATTAGTCAAGGTTGTCTCAGTATGGGGGAAATGCATTCTCCACCATAAGCACCTGGAAGGACACCATGTAGCAAATGTTCTGCCCTGCCCAAAAGGCTGTGGAAAACCAGTGGCTTACTAGGCAATGGTCAGTTGGCTATGCCTTCAATCAGATCCTCCATAAAAACAGATTAGTGTCATAAGTCCCCTTTGGCAGGCATGGAAACTTCAACATGGGGAAATGGAAGAGCAATTTTGAGGTCTATCATGAAAAATAAACATCTGACATATGGGCAGATGTGTACAACTGAACAAATAGAAAGGGAAAACATTTCCTTTACATAACCAGGATCCTGTGGGTGCTTTCTATCCAGAGATGTATACACAGTACACAATGGTTCAGAGTCCTTAATCCACTATAGTGAGTGCTCCTTGGCTTGCCCTAGTGATGAAGCATATTGCAGAAATACCTGCTATACTTATACTCAAAGCCCTTTGTAGTTGCATTCCAATCTACCTTTGTAGGAGATATCATGGGAAGCAGCATGATATATTGGAAAGGGTGCTTTGATCCGAACCCTGCCCTTGCCACTTACTAATTCTGGGACCTGGGACAAATCTCTCAACCTCCCTTGGATTCAGCTTCCTCATCTGTAAAATGGGGTTAATACCTCATAGAATTGTTCTGAGGGTCAACTAAAATAATACTTAAAATGTACTTATCGCACTTTGCTATGTAAATGTCATTTGTCATAGTTATTATTATTATAGAGCTCTTGGCAATGTCAGTTATTAAGATAACACTCCTAATGTCATTATTATAGCACTTATTTCAGTTATTTTTATAACACTTTGCCATACTGTAAATGCTATAGAAATGTCAGGTATGATTATGTCAGTTCTTATTATAGCACTTATAATAATGTCAGTTATTATAGCACTTTGCTATAGAAATATTGTATACATGGTAGTTATTATTTTGTCAGTTATTATTATTATTATAGCATTTTGGCATGTAAATGTCAGTTTTTATTATTATTTGTCACTGTCCGCTTTCAGGGTAATAAAAAGCACTGTGATGATTTTTATGTTCCTTTGAGATCCATAAGACATAGATGGCATAGATAGGCAGACTCTGCTTTAAGCAGCTCCTGCTTCCTGACCTGCCCCTTTTCTGGAATAGTCATGTCTTAAATTTTCCATGTTGGAAATTTCTGGACCCATGCCATACTGGAGAGTGGTTGAGATGGAAAGGGAACTTGGAAAAAGTCTTTCTGCCCATCCTCTAGCACAAAACTGATTATGAAATCAGAGACGGGTAACCACTCAAATTTGCCTAAGCACAAATCCATCCCTTTCTATGAAAACCGAGTACTCAACCCATCTTCCTAAACTACTCTGTCTGTGTCAACTCAGGCATTCCACTCATAGCTCAAGGAGTTCTGGGAGCTTAATATTCCTTGAGTATGCCAAGTCTGGAGAGCAGCCTCTTCCAGGGTCCCCATTAACCCTCTGTCACCTAAGGATATAGTGGCCTATGTATTTTAGATATCTGACTGTAATTAGTGACATTTTATCCCCAAACCTCACTATGTAGTTGACTGCTTCCTTTTTTATCCTAGGTGCCTTGTCTCAAAAGTCTTCAAACTCCATATAATCAAAATAATCGGTTTTATATTTTAGGATCACTTCTGTCCCTTGTTTGGTCAAGAATTTTCCTTCTAGCAATAGCTAAGAAAGATACACAATTTGGTTCAATCTATGTGACCTTGAATGTTTTGGTTGAATATCCATTTTGAGTTTATTGTGGCATATGGTATAAAAGGGTGGTCAAAATCTAATTACTGCCAGATTGATTTGTAGTTTTCCCAACAGTTTTAGTCTAATAAAGAGTCCTTCTGGAGTAATGTATAGTCACAGATTATCAAACTCTGAGTTGTTGAGTTCAGTTGAATTTGAATGAATCCTCTTCATTTTTCCACTTTTTAATTTTTGGAAAAAAAAACCCGAGTAACAAATAAGTTTGATGATTTCTGCTTCATGATTTAATTTGAGATCTAGAAGTGCTATTTATAACTACTTTCCTCCATTATTTTCCTTTTATTCCTCTAAAGAATTTTATTATTTTCTTTAGTACTATAAAATATATTCTTTCTGAGTTAATGGGTTTTTTTATTTGCTAGCTTTAACTATAAGAGAGACCTGATAGAAGATGAAGAGCAGAAATAGGAGAGAGGAAAATAGTGAAGGCAAAAATGGAAGAGAAATTGAGAAAGGAAAACATACTAGAAAGGGTAGCAAGGACATAAGCAGAGGGTGTAACCTTAGAAAGGAAGAGAGACACCTTATCCCTTGAAATTGGAGGGAAGGAAATAGAAAAGGTTGAGCATTGAGACACTTTGAAGATGGGGTGTGTGAGAGATAAGGGAGCTTGCCACAGGACCTCAACCTATTCAGTAGTAAAAGAAGAAGAATGGTGGGTAGTGAGAACATCTTTTGGGCAGTGGGAGGATTCTTGTATTTGGGGACTAGAGGACTGAGAAGAAAGTTTTGAAAAGGTTGATTGGAGAATGTGACTTTCAAATACAGATGCATAGAAAGATTACTGAGAAACAATTAGGACTCATTTAAGATTAGATAGTCTAATTTTGTTGTGTGTCTAGCCAGTGAAGCTTTATGGCTTTCTCCAGTAGTATAGAAAGGAGAGAAATAAGGAAAATTACCCAGGACCAGGTATTTGCCTAAGTCTTCAAGAAACACAGATCAGATTATAGCACTTCTCTGTTCATAAAGCCTTAGCTGCTCCCTATTGCCTCCAAGATAAAATGTAAACTCCTCAATTTAGGATTTAAATCCCTTCACACTGACCCCAGTCTACATTCCGAGGCTCATTTCACATTGATCCCTTTCATGCATGCTACATTTCAGCCAAACTGGCCTCTATGATATTCCCTTAACTCAGCATTCCACCTCCCACTCTGAAACTTTATGCTGTCTGTGCCCACTGCTGGGAATGTACTCCCCCTCACCTTCAGCCTCTAACTTATGGATCTGATCCAGGCCCAGTTTGGGTGCCTCCTTCTACCCAAAATATTTCCTGTTTTCCCCAGTTTTTCATGATTTCTCCCTCCACTAATTATCTTCAGGATTTTATCTTGTCCAACCCCCTTGTTTTACAGATGAGGAAACTGAGGCAAGAGAAGTGAAGTGACTCACCCAAGGTTATGCACATAATGCATAGCAGAGCTGGGATTTGAACTCAGGTCCTCTACTTCCAAATTCAGCATTCTTTCCAGTACAGTGCATTGTATCATTGGTGAGGTATAGTATCCTTCATTAGAATGCAGGCTCCTTCATGGCAAGACTGTGATTTCTTTTTGTCTCCAGGGCCTTGTGCATAATAAAAGTTGAATTTGAATTTTGTAATAGATGAAGGTCAAGACAGTGGAGAATTTCAGGGTGGAGAAGAGTATCATTGAAATAGCTGGTCCGATCAGGGATGATGGATTGAGAGAATAAGGAGGGATCGATGGAACTCAGCACTTATCACGTTCTATTTTTATTATAGTTGATTGTATGCATTTTATCTCCCCTAGTCCTTCAGTGGAGTCAGTTCCATAATGACAGGGTTAGTGGTTAACTTAACTTCATACATTACAGAGAGATTAGCATGGGGTCCTGCACATGGTGGATATTTATTATGGTTATTGAACGGTTTAGATAATGAATTTAAAGAAGGTTAGAGGAAAATTCCCTCCACTACTCATTAGTCAAAGAAGGCTTCTTGGAGAGGTGATACTCCAGAAAAAGAGGGGAGAAGACATAAGCAGTTGGGCAAAGATTGTGAATCTTAATAAGGCGTCTCTTGGGCTTGAGGTCTTATGCCATTGATTTTTCCTATCACTAGAAATCTGGTCATCCCAGGAGAGCAGCTTATGGCTCCAGATCTTGGGAAATTGCAAGAAGGCAATAAATACCAAAGGTGATATCTAGATGGCGTTTCAAGTCCATATATAACAATACAGAATTATCACTGTAGAGGAAGGAGGAAGCAGGTCTTCAGGTTCTGGTTTGCCTGTGGGGTTGGTGTGGCAACAGATGCTTTGTACCCTGAGTTGGTGTTTCCTCATCCTGCTCCATCTTGTATTTCCCTTTCTAGAGAGGAAAACTGAGTGATTCTGGGTGGTTGTTACTCAATGATGATTTCATCTCTTCCTTCGGAATGCTGTTTTCATCCGACATTGTTCAACTTGATCATAACTTCAGAACAGCAAGATCAACTAGACTATAAGCTCTACGAAGACAGGGACACTTCATATTTTATCTTTTAATTTGACCCAGCACCCAACCTAGCCTTTCCATAGGTTCTTTTGTGGGGGAGGGGTTGGCAGATGGAGAGAGAAGAAATAGAAATGAAAATTCAGTGGTGTGGAACATAGATTTTCAAAGGTCTCAGGACCCCTTTACATTCTTAAAAATGATTGAGGATCTCAAAGAAATTTTGTCTCTCGGAGTCATATCTATCTGTATTTAACATGCTGGCAATTAAAACACATAAGTATTATTATGAAATAGTTTTGACCTCAGAGACCTTCTGAAGTTGGGGACTATACTTTGAGAACTTCTAGCATAGAAAATGTCTGGTGAGAAAACTCCTTCTCCCAAGGTAGAGCTGAAAAAGTCTTCTGACTTGCAATCTTAGGGTGTCACCTGAGGAAAATTATTGACGTGTCCAGATCCATACAGCTAATACATGTTAGAGGCATTAGTCAATCAGTTAACAAGCATTTGTTAAGTACTTATTATGCCTGGCACATAGTTAAATGCTATCTAAATGTTAACTGTTAATACACACACACACACACACACACACATACATACATACATAGTCAATGGAAAGTAGTTACAGAGGGGAAAACACTAGTAGCTTAGGTGTGATTTGGTGGGGGGGCTAAGCTGGGGGGAGAACTGGGAAAAGCCTTCTGAAGAAGGTGGTATCTAAGCCAAGTCTTGAAGGAAACCAGAGAAAATAAGAGGTGGAGGTGAAAAGGGAGAGCATTAAACAATTAATATTGGAGATATCCAGATTCCCCTCACCCTATTTCCTCGTTCAAATACCAGTACTTGTGAAGGACATTGATAATAGATGATATTGCCCAAATCATCTGGGTACATGCTTCTCTCTCCACCCAACAATCAGAATTTAATCTTGGCCGAAATTCTTATCCCACCATTGGTCACAGACTGGGTGGAGGATAGATCCTTTTCTATAGATTGCCCAGGGGAGAGGTCTGGCTTGCGGCAAATGTCTCTTTATCCATGAATAACATGATCATAATCATGTTCCCAGTCCCTTGTTAGAATAGGTCCACCTTCCATTATAATATTGATTCTCGGGGCGGCTAGGTGGCGCAGTGAATAGAGCGCCGGCCCTGGAATCAGAAGGACCTGAGTTCAGAGCCGGCCTCCGACACCTAATCCGCACAAACAAAAACCTAGCCGTGTAACCTTGGGCAAGTTACTTAACCCCAATTGCCCTAAAGGGGCGGCTAGGTGGCGCAGGGAGTAAGAGCGCCGGCCTCGGAGTTGGGATGACCCGAGATCAGATCCGGCCTCAGAAAATGAGCACCCACGCATAAATCAAATGACTAGCCGTGTAACCTTGAGCAAGTTACTTAACCCCAATTGCTTTAAAAAAAAAATAATATTGATTCTCTCATTAACTGTTAACTAATCAGAGTTGATTTCCACCTGTTGGGAACACCCATTCTTCCAAGGGCATATAAGCATTGAGCGGCCCCCATGATTTGTCTTTAGTCTCTGAGAGTACCACTGTCCTGTTTTATTAATTACTCACTAGCCATAATTAATAAAATGATTGTTAATTAGCCAGAAACTATATCTCTCCGACTTTTCATACATTGCAAGAGCCAGGCCTGGAATCAGGATATAGAATATCATGTGTAAAGTAAAGCAAATAGAGCAGTGTAGCTGGATGGCAGAGGGTATAAAGGGATGAAGAGAAAGACTTTGACCCGGGCACTGAACTAATTGAGATAGGAAGGGCAATGTCCTGGGAGTCCGGATAGACTAGTAACCAAGTTCTGAATTGGGTGATAACTTTGGGTGGGAGGTTACTGAGTGATGACAGAGAGAGAGAGACTGGAAGTGGCAATGGGAACTCAGAGACTGATTATTTATATGTTTTACAATGTTGTTCATAATAAATCCACATTTTTCATGGATCAAGTTAATTCAGTTTCATGACTTTCCCCAATAGCACTCAGAAGACTCAGTGGGTGGGGGTTTTACTTTCAGGCTGATGTAATCCAAAAGGTGGGCCATGCTGATAATTAACAGGTGGGAGCCAGGGAAAGATCAAGGGCATGAGGGATTCCAGTGGAGAACAGTCTATCTCTTCTTCAAATAATCCTCCCCTCAATATCAGAAGAGAGGCAGTATTTTTATTTCTCTGCCCCCCTACACTTATTCCCCAAACATGAATGAAATTTGATCAGGTGGAATATGGAACTTCTCTGGGTCATAGCCTCATGCCTTCTTCTTTCCCTCTCCCTAGGTATTCATTCATTCCTTTGTTCATTTAACAAACATCTATTAATTATCTACCATGTTCTAATAGTTGTACTTGACATTAGGGATATAAAAACAGAAAGAAAAAAAAAAACACCTCCCCTAAATATGCTAATATTCTACTGGGGGAAAGCAACAGAAAATTAAATATATATGAATATATACAAAGTAATTCCTAGTGGAAGGCACTAGCAACTGGAAAGATCAGCACGGGCTTCCAATAGGAGGAAATATCTTAACTAAGTCTCAGAGGAAGCAGAGACTCCATATAGCAGACGTGAGAAGGGGGTGCATTGAAATCACAGTACTGCCAGCAAGAGATGAGATTTCATGGGAAGAGTACAGCAGCTGGTCATTTTGGCTGGAACATAGTATGTGTGAAACCAAGTCATGTGCAATAAGCCTGCACTGGTGGGCAAGAACTGGGCAGTGAAGGTAAAAGAGGCAAGGGGTCGAGGTTCAGGACAACATGGTAAGTAAAGGACTTGAGTTTAAAGACTTGAGGGGATGTGCTGAGCACCAAGCAGAGAGGCAGGGAGAGAGAGACAGAGACAGAGAAGAGAGAGATAAAGAGAGGTGAGAGAAGAGAGAAAGAGGAAGAAGAGAGAGAAGAGAGAGGGGAGAGGAGAGTTAATCCACAGCTTAACCCATGACATTGCTACGTAGCAGCTTCCAAGTCCAGAACTTCCACTGGACTTGAGTCCCAGGCACCCTGTGACCATAGGCCTTCCCTGCTGGGCTGACCTGGCACCCTCCCTTCCTCCAAGGTTTCTGTGGTTCATGTCAGGGACTTCACCACCTGTATCAAGAATTAATAAGAAGTGTAACAGACCAAGGCAAAACCTCAAGCCAGTTTATCAAGGCCACAGGGCCTATAGGAATAGGGGGAAGGTTGTCCTTTCTCTCAGCAAGCTGTTTATAGTTTCCATAGTATAGGTGAGTAGCTCCCTATCTCCCACCCCCATTCCCCAGCAGCTCTGGAAGAGGAGAGAGAATGATCCAATCTCTGGGTTTTAAATGATTAGCCTATTCTGACTATGTAGCCAATGGAAAGTGGTGTGTGTGAGTGTGAGTGTGTGTGTGTGTGTGTGTGTGTGTGTGTGTGTGTGTGATAGGAAAAATACCTAAGAAAGAATTCTCTCTTCACCGATTTATAGAAAAGTATATCTCATCCCATTATTAAATCTGTGTTCTGGCTGCTACCAAGCCAATTTAGCAATTCTTCAGGTTCCCCAGCTTCCTCTTGCTCCATCACTGTAAATTTGGTCATAGCTGAGGAGAAGACACCACCCCTGACCTTTTCGTCATCTAGAAGAATGAAGGAGGGCCATGTGACAGGTCCTGTATTATCCAGACTTGGGTTTACAACAAAGGGCCTAGAAGCTCGAGTCAGAATATATTTCCTCCTCTTGGAATTGTTTCCAATTCCACAGCCTGTGAGCATGATTCAAATGCCTGTAGACAGGTGCCCTGGAGCCCATGACCGGGTTCTTAGAATCCCACACTTAAGAACATAAGCAATTAGGGCTCGAATGTCAGACAGAGCCAGAGGGGACCTTCAAGACTATTTAGTCCAACCCTATTATTTTATAGATAGGCGCCTGAGACAAAAGGGGAAATGATTTACCCAAGGTCACACAATCAGAAGCAACAAGTCAAGTCAGCAAACACTTATCAAGTGCTTACTATGAGCTAGACATTGTGCTAAGCATTTACATTCTATTGGGGAAAATAATACACAAAAAGTAGCTGAAAGAGAGGAGCTGAAGGGGAAGAGATGATGAAGATTTAAATAGCAGCTCACTGTATAGAGAAAATCTGGACAATCAGGAGTGCAGCCTTGAAAGGATCAGGAAGGTGGCATGGTGGAAAGATCACCAGATGATAAAGTAAAGTGATGTATATCTCAACTCAGGTTACTATGCCAACTGATTAAAAAGATTTTGATCTATATCCCAGAAGATTTAGGAATATCATGCCAAGCACTTAATAAATAAAAGCTAGGTTGTACACAGTAGATAGAACGCCAGGCTTGGAAAGACTCCTCTTCCTGAGTTCAAATCTGGCCCCAGACACTTACTAGCTGTGTGACCCTAGGCAAGTCACTTCACCTTGTTTGCCTCAGTTTCCTCATCTGTAAAATGAGCTGGAGAAGGAAATGGCAAACCACTCCAGACTCTTTGCCAAGGAAGCCCAAACGGGGTCACAAAGAGTTGGGCTGGGCTGAAACAACTCAACAATAGGCTAAGGAAAAGATAAGTAAAACATTTGTTAAACCCCAAATGTGGTCATGAAGAGTTGGACATGACTGAAACATCTGAACAATAACAGCAAAATGCACATGTTATCCTCATTTTTTCAGATGAGGAAATGGAGGCCCAGATGGTTTAAAGGGTCATGCCTCATGTCATACAGTTCAAGTACCTGTTGGAGCCTGAACGTCCAACTGAACATCCAGGGTACTTGTTACTACAGCAGTCAGTCTATGGTAGTTAAGCCTGGGCAAATCATGTGACCTCTCAATGCCTGAGTGTCCAAGGCAGAAGAGTTGAAGCTCATCTCACTAGAAGTTCCCTGTCCATCTGTCCCCTTCCTTTAAATCAAATGGCCACCACCCTAGTTCAGACTCTTCATTTCTTAACTGGACTTTCCCAGTAGCCTCCTATTTGATCTCCCTTCCGCAATTGTGTCTCCATTCCAAGCCATCCTTCACATAACTGACAAAATGATTTTTCTAAAGTAGAGATCAGACTATTTCACTTCCCTCCCTGCTCAATAAACTCCAGTGGCTTCCTATTACTGCTCTGGGCAAATACAAAGTCCTGTAATGGCATTTAAACACCCTCACAACATCCATCTTACCTACCTTCCCAACCTTATTATTAATTACTCCTCTTCACCCCCTCTTTGATACAGCCAAACTGGTCTTCTCACTGTTCTTCACATAAGATGCTCCATTTCCAATGCAAAAATGATTTTGCATTGACTGTCCCACATGCCTTTAATGCCCTTCTACTCTTTTCCCTGAGAGTAGACTTTTAATAAATGCTTGGTTGATTTATTGATATGCTAATAAATTCAGAAGTCTTAAAAATATGTATTATTATCATCCCTCAGTTTTCAGGACAGGGAAGGAGATAGTTCAGACCCTACAAATGACACTACACAACTTTGTATTATCAACTATAGGACTCAATGCTGAGGGGAGATAAATGAAGTTAGACCTACTGACTCTCAGACCTAATGTTCTTTCTAACGTATAACACTGGTGGTGGAATAATTTTAGAAAGTGGATAGAAGAAATTTCCAGAAGCCTCAAATAAAACATCATCAAATTTAGATACCCCATTACATTTCAGAGATTGAAGGGACCTTGGATGTCATTTAGTTCGACCAGTATTGGAAAAGAAATTTCCTCTCTGTTACCTCTGAGCAGTGGTCATCTAGGCTCTGTTTAAAGTCCCCAAATGTGTGGGTATTCATTACACATCCAGAGGCAGCCCTTTCTACTTGGGGACATCTTTAATTACTAGAACACTTTTCTTTATATCAGCTCAAAATATACCTCTCTGCAACTTTCATCCATAGTTCCTATTTTTGCCCCTTGGAGCCAAGAAGAATAAATTCCTTAACAACCCTTTGAAAATTTCAAAACAGTGATCATAGCTGCCCCCCAACATCTTTTTTCTCTAGACTAAACATATGTAGTTCCTTCAGCTGATAAACATACCAGTCTCTATCCCTCTCACCACCCACATCACCCATTTTTGGATTCTCTCCAGCTTGTCATTTGCCCTTCATAAATGTACTGCCCAGAGTTGTTCATAATATGCCAGATATGGTGATTAAGTCATAATGTACCACTTGGAACAACCCAAACAGCAGCTTGGGATAGGGGGAGGGCAGTGAGTAGGACTCATCACTCTTGGGGAGGAATGAAGGGAACAGGGAGGAAGTCAGTGGGCAAAGCCAGTGTCCAGCAGGATAGTAGGTTTTCCTAGCTCCTCCTCCCTGTCTCTGTAACATCTTTCATCTCCTCTTCCCTCCCATCTCTGTGCTCCCCGATGCCAAGGAAGGATGGAAGTTACATGTCCCTTGCCTTTGGCGACAGGTAGCCAAAGCTACTGAGGCTAATTAGTACCCGGCTATGTGCCTGACCTTTACCCCAGCACTGGGCTCTGTTGCTCCTCTTCATTCCCAATTAATGTGCTGGGATGCCCAGGCTCCTCCCTCTACCTCCTATCATATTCTTTCCCTTTCACTTTTGGGCTGCAGTAGGTTCCCCCCTTCTTTTTTTCTCATTTCATTTTTGATTCAATTGACTCAGTAATTAATACATTTTATGTTATAGAATCATAGGACTACACAATATTAAAGCCAGAAGGGGAACGTAGGACCTTGTGGTCAAACTGCTCATTTTACAGATGAGAAGGCTGAGGATGGGAGAAATGGTGTAGTTTGCCCAAAGGCTCACAGCTTATTAGGAGCAGAGCGGGGACCAGAACTTAGTCTCTCTCATTTTCAGGGAAAGGGAGAAGTATACTAAATCACAATAATTTCCACTAGTGAATGAACAACAGTTAAAAGAGCCTTAGACTGGGAATTTGTTTTTGTCGATAAGTCGTTTCACCAATGTCTGCCTCTTCATGACCCCATTTTTTGTTGCTGTTGTTGTTTTCAGCAGAGATTCTGGTGTGGTTTGCCATTTCCTTCTCCAGATCATTTTATAGATGAGGAAACTGAGGTCAACAGGGCTAAGTGACTTGAACTAGTGAGTGTCTGAAGCCAAATTAGATCTCAGGAAGATGAGCCTTCCTGAATATAGGCCCAGAACTCTATCCACCATGCCACCTAGCTGCCCTCGATTGGGAATTAGGCAACTTGAATTTCATTTTGGATCGTTCCTATCTAGTCATGTGACTATGGATGGGCATGTCTTTTCTCCTCTATGGCCTCAGTTTTCCTTTTGCATACATGGTAGGTAAATAAGATAAGGAAGAAAATTGAACTAGATTACCTATGAAGTATCTTCTGCCTCTGACACTAATACCAAATTGTCAATTGGCCCAATTTAGTACTCCTCCCAGGTATTGGAGGTGAACCAAGGAATATATATTGCTGAACTCACTCCTGATGGATCCACAGGGCTGTTTATTGGTCAAAGAATACATTTAGAAACACATGTTATTTGTATTTTACAGAAAGACTTGGGTCTCAGGACTCCTGAACTCTGAGATATACGGTATCAGAGATGTCATTGGACATTTCATCAGCTGGGAGATGCTTTGAACACTGCTCATGATACTTGACTGAGGTGACCTATGGGTATAGGCTGGTGCAGGCTTTTCATATAGTTGGCAACATAAATTATCACAAGCTCTGAGCCAACCAGTGGTCAGACCCAAGGAATGGCCCACTAGAAATCAAACATTGTAACACAGATAGACATGAAAACTTGCCAAGGATGACTAGAACACAAATTATTATGATACCTGAATTGTGCAAAGTAAGATGCAAAGCATGAAAACCATTCAAAGTCCTAAAACAGTGACAGATCTTCCTTTTCCAAGTTGCCTCAATACCCTGGACAACTACAGACAGTCTATCATTTATTGAATGACTCATTTATTTATTGAGTAAGTCATTCTGGGGCAACTGCAGTAGATAATACTCTGGGCCTAAAGTCAGGAAGATCTGTGTTAAAATCCAGACTCAGGAACTTATTAGCTATGTGACCTTTGGCAAGTCACTCAACCCTTTTTGCCTCAGTTTCCTCATCTGTAAAATGAGCTAGAGAAGGAAATGGGAAACCATTCCAGTATTATTGCCAAGAAAAGCCCAAATGGGGTTACTAAGAGTTGGATGTGATTGAAATGACTCAATAACAAAAATAAGTCTTTCTTCATTGCACCTTTCCATTGCCTTTTAGTTGACTGTCAACTTTGATTTTCCAGAGACTATAGTATTCCATAATTTCTAGCCATAAATTAAATTGGCCACTCTACAAAGTAAGGACAAAGGACCTTGTCTTTGGTGGTGAGGTGAAGTCAGGGTAGGCATCCAGTACAGGACAGATATACAATATGGAGAGACCCATAAAAAGAGAAAAGCTCCAGAATAAAAACAATCTGAGATGTGATTGGATGATTCGATTCAATAAGCATTCATTAAATCTCTACTGTAAATTTGTAGACCCTGCCCTCCTGGTACTTAAAGTCAAGGAGGCATCAACATATACTAAAAAGTAGAAGGTATGTAAGTGCATAGATAGATAAAAGTAGAGATACACACATATAGTTATATGTGTGTGTGCATAGTTACACACATATATGTAGGTGAATGTGTATACATGCATACATGATGTTCCAAAAAGTCTTAGTACAGTTTGGAATCTTCAGCCACTTAGTCAATTAGGCAAAAAAGTCTTTTGAAATTATTGTCTATATTATAGAGAGAGGAGAGAGAGGGAGGAACAAGAAAGTAGGGGCAGCTAGGAGGTGCAATGGCCCTGAAGTCAGGAGGATCCTAGTTCAAATCCAGGCTCAGATACCTACTAGCTGTGTGACCATAGGTAAGTCACTTAACCCCAATTGCCTCCTTCCACCATCCCCAAAAAAGTAGGTCTCCAAATACAATGGCTATGTGCTCTTTTCGATGTTATCTCCTCTAGTGATGCTATATTACAACCATCCACATGGGCCCATCCCAGGAAGCTCTCATTCATGTCATCTCATAAATACACAATGGAGATCCCTCAAAGTAGCAGGAGCCTTTCTCAAGTTCTATTCACATTACATCCATACCAATGGGATGCAAAGCATTGTTACTTGCTCTTACTACAATACCACACTGCCTTTTTATTTGGTCACAAACTTCTCAGATGACATCCTTCACACTCTCTAGGCATCTCCCTTTGGCTTATCATCAATTTTGATTCTTCAAAAATTACAGTATTCTGTAACTTCTAGCCATACAAAATCATCACATGGGTTAAAAGCAGTTGGATTATAAAGACAGGTCTTTGTTTCATGGAGGAGCTATGGAATTGTTACAAAATCTGTGAAATTTTCCAAAGTTAATCAATCCAGCCTGATTTCTTTGTGTTCATCATCAGGTCTAGCTCATTGTATATTTGTCAATATATGTACTCATGGATGACCTCTTTCAGTTGTCCATCCAACTGCATATCAACTTATAGACAATAGCCACCTTCAACCATTTGATCACAAAGACCAAATTCTTTAAAGTGATTATAGATCTGATCTGGGAGCTTTTACAATATAATTATTATAAAAATAGTTAGCATTTCTATAGTGATCTGAGTGCTTCACATGTGTTATCTCATCTATTCCTTATAACAATCTCATTAGACAAGTGCTATTATTATTATCTTCATTTATTTTTGTTTTTTAAACTATATGTTATTTTTTCAATCAATAAAATCTGCCTTCTCTGTCTGCCCCCCAACTTGATCACCTAGTTTGAGACCTAAAGAGAAACAAACCCTGTTATAAATATATATAATCAGACAAAATAAATTTCCACATCAAGTGGAATGACACCCATCTGGGGCATTCACTTGTGTATCAAGATGTGGGAAGCATGTTTCATCATTAGTCCTCTGGAATCCTGGCTGGACATTGCACTGATAAGAGTTCCTCGTTCTTTCAAAGTTGATTGTAGTTTTACTTTAGTATTTCTTCATTTTGCATTGAGTTATTTGTTTCTATTCAGCCCATTCTGATATTCAGAGAGTGTGTTGCTTGGGCAAGGTTTGATACCTCCTATGCCATGCCGTTAATTCTCTTCCCAATTCTTTCTTCCGTAACTCTCACTTCTTTTCCAATTTTTTCCTCAAGTGTTCTCATTTCATTTACAAAAATCATTTTATAACTTTTTAAAAATAGTCAATTCATCTTTTCCAGGGATTCTAGTTTAGTTTGTGCCCAACCTGGATTTTTCTCTGAGGCATTGCTTGTTGGTGTATTGAAGTAATTTTCTTCTACATTTTCTTCTGGTGTCTTGAGCATCCCTGCCACCATAATAGTTATGGGAGGTTTTTTTTTCTTTTTTCTACATTCTTCAAGCTTATATCCCGACTTTTGACTTGATGTTAGGACTGAGCTCTAATTATAGGGAAGGTCTAGGTTGGCCTATTGCTGCTTTCTTGAGGGTACTGAACATTGTTATTCCACAATCTCAACAATAGCATGGTGATATGTAAGCTTCCAGTCAGTGCTCCCAGAGTGGTCTGATTCAGGTAAAAATTTCATTGCTGCCCCTTTCAGTCAGAGCTTTTGAGTATGGGTCTGAATAACAGTAGACTGTAATTGTACTCAGCCCCCATAAACCAACTAGGCAATTCTGCTGTTTCAGAGTGAGAACAGCAGGCTCCTTTTTGGTCTGAGATTCTGTTATTGTAGTCTGAGTTAGATACTGCAACTGGGATCCTACTCTGCCCCTGGGGTCTGTCACATTGTTGCTGATTGCTTCTGAATTTTCACCTTTCTTAGTACACACTTATCCTCATCAAAGTACCCCAGTGTGTGGTGGCAACCAGGTGTGAGTCTGGAACCTCCTCTTGCCCTTGTGCACAGCTTCTCCTTGGGCACTGGAGTACTCCTGCCCTGAACCCTGTCTCCAGTGTTAGCAAATCTCTGTGTTTATCTCCCTATGCTGAGCTAAACAAAACATTCACTGGAACCTTTTCTGGATTTCCTTATCAGGATTTTGTCTGGTGAGTTTTCTAGATTTCTCTGGGGGAATTGTGGATGGGAGTTCAACTTCCTACTATTCCACCATTTTGGCTCTCCACTCTATCGTTATTTTTCAGGTGAGGAAATTGAACCTGAGAGAGGGTAAGTGACTTGACTAGGGTCAATGGTAGGTTGTATTATGGTTAATATACATAAAGAGCTTAACACATTTCCTAGCACAGAGTAGCATTATGTAAATGCTAGCTAATGTTATTAATAAAGGTGAGTAGTACAATGACTGGCACATAATAGGGGCTATAAATGCTTGCCAGTATTATGGTTAATATACATAAAACACTTAGCACATTGCCCAGCACAGAGTAGACAGTATATAAAGGCCAGCTAATATTATTAACAAAAGTTCTTAGAAGTGACTGGCACATAGTAGGGGTTATAAGTGGTAGCTAGTATTATGGTTAATATACATAAAGCACTTAGCACATTGCTTAGCACAGAGTAGGCTGCATATAAATGCTACATCTTATTAATAAAAGTACTTAGCACAGTGATTGGCACATAGTAGGGGCTATAAAAGCTAGCTAGTATTATGGTTAATATACATAAAGTACTATGCACATTGCTTAGCACAGAATAGACACCATGCAAAACCTAGCTATGTGATAACACACGATAACATGTGATAACACACAATGACACACGATAACATGAGACATGTGATCGAATGCCATAGCATGTGATAGCATGTGATAACACATGATAATATGTGAGAACATACAATATCATGTGAAAATAAACGATGGCATGTTATAGCACATGATAACATGCCATAACACATGATAAAAAGTGACAACATGTGATGACATATCACACCATAACACACGACAGCGTGTGACAACACACATAACATGTGATGTCATGCCATAACATGTGATAGCATGTGATCACATACACACATACAACAGCATTGACAACACATGGTAATATGTGACAATATGTGATGACGTGTCATGCAATGATACGTGATAGCACACATTAACATGTGATAATGCACAACATACAATAACGTGTGATTACATGTGATAGCACCAATAACATACAATAACATGTGATGACACATTATATCATAACACACTATAACAAGATAACCTGCAATGACACCCAATAACGTGTGACAACACATGGTAACATGTGACAACATATGATGATATGGCGTGCAATGACATTGACAACACACAATAACATGACAATGCACGACAAAATGCAATAACATACAATAACATGTGCTACCATGCAGTAACATTTGATAACATATGAGAATACATTTGACAACAAACAACAACATACCTCTTTTCTACCTGAAGCCAATAAAACAAAACAAAAAGCATGATGAGTGCCAAAAACATGCCTTAACACTGTGCTAACCCCCTGAGTATTAGAGGGAGGTATAAGCTGTGATGCTTATAAGTACTTAAGGTACTCACAATATAATTGGACAAACAAGGCATAGAAACAGTAAAAGACAACTCACAGTTTCCTTTCTGAGCCAAACTGGGCACTCCATGACTACTGCATGCATACTCCATGACTGTTGATACTAGTGAACAGGGACCAGGAGAAGGTCTGTAGACACTGAAACAGAGGCACAGATCCCATGAAGGAAGTGAGATGATGCAGAATCAGAGCCTCTAACTCCATCCATAGTAAGTGGGATTTCTGGTGCTGTGAGGTTGTTTTTTTTTGTTGCTTGTTTGTTTTTTGTTTTTTTTTTGCAAGGTTAGAGCCTGATCCCTTGAGGAAGACTGGACATTTGGCTCAGGGCATTTTTTTCCTAGCTATTCCCCTCTGATTGAGAGGGAATTCTCTCCCTCTTCATCTCTGTCTTCTGGCTTCCTTCAAGTATCAGCTCACTCCCATTTTCTATGAGCTTTTCCCAATCCCCCGTCCTTCTATTAATTATTCTTCAACTCATCTTGCATGTAATTGATTTGCACATAGTTGTTTGTGTGTAGCCTCCCCCATTAGACTGTAAAGCTCCTTGAGGGCAGGGATTGTCTGTTGCCTTTTTTTCTATCTCTAGAACTTACTACAGTGCTTGTCATGTGGTAAGTGCTTAATAAAACTAAGTTTCTAAGTTTGCTGCCCAGTTGCTGATGGGCATTGATAGAGGGAGTTTGCTTCCTGAGAGTACCTCTCACTTTTGAAATCACAGGTCCTGGACACAAATTACTCACTATTTAGAGCTTATCGTAACTGATTCTGGACCTGGACATTCAGACTAAATTTGGAAGAAGCAGGAAAAACAAGGTGCCTGGAGCTGCTCCATCTGGATCTTCCTTGGAAAGGAAGTAGGAGTCTTGTGCAGGTAAAATGAGCATTATCTGGCTTCATTAGCAACTGTGCAGGGTGTAATGAGGATAATCTGTTCCCATCTCGCTGCCAATTGATGGGCATTGGAAAGAAGTATCACTGGAGACAAAAATTAAGCTAGGGCTTTCTGAACTGCTCCTGCATCAGCTCAGGGAGCAGGTGGGGCTGATAAAATGCCTGCTGGCCTTGTCATCTTGAGTGAGCAATTCTGAATACTTTCATTCAATTTGAGAATAAAAAGAAAAACATCATCCAGGAAGAAATGGGCCCAGAGAAGTGCCTTGTACAGTTACAAAGGCAGTGAACTACAGAGCCAGAATAAACCTCATGACAAAAGATCATAGGTCTCAGAGCTAGGACTGGAAGGGAGTTCAGAGGCCATCTGACCCAATCCCCACAATGGGATGGATGAAGAAACTGAGGCCCAGAGAAATTAAGTGATGTGCCCAAAGTTACTTGGCACTCTTAGCTCTAGAAGAATATCAGAGGTTACCAGATCAATCTCCCTATTTTATAGCTGAGGAAACGGAGGCCCTCTTTATTTCTTGCTTCCTTGGATTTCTTAAAGTCTCATTTAAAACTATTCTCGGAAAGAAATCATGACTGCTCCCTCCCCTAATGCTAGCATCTTCTTTCTGAGATTATTTCCAATTTATCTTGTATATATCTAGTTTATACATAACTATTAACCAGTTGTCTCCCTCATTAGTATCCTTAGGGAAGGGACAGTTTTTGCCTTTCCTTGTCTCCCTGAGACAGTGCCCAACACATAGTAGGTGCTTAATAAATGTTTGACTTGCTTTGATTTAAAAACCTACCCAGATTTATGAGGTAGAAGAGCCTGAATTCAAACCCATCAAAGATTTTGAAGTGCAAAAAGCCTTCCAGGCTACTTATTCCAACCTCTTAATTTTTTTTTTTTTTTTGCTGTTGTAGGATTTTATTTTTTCCCGGTTACATGTGAAAACAATTTTTAATATTCATTTTTAAAACTTTTGAGTTCCAAATTCTCTCCCTTCCTCCCTCTCCACCCCCACTCATTGAGAAGGCAAGCATTTGATATGTGTCATACATGTTTAGTCATGCAAAACATGTAAGAGTCATCCAACCTCTTAATTTTTGAGCTAAGGAAATGATGCCCCCAGAAGTTAAATGGCATGCCCAGGGTCATGAGGCTAGGGAGTATCAGAGATAGGATCTGAACCCAGGTCCTCCTGACTCCCAGTCTAGCACTTTTGACCACTAGATCATGATGCCTCTGACTTCAAAGACAGCCTACTTTCCATTTTATCGCATCACCTCTCTGAGAAGAATTTCAAAGTCCAGCGCATGGAAGGGTGCCTTCTGAGTTTACCCAGTCCCTTCTGGCAGGTGGGCCTGTACTCAAATCATTCAAAGGGGAGGCTCAGGCTCCTGTGGTCCCATTCATTCTCAATATTTGCTCTGGGAAAGGCCTAGTATGACTCATCTACTTACTGATTTAGTTCAAGCCTTTATTCACTGTCCTCAGTGGGCAGAGAACAGCTGCTCCCTGTTGCTGCTGTGAACTATGGGAAAGAGAGGACTCTCAAGTCACTGAGGTACCCTGACCATCCTGGCATTAGGTCTTACTTGAACCTGTATGGGGAAGATCATTGTTGAGCAACATCTCACCTACTACTGTTGCACATTTTTGCAGCTGACTGGTCCCCAGGACTGCAGTTATGGTAACAAGGCCTTTAAGTACCGAACATCCTCCGCCTGGGGAGAGCTGCCCACCAACCCTCTTGCTGCTGCACAGCTCATCCATCTGCTGCCTGTTTGCTGCTCGGCCAAGAAGCCTCGGCACCTGGAGTCAGGCTTCCCAAAGGTTCCTCTGTCCTTTCTGATTCGTGGCCCCACATGGGCATGGCAGGGACGGCTGGCAGTGGGTACCGCCCCAGAGCTGTGCCAGCCACAGAAAAGATGGAAGCTCCCCAGGACACTGGCTCAGGGAGGCTTGTAGCACGATTCACCAGCAGCCTCTACTCAGCCTGCTTCCCTTTGCTCTCTCCACTAATGGGTTGGACCAGATGGTGAATTATCTCAACTGATTTACAGCAATTGGGGCTGAGCAGGGGAGAGTGAGTGATGGGCGTGAAGCAATGTTGTCTCAGCTCTGCCTCACAGCAGCTGAAGGCTATGCCAGGAGTGGGGGGGAGGGGGAGAGGGAGGGGAGCAGGGGCATGTGGACAGACTGGGGGGGGCAGGGAAGAAATGAGAAAGGAAGGGGGAGAAAGAAGAAATAGGGAGACCAGGGAGGAGTAACAGGGGAGGGGAGGGGAGAGGAAGAAAAAACAGGGAATGAGTGAAGTAGACAAGAAAAGAAGTGGCAAGAAGGGGGAAGGAAACAGAGGACAGGGGAGAGAGAGAGGGGGGGAGAGAGAGAGAGAGAGAGAGAGAGAGAGAGAGAGAGAGAGAGAGAGAGAGAGAGAGAGTGCGAGAGAGAGAGAGAGAGAGAGAGAGAGAGAGAGAGGAGAGAGAGAGGAGAAAGAGAGGACAGAGACAGAGAGAGAAAGGAGAGAGAGGAGAGAGAGGACAGAGGACAGAGACAGAGACAGAGACAGAGAGAGACAGACACAGAGAGAGAGAGAGAAAGAGAGAGAGAGAGAGAGAGAGAGAGAAAGAGAGAGAGAGAGAGAGAGAGAGAGAGAGAGAGAGGGGAGAGAGAGAGAGAGATCCAGAAAGAAAACAAAAAGGCAGGAAGAAGGAAGGTAGGAGGGATGGGAAGAAGGAAGGAAGGAAGGAGAAAGGAAAGAAGGAAGGAAGAAAGGAAAGAAGCAATCAGAGAGAGTAGAAGGAAAAAGAGGAGGAAGAGAGGAGGGAGAATATATGCAACCCAAATCATCACACAGCTCTAGTCACACTGAAAATCACAGTTCTCAACTGACCAGCCCCTTTCCCTCCCAAGTTGAAGGGTGAAAATGATTGCTAGTTGTGGGCATCACTCACTCTGCTCTGGATCACAAACCAGGCTGACTGAATGTTTAAATGGGATACCAAGTTGTCAGCCTAAATGACACATGACTGGTATCTCTAGGGGATTGTGTGTCTGGGTCTGCTTGTGAGGGCACTCATGAGATTTGTAATACTCAGTTATGCTTCTAGAATACTGACCTCTGTTCCTCCCACTCACACACACACATACACACAGATACACACACTCATACACACACATACACACTTCTCTGGGGCATTGTGTAGAGGGGGTCTTATTGGGTAAAATTTTAGCAGCAACTGCACCTCCAAATGACTTCCTCAGATCCCAGCAATGGCTTCTATGGAATGTGGAGGGGGGTGAGTGATGATTCCAGGCACATAGTGAGGCATCCATGCCCCTCCTCAACATCTCCCCCCGCCCCAAGCTCCAAGGATCTCAGAACTGTCTTTCATAAAATACAAAATGTTTTATTACTAAGCAGCTGCAAGTTATAATGAAAAGAGTGCTGAACTCTGATTCAGGAAGCCTCAGGTAAATTTCTGGCTCTGGCATTTACTAGCTGGATGACCTCAGGCAGATTGCATCCCCTTTGAATGTGACTTTCTGTACCTGTAAAATGGGACTAATTATACTTGAACTAGCTACCTCACAAGGCAGTTGTGACAAAAGGGCTTTGTAAACCTTGCAATGTTAGATTTAGTCAGAAGGAGAGTCAGAGTACAACTCCCTCATTTTATAGAAGAAGAAATTAAGGTTCAGGAAAACAAAATGACTTGCCCAAGTAAGTGGCAAAGCTGAGATTTCAGCCCAGCTCCTCTGAATCAAAATCTCATGTCCTTTGCACTATATTATGATGCCTTTTGAAGCAGCTCTCTCCATTCAGGTAGACAAGCTTCATGCCCACACTCAATGATACTAAGATAGGAGAAAAAGGTGCTCGTAGCTCAGAGAATGTTTCGTCCTCATGTAAGATTTGCCGGTAAGTGAAAGGTGAACTCAGACTTGGCCTTGCTGAGTCTCAGTTTCCACCTTTGTAAAATGAGGTGGTGGAGTAGTTGGCCTCAGGCCTTTCTAGCTCTAGCTTTCTGGGTATCTAGGTCAGGGAGGATATGGTGGCAGAGGGCATGGTCTCTGACTGGCCTGGGAGGCAGGAGATGCTTTGAGTCCTAGGCAAGGCTTTGAAAGTGCGCCCCCTTGTGTTTAAAAAAGCATGTTCCCTGTCCACCTGAGGCTGCAAGGCAAACATGGTAACAATGTAACCAAAAGTACTTTAGAGAAGGGGATCTTTTGATGCTAAAGATACCTGCACTTAGAGTAATCTGGAGGTGCGCCTTGTTGCATTTCCTAACCACACCGCGCTGGCTGCTTTTCCCAGCCCTTGCCCCAGCTTTGCTCATCCCTCTCTGATGCTGAGGCAGCTAGGTGGCTCTCACTGGGGCTAGAGCATTGGGCCTGGAATTAGAATAGACCTGCGTTCAACCGTGGCCTCAGACACTGCTGAGCTCTGTGACTCTGAACAAGTCACTTAACCGGGCAAGGCTACCTCAGTTTCCTCAACTATCAAACACAGACTACCTCCCGGAGTTGTCAGAAAGATTGAATTAAATCATATTTACAAAGTGTTCAGCACCACGCTTGGCACACAGCAGGTACATAGTCATTACTT
Source organism: Gymnobelideus leadbeateri (assembly GCA_011680675.1). Classification (NCBI taxonomy): domain Eukaryota; kingdom Metazoa; phylum Chordata; class Mammalia; order Diprotodontia; family Petauridae; genus Gymnobelideus; species Gymnobelideus leadbeateri. The sequence continues at coordinate 444,774 of WOXC01008646.1, read as the reverse complement.
GCTTCCTTTTCTGCTCATCTTTATTTTGATTACCCTTCCCTCTCCATTCTGACCTCTCTACTCATGGATGACAATATACAGAGACCATATTCAGACCTATGTTTGTAAAAAGTTCATCTGTTAGGACAGCTAGGTGACACAGTGAATGGAGCACCGGCCCTGGAGTCAGGAGGACCTGAGTTCAAATCCAACCTCAGACACTTGATACGCTTTACTAGCTGTGTGACCTTGGGCAAGTCACTTAACCCCAATTACCTTGCTTCCCCACCTCCAAAAAGTTCATCTGTCTAATCTACCTCTGACTTCCACGCCCTTTCAAACAGTAATAACTCACGGTCCTAGAGCATGTTGAGGTTTAAGGAGCACTTTCTCCACAACAACCTTGTGAACACACACACACATAGAAACATGCATGCACATATGCACATGTACATACACAATACACTTATACACCAATGCATGTGTGCTTATATGTATATGTGTTTAATATGTAGGCATGTATACATTTTATTATTGTTCAGCCATATCTGACTCTTCATGACTCCATTTGAGTTGTCTTTGTTTTTACAGAGATACTGGAGTGGTTTTCTATTTCCTTCTGCCCATCTTACAGATGAGGAAACTGAGGCAAACAGGGTTAAATGACTTGCCCAGAGACACAGATAGCAACTGTCTGAGGCCAGATTTGAACTCAGGGAGATGAATCTTACTGACGTGGGGCCTGGGGCTCTATCTACTCTACCACCTCACTGATACACACACATACATATATACACTCACATACATGCATGCATATACATACACACATATACTACATACACTACATATACATGTATGTGAATATTTCAATTCTCACAAACCTGGGAGGAAACACTGCTGGCATTGTTATCCTCATTTTACAGATGGGAAAACAGTCTGAAAGAACCTAAGTGACTTGCCACAAGTGACACGGCTAGCTGAGAGCCACCTGCAGATGTTTGGACTCTTCTGACCTTGGAGAGCTCCATGTGGGTAATGCACTATATAACAACAAAGTAAAAGCATTCATAGAAGGCTCTGAGATTTGCAAAGTGCTTTACACTTTTTAGACTTCACACTTGTTATCATTAAAAGAACCCCTGAAATAGGCTATTACATCCACTTTACAGATGAGGAACTGAGACAAACAGAGGTTAAGTGACTTGCCCACATTTGAACTCAGATCCTCCTGACTCTTTGTCGAGCGTGTCCAGTTTCATCAGTTTCAAGAACAATGCCTGGTCCCAGGTGCAGTCCTAGATTCATGCAGATAGACCAGATTCAATAACAGTGACCAAAAGTTCCAAATTTCTAACCCTGGAAGACAAAAGTTAGGGATGGGGTGCAGTAGAAGCCTCGCTTATGCACTTGGTTTGGATCCAGAGGATCTAGAATTATGTTCCAGCTCAACTACTTGCTATCTGTATGACTTTGGTCAAGTCACTTTCTCTCTGTGCCTCAGTTTCCTCAGATACAAAATGAGGAGTTAGACTTGATTGTATTTGAGTATTTGAGTTTCATCCAGTTCTAAACTTAATTATTTGATGATCTAGGAAGCATAGTCCCTGCCCTCGGGGTAACTCCTAAACTGATGGGAAGAAGACACAGTTCCTACCCTTGGCACAATCCTAGTCTGATGGGGGGAATGCATTCTCATCCTCCCTGCTCCTGTCACAGCATTCAATCCGAGGCAAATATATAAATAAGCAGACAAATAAGACATAGAGGCCCATGAAACCAACACAACTGAGTATGAGTGGATAGAGGTATTATCACATAGCACAAGCCTGATCTCAATGCAGTCCTTTGAAAGCTACACCTGCGTTCAAAGTATTTAAATATTTAAAGCCACCATTCATGCACCTCCATTTAATGCTTTGCTTTTACTCTACCAAACCATAGGATGGCAAGATGAATAGCAAGGACATATCACCTTCCTCCCCTATACAAAGGGGCACACTCCTGCCAGTTCCCATGCCACTAGTAGAAGAGGAAACAGTCATTGTTGGGATGCCTCATGCTCTTAGGCTGGCATGCCAGCTGGACCATCTCTTTATTTCTGAGGCTGCTGCTTTCTGCTTCCATGTATAGTTGTTAATGTAATCTATGGCAGAGATGTCAAACTTGTAGCAGCTGGCCTCATGTGGCCCACAAAATTTCCCAATTCAGCCCAAACTATATTAAAATACAATTGGGAAATGTTCAACAAATAATTGGTTATGTGGGGTGAGGGAGAATTAAATTCCATCCAAAGCACTGTGCCCTTTACAATTAGGAGTGAGGAAAAAGGAGGAAGGCATCAATGATTGGGGAGGATGTGGAGAGGTCTTTTGGTAGACAGATGGGAGACTATGGGAGTTGAATGTTGTATGGATTGTTATAAACAGTTGTTGTGTTGGTTGCTTTTTTAAAAATTGTTTTCTTTCTGACAAGGGAAGGTTCTATGTAGCAAGGCTGGGGGTGGAGGCAATGTTCTCAGGAAATACCTGTGTTATAAAGAACAAAAGGTGTCCATAGAATTTTAAAGGGTCAGTGAGAGAAGCTAGATGAATTCCAGGTACAGATTGAAGGAGGAGATGCCTTAAGCTCCCTTCTAATTAATTGGAGATCTCTCTGGGGAGACAGTGGGATTTCAGGAGATACTTGAGTAGATGCTCTGAGTGAATTCTCTTTAAGCTTCCACTGTACCCCACCCCTAACTGTTGCCTTCCAAGGTTAGAAATTTGGAACTTCTGGTCCCTGTTACTGAGTCTGGTCTGTGTGAATCTAGGGCTGCACCTAGGACCAGGTATTGTTCTTGAAACTGATCTTCTGATCTTGTCATTTCTATTTTCCACTCCTAAGAAACACTTTCACCTCCTAATGGGATTATCATGCCTTTCCACCCCGAGGAGGCTAAGCTCAGAGACAGACTAGGAGGACAGAGGAATAGTGGCAGGCAGATTCCTGAGATTCCTGAGAGAGATCCTCTCTCAATAGGGCACAGGGTCCTAAACTAAGAGTGCTTCTTTTGGGGAATGTACATAATCTCCAAGGCAGCTACTTGGAGAAATGGATAGAGTGCTGGGCTTGGTATCAAGAAGACTCATCTTTATGAGTACAATTCTCACTTAAGACACTCACTAGCATGTGACCTTTGGCAAGTCATTTAACCCTGTTCTCCTCAGTTTCCTCATTGGTAAAATGATATGGAGAAGGAAATGGCAGACCCCTCCAGTATATGTGCCAAGAAAACTTCAACTGAGGTCAGGAAGAGTCAAACATGACTGAAAAATGACTGAACCAACCAACTAACATAGATAATCTCAAGGGCTAACTCAAAGGTCCACTGGGGCCCAGGCTAAGGAACAGAAGGTTCAGGTTACTGATGTTCCCTCTCACTTAGAAATGGTAAATGATAGCATTATAAATTAATAAACTATAAGGAATGTTAGCGATGACCTCATCCAGAAAATCTTATCACATGATACATCTAGAACAGGAAAAAAACTTATTGTACTCAGAGATCACAGATGGCAGCATTTAGTTATAGACTTCAGAGGCCAACTAATCCAACCCCCTCATTTTACAAATAAGGAAACTGAGGCCCAGAGGTTAAGTAATTTGATCAAGCACACAGATAGTAAATAGGAGAGCTGGGATTCAAACCCTGATTTTCAGATGCCAAAACTATTGCTCTTCCCATTATACCACAGCAACTCAAAGGCAGGTTCCTTGAAGGCTCCGAGGATCCATTGTTTCTTGGGAGTTAAATTACTAACAAGTTCGAGACCTTTCAAAGACCCTGGGCAGGAAGGAGACAGAAAGAAATCCAATGTGGCTAGGGTAAGTGGTAAGTGGTCTTCCTGGTCTCCTAAAAAGTCAAGAGCTGACCGTCCTTTAAAATTTGAGTTGGCTTTGTGGTTGGGGGCCATGGGGATGAAGCATCTCATTCCCAAGTGTCTGTGCCAGGAAGAATGCTGCCAACCAGTCAAGGGTATTAGTGAGAGAAAGCTCTCAGGAAGCAGCCAGGGCTGGACATTAGTGTCAGGGAAATGGGAAATGCCATCCAGGCCCGGGGGAGGATGCCCACCAACATCCTTCAATGCCAGCTGCAGTTTGGACAGATCAGCCATGATTCCCTGAACTTAAATTCAGTAGGAAGATGGAAGTTTCATTAAACATAATACAATATTAATAGCTAGCATTTACATAAATTACTTTAAGGTTTGCAAAGCACTTTACAAATACTATCTCATTTGAGCTTCATAACAACCGTGGGAGATGTTACTGTTATCCTCATTTTAATCATCAAAGCTAACATTCACAGAGCACTTACAATGTCCTAGTCAATTATTATCACATTTGATCCTCACAACAACCCTGGGAAATAGTAATGTTATCATTATTCCTATTTTACAGATGAGAAAATTGAGGCAAATAAGATTCACACAGCTAGGAAGTGTCTGAGGCTGGATTTGATCTCAGGTCTTTCATCTGATCACAAAGTCATGTGGAAGAAGGTAAAAAGTTGGGGTGAGGGTCAGGAAAAGGACCAGGATATATCTCCTTGACCTGTGAACTGACTCATGTTTTGCATGGGCTATGCAGGATCTATTGCTCGTAAACTTTTTTTCTTCATTTTTCAGAAGAGAAATTATATGGTGTAGTAGAAAAAGCGCTAAACATCAAATCAGAGAACCCTGGTTCAAGTCCTACTTTTGCCACTGAACTACCAGTAAGAAGGGCATGCTCCCAGTTTCTGTGGGCTGAGCTCAGTTAATTCATCTATCTAATATGAGATTCAAATTAGATAATCTCTAAGATCTATTCTGGACTGAAATCTTACCATTTATGATCTTATGAACATCTCTTGGGCCCACTATGTGGAAAGGAAACGATGAGGTTCATAGGAAGGCCAAGCTCTTGTCTCTTCAAGATCCAGGTCTGAAGTCTCAGAGTTGCTTCCCTGGGTATAGGTCTGGGGTATGAATATACCCATTTTGTGCTGACTAAGAATTTGGTTCTGGCCTCCTTGGTTTTTCTTGAATGTAAATGACATGTCTTGTTTCCAGAACTTGCTGGAATACAGAGTAGAGACCTTGATGCAACTAGATGTTTTATCCTGAACTGATCATGAGGGATATGCAGGTAGTCTAAATGAAATATACAAATGTACAAAACTCACAGACCCAGAGACATGGAGTAGAATATAGTCTCATATGGTAAAAAATACTATTTAGAGAATCTAAGGCCTAGAAAGGACCTCTGAAATCATCCAACCCAAGCCATTCCCCATGAATCATCTTGACAACATTTCATTTAATTTTTATTTACTTCTCTACAACATCTCTGATTATGGTAGTTCTAGTCAGGAGGAATCCACTATTTATCAAGGCAATGCCTTCCATCATAGGGCACTTCTGACTATGGGCAAGTTCTTAGGATCACAAGACCATAGATGGATATAGAATTGAAAGATACTTTACAGGACATCTAGTCCAATTTCATTGTGCAGCCAGAGTGCATAGAGAACTGGGCTTGGAGTCAGGAAGACTCATCTTCCTGAGTTCAAATCTGGCATCAGACACTTACTGGATGTTTGATCCAGGCAAGTAACTTGACCTTGTTTGCCTCAGTTTCCTCATCTGTCAAATGAGTGAGAGAAGGAAATGGCAAATCATTCCAGTATCTTTGCCAAGGGTCAAATGGGGTCATGAAGGGAACACCGCTGAAATGAGTGAACAACAAAGTCCAACCCCCTCATTTTACAAATGAGGAAACTGAGGCTCAAAGTCATTAAGTGACTTGGGACAAGTGAAGCGAAGAGAGGACTGGGCCTGGAGCCAGAAAGACCCAAGTTCATGTTTTACCCCAGGCACTTACTACCTGGGTAACTTAACTGCTGACTGTGTCAGTTTCTTCACCTGTAAATGTGTATAATAATACTGGCCCCTACATCTCAGAGTAAAGGGCCTTGACACCTTAAAGCTCTTCAAAAGTACTGTATATTTTTATTGTTATGCCCCAAGGTCACAAATGGAACGAGTTGCTTAGCCAGGGTCAAACCTGAGTCCTCTAATTCCAAGTCATTTGCTACTTCCACCGTGCCACACTTCCTTCTTTCATAGTCATTAAAAGTGCAGTTTTTGCCGTTTTCTAGGTCTTAATGCTAAGAGTCTGATACAAATGGGTGTAGGTGGAGGCTCTACTAGACCCACTTTAATGAAAGGATTACTCAGTTCTATAATTCGCACACTGAGCATTGCTATATATAAAGGACACATGCTGATAGGAGAAGACTTGAGCAGTTAAAAAGAGAGTGAAGCCAAAAGGTGCCAAGAAGCTGCCTCTCCTAAGGCTGCGGGTCTGAGACACAGATGAAAAGGAAGAGAGGGAGGGGCTTCTGGGGAAGAGGACAGGCTTCTTTGGGAGCAGGGAGGTGGTAATATCAGTTAGAGGCAGTCAAGTAATGGGAACATGCTTCTGATCCAGGGCAAGGGGATCATGAGCCAAGCCTTGAACAGAAGGAGTATGACATCTGGCAGTTCTGTGCCAAGGCTGGAGCTAGGACCAGAGAGATGGGCGTATAGCCCAACACGCCTGCATATCAAAGCAAGCAAGTGAGCAGACAACGTGAGGGGAACCAATGAGACAATAATGTTTCCTTCACCACTCATTACTGGGATGTTCTAATACCGTTGTGAGTTTTATTTGAGAAGGTGATTGGTGCTGTGGGAGAAGGAGAAAGGTATGGCTAACGAGGCTTAGGAACAAGTGTCCTTTAGGCTCATTATGTATTTTGCAATTAACTTGCTCTGTGTTCAAAGTAGAAACTTGGTGCTTATAAGAAGATAGAATATCCATAACAGAGAGCTACTAATGAAACACATTCAGATGCTCCCAGGGATTGAATATCCCCGGGTGGAATCAAATGCGAATCTCATGGATTATTATAATTAGGGGAAAATTCTCAAGATAGAATCCAGTCCATTTTCCATAAGAATTGAGTATAGGAACACATCTCACTCCTGACTTGGCTCAAGAATGAAATATTTAACTGGTAGCCTCTGTCACCTTTCCCTGCTGGATATTACTGCTCGTATTTCTAATTGTTACCAAGCAGGTCACCCCCCTTGTTCCTCTGCCTGACTAATCTTTCTCTTGAACCTATTGCCTTCTTCCTTTTTATAAAAATACCTCAGGGAGGATTCTAGGAAGATGATGAAATAGGTCTGAAAACTCCAAGCTCTCCAGATTTCTCCCACAAACAAAACAAAATAACACCTCAGAGGCAAATTTAGAGAGGTAAAAAAGTAAACAAAAAATTGGGACACAACAGTAATCCTCCTGAGACAACTGGAAGAAAAATCTCAGGACTGAGGTTTGGTCCCTGTGAAGTGTAAACACCTCTGGGTTAGCTCCACTGAAGCAGAAGTAGCAAGTTCTGGGGCTAGCTGTGTTGGTAGGTAGTCTCCATCCCAGCCACAGGAATTTTTACCTCCCAGACAGTATGGGGATTCAGGTATCTAAGCAAGGGAAGAATGAAGGAATCTAGTAAGGGACACCAGGCTGTGCTGCCAAGACATAGAGCTGGGTGGTGAGAAGGAACCAAAACAAGCCTGGTGAGTGCAGAAGCAGTGGCATGGGTGGGGGAGAGGGAATAGGGGGAGGCTACTGGCTGTGGACACTTATAAAGGTCTTGGTTTAGATTCCAGGCCAGAGGGGGGAACTGAAGGAGGATCTGAGGCCAGAGGCAACATCTCCCATACCACAGGACTATATAAAGGAGAAAGAGCCCAAATATAGAAAGTTATTGTGGGAATAGAGAAGACTGGGGTACATTCTCAGAAGAGGATATTAAAGCAAAAAGAGCCTCTCCCACCCTAAAGAGTAATGTTGAATGAAGATTAAAAATCAAATGAGAGAGACTGAGGAAAATTTTTTTAAAAAAGAACAATCCAAAAAAGCCAAGAAGATTATGAAAAAAAAATTTAACCACCTGAAAAGGAGATTTATATTCTTAATGAAGAAAATGACTCCTTGAAAATTAGGATTGGGGAGGGGGCAGTGAGGTGGCACAGTGAATACAGCACTGACTCTGGAGTCAGGAGGACCTGAATTCAAATCTGGTCTCAGACACTTAACACATACTAGCATGTGACCCTGGGCAAGTTACTTAACCCGATTGCCCTGCCTTTCTCTCCTCCAAAAAGGCAAACAAACAAACAAACAAACAAGCAGAAAATTAGGATCGGGCAAGGGGAAGCCAATGAAGTTATAAGAGACCAAGAAATAATAAAAACAAAATGTAAGGAATGAAAAATTAGAAGAGAATGTGAACATCTTATAAGAAAAATAACTGATATGGAGAACATATCAAGAAGAGAAAACAAAACATAGGAATAATCAGACTACCTGAAAGCTATGATTTAAAAAAAGAAAAAGAAGCTTGATACAATAATACAAGAAATAATTAAAGAAAATTGAAGTGTTAGAGCAGGAGGGGAAAGTAGAAATAGGGAGAAAAAAAGCACACTGATCATTATCTGAAAGAGAACCTACAAGGAAAACCTATAGGAATATCATAGATAAATTCAGAAACCCCCCCAACTAGAGGAGAAAATATTATGAGAAACAAGAAAAACAAAAACAAAAACAAATATTGTGTAGCCACAATCAGAATCACACAGGACCTAGCAATGGCTACACTACAAGACCACAGACTTTGGAACACCATATATTGAAGAGTGAAAGAATTGGGGTTGCAGCTGAAAATATCATACTGTATTAGCAAGCACTCTAGCACACAGGGTAGGCTGCTAGCACATGTTCCTTAATCTGCTTTTCTAAAGGAAAGACAGCTTCAAAGGGATCAACAATCTTTCTTTAATTAGCAATAAGTAGAAAATACAAACAGAGAAATTAGCACAGAGATTCAGTAGACAGGGCATCTGAACAAAGTAATACAACCACCCATATATACTACTGGATCAGGAGAGCACAAACCTCTGAGTATTGGTGGCAGGGTATGGGAGTGGGCAACTCTCAGCAAACAGTTACTCAGAATTCTGTCCAGGGAATCAAAAGGTCCTGCTCATAAATTAACCCCCAAAGCAAAATCCCACCTCAGAATATATATACACTTCTGGCTAATAGGCTCAGAACCAGAGGGCATCACAACCCTAGTGACTCAGTGCCTAATTAGCTCAGTACCAAAATATGTGAAAACTTTCCTAAAAGCAAACCTCCCCCAAACAAGCTCCTCCTTAGGCAAGTTCTTCCCCCAATGGGCTCTATGTGACTCAGGATGTATCACACCTGGGCTGGAGTTCAAAGCAGCTTGACATTCATGATTAAACACATGAGGTCACATAGACTTATTAATGGAGGGGGAAGATCTTCATATTCCATTAACATTACATAGTTAAGTTAAGCATAATCTTGAAAAAAAAAAAAAGGATTTTCAATGAATTTCCAGACTTTCAGGATTTATTGCATAAAGACATGACCTTAATAGAAAATTTAACATATAAGATCCAAGATATATATAATATAAGATAAACATCAAAGACTAATAACAAGTGACTCAATAAAGGCAGAATGTTTATTTTTCATAGGAGGAAATATAAACTGTAAGTCTAAGACTGTAATTAGTAATTGTATAGTTCGAAAGAAAGATTGGAGTAAACCTGAATATGATGTGATTCCAAAAAGTAATACCATCTAGGAAAAAAAAGTAAAAATAGTAATTATTTTATATAAATTAAGTGCAAGAGGAAGAACTGACACAGAGGAATTAGATGGGGATGGGAGAGCTAATAGTTTTGGAGCCCCACTATCACCAGGAATGGGTTAAAGATGGAACAATAAATTCATATTTAGAAAGATATAAAAGTCTTCTAAATTCATGAATAAAAGGCTAAGGGGGTGGGGGAGGGATTTTTAGAAGGAACCCTATTCACATCAGATCTGGGTTAAAAAGATAATATACACATTTAGAAGAGAACAAAAGTCTTCTAAATTTATAAAGAAATCAAAGGGTGAGGGAATAGGGTAAGGGTGTATAGAAGGGCATCTAGATTAATGAGAATGGGATAAAGAGGGAACTATATATATATATATATATATATATATATATATATATATTTGGAAGGCTATACAAGGCTTCAAAATTCAGATAGAAACAAGAGGGCAAGGGAAAAAAGTTGTGGGGGAGGATAAGGGAAGGGTCCTTGTGTGTGAGAGAGATTAACTAAGTAATAGGAGGGTAAGAAGCAGGTAGAAGTAAAGTAGATGAGTTAAGAGTAATGGGAAATAAGAGGTACACACAAATACAAAATAAAATCAGGAATAGAATTTATTGGGGAAAAAAGCAGGGGTAGTAATTATAATCCTAGACAAAGTTAAAGCCAAAATAGATTTAATCAAAAAAGAAAAATAGGGAAACTATACAATATATCAGCCATATTAGTAAATATTGCTTTAGACTATTAAAAATAACTAGACAGTATAAGGTTGGAATAATGCTGCAGTATAAGAAATGAGTTGATGGATTTAGAAAAATACGGGAAGATTTGGACTTATGAAGGAAGATGTCATCCACCTTTAGAGAAACAGAGTACAATCAGGTATGATATAGGCTTACATAGAAGCATATGAATGTATATGTGTAGGATTATGGCTATCTAGGCATATATGTGTATGCAAATCTACATATATTTGTGTGCGTGTATATATTAGTATGTATATACATGCACACGTATACATACATACATGCATACATATGTACATGCACATATACATATGTATATGTATACCCATACTTAATTGTAGCTTTTCTGGGGGGAGGATGGGATGAAGCGGGGAGAAAAGAACAAAGTAGAAAGTGCACATCAGAGAACAAAACAAAATCTGCAAGGAAGTAAAGATGGACAGCTCTGAACACAATATATGTTTCTTGAAATGGAAATTTATTGCTTTATGTTTTGAATCCTCTCTTATGTTCTGCTGTGCACATGGCAATTTTTTTCTTTTCTTTGTATTTAAGTTTAAAATTTAAAAAAAAATAGAAAAAATAAATGTACCTCAGGTCCATAGAATTGTGGGAAAAGACTTCTTGACCACTTTTAACAGGACTTAATCTCCCTTTGCAGTGTCTTAGCCTGAATTTTTCCTTAGGGATTCAGTTTTATTTGTAATTTCATGAGTAGCTTCCTATTATCATATAACTGTTACATCTTACCTTCAGTTAAGAAATTTTTAGTCCCTGTAAATTGTACTGGGTACTTATGTTAAGTATATAGCTATCCATTATACAATAGCAAGAGTAGAATTACACACACATTCACACACACACACACACACACACACACACACACTAAAACAACACAAAGATAGTTATTATAATAATGGTATCTGCTTGCCATCCTGCTTAGTCTGTGCTGGTAGGTACTACAATGATTAATCATTTCTTCACTTAAACTTTTGTATATCAGGTCATATTGACCAGATATCTTAGAGATTTCTAAGATAACTTACTTTCACTTCTGTGCTTTCAGTCCTTTGAGAAGAACAGACTTTCTAAACACAGTGAGGAGTTATACGTACCAGAAACTATGGAAGCTGGCAGCAGTTACCAGGTAAATGGGGATTTCCTGAGCCAAACTGTGCACTCCATAATTGTCAAAAGATGTTAGCAGTGGATAGGGACCAGGAAAAAGTCTGTACACATTGAAACAAAGGAGATATAAATCTTGTGGAGGAAATAAGGTGATGGATAATTAGACACTTTGGATCCACTTAACTCCATACTAGGACTTCTAGTGTTGAGTTAATTTTTTTTTTCAAGGAGAGAGAATGATCCTCTGAGGGGGAAATGGAACTATTCCCTTGCTAACTAGGCTAAGTTATGAGTCCTTTTCTGTTATTTACTTGCCTTGTTACCTGTTTATAGTCAAATGATCATTGGGAGCTTGTTTCTTGCAAAATGAGGGACCTAGATATGTCAAATTCTGATCTTCCCAGGTAGTGAATATCCTTGGATAGCAGTAGTTATGAGCCTGATAAAATATTTTCAAGGTGGGAAATGCTCAGAAATGACCCAGGTCTATCTGTTAGATAGCACCAGCAACTTCCCTGTGGTACAAAGCCACATAAACAAAATAGATGCTGCCAAAGTATCCAGGAACAGTATATTCTTTAAGGAATTTCAGCAGAGCTCTCTGAAATCTTATTCACATTATTAATTCCTTAGTCTTCATAGGTGACATAACAATAAAATTATTCTAACTTATTCCAGTGACTACAGAGTCCACATTCAAGGGTCTGAATTAATCAGGTTTTACATAAGCTTTCTAAAATGCACAAGCCAACTAAATAAATGCTGTAATCACAGAAGTCACCAAGTATTGAAGAGACCAATCAATCTGTTATTTCTTTAGACAGTTCCTTCTATGACACTATTTATGGGGATGGCACATTGCAAAAATTCCTGGTCTGGGAACAGTACAGACTGTGGTTATAGCTCTGGTTTGACCACTATCAATCAACAAGTATTTATTAGGTTCCTACTATCTGCCAGACACTGTCCTTGGTACTGAAGATACAGGATCAAAGAATTAAACAATCCTTCCTCACAATGAGCTGATATTCTAACAGGGATACAACAAATGCATATATAGTGTTAATATAAAGTTAATAAATATAATTTAATAAATTAAAATATATCCAAAGTATTTGAATGCAGGGTAGTTTGGGAGGGGGCGCTGGCATTAGGGGAGGAATCAAAAAAATTCATTTAGAAGATAGAGACCTCTGAGCTATATCTTTTTTGTAAAAGCAATTGGGGTTAAGTAACTTGCTCAAAGTTGCACGGCGTCATTATTTATGTGTGGGTGCTCATTTTCTGAGGCCAGATTCGATCTCGGGTCATCCCAACTCCGAGGCTGGAACTCTTACTTACTGCACCACCTAGCCGCCCCCCTTTTTAAAAAATTTTTTTTATTTAAACAAATTCTTTATTAACTTCCGTTTTACATCATTCATTTCCACCAGATTTTGAGTTATAATCATTTTTCCCCTCTGGTTTTTCCCCTACCCACCCTCCCAGAACAACAGTCCCGCAAGACATCGCTTCCTCCAATCTGCTCTCTCCCCTATCCTCTCTCACACCCCCTTCGACCTCTCCATTAGAGGAACGTGAGTCTTTGTGTCCCAATGCCTGCACATCTTATCTCCCAATTACAAGCAAAAGAGTATTAATAATAGTATATATATATTTGAAACATTTAATCTTAAGACCTTGAATTTCAGATCCATTTCCTTCCTCCCTTGTCACCCATTCCCTCTGGGAAGATAAGTAATTCAGTATATGTTGTACATGTCTAGCTATGCAAAACATTACCATGGTAAATATATTGTACAAGGCTGCTTATAATTCCCTCCCACTCATCCCACCCCCCACCTGGTCCATTCCCTACTTGATCCTGTCCCTCTTCTATAGTGTGTACTTCCAACCTTCCCTCCCCCCAAGAATGCCCTCCAATCCATCATCTCTCCTCTCATCCCCCTTCCCCCTATTCTGCTGCAGGTTGAGATATCTCATTTAGTATGTATGACATTCTCTCCCTGAACCAAATTCAATGAGACTGTGGTTTTGCCTTTTTGCCTTCCTATTCTTCCCCTCCTCTGCAGCCACTTCCCCTTGCTTCTTCTACATGAGATAGTTTACCCTACCCTGTCTCTCCCCATCTCCTCTTGCCACTTTCCTCTCTTACCTAATAATTTCACCCCTTAGGTATCATCCTTTCCCAACAAATTCAACCTATGCCCTCTCTCCATGTATAACTGTAAACATATATACACACATTCACATATGTATTCATGTGACCATATACCCTTCCTCCATTATTTTCATACTGAGAAAAGTTTCATCAATCACAGTTATTGTTTTTCCATGTAGGAATGTAAATAGGTTAACTTTGATAAGTTCCTTTTTATTTCTTTTCCCTGATTACCTTCTCAGGTATCTCTTCCTTCTTGTGTCTGGATGTCAAATTTTCTATTCAACTCTGGTTTTTTCCTCAAGAATGCTTGAAAGTCCTCTATTCCACTGAATGACCATATTTTCCCCTGAAACAAAATACTCAGTTTTGCTGGGTAGGTGACCCTTGGGTTCATTCCCAGTTCTTTTGCCCTCTGCAATATCATATTCCATGCCCTTCGATCCCTCAGTGTAGAAGCTGCCAGGTCCTGGGCTATTCTGATTGTGTTTCCACAATATTGAAATTGTTTCTTCCTGGCTGCTTATGGTATTTTCTCCTTGATCTGGGGATTCTGGAACCTGGCTATAATATTCCTAGGAGTTTTCTTTTTGGGATCTTTTTCAGGCGGTGATTGGTGGATTCTTTGAACCTCTATTTTGCCCTCTGGGTCTAAAACATCAGGGCAATTTTCCTTGAGAATTTCTTGAAGGGTGATTTCTAGGTTCTTTCTTTGATCATGGCTTTCAGGTAGTCCAATAATTTTTAAATTATCTCTCCTGGATTTATTTTCAAGGTCAATGGTTTTTCCCATGACATATTTCACATTGCCTTCTATTCTTTCATTTGTTTGGATCTGTTTAACAGCATCTTGATTTCTCATAAAGTCACTAGCTTCCATTTGCTCCAGTCTAACTCTGAAGGAATGAATCTCCTCAGTGAGCTTTTGAGATTCTTTTTCCATCTGGCAAATTCGGCTTTTAAGGCATTCTTCTCCTCATTGGCCTTTTGGGCCTCCTTTGCCATTTGAGTTAGTCTATTTTTTAAGGTGTTGTTTTCCTCAGTCAGGCTGTTGACCCTCATTTCATACTTTTCCTGCATCCTTCACATTTCTCTTCCCAATTTTTCCTCCACTTCTCTTATTTCATTTTTAAAGTCCTTCTTAAGGTCCTCTATGGCCTGTAAACTGCTCATATTTTCCTTTGGGGCTTTTGGAGGAGGATTTCTGACCTCACAGTCCTCTGACTGTTCCATGCTTCGATCCTCTTTGCCCCCAAAATAGGAGTCTAATGTTGCATTTTTCTTTTTATTTTGTTTCCTTTGTCTTGGCATGTTCCCACTTGATTACTTGACTTTGGGGCTTGTTGCCACAGTAGAACTCTGCCACCAGACAGGGGAGTTTTGTCCCGAACGTGTGGGGGGACAACTTCCATTTCTGGCAAGCTGGAAACCCACCCCACGACCTCCCCCCCAGACCACAATCCAGATCCAGGGAGGTTAAAGCAAGAGCGATTACCCCCCAAGACTGATCGCTGGATCTCCCTACAGTTAGCATGCAGGCCAGGAGCTGGAGCTATCTCTGAAAACTACAAAATGGCGTGTCTCCTTAGCAGCTTCCAGCCCCCAGGGGAGGAAGCCAATGCATTCCCCAAATACTGGTCCCAAAGTCCATAGGGCACTAACCTCTCACTTTGTCCTAGGCATGTCTGTGTTGACCATTCTGGAATCACCACAGCTGCTGGTGTTCTGGGGTCCCTCCAGCCAGCTGCTGGCCTGGCCGCCCTGGGGCTAAAACCCCGGGTCATGCGGACCTGGGCTCAGCTCTCCAAGTGCTGTGCTCTGTGCAGCCGGCTCCCAGAGTGTTGCGCTGGCCCTTCCTGCAGGGCTGCTGGGCTGTCCTCAGCAGGAGATTAGCTTCTCTGTGTCGTTCTTTGGGTTCTAGGGCTCCAGAAGTTGTTTAGAATCCCCTTTTACATAGTTTGGAGGTAATCTGGGGGGAGAGAGCCTTGGACATGCTGTTTCTACTCCTCCATCTTGGCTCTGCCACAAACATTATCTTATTATCTCATTTTATCCTCACAAAAACTCAATGAAATAGGTGCTATTATACTCATTTTATAGTTGAGGAGACTGAGGCAGACAGAGGTTAAGTGATTTGCCTAGGGTCACACAGCTAGTAACTGTCTGAGACTGGATTTGAATTCAGGTCCTCTTGATTCCACTCCCAGAGTTCTATCAAATATACCAACTACCTACATAAGCAAGGAACAAAAAGATTCCATTTTGGTTAAATTTCAAAGTTTAGAAGGAAGAATAAAATTCAATAAATTTGCAAAGAAAGGTTGAGGCCGGGTTTTATTATGCTTTAAAAGCTAAATACAGTTTATGGTTCATTCTAGAGACAATAAGAAGTTGCTGAGGTTGGTTGAATAGGAGAATTATTGGTCATAGTTGAACTTAAGGAAATTATTCTGCCAGGACTGGAGAGGAGAGAGATTTGAGGCAGAGAGGTCAATTAGGAGGCTGCTTCAATTATATAGATAAGAAATGATAGAGACCTGGACTAAGGTGGTAACTATGTTAGTAAGGAGAAGGGATTAAGAGGAAAGAAATATTGTGAAGGCAGAAATGGTAAGATTTGGCAACTGACTGGTTATGTGATGTGAGAGAGGATGAAGAATCCAGGCTGATGCCAAGACTGCCAATCTGAGACACTAGAAGAATGGTGGTACCTGAGGAAGTTTGTAAGAGGGGAGAGTTTAAGAGGAAAAATAATGAATTCCATTTTAAATATGTTGAATTTAAAATGTCTCTGAGAAATAAAGAAAGGAATAAAGAAAAGATGAAAAGAAGAAAGAAACAAAGAAAGGAAGGAAGGAAGAATGAATGGATACATGGAAAGATGAATGGAAGGATGAAAAGAGGAAAGGGCATGCAAGGAAGGGAAAGAAAAAGAAAGGAAAAAGAAAGGAAGTAAAGGAATTAATAAAAAGATGGAGAAAGGGAAGGAAGGAAGGAAAGAGGGAAGAAAAGAAAGAGGGAAGGGAAAGGAAGAAGGAAAGAAAGGAGGAAGGAAAAAAAAGGTTGGACTCAATGTTTGTTGAGGTTCCTTTCAGATCTTCATGTTTTGTTTTGTACAATTCTATAAAATTGTCTTTGGGAGAGAAAGAAAAAAAAGGCACTCAGACTTGTTGAAAAAACTGCTTGTTTTCCTCATGGGTCTGCCGGTAGTTGACTCAAAACCACCAGGCAAAGTTCCTTCTGGAAGAACTTTCCATATCTTGGATTTACCATAGCCTTGATCTGAGGTTTGAAGGAACCTAGGTATTCTAAGAAGGGTGAGAAAAGAAAGCATTCCAGGCATGATTGATAATCAGGAGGAAAGGAAGGGATACAGATGGTTCATGTGTAAGGGTCAGTAAGAAGGTCACACAGAGTATGTGAAAGGGATTAATGTATAATAAGGCTGGAAAGGTAAGTTGGGGCCAGGTTGCGAATGGTTTTCAGTATCAAACCAAGAAATTTATATTTGATCTTAGATTAATGAATCCATTCATAAATCAACAAGTATTTATTACGTATTCACCATGTTCAATGCATATAAAAAGAAAGGCAAAAACAATCCTGACCATCAAAAGTGCTTATGTATGCATAAATAAATAGGTACATAAAATATGCATAGAGAGTAGAAGGAAGATAACTTTAAAGGGGAAGACACTTGCAGCTGTAAGGCCTCCTGCAGATGGTGGTGTTTGATCTGGATCTTGAAGGAGACTGGATAAACTAAAAGCAGAGATGAGGAAGGAGATAATTTCAAGTTTATTGGACCACCAATGTATGGTCATAGAGATCAGAGATGCATTGTCATGTATGAGGAGCAGCAAATGGGCTAGTATGGAGGGGAGAAAAGTCTGAGAAGGATGGAAAGGTAGGAAGGATCTAAGTTGTGAAGAGCCTTAAATACTTGCTGAGAGTAACAGAAGACCATTAGAATTTGGGGAGGTTTGGTGGGGTGGGGATAGCAGAAGGAGAAATGGTATGACACGATCAGACCTATGATTAGGAAAAATCATTTTTACCGATTTGAGGATGACTTGCAGAGGGCAGAGACTTGAGTCAGGGGAGACCAATTAGAAAAAGAGAAAGCAAGATATACATACATACATACATTATATATAAGGTGTCTACATCTGTCTATCTATAGATCTATGTATATATATATATAATATCTATATGTATCTATCCACACACACATATGTGTGTGTGTGTGTGTGTGTGTTCCAGGTGAAAGATGATGGGGAACACAGGGTGATGGCTGTGAGTGGACAGAAGGTAATATATACTAATGAATGCAGAAATGACAACGTTTGGCAACTTATTGGATTACGGGGGTGAATGCTAGACAGGAATTAAGGAAGACACTGAGGTTATGAATCTAGGAGACTGGGGGGTGGTGCCCTTCTCAGTAATAGATAAGTTAAGATGAGGGTGAATTTTGGAGAAATATAATGAATTTTGTTTCAGACATGTTGAGTTTGAGATATGCACAAGATACCAAATTTGAAATGTTCAGTAGGCAGTTAGAGATGTGTGACTGGAGCTCAGAAGAGAGACAGGAGTAGATCTGTAGATCTGGGAATCATCTGTACAGGAAAAATTGATCCCATGAAAACTTATGGGAACACCAAGGAAGAAATAGATAAAGAGAAAAGAGGGCCCAATATAGAGCATTGGAGGACACTGGCAGTTAAAGGGTATGACAAGTATAGATAGCTAAAAAAGAGATTGAGAAAAAGCAATAAGGTAGGGAGGAGGAGAACCAAGAAAGAGCAGTGTCACAAAAACTCAGAGAAGAGAGAGTATACAACAAGAGAAGATTATCAAGAGGCCAAAGGCTTCAGAGAAGTCAAGAAAGATGAATATCGAGATTTGGCAACTAGAGATCACTGGTAACTCTGGTGAATGGAGTTTCAGGAGAAATAGGAGATAATTAGATGTAATTGCCTAGAAGTGACACTAGGTAGTGCAGCAGATAGATCACTGGGTTTGGAATCCAAAAGACCCATTTTCAAGTTTGAATTTGGCCTCAGATACTTACTAGCTGTGTGACCCTGTGTGAGTCACTTAATCCTGTTTGCCTCAGTTTCCTCATCTATAAAATGAGCTGGAGAAGGAAATGGAAAACCACTCCAGTATCTCTGCCAAGAAAATGCCAAATGAATAATCAGAAACAACTGAGAAGATTCAACAAGAACAATAAAACCTAGAAGTAATAGGGAGCCACCAAGGTTTATTGAGCATGGAAGTGGCATGATCAGACCTGTACTTGAGGAAAATCACTTTGGCATCTCTGTGGTCAATGGTTTGGAGTGAAGAGATACTGGAGGTAAGGAAGTCACTTAGATGACTCACACTCTGTTCCCACTTCCCCCGTTTATTGCCAGGGGCACAACCCAGAGAATAAGGTGATAGGATGTTTCTCAAAAAAAGATCCCTTTCCCTTTTTCTGAGTGTCAAAGAATGGCACCTTGATGCTTTCTGTTTTCACTTGATTGAAAAGTTACTTCATTTCTCTTTCTTCTACAATAACTTTCTTAATTTAACTAGAATAACTAGCCCAGAATTCCACATTCTGGGTTTCATCACCTCTGTGCAAATGTCAATGTGAAATTATTATATTTTTATTACATATTATTTATATATAATTTGTATATAATATAAATGCATATTATATATAATACTATTATTATATTTATAGCCAAACTGCACTTTGTTTTTACACTGGCCTACACCAGATATACTTTCTCAAAGTACAAATGATTTAAGAGATAAACATCTTTGCTTTTATTGAAGGAGTCTCCTGGACCCTACTAAAAAACTCCCAGCTCTCATGCTACTCCATTTTGTGGCGTGCTTGGAAACTACACATTCCCCAGAGTCTATGGTGTCCTGGAAAAATCCATTCAGGTCCTCAGAGAAGGGTGGTAGTAAGGTGCCAATATTTATGATAAGGATTTGGTGTTGAGGTTGAAAATGTTTGAAATGCTCTGAATTTTGACAACAACCACTTACTGTATGCTAGACATTGAGTTAGATAGAGGAGATTTAAGGAGAAAAATGAAAGTGCCCCCACAATTGAGGGGATTACATTTGGCAACAATTCAGAGACACTTCATCTTGTATTTTCTGAGTCAAGCGTGGGGAAGATCAGCAGATCCAGACTTGTAATTATGGGAGGAAACTCAGGCTTTGACACTGGGCACCAAAATTTACAGGATGTTGATAGAAGGTTAGTAACCTGCTGCCTCGAGGTCACATGTGGCCCTGTAGGTTCTCAAGTGTGGTCCTGATGTTAACCCTCAAAAGGCTGCACTTGAGGACCTAGAGGTCTACATGTGGCCTCAAGGCAGCAGGTTTCCCTATCCCTGATTTAATCAGTTTCAGCAGAGTAGAGACAACAGAACTTAATACCTAGTTAGCAGAGAATAATTAGTTAAAAATAAGAAAGTACCAGATGGCATGCTTCCTCCCCCTATCCTTTCCACTCTCCACCCATCTCCTCCCAGCCCAGTCCCAATGGCCTCCTGAGAAGCAACAGCTTCATGGTGGCTATCTTTTTCCTACAGGATGGTGTTCCCGAGTTTCTGTTCTCATGTGGTTTTCTATACTAGGGTTTTTGCTTCCTCTCACCCCCCAATTTTTAAACAGATTGTCTTAAAAAGTTTATTTCAAACCATTTTTTAATGCTGTTTGCTCTGGGTACATTTTGTAAAAATTCAAGTAGATTCTCCCCATCCACTCCCAAACAGACACACTCACTCACACACACCTGGCTATGTTAATATTTATTGCTTTACCTCTGGCTCTCTAATGATGACTGAGATGATGTCAATTATGGGAATGGGGATTCCTGTGGGAAGGATGGCATTGAGTGTGATATTAATGATGGGAATGCTGACCATGAGAGCTTGGGATTTAGACTTAGAAAGAGCTCTAGGGATTTTAGTGTTTAAAAGAAAACTTTTTGTTTTTTGTTTTTGGAGGGCAATTGGGGTTAAGTAACTTGCCCTAACATGGCTAGGTTTTTGTTTGTGCGTGTTAAGTGTCTGACGCCGGCTCCGAACTCAGGTCCTTCTGACTCCAGGGCCGATGCTCTACTCACTGCGCCACCTAGCCACCCCTAAAAGGAAACTTTAAGGAGACTTTTTTTGATGACGGCTTGGTGGCTCAGTGGATTAGAGTCCTGGGCCTGGAGTCAGAAAAACTCATCTTCGTGAGTTCAAATTTGGCCTAAGACACTAGATGTGTGATCCTGGACAAGTCATTTAATGCTGTTTTCCTTAGTTTCCTCATCTGTAAAACTGATCTGGAGAAGGAAGTGGCAAATCACTCCAATATCTTTACCAAGAAAATTCCAAATGGGATCAAAAAATTCCAAATGGGATCAAAATTCCAAATGGGATCAACAGAAACTCTGGAACATTTTGATCTTGGACATGACTGGGAAAAAAATGACTGGACTTAAAGGGACTTTAGAAAAATATTTCTAAAATACCTCAAATCCTTGAGGGATTTTACAACATTCTTTTCCAATTCCCTATTGTTTTACAGGAAGGCATATTGAGGGACTAAGAAGCAAAATAGTAATATTAATTAACCAATATTAATTGGACAAATGTTATCTCATTTGACCTTGACAAAGAACCCTTATGAGACACATCTTCCAAGAATTATGGTTTCCATTTTACAGATGAGGAAACTGAGGCTCAGAAAGGTAAAGAAACTTGCCCATAGTTCCATACCTACACAACCAATTAGAATCAAAATTCATAACCTAGGGGGCAGCAAGATGGTGCAGTGAATAGAGCACCAGCCCTGGAGTCAGGAGGACCTGAGTTCAAATCCAACCTCAGAGACTTGACATACTAGTTGTATGACCTTGGGCAAGTCACTTTACCCCAATTGCCTTGCCTTTCCCCCTCCAAAAAATAAAATAAAATAGAACATAAAATCCATACCCTAGATCTCTTCAGAATCTAAGTCTAGCTAGCATTATTCTCATAATGCCCAGTGAAGGTGAAGTCAGTGCTGCTGATGACAATGATAGGGATGGAAAAAACAATGAAGATGGTGCTGATGAGGCCAATGACTTTTCAACAACAATTAGGAAAATTATGGAAGACATTGATGAATATTTCCATTTCTTTAAGATAACTTCTACCTCCCCCTATAGAATGTTTGCTCCTTGAGAGAAGAGATTGTTTCACTTTTGCCTTCATATTCCTAGCACCCAGGGAACAGGGAAGGCAGCAAGCATTTATTACTCACGATGTGCCAGGAACTGTGTTAAGCCCTTTACAAATATCACCCTGTTGGATCCTCACAAGCATCCTAGGAGAGAGGTGTTATTATTATCTCTATTTCCAGTTTAGGAACCTGAGATAAAAAAGGTTAACAGGATCACACAGCTATTGTCAGAAGACAGATTTGAGGGGCAGCTAGGTGGTACAGTGCATAGAATACTGGCCCTGGAATCAGGAGGACCTGATTTCAAATTCAACCTCAGACACTTGACATACTAGTTGTATGACCTTGGGCAAGTCAATTAACCCCAATTGCCCTGCCTTCCCTGCTCCAAAAAAAAAAAAAAAAGACAAATTTGAACTCAAGTCTTCCTGATTTCAGGACCAGGGCTTTATCTACACCCTATCTAGCTGACAGTAGCTGGCATATAGTAGATGCTTAGGAAATGGT
This sequence comes from Gymnobelideus leadbeateri, assembly GCA_011680675.1. Lineage (NCBI taxonomy): Eukaryota > Metazoa > Chordata > Mammalia > Diprotodontia > Petauridae > Gymnobelideus > Gymnobelideus leadbeateri. The sequence goes on along the minus strand of WOXC01008646.1, from coordinate 422,260 downwards.
TGATGGTTATTTGATGGAATGCTTGAGGCAGAAGGGAATTTTCAATATTGTGGAAGGAAGTAGGGAGGGTTCATATTTAACATCCCTCATTTCTCCATGTTCCTGCAGTCTTAATTAAGCATTGCTGAACAGCAGCTCACTAAGTAGAAAACAGTTGTTCTTTTTCTAAGTGGCCTCAGGACTCCTCAATACTTTTACTGCTCAAACAATATTGTTAGGTGCTTTATAGTGTTTCAACTTTGTTATGCCTCTCAGGGCAGGGGCATCCACTAGCCCAGAGTGCTAGGGTATGTAGGAACAGCAACCCAGCTTGTTTCAACACCCTTTCAACACCAGGAGTCAATGATTATTATCGCAGTGGGCTCCATGCTCTTCCATTAAACAGGATACTCTTACTGTGTGGGAGAATCATAGAATCACAGGATCCCAGATCTAGAAGTTAAAGGGATTTCAGGGATCACCTAGTCAACTACTCAAACAATGAGTATTGATTAAGTACCTACTGTGTTCTGTGCACTTTACTAATTGGTAAGGTTATGAATACAAAAATGAAATTGTCCCCAACCTCCTCACTTTACAAAGGAGGAAACTGAGGTCCACTGAGATTAAGTGGCATGTCCAAAGTCACACAGGAATTGTAGTAAGCATCAGAGATGTCATTTGATGTCATGGTTAGCCAGGAGGCTCAATGGATAGTGTTGGTCTTAGAATCTGGAAGACTTCAGTTCACATCTGCTTCAGACATTTAATAGCCGTGACACCTTGGGAAAATCACTTAATTGCTGCCTACTTCATTTTACTCATCTGTGAAGTAGGGATAATAATAGTACCTACCTTCTAAGGCTCTTGTGAGGATCAAATGAGATAATGTGTGCAAAGCTGTTGTTAAGTTATTTTCAGCCACGTCTATTCTCTGTGGCCCCATTTAGGACTTTCTTGGCAAAGATACTGGAGTGGTTTGCCATTTCCTTCTCCAGCTCATTTTACAGATGAGGAAACTGAGGCAAAGAGGGTGAAGTGACTTGCCATAGCTAGCAGATGTCTGAGGTCACATTTGAACTCAGGTCTTCCTGATTCCAGGCCCAGCACTCTATCTGCTTTGCAAACCTTAAAGCATTATATAAATGCTAGTTGTGATTACTATTTTTATTCTTAGGTCCTCTGAGCTGTCCTGTTGCCACTTTACCTTGATGTGCAGCATAGTGTGTAGACAGGTCAGTGGGAGCATCTTCAAGGATTTAGAGAGATTGGACTGTTTCCTCCCAGCCTGACCCTAGAGCAGAGCTGGGGCAGGCACTCATCCTGGGCTATAACTGAGTGAAGTCATTGTGCTCATTGAAGCTTTTCTGATTTTGGAAATAGTGGGAAGCGGTGTTTATGGTTCTGTGGAGGAGGCATGCACATGGGAACAAATCACTTTTTGGAACCAGAAATATGCATTGCAAAGTCAAAGGGCCAGAAGTAGGAAAAGGCATTGGAAGCAGTAGTACAAGCAGGGTTACAAGTGGGAATCAATAAAGTCCAAGGGGACACCTGAGAACTATGGTGCAGGGTTAGGCTGTAGGATACCAGTACTGTTGTAAACAATAGCATATTAAAATTAAAATAGCTTTACATGCAAGACATGGCCTGATAGCCATAAGTAGAAAACAGTTTACTTATATGAACAGCTGGGAAGGTTAGTCCTGCTATCTAAAGTATTTTGAATTGCCTTTCACTGAAGAACTCCCCCTGACTTCTTCATTTAATGCCCAGATCCCAGAGGCAGTGCACAGAAAAGGGGTTCTCCTAGGACACCAATCTGTTGTGAAAGATATGGGTCATATCCCTAAGGTTTGCTCAAAGAGACTCAGTCCAGATAGAGCAAAACTGCTCTTCAGAACTTATGATTACTTACTCTGAGCCGTTGGGAAAAAACAAAACAAAACAAAAAAATTTTCTTGCATGAGACCAAGGAATCTGCCCAAGCCACTTGAGAGAGTGAGTGAGATGACAGGACAGGGCCTATTCTTTATCTTTAGGAGGAATCATCAACATGGACTCTTTTGAGAGGTAGGGAGCAGATTAGAAGGAAGCCTAATCAGAAAGATCTTCTCAACCCAGGTGCCAGACTCTGGTGAGAGCACGCTATATCTAGCCAGTTACAGACCCCCAACCATGCCTGACCATCTTCCTACCATATAACCTTGCCTTTTCTGCACCCATCAAAACACTGTTGGAGACCAAAGCTGGTAGGAGCCTCAGTTCCGGAACTCCTGCCCTGTGACCATGCTTCTCTGAGTAATGAGATCCTGATATCTAGCCAGATCCAAACTACCAATCATGTTTCCTTTTGTTTGTTTATTTCTTTTGTTTTCCTTTGGAGGGAAGAGCTATTGGAATTAAGTGAATTGCCCAGGGTCACGCCGCTGGTAAATATCTGAGGCTGGATTTGAATTCAGGTTCACCAATCATGTTTCACAGTGGTCATCTTCCTGCCTTGTCACAGGGCCGCACCTTGGAATATAAATAAAATCAACAGTTCTACAAAAAAATATGCCAATCCACTGTCCTATGGCTCTAACCACCATCTTTGTGACCTCCTAGACCAAAGTACCCCATGAGAGTACAAGCATCCAGAGGGCAAAGGAATGTTTTTCTTTTATATTTGTATCTCAGACAACATGAAAGAGTGGAGGAAAAAAATTGACTCTTTAATCAGAAAACTGAGGCTCAAATCCCAGTTGTATGATGTTGGGTAAATCCTCTCTGGGACTCAGTTTCCTTATTTGTAAAATGAAAGGGGTTGAGCTAGATGACCTTCAAGGTCCTTTCTAGGCTGCCTGTCATCTCACATTTTAGATGCATCTTTGAAGTTAAAAAGATCTAGGTTCCAGTCCCACCACTGACACAGACTTGGTTGTATGATCCTGACTTCTCAGTGCTCTAGGAAATATTGCAAGTTACAGAGAGAGTGCTTACCTGCATTGGTGGAGGGAATTTCCTCACTCAGGAGTTCTATATACAAATGAAATAACAGGTCCAATACTTATCTATAGTGTTAATAATAATATGATAACACTGATAATTATTATAAGTGTGTTACATATAATATATAGTAAATAATATATATAGTATAGCATATATTGTATAATTATTATATCTAATGTAATAATAATTAATATATTATATATACCCTATATCACGATTACAATGAGTAATTGCCACAAGAAATTATAGGAGGGTTATTCTTTTTTTTTTAAACAAATGCTTTATTAACTTCTGTTTTACATCATTCATTTCCACCAGATTTTGAGTTACAATCATTTCCCCCCCGTTATTCCCCTACCCAGCCTCCCAGAATAGCAGTCCCACAAGATATCACTTCCTCCAATCTGCTCTCTCCCATACCTTCTCCCATACCCCCTTCGACTTTTCCATTAGATGAAGGTGAATCTTTGTGTCCCAATGCCTGCACATCTTATCTCCCAATTATAAGCAAAAGAGTATTAATAATAGTATCTATATATATTTGAAACATTTAATGTTAAGACCTCGAATTTCAGATCCATTTCCTTCCTCCCTTGTCACCCATTCCCTCTGGGGAGATAAGTAATTCAGTATATGTTGTACATGTCTAGCTATGCAAAACATTATCATAGTAGATATATTGTACAAGGCTGCTTATAATTCCCTCCCACTCATCCCACCCCCCACCTGGTCCATTCCCTACATGATCCTGTCCCTTTTCTATAGTGGGTACTTCCAACCTCCCCTCCCCACAAGGATGCCCCCCCATCAATCATCCCTCCTCTCATGCCCCTTCCCCCTATTCTGCTGCAGGTTGAGATATCGAATTTAGTATGTATGTCATTCTCTCCCTGAACCAAATTCAATGAAAATGTGGTTTTGCCTTTTTTTCCCTTCCTATTCTCCCTCTCCCTTGTAACCACTTCCCCTTGCTTCTTCTACATGAGATAGTTTACCCTACCCTGTCTTTCCCCATCTCCTCTTGCCACTTTCCTCTCTCACCTCATAATTTCATCCCTTGAGTATTCTCCCTTCCCAACAAATTCAACCTATGCCCTCTATCCGTAACCATATACACACACATTCACATATGTATTCATATGACCACACACCCTTCTTCCATTATTTTCATAGTGAGAAAGATATCATCAGTCACAGTTATTGCTTTTCCATATAGGAATGTAAATAGTTCAACTTTGATAAGTTCCTTTTGATTTCTTTTCCCTGATTACCTTGTCAGGCATCTCTTGCTTCTTGTGTCTGGATGTCAAATTTTCTATTCAATTCTAGTTTTTTCCTCAAGAATGCTTGAAAGTCCTCTATTCCACTGAATGACCATATTTTCCCCTGAAACAAAATACTCAGTTTTGCTGGGTAGGTGACCCTTGGGTTCATTCCCAGTTCTTTTGCCCTCTGGAATATCATATTCCATGCCCTTTGATCCCTCAGTGTAGAAGCTGCCAGGTCCTGGGCTATTCTGATTGTGTTTCCACAATATTGAAATTGTTTCTTCCTGGCTGCTTGGAGTATTTTCTCCTTGATCTGGGGATTCTGGAACCTGGCTATAATATTCCTGGGAGTTTTCTTTTTGGGATCTTTTTCAGGAGGTGATCTGTGGATTCTTTCAACCTCTATTTGCCCTCTGGATCTAAAACATCAGGGCAATTTTCCTTGAGAATTTCTTGAAGGGTGATTTCTAGGTTCTTTCTTTGATCATGGCTTTCAGGTAGTCCAATAATTTTTAAATTGTCTCTCGTGGATCTATTTTCCAGGTCAGTGGTTTTTCCCATGAGATATTTCACATTGCCTTCTAATCTTTCATTTGGATCTGCTTAACAGCATCTTGATTTCTCATAAAGTCATTAGCTTCCATTTGCTCCAGTCTAACTCTGAAGGAATGAATCTCCTCAGTGAACTTTTGAGATTCTTTTTCCATCTGGCAAATTCGACTTTTTAAGGCATTCTTCTCCTCATTGGCCTTTTGGGCCTCCTTTGCCATTTGAGTTAGTCTATTTTTTAAGGTGTTGTTTTCCTCAGTCAGGCTGTTGACCCTCATTTCATACTTTTCCTGCATCCTTCTCATTTCTCTTTCCAATTTTTCCTGCACTTCTCTTATTTGATTTTTAAAGTCCTTCTTAAGGTCCTCTATGGCCTGCAACCCGCTCATGGTTTCCCCTGGGGCTTTTGGAGCATGACTTCTGACCTCACAGTCCTTTTCCTGCTCTATGCCCCCAAAATAGGAGTCTAGGGTTGCATTTTTCTGTTTCCTTTGCCTTGGCATGTTGCCACTTAATTACTTGACTTTTGGGCTTGTTGCCACACTATGGCTTTAAGGCCAGATAGAGGAATTTTCATCCCAAATGTGTGGGGGGCAACTTCCGTTTCTGGCAAGCTGTAAACCCACCCACGACTTCCACCCCAGATCACAATCCAGATCCAGGGAGGTTAAAGCAAAAGCGATTACCCCCCAAGACTGATCGCTGGATCTCCCTACAATTAATTGCAGGCCAAGAGCTGGAGCTGCCTCTGAAAACTACAAAATGGCGTGTCTCCTCAGTGGCTTCTAGCCCCCAGGGGAGGGAGCCGACGCATTCCCCCAAATACAGGTCTCAAAGTCCATAGGACACTAACCTCTTACTTTGTCCTAGGCATGTCTATGTGGATAATTCTGGAGTCGCCACAGCTGCTGGTGTTCTGGGGTTCCTCCAGCTGGCTGCTGGCCCTGACACCCTGGGGCTGAAACCTCAGCTCACACGGACCTGGGCTCGGCTCGGCTCCTGCGCTCTGCACGCTGCTGGCTCCCAGACCACTGCGCTGGTCCTTCCTGCAGGGCTGTCCTCAGCAGGAGATTAGCTTCTCTGTGTCGTTCTGTGGGTGCTGGGGCTCCAGACGTTGTTCAGAGTCCCCTTTTACATAGTTTGGGGGGAATCTGGGAGCAGAGTGGCCTGGATGAGCTGTTTCTACTCTGCCATCTTGGCTCCGCCCCCGAGGGTTATTCTTAAGAAGTCCAAATTAAGTGTTCAATAGAGATAATTCAAGGAAATGATGGAGACTGCAACAGATTACTATAGCATGAAAAAAGTTAGCACCTTCCACCTCCCTAGCAAGACATAGCGAGAGCTGGGTGACAAGTAGACACCAAGGGTGGTTATGCAGCCTTGTAAAGGGCTTGGCAAGCCCTCACACCAGAGGTGCTAGTCCTTCATGAACCATCCACACCACCTATGGCTCTAAGAAGCTATAACAAGTTCAGTGGCCATGCCCCAATAAAGCTGTTTTGGAAGACGGGCTAAACCAGGCTGAGAGTAATTGACATGCCTCAAACCTGTTGAATCAGGAGGCTGTTTACCACAGGCATATGAAGACCCCTCTGCCAGAATATTGGCAGATGAAAATAATTTGTCCAGTGGTCATGAAGGTGGCTGAAACAAGTGCTGTGGGGCTATTAGACCTTGGTCAGACATCGAAGATGCCAAGGTCATCCACTACATCCTGGGCCACCACCAGTCATTCTGACTTTTGTTCTGCCACTGGACTTCTATGACGCTGGAAGGGGGAGTGAGGCTGACAGCTTGGTGCAATTCCACCTCACTTAAATCCAATTCAACCTGGAGTCACGACATTATCCCATGATCCCAAGAGAGTATCCATGATTATCCCATTGATTGGTCCTCTTCCAAAAACAAAGCACAAACAACAACAGGCAAGACATGACCTGATACGTCAGCAACTCACTATTTTTAATGAACTGACAAGTGACAAATCCCCATCCTACAAATAAAGACTTTTAGGACTTAAAAGCCATGCCTCTGATGCTTTATCATCCTGGAACTTTCTTCATCCCCTGTCCTTGTCCTGGAACAACAAACCATTCCTGCAGTTCTTCCCCCCCTCCCTGCACCCCGCCGCCAGAACATTCCATCACCAAGCCTGACCCTGCTCTCATTAACGAGTTTCTTTGGAGGCCTCCAAGATCAACCTTTATTCTCCTCCTGGTTCTGCTTCTAAGTTTCCTGTCTTCTAAACTGTGTCCCTAGGCAGCTAGGTGGCGAAGTGGTCTGGAGTCAGGACGACCCGAGTTCAAATTTGGCTTACTAGTTGTGGGACCCAGGGCAAGTCACTTAACCTTATTGCCTCAGTTCCTCATCTACAAAATGAGCTGGAGAAGGAAATGGTAAGCCACTCCAGCATCTCTGCTGAGAAAAGCCTAAATGAGGTCACAAAGAGTTGCATGTGGTTTAACAACAACAAACCAAGTCCCTGTGTATAAATTCATCTTCCCTTCCCTTCTTTAAACCTCTTTTTGTGTGTTTTCTTCTGCCATTAAAACGTAAGTCACTTAAGGGCTGGAATCACCTTTTCGTTTGTACTGTAGTACAATGCCTGGTGCATAGTAAATGCTTAATAATGCTTATTTCCTTCCTTTTTTCCTTTCTCTTGGGTTAAAAATTCCAGTCTACTGATGTTCACTTAAATTAGTAGAGGGAGTTTCCTTGTCTGGTAATTCCCCTTACCAATAAAAGCTCAAGTCCAGCTTCTATCCCTCCAGTAGAATGTAAGCTCCATGAAGGCAGGGACAATTTCATTAGGGAACCAAGTGGTATAGAGACAGGACCAGAGTGACGAGCTTGGGGTTGGAAAATTCTGCCTCAAACACTTGCTGTGTGACCCTGAACAAGTCATCTAACCTCTCTTGGCCTCAGAGTCCTGATCTGTAGAATAAGGGGGTTGTTTAGACTAGATAATCTTTTTCCAGTTAGCAAAAGGCTTTAATCCAATAAAGTGTAATACGCTTTGCAAACCTTACAGTGCTATGTAACTGTCAGTTGTTGTTGTTACTATTACTATCAGCCTACAACAGAGTGATGATTTCATTGCTTGAACCTTTTACTGTACTGCTGAACTCAAGTATTTATGTTTATAGAACAATTACAGGCATGTGCTGGTAAATGTTTAGCAACTGTGCTCTGGGGGGGAGGGGAGAATGCATACACATTCACTTTTTAAATTTAATCTGAATTAACACTTTCTTGAGTTACACTAATCAACAAAACAACAAATTAAGTCCTTATTTGGAGCTGATTTCCAAGCTGTAAATGCTGACACTGATAAATTAGTGATAGGCTCCTGCAAGCTGGTTAGAGCTGGCTCCAGCACAACCCTGCTTCTGGTTCTAGCGCTATGAACCACTGAATCCAGATATCTTGGGCACCTAGCAGAGTACCTATCACATGGAGAACACTTAATGAATATTTTTCATTCATTTACTAAGATATCATAGAGTTAGATATTCCATCGTTGGAAATTAATTCTTTGAGGTTAGGCATTGCTCTCTCTTTAGTTCTCTTTTAAAATATAAATGACCCTTGGGACAGTAAAAGACCAAAAGTTGCTACTCCTCTGAGGATATGCAGATTTATTAGATTCTCCTCTTGGTAAAAAAGAGTCACATGAGGGACTACTGGACAGCAATCGGGAAAGGGGTATAAGAGAAAAGAACACAGAAAATAGAAGTTAAGAAGCTCAAGACACACATTTGATTTGCTCATAATTTTACCTCACCCTATAGGTAATGTCTTATGTACTCAAATACATTGTTTTCCATAATTTTAGTAGCATGTCTCTTAACAAAAATGTTAATTACCACAAAATCCCATTTCCACTTCTGATACTTATGATCTCTGTACTTTGGGCAAATCGCATTATCTCCTTGTGTTTTGGCTTCCTTATCTCTAAATTGAGGGTTCTGAACAAGGTGGCCTTTAAGCATTTCTTTTAATAAGTCAGATTTGCCTTTTTGCATAGTTAACCTGCATACATGTGATTAGGCTGTTTGTGCATTAAAATGAATGTCTGGGGCCTTGCTTCTTCCATATCTGGGACAATGGACTACCTACCCTTCGTCCTTTAAGGAAAAGAGTGCATCTGAGTTGTGGGGACAGGGAGTAGCAGTTGTAGCCCACAGCCCTCAGCAGTGGACTCGAATCTTTCCCTGCCCAGAGCCCCTGGTAGCCATCACAAATGGGCAGGGAGAGTCAGGGTTTTCACTGCTAGCATTTGTGATGTTGGAGGTCATTATATTTGCCTGCTCAGAGGAGAGAGATAGGAGAAAGGCAGGATCTTATCACATCAGAGCAGCCTTGGAGGTTGGCTGTTCCCGGTGTATCTTCCTGTGTTTCTGTGGGAGTGTTTACTCTGCACTGGGAAGTATTGCCTTGGGTGAGGAAGAGGGGGAAGTGCTATCATATGTCAAACCATACTGCCAGGCTGTCTGAGGTATTATAGCATAAAGAACACTGAAGAGACTTGGCCCAGAATTGGCTTACAACATCAGTAAAGACTTTGTCCATTACAATACCTCTCCCTTAGGGCATGATGGTGTCAAAGAATATAGAAGAGGGATGCTCAAAGCCTTCTTCTCTCCACTCCTTTTCCAGCTTCTTTTTGGGTATGCCTTACCCTGTTGGATTGTAAGCTCCTTGAGGACAGGAATTGACTTTCTGTATTCGTATTGTTGTTCAGTCAAGACCCCATTTGGGGGTTTTCTTGGTAGAGATGCTGGAGTAATTTGCCATTTCCTTCTCCAATTCATTTTACAGATGAGAAAACTGAGGTGAACAGGGTTAAATGACTTGTCCAGGGTCACAGAGCTATTAAATTTCTGAGGTTAGATTTGAGGTCAGGAAGATGACTATTCCTGACTCCAGGCTTGACACTGTCTGTTGCACCATCTGGCTACCCCTAGTTCTTAGCACAAGGTCTGGCACATAGGAGGAGCTTAATAAATGTTTATTGATATTGACTATTGAAGTGTGACCCTTGGACACTAGCAGTGGGCTATACATCCCCACATTAGCCATTAGCAGTCTAAGGAGGCAGCAACTATTGCAAATCGTCCTCATGAGGGTTCTAGCTTCTAGCTCATCCAAGGGTATCTATAAATGCTATAGGGAGCACATGAATTTCTGGGTTAATGTTGCCTCATTACACTGCAATGAAAAAATCATTTGTGTTGACAGAAAAGGTAGCAAGAAAGACAGGTGAGGCCTCTCTGTGTTAGGGCAGGACTACAGGACCTGGTTACTTGTGTGTGTTCCTTTTGTTGTATTAGTTGTTTGTATGTGTATATATATATATATATATATATATATATATATATATATATATTGTATGTATATATATGTATATATTATATGTATATATTGTATGTATATATTGTATGTATATATATACACATATATATGTATTAGTTGTTTGTATGTGTATATATATATATATATATATATATATATATTATATATATATACACATTCCTGGAGTGATCATGTACTGTGTTGTAAGCTGCTGGAGGTCTTAGACACAGAGGGCACCTAAGGGATGGACAGTGGTAACTCCATGAGACAAAATTAATGACAGCTGCATCTATTAAAATATCTTCAAAACTGTTCCCTGTTTTCTAGAGCAGTTGTTTTTTTTAAAGAATTTTTGTTACATTTTGAATTTTGAGTTGTCTCCCTTTCTCCCTCCCAACTCCACATCAGTTAAGGCAAGCATTACACACACACACACACACACACACACACAGATATAGATATAACCATATAATATATACTTTCATATATCAGTTCTTTCTGTAGATGTAGATAGCACAGAGTAGGGATTCTTTACTTGAGATCTATGAATTTGTTTAGACAGATAGTTTGACAGACAGAAAGATAGACAGGCACACAGACACCAATAGATAGATAGATAGATAGATAGATAGATAGATAGATAGATAGATAAACTGTATTTCAAAACAATTTCCCCTTTCATCCTATGTATTTTATCTTACAGATTTAAAAACAGTATTATAGGCTTTACCAGACTTCTAAAGATGTCCACAGCACAAAAAGGTTAAGCATTTCTGCTTTAGGGTGTATTTATGTCAATCCACCCACTCAAAATCTCATTTAGTCCAATCCACTATGCTGCACAAAAATCCAAATCTGAGGCTCCCCTGCTCTGTTAAAGTTTCTGTTTTCCCCTTGAATTCAATCATGAATTAAAATGGAAAATATCCTGTACATTTTTCTCTAGTGCAGGCCTTTATCTAAAGGACCCAACCCAACCCAGGACCTAAGCCTAAATACTAGCCTCCAAAACTATGCCTTCAATTCTAAAACATAGCCCAGATCCAGACTCATACACCAGACTTGTTGCCGTTATAAGCTTCATCTCTCAGAACAGTTGCTAACACTAGGCCCAGTTTCCCTTCTCCAGGACATAAAAACCAATTGGTTTCACCCTCTGCCATTCAGAGACCTCTTGAGCTTGGGAGCCCCAGGCAAAAGGTCACATCCTTATTCCCATCCTATAGCAAACACATTCCCACTTCTTTCTCTCCTAATCACTATGCTGCAGAACCGCCCTATTAGCTCTCCCCATTCTCTCATTCTCATCCACTCCAGTCCTATCCATCCCGGAGCACAATCCAGCGCCCTCATCCTCTAGTATTCATGCCTTGCCAAACACCAACCTGGGATTATCCTCCAGATTTTCCCATTTTACTCCTACTCAGTGTCTTTGAATGGGGCTGGATAAAGTTCAAACTGCGCTAACTAGGTCTACAACAACATTTTGCTACTGATCTAAACCTTTCTCTTCTCAAACCACCCACACCACCTCTCTTCCCTCTCACTTTTTTACAGAGAACCTTGACTCATACTTTCAGTAGGAGAAAATAGATCTTTCCTACTCTATACCTAAAACCCCCTTGGTGTTATGCCCCACTCTCTCTTCCTTTGCTTCTCTTTGATGAAGAGGGAGTCCTTCTTGAGAAATCCAAATTCTCTACTTGACAGTATCTTCTCCCATCTCCTCTGGCAACCTGCCCTGCCAAGAATACTTGCTATCTCTAATCTTCCATCTCTCCTGATATAGTAACTCCTTTCCTGATGTCTATGAAAATGTCAATGTTTTCCTCATCCTTAAAAACAAACAAAAACAGGGCAGCTAGGCGGTACAGTGGCTAGAGCACTGGTCCTGGAGTCAGGAGGACCTGAGTTCAGCTCTGAACTTAGACATTTACTAGCTGGGTGATCCTGGGCAAGTCACTTAATTCTAATTGCCTCCAAAAAACCTCAAATCTTCACCTGACTCAATGACCTTGAGTAATTGAGTAATTTCAATTACCTCAAGTAATTGTCCTAAATTTCTCCTCCTTTTCACAGTCAAACTTCTAGAAAAAGTCCCCTTTATTTGTTCTCCTCTGATGTCTGGCTTTCTGACCTCATCTCTCAAATAAAGCTGTTCTCTCTAAAGTTTGCAATGATTTCTTAATTGCCAAATTTGATACCATCAATCCTCATCCTTCTTGACTTCATCATAGCCTTTGATATTCTAAAACATCCTGTCCTCCTGAGTGTTCTATCTCCTCTGATTTTTATGGTAGTATTATCTCTTGGTTCTCCGTCTACCTGTCTGACTACTCCCATTCAATCTTTGCTGGACTGTCATCCATATCCCATCCACTAAGTGTAGGTGTCCTCCTAGTCTTTGTCCTGGACTCTCTTCTCCTTCCACACCCTCTCTATCATAGAGATCTCATCAGTCCCCATGGATTCAATTATTATTTCTATGTAGATGACTACCAGGTTCATCTTTCACTTGCACTCAAGTCCTTCAACATCTGGTTGCTTCTTCATTCTTGAAGAAGACCAAATGTTGGGGTCAAGATAGTGTGTGTCCAATTGTGGGGGATCAGACCAATACAACCTCTGAAGGACCTACCACACAGATCATCTGTCTGAACATTTGCAGTGGAGATGTCTCTAAATTTGCACGTCTCACATTTCTTTTGAGCTACTGAGATTCGGCTTTGCTCATAGAGCACAGAGTGTGAGTGCACCATGCTGGGAGGGCCTTTGCCCGTGTCTCCCATGTCATGCAACTGACTCCAAAATTCTTCAGAGAAAACCTTGAAAGTGTCTTTGTATCGCTTTTTTTCTGACCTTTGTGTAAGTGCTTGCCTTGTGTAAGTTCTCCCTAAAATAGTCTTTTGGGCAAGCATATGTTTGGCATTAGAACAACTTGGCTAGCCCATCAGAGTTGTACTCTATGGAGTAGAGTTGGAATGCTTGACTGTTCAGCTTGAGAAAGGACCTCACTGTCCAGTAGCTTATTTTTCCATGTGATGTTCAGAATCTTCCTAAGACAATTCAAACTGAAGCGATTCAGTTTCCTTGCATGACTTAGGACTAGGTCAAGGAGTCTTGAATGCCAAACTGAAGGGTTTAAATTTGAGCCTGTTGGTAGTGGGCAGCTAGTGTAGAGTCTTGACTGCTAAGGAATGTGACATAGTAAGTGGTACAGTTTAGGAGAGTAATCTGGCAGAGCTCTTGGGCCTTCTGATGCTTCTCGTGAAACACCTGGGAAATTCCTTCCTAGGAGTATTAGGGAGGTCCTGCCTACATCATCTACCTACTGCCAACTGGTCATTTCTAATTTGGGCACCATAGATACCTCAAACTCATCAGATCCAAAGTATAACTCATTATTTTCCCCCTCCCTATTCCATCCCTCTTTCTAACTTCCCTCTTTCTGTCAAGGGTACTACCATCTTCCCAGTTGTTCCCACTTACAGCCTCCAAGTCACCCTAACTCTTCTTCACTCTCTAGTTCCACCCTTTAATTTAATCAGTTGACAAGTCTTGTCAATTCTTCTATCACATTTGTTCTCTTCTCTCCTCTTAGGCCACAATTATCCCAGCTCAGGTTCTCATGACCTCTTGATATTTCAATAGCTGTTTTAACCCATCCTGCACATAGCAGTGAAATTAATATTCCTAAAGTACAGATTTGGCTGTGTTGCTCTTTTGTTAAAAAAATAAAACAAATAAACAAACAAAAAAAAAACTCCAGAGTCTTCATATTGTCTTGAGGATAAAATATAAATTCCTTTGTTTGGAATTTAGAGCCCTTCCCAACCTGACTGCTGCCTACCTTTCCAACATCATGACACAGTAATTCCCTTCATACACTCTTGATTCTGGTCAGTGGTCCCCTTGCTGTTTCTGGTACAGATGTCCCATCTCCAGTGTCTTTGCTGCCCCTGGGCTTAGAGGTATCTAGGCAGCACAGTGAGTAGAGCTAGGCTGGGCCTAGAGTCAGCAAGACCTGAGTTCAAATCTGGTCTCAATTAATTACTAGCTGTGTGACTTTAGGCAAGTCACAATCTCTATTTACCTTAGTTTCCTCAAATTGTAAAATGAACATAATAATATCATCTACTTGCCAGGACTGTTGTGAGGATCGGATGAAATAATACGTGTAAAATGCTAAGCATAGAATCTGGCACATAGTAGGAGTTTCATAATGCTCGTTTCCTTTCTCAGATAAAGGTCTCTCATCTCAAATATACAAAGAATTTTGTAAAATCTACAAGAATATGAGTCATTTCCCAATTGATAAATGGTCAAAAAATATAAGTTTTTAAATAAAGAAATCAAAATAATGAATTGTCATATAAAAAAGCTCTAAATCAGGCTAAATCTTCCTGGTTTTGCACATGTCATACTCCACGAGTAGAGTACACTTTCACTTTATCTCCTCCCCTTAAAATCCCTAATCTTTTTCAAAAACCAGTTCAACTATTGCTTTTTGTGTGGGATCTTCCCTGATCTACCTATGTGCTCATGCCCTCTCCTGAATTTAATTTGTATTTACTGTATTTTTATTTCAAATGTACTGATATGTATACATGTTGTTTCCTTCGGTAGAATATAAGCTTCGTGAGATCAGGGACTGGTTTTCTTTTTTGTTTTTTTCTTCTTGGGGGCTGGCACTATGCCTAGCACATGGTAGATGTTTAATAAATATTTGTGGAAAATTGTCGATTTCAGAACTTTCCTGGGATGGCAAGGGGAGGGGGAGATTAACAGGTAGTATTTTTTGGAGATCATCCAGTCCATCCCCCTGCCTCTGGCCAGGGCATCAACTGAACCCATGAAGTACATTGCCAAAAATAATGGGTGATTGAAATTTAATTGCTTGAACACTGGGCTTTATGATTCTTTTCTGTATTAACTTTGCACACCTTAAATAGATGACTTGCAAAGTATCCATCAAATCTCTCATTTGTCAATACAAAGCAAAACAGAGTAACATAAATCACAAAGCAATTATGAGAAATACTGCAGGGGCATTGTATGTTTCAAGGGCAGGATCTGGGCTTTCTGTTCTCTTGCCTTCCTCTACAGAGCCTAGTACCAGATGGAGCCTTTAGCCCTGGGTAAATACCTATGGATCCTTGATCTTTCACTATCACCAAAAAAATGACATTCTTTATGAAATTTTGACAAAGAGCAAGGGCCTCCATAAATTTTGCCAGAGCAAAAGGCAACAGGAAGAAGAGGAGGAAACTGAGTAGCAAAAAAATAGACAAACAAAAAAAACCCCACCCTGAAACAAACAAGCCAAAACATCCCCAAAACACAAATAAAAAAATGTCTAGAAGCTACTTCTTTGACAAAGGTGGGAATAAATGCTGATTCATTGAAAGTCCAAATCCTCCCCTCTTGTCTTTCCTTTCTCTCCTGCTCATGAATTTGGGCTAGAAGAGACCTCAAAAACCATCCGGTCCATCTACACCCCTGTTTCATGGATGTGATAACTGAATTCCATAGAAATTAAGTGTCCAAGGTCACACACATAGTAGGTGTAAGAGGAAGAATATGAATCCAGGGTCTCTGATACCGAAGTAGGATACTATCACCTTCCCTTCTTCCTCTTCCTCTTCCTTTTCCTTCAGAAAAGACAGAACCCCTCAAATCATATATCAAATCTCCCAAACTAATTTATGTCCATTTTTTTTCATTTTCTTCTCTAAAGTTTTTCCATTGCTATTTCATTGAGGTCACTCTCTTGGAGGGGGTGGAGAAAGCATTTGTAATTTGTACAATACCTATTATGTGCCAGGTAATGTGCTAAGATAGATATGTAAATCTCATATATATATATATATATACATATATATAAATCTCATTTGATCCTTATAACAATCCTACAAGGTAGGTGCTATTATTATCACCCCATTTTATAGTTGAGCAAAACAGATTTAAGTGACTTGCTAGGGTCACATAGCTAATACTTTTCTGAGGGAGGATTTGAACTCAGGCTGTGCTGACTCCAGGCCCAATACTCTTGTTGTTGTTTGTCCTTTTTTCTCAAAGAGGACCATGACATCAGGAAGGTGATGCCATAACTTACAAGTGAATTGGATTTAAGTGAGGCAGGGCTGTGCAAAGTCACTGGCCTCACTTCCCCCTCCGGAGTCATATGGGTCCAATCCATTGAGTCACCATCTCCAGAGACAGAGACAATTGCTATTTAGAAATATTTTCTTCCAAGAATACAGTCCTTGGTTCACATGTGGGGATATGGAAGCATGGCTAATTGTTCAGCAGGAATATCTCTACACCTTGTGCATTATATGGTTTGTGCTACGACCATGAGTTCCACTTACTGTTTTTAAAAGTTTTTAATTGAAAAAAAATTATGAGTTTCATTTATTTGTGAGCATATTTGCTTTGACTTATGTCCATATGATGGGGTGCTTGGGTGCCTTGCTTGAACCCCAGTTTGTAAAATCACATTTCTCCCTAGCCTCAAACACTGTCTCAGGCAGTTTCTCTCTAGCTCAAGGGCAGCACACCCTAGCAAAACATTTACCTCTCTTCCTGTTACAGTGGCCAGCTGCCCCTATAGAATTTAGCAGTTTGACCCAGCTGTGTACTGGCTGAAGCAGCTGTGTACTGGGTCTTACCTATCATATGTATCCTAGACTCAGTCATATGTATACTCCCTAGCTCATTATATACATCCTGAGTCCCTGAGATACATATACTCCCATCATCCATCTTGTCAAATACAACATTGATGGGTGGCAGCTTGGTCAGCCATGTCCGCTAGCAGACTTAGTATATTTCAAGCCTAAAACCACAGCTCCATGCAGCCACTCCTTGGGCTATTTCCCAGTGAATTCTGGGCAATATACCTGTGCAATAGATATTAAAAGTGCATGTACCTTTAAGAACTGACCACTCTTTAACCACTCCCTAATCCCACCCTGACTCACCTACTCAGCATATTTTGGCATATGTTACACTCTAGTTTATCCTATATTAACTTTAACTGTACCCCCCTTAAGATTGCAGGCTCCCTAAGAATTCTTGCCCACTGGATAGCGTAACAATAAATCTTTGCCACCCTGAATTAGAGAATGCTTGAGTATATGAATTCATTTCAGACTGCTTTCCAAGGACTCTGATTATTGGGGTTCCTGGACTCCCTCATCCCTTGAACCATGTCAAAACCATAGCCCTGACCTCAGGAACTTTTTCTACACTTCCGTCCCTTGGGGGTAGGTCTGGTCCTGTCTCTATTACTTCCTACCTTGTGACTTTGACCCAATCAGTTCCTATTTCTGAATTTCCAGTTTCTCTATCAAAGGATAAGCTCTAAGAATTCTTCTAGCTCTAATGGCCTATGAATCTGACTTTGAGTGTTTGATGGAACCTCAGCTTCTTCTGGAAGAATGCTCCACACCTGTTTTTCCTTCAGTTCTTTTAATACCCCGCCATTTTTTTTTTTTGGAGGTGGGGGGGAATCCAGGAAATGTGATTTCCATGGTACAGGCATCTCCTAGGTAAAGAAAGTGCCCTCTAGAGATACAGATCAGATCAGCATGACTTTGCAATGTATAATTGTAGAGTTGCCAAAGGCACCGTGAAACTAAATACTTGGCCAGAGTGACAGAGACATCATATATCAGGAGTGGGACTTGAACTCAGGACTTACTGACTCCAAGGATAATTCTATTACTGTCTTTCCTTGGTACATTGTAGGTGTTTAATAAATGCTTGTTGATTGATTGAAGGCCCATGCAGCCTTGGAGGCTCTCCTTCTGTTATCTCTAATTCTTGCTTCATGACCAGCTCACCTCTTTCACTAAGTGATTTCTTTCTCAAAGACCAATTCACTCAGGAACTCATAGATTAGACAACAATGGCTCCCTGCCCTCCTAGTACAGAGTGAATATAAATAGTAAATAGTGACTGTTTCTCTTTTGACCAGCAACCCAGAAGCTCTTCCCCTCCTAATTGGATTTTTTTTTATTAAAGGAGCCATCCCTTGAGTCACTTCTTAAAGAAGGCTATTTGATGAATGGGCATTAAGTCACTTGAAGTGAGAACCTGAAAAGGCCTTAGCCTAAAAGGGCCAGGGTCTCCCATTGCATCCTGGATCATCTCCAGTTGTCCTGATGAATATCTGGCCACTGGACCCAGATGGCTCTGGAGGTGAAAGTGAGGCTGGTGACCTTGCACAGCCCTTCCTCACTTAAATCCAAGTCAACTGCAAGTCGTATCATCATTCCCTGATGTCATGGTACTCTTTGAGAACGAAGGACAAACACAACAACAACAACAACAACAACAACAACCTCTTTCACTGATAATACTGGTTGCTAATGATTCACCCTTGGCCATAGGCAATTGATTTCTTATATAGCCACATCACTTTTCATTTGCTTTGGTGTTACTTGTAAGTTATAATTCTATGAAGATGTTAATCACTGATGATGTCTTAAGCTGAGGACTATTTCTAAAAAATAAAAAAAACAGACACAAAGGCATCAGTCTCTAAGGTAGAATTTAGGGCACCATGACAGGCGGTGGAAAATTTTTTTGGGAGGGGAGTTTGCTTTCTAATGCCTCTCCAACTGTACTGTGTAGGTTAGATGTCTATTCAGTTTATATGTATGTTGTGACCTGACTGAGCCTCCCACATCAGGAAAGGAAAAGAAAATCATTTTCAAAGACTAGAAGTACATTGAGGTCCCTGGAACAAGAGCTGGCACCACCCTCCTTCTCTCCTCCAGCCCCCTCCCCTTCCCATCTTGAGGCTCTCTGCTCTAGCCAGTAAAATTAGACGTGTCTATTTTCAAAGAGCCATCTGGACAGTGGGAGGAGAGAAAGAGACCACCACTCCCCCTGGAAAATAATTTATGGGTCTTTGTGATGTTTCTCTCTCTACAGGGTTTCTCTTTCAGATTTAGGGGGAAATACAATCAGGGAGAGAAAAAGGCATCCTGTTGGGAGGCCAGGATGTCTGTAACTGTGGGGGGCCAGACATTAAGGCCCCTAAATAATAATAGCTGACATGTATGTGGTACCTTAAAGTTTTCAAGGGGATTTGCACACATTATCTCATTAGAAGCACACAACAAACCTGGGGGTAGCACTGCAGATATTATTAATATCATCATGTCATTTTTTACATGTCAGGAAACAAAAGATAAGTGATTTGTTGATGGTCCCACCAGCTAGAAAGCACTGTGGGTAGGACTTGAACTCATCAACTCCTGACTCCAATTCTTATTGATTGGTTCCCTGTTGTAAGTTGAGTCCTTATGCCTAATGATTATGCCTCACTGCTTCTCAATGTAAAGAAATTTATATTTTATTGTGTATGGCTAGAAGACACAGACACAATAAGTCTCCAAAGAACTAAAAATGCAGAGGACAATGGCAAAGCTAATAGACGTGAGCATTTTATAATGTACAACTGATAAAAAAATTCCAGCTTCTCTCTTTTTTATTTTATTAATTTTTATTTTTAGTTCTGAATTCTCTTCCTCCTTCTAGCCCCTCCTTCACCCATTGAGAAGGCAAGAAATACAATACTCATTATACTTATGAAGCCATGCAGAACATATTTCCATACAATGAGGAATTTGAAGTAAGGCTATAGCAAAAGATGTCATCAGAGAAATGTATGATAGGGAAAGAATATAGGCTGTTCACAAAGCATGGGGAAGGGATGACGGATAGACAGCCCAAGTACCTCAATGCTATGCTTTGGACGTCAGGAGAAAGAGAGGAAGGCCTCTAGGCCATTGGGTGGGCCCATTGGAAGGGCATGCACAAGAGTGACCGAGTGATAGATGGGCATGGAGAGGTTGTGATGTGCATCGTTGAAAGGAACATTCCCAATTGATGATTCTGTTTCAGTATTGAGTACATCCAGTTCTGCTATAACCCTTGTTTTGAAAATGCAAATTTGTTCCAGTGCTATTGCTGTATTAGGGAACAATTTGAGCATAAAGTGAATTCCATGTTTGCTTATGTGTTATTTTGTCTGTGAGAAAGCCTAAGTGAACACAGAAAACTGTATCTGGATTAACTGGGCTGTGTAGAAATACACAAAAATGCACAAACATAAACACCCCGAACACCTACCAACTACCTCAGTTTACTGTATGTGTGTTACCTTATAAGGTTGTGTTTTGCTGTTTACAGCATTTCTGAACATACATATATATACATTTACATATACATGATACACATGCATGTACATACAAATATACACACATACCAAACACATACCTGTAATACATACATACACACAAACACATGCATACCTAGATATGCATTGCAACACACATACATGCACAAACACACACATATGAGTATCCATATACATGCACACAATGCAACACACATAAATACACATGAATATGTACATATACATACATGCACATGCACACTTATACATACTTATTCAACATCCCAGTTCAAAGACTCCAAGCAGTGCATACAAAAGGAAAGTTTTAAGCACTGAGGAGAAAATTGAAAGAATAAAGTATTTTGGAAAACTGAGAGAACATGTGGTATCAACTCTTCAGCAACACGCACGCAGGATTCCACATTGCAGATCATCAGAGACAACACCCTGAAAACAAAAGAAAACTCATGGCTGAAAGGAACTGGTTGGTGCAGTGTATAGAATACTGGAGTCTGGAATCAGGAAGACCCAAGCTTAAATGGGACTTCTAACTTCAGACACAGACTAGCTGTGTGACCTTGGGCAAGTCAGTTAACCACTATTTGCCTCAGTTTCCTCAAGTGTGGTGAGGACCAAATGATAGTATGGTTGTAAAAGTCTTAGCATAGTACCTGGAATATGGTAGGTTCTTAATAAATGCTAATTCTAGCCCTCTCCCCCTTCTCCCACAACAGTGTTGTGTTGCTAACCCTGTCTTCCCCATAAGTCCTATGGTTTTTATTGTACCATTTTGCATTGTGGTGATTTTTAGGAACACATTACAGAAGAAATGACTTTTGAGCTTTCTTTCCAAGTTGGACCTAGTTGGATGATAATTTAACTCAGTTCAATTCAACAAACATTTATTAAGTATCTACTGTATACAAGACATTCTGCTAAATGCTGAGAATTAGAGATAGACATGATAGAAAATGTGTTTACAAGTTTACAATCAAATGGTGGGGGATAGGGGTGGCTAGGTGGCTCAGTGAATAGATCACTGGCCCTGGAGACAGGAGGACTTGAGTTCAAATGTGACCTCAGACACTTAACACACACACACACACACACACACAAAACTAGCCATGTGACCTTGGGCAAGTCACTTAACACCAATTCCCTACCTTCTCCCCTCCAAAAAGAGCAAACATTAAAAATAAATGGTCGGGGATAAGGGAAAAGTAAGACAGAAGAAGATAATGGTGGAAGGGAGAGTGAGGCAATAGCTCATATTTTTAGAGTACTTTAATTATAAATAATAATGATTAAATAGCATTAAATAGCACTTTACATATATTATCTCACAGAATCCCTGTGAGGAAGGTGTTATTCTTATCCCCACTTTACAGATGAAGTAACTGAGGCTAAGAAAGGTCAAGGATTTGCTTAGGATCACACAACTTTCTGAGGCACAGTTTAAATTGAGATATTTTTGACTCCAGGCCCAGCACTGCAACCACTGCACCACCCATAAAGACACATTTTTGCCATCAAGGCATATTCATATGTATGTACATGGAAAACTCTGATACAGGGAGGAAGTTTTTTGTAATGGATATTTTATAGGATTTAGAGCCCAGCAAGGTAAAGATTTAAATTCTCCCTCTACCTCAGTTTCCTTATCAGTAAAACAGGAATAAAGTATATGAATTCCTACCTCACAGGGTTCTTGCAAGACTGAAATAAAATAATATAAAATATAAAATAATATGTAAAATAATAATATATAAATTTGTAAACTATAAAATAATAATAGTAATAATTGTTATATATATATATTTTTAAACAAGGCAAATCAGATTTTAAGGCAGAATTTAAATAAGGCAGATCAAGGTCAAGGGATAGTTGTTTGTAAAGAAAACTCCACTTTCTAGAAGAACAGAAACACAGATGGGGTCCCCAGATGCCCATCACCACATCCTTCCCTGATCTTACTGGTCACCCTGGCCCCAGACCACTATTTTTCTGTCCTTCTTGGAATTATCACCACCTTTATTCTATTTATTCTCAATATAACTAATATTATACCCTCAAAATTGGAACCATAGAACTTCCAGATTTGGCAGGGGTTCTTGAACTCATTTAGCTCATCTTCTCCCAGAATGGGCATCTCCCCTACAATATCCAGGACAAGTAGTTACCCAGTTTCTGCTTGATGACCTATGTGGAAGGGATCTCTTCACCTATCGACAAGCCTTATTTCATTGTTGGATAGCTAATTGCTGAAAAGTTCTTCCTTATATTGACCAATGATCTGCAGTTTTGTGAATTTCTAGGTTTTAATGTTAAGTTTTCAAAAAATGAGGCCAAGTCGAGAATTCCTCTGGGCCAACTTAAATGAACAGATGAAACAGCTGTAATCAATAAAATAAGCAATAATAAGCAAATGGTGCTGACAAAGTAACCAAAAATAGTAGATTCTTTTAAGAAGTTTAAAAATGATCCCTTGTAATTTTTTTCAAACTACTAATTAACTGGCCACATTTTCTTTCTTTATGGATAGTCTATAGGGGTTGTTTGCCCCTCATTTTTAAAGACCCATTCTATGTGATGTTTTGACTCATGCATGAATTGGATTTAAGTGAGGCAGAGTTGCACAAAATCCTTAGCCTCACTCTCTTTTCCTGAGTCATTGAAGTCCAGTGGCAACACAAAAGTTAAAATAACTGTTAAAAAAGTTAAAATAAAATAAAAATGTTAAAACTGGAGATGGCCAGGGCTGCAGTCTGACCAAGCTCCAAGCACTACATAGCTCCTACTTCAGCTGCTTTCACAGCCATTGGAACAAATATTTTTCTGCCCAATTCTACTTGGGGAAATCTTCACATGCTTGGGGTAGATACCCCCCTCTCCAACTCACCAATGGATTTGACGTCCTTAGGTTACCCTCAACCTGTTTTAGACCATCTGCTGAGATGTTTTAATGGGGTGTGTCCTCTATGAATAAAACTGCTTCTCAAAACTCCAGGTGAGAGTTGGGTGAATCAGGTGTATCCTAAAGGTAGAAAGCATCCTGAAAAAAAAAAAAAAAACTCAGCCAGACCTCACACCAGATGGGCTAATCTTACATGAACATCCCATACATTCCATGGTCTATAGGTAAACCTCATCCCAATGATTGTAAATCATAAAGTGGGGATCTGAATTAATGAAATTTAACCATATGGACCAGAACTCTAAAGAACAATGAGATGAATGATATAAGTGAAGGCCCAGAGATCAGGCAGGCATGTCCATATGGAATAGCTTTAGACCTTTCTGACATCATAGAGGCTTTGAAGGCCTGGGGATTGGGAGACCTAGGTTCCAGATCTGACATTAAGTAGCTCCATGGCATTGATCAAGTGATCTCTAATCTCTTCTGGCCTCTGTTTCTTCACTTGCAAAGTGAGAGGTTTGTATTATATAACATTCCATTTTCTTTGCTACCAATGATCAATTAATTGTTAAGTACATTGGCCTCTCAACACTTTTTGACATCACTGAGCATCTCCTCCTCTTGGATACTCTCTCTTCCATGGATTTCTGTGATACTTCTGTCGCCTGGTTCTCTTTCCACTAGTCTGATCATTCCTTCTCAGTCTGCTTTGCTGGATCCTCATGTGTAGGCATGCCTCAGGGTTCTGTCCTGTACCCTCTCTTCTTTTCTCTCTGTACTCAGTGGTATCATCAGCTCTCATGGACTCAACCATAATCTCTAAGCAGATGACCATAGAATTTATATTTTTATACCAAATTTCTTCCCTAAGCTCCCCTAGCTCTTCACCAAGTCCCCGCTCACCATTTCTACCTATGTGTCCCATAGGCATAGCAAGCTCAATACATCTCAGTGACACAGTGGAAGGAGGAGGCATGGGTCAGAGGAGATGAGTCCAAGTCCCTCCTTTGTCATTTATAAGCTGGAAGACCTTGGAAAAGTTACTTAACTTCTGTGAGACTCAGTTTCTTCACCTGTAAAATGAGTGGACTAGATGGTGTTCTAGTTCTAAATCTATGACTCTATGACCATCATACTTGTTCGAAAACCCTCTTCCTGCCTTCTTATATCTCCGTTAAAAGTACTACTAACCTCTTAATCACTGAGGAGATCCTTCACTCTTCCTCTACTGACTCTCTTTCCCCAGATCCAATTAGTTTTCAAGTTGTATTCATTCTAACTCCACAATATCTTTCATATCCATCCCTCTCTTTAATTCCAGGGTCACCAGGCCTTGTTAGGGCCTCCTCACCTTTCTCCTGGATTATTTCAGTAGACACTTAATCACTCTCCCTCCTTCCAGTCTCTCTTTTCTCTAACCTATCCTCCACCTAGTTGCCAAAATGATATTCCTAAAGCAGATGCCTGACCATGTATGTGACTCCTTTACTCAAGAAGCCTCTGTGACTGTCTGTTGCTTCTAGGATAAAATACAGACTCCTCTGTTTGGCATTTAAAAACTCTCTGTACCATCTGGACCCTTCAGAGTGTTCTATATTCTGCTTTCCAGCCAAACTGGCCTATTTGTTATGCCTTGAGCACTCAATCTCCCATCTTTGTGCTTTGGCACAGTCTGTCCCCTGTGCCTTCAATGTTTTCCCTCTTCTGCTCTGTCTTTCAGAAGCCCAAGATTAAGTCCTGCTTTTGACTTGAGGCCCTCCCCCATCCTCCCCATTTGCTAGCTCTTGCCCCAATATTACTTTAAGTACTCACAAATTGAAAGGAATCATTAAATGGTGGCTTGAGAACAAGTCTTAGAATCAGAAACACCTGGGTTCAAGTCTGACTTCTGACACATGCTATGTGACCCTCTGCAAAGCAGTGTACTCAGTGTACTCTCAGTGTACTCAGACAACTCTCTAAGACTAGAAGTTGCAGAAATGATGATGATAGGCCTCGACAGAAGGAATTTCTTATGCCAGTGAAATCAGACCCAGTTATGTATGAAGACATATACGTCCTTTGTAGTTCGTGTGCATGATTTTCATCCCACGTCCACTCTCACCCCAAAAAGAACATAAGATTCCTTGAAGGTTAGGACTCCTCATTTTAGATTCTTTATTCTCAGTGTCCAGAACAATGTCTGGGACATAGTTGGCACTTAATAATTGCTGGTGGAACTGAATTTGGAAAAGAGCTGGGGGCTGTACTGGGCTGCAAGCTCAGTATTAGTCAGTGGTGGGATATCACGTCAGAGAAACACACCTTCTAGGAGTAAGATGATGATCCCATTGAACTCTGGTCTGGTCAGACCACATCTGGAGG
Source organism: Gymnobelideus leadbeateri (assembly GCA_011680675.1). Lineage (NCBI taxonomy): Eukaryota > Metazoa > Chordata > Mammalia > Diprotodontia > Petauridae > Gymnobelideus > Gymnobelideus leadbeateri. Next base: position 396,645 of record WOXC01008646.1, on the reverse strand, counting down.
ACTGTGTTCAGCTCCAAGCATCAAAATTTGTAAATGACTTTGATAAGCTGGAGAATGTCTGGAGGAGAGAAACCACCAGGGGACAGGGCTTTGAGTCTGTGTCTTATTATATGAGGATCATTTGAAGGAACTGTGAATATTTCACCCAGAGAAAAGATGGCTCTGAGAAGAAATGATAGCTTTCTCCAAACCCTTAAAGGCCTGCCACATGAAAGATGGATCATACCTGCTCTCTTTGGACCCAGAAGGGCAGATCTAGAAGCAACAGATAAAAATCAGAAAGAGGATTTCTTTGGAAAGATTTCTTAACAATTAGGGCCATACTCAAGTGCATTGGGATGAAAGCAGGCAGCAAGTTTGTCCTCCCTGGCAAACTTTCAGTACAGGTTAGATGATCATATATCAGTTAGATTATGGTAGGGATTCTTTGTGGGATATGGGTTGGATTAGATGTCCCCTGAGGTACCTTTTGTAATTCTGTGTTTCTCTTGTTTTGGGTAGAGAAAAAAATGACAATGACAGTGACAACAATGTTATTCCATCCAAATGGGGCTTCCCCTGGAGGTTCTCAAGGAAACTTTCTGACAAGGAAATACACACATGCACACTCACACATATTCACATATACAATACATATACACATACACACATACATATAAGTTGATTGTTGCCCTTCATTCTCGAAGAGGACAAAATGACATTACTATGTTAGAGTCAAATTTCAGTGTGTCCGACTATGGCTGATAAGACCAATATGAATTCAGAATGTTCTACCACAGATTGGGCACAAATAGTTTATGTGAACATTTTGGGTGGATTCCCTAAATTTGCACGTCTGTAATGGAAATGCAAATTTAAAGATCTTCCCTGCCCCTAGCTTAAGTGCACCTGGAGCCTGTGGTGGGAGGCTTGTTTTTCAGGAAAGCCCATACCTTGATACTTTGTGATTGGGCAGTGGGTCCAGAAGGTTGTTACATTCTCTGAGCCAGGAGAAGGCTATATAAACCTTGATGAGAGGCTTTGCTTTGGGGCTCACTTTGAGAAGTGTTGTGTGATTTGACCAGATGAGACTCTGGGAAGCTGTTGTTGAGAGCCCCCCGGCTTTGAAAACCCAGATGTTGATGCTTCCCTCTCTGGTAACTGTGATTTGGTATTGACATAATGGGTGGACAGTTTGGAAGCCTGTCTGTTTGATCTGTAAGTTCTGTAACTCTGAAGTTTGGGGTGCTGACCTTTTTCCCTGAACTAGGTAATGTGTGTTTGTTTGATTAAAGTAAGCTTGTTAACCCATTTTGAGTTGCTTTCCTTTTGAAAAGCAGATCTAAGAACCTGTGTTGGCAGCTACCCTGGGGATATTGGGGTGCTTGCCGCTACAACGTCCTGTGTTTCCTTTGAGCTGCCTCAATTCAGCTTTGCTCATAGAGCATGACGTGGGCACAGCATGCTGAGAGGTCCTGGGCCAGTGTCTACCATGTCACAAATCAGTTCCAAAGTTCTTAAGAGAGACCTTGATGGTGACCTTATATCACTTTTTCTGACCACCATGTGAGGGCTTGACCCATGTGAGTTCTCCATAAAATAGCCTTTTTGACAAGTGAACATTGGGCATTTGAACAATGTGGCCAGCCCATTGGAGTTGTGCTCTCTGCAGTAGAGTATGTATATGTATATGTAAGTGTATATGTATGTGTATGTGTATGTGTATGTATATGTGTGTATGTGTATACATATGTGTATGTATATGTGTACATGTGTATGTGTATATGTATATTGTATGTGTGTATATGTGTGTGTATATATGTATGTGTGCATGTATATGTATCTGTATGTATACACACATATATTCATTCATTAATTTAAGAGCATCATGGTTGCTAATCTCCTCCAGAGCTATCTGCGTTAGCTTGACTTAACTTGACTGCTGTCAAGTTGCTGGGCATTATTTGTGGGGGGGGGGTGTAGGGGTTAAATTGCAATTATCCCTTCCACATCTCGACTTTCTCCATTGGTTTCTCCATTGGTTATTGCTTGGCATAAGAAATAAAATGGGACTTTGGAGGGAGTTTTGTGGGACTTCCAGACAACACACAAAGGTCAACAGATGACACAGAAAAAGTTTAGAAACCCAGAAATGCATAAAATATATGTATAATATTATATAATATTAATGTACTTTATGTTTTAATACCATAATAATTCAAACTTCTTCTCTGGTATGAAAAGAGGGCCAAATTTTTTATATGGATTTTCTACATTGCAGGGGTTCCTTGCCCCCAACTCTTGCAATATGGAAGGATTAATTGTACTTGCACTATGGTCCAGTGTAAATAATAATAATTGTATCTGCAGTTGGATAACCCGAATTCAAATCACCTTTGTCACATACTACACACATGATAATTGGTCAGTTACTAAATCTCTCTGGGTCTCAGTTTCCTCATCAGTAAAACGAGGGTGTTGGATTTGATGACCTCTAAAGTATCATCCAGCTCTAAAATCTTGGGTCCCCTGATACTCTCCCCCGCAAGTAGCCTAAGCTTTTCAAATTATAGATACAGCTTTGAAAAAGTTTATATGAGGAAGAACTTTCTACTTTTCCCCACAGGGGACAAGACTTCTAAGAAAAGCAACGGGAAAATCCAAATAGAAACCCAATAACCAATCACTGCAGAGTATTGTTGGATGGGGTGAAAGGTTAGACTAAAAAACTTCATGACAATGTGACTCAGTGAAAATGATAACATTTGTGGAGTCAGGAGACATGAATGTGAGTTTCTGCTTGACTTCTTTCTAGTTTCATGGTCTTGGGAAAGTCTCTTCATTTTTGGGGCCTCAGTTTCCTCACATGTAAAAGGGGGCTAATAATTCTTTCTCCACCCTTTCCTCATGGGGAAATCATAATCTCTAAAGTGCTATGTGGGATTGAGTTGTTACTATTTCTTATTGTTTTGATTAGTTCCCAGTAGAATGTAAAGTCCCTGAGGGCTAGAGCTGTTTCATTTTTGTCTGTTCATTTTCTAGCTCCTAACACAGTTTGGCACATAGTAGGTGTTCATTGATTTTTTTTGTCATTGGTCTGCTCCAAGAGCTGGTGATTCTATGAGGATGATGTCAAATGACCATAGGACTCCGGGGCAATCCATGTTACAGGATTTAAAGTCCACTCCCAGCCCAGGGTCAGAATAAATGAAATGAAAAGAGCTATTCTGTGAAATTGGAGATGGTAATGAGAGATAGTGGATAAGAAGGGATTGTTTTTGTCTGTTGTTTTAGCACTTTTCTCTCTGCAATGCTGACCTTTTCCTGGGAGAGCCAGAGGGAGGCAGGTTTGAAGCTGTCTCTCCACTCAGCTAAATAGGGTAGAGGTTGGGGGAGGGGGGAGGGGGTATTTCTCAGCTTAGGGAAAGTGTCATTACAAACTGCCTAACCAGTTCCTCTGGAGGACCAGAGAGAAGTACACACACTATTCATAATTAATGGGCCTATTTCCTGTGCAAATCGGGAGGAATTCAGGAGAGATTAGCCCTTGTAATGGAGTTAAAGTCAAGCTCATTTGTTTGCAAAATTATTGAAAGTCAAAGTGGCTTCTTGCAGTTTCCTTTTAATGGTAGGAATGTGTATGTGTATTCTTGGTGACCCTGGAGGAGTGTGTATGTTGGGTATGTGTATATGTATGTGTGTGTGTATGTGTATGTGTATGTGTATGTGTATGTATATGTGTGTATGAGGGGGTATTGTGTAGGAGTGCCCACAGGCAGACTCTCTCTGTATTGGCCTGGACACAGGGCTGGACACCTGTGCAGAATGGGTGACCGATTGCCATACAATTATGACCAAGTGACCTGGGGGGTAGTCACATGTAGCCTATACATGTGTGTGATATTTACACACAAAAATTATCATCAGTCAGTCAATTGCAGTGTGAACTTCAGTTGTTTGTAGTTTGTCTTTATTTTCAAAGAGGACCAATGACATCAGGGAGGTGATAAGTAAGTAAATTGAACTTAAGTGAGGGAGGACTGTGCAAAGTCACTGGACTCACTTTCTCTTCTAGAGCTATCTGGTTCCAGTGGCCAGATATTCATCAGGATGACTGGAGATGGTCCAAGATGGAGTGAAGGTCTTTCCCAGGTCTCATTTTGTCTGAGGCAGTACCCATTCAATGCTTGAGATTAGGTGAGATATGAGGCAAAGAATGACCTAGTCAAAAAAAAAAAAAAAGCAACTTGAAAGGGGAAAACCCTCAGAGTTTCTGGCCAAAACAGAGTGTTATTTACACTCACTGTAAGCCATCAAAACCAAAATAATGACTAAGTGAGACTAGGGCTGGGACCTGTTATGAGAGTCAGAGTGATTTGGGTTTAAGGCATGGTCCTTGCAATCCAATAAATGTGTATTAAGCACCTACTATGTACCAGTCACTGGGCTAAGCCTAGGCATACATAATAAGAAACAGGAGCAACTCAAATCCACATAACATTTCAGAGATTGTGAAACATTTCCTTATGAGCAAAGGGTAGAGAAAGAATTATTAGCCTTCTTTTGCATGTGAGGAAACTGAGGTCCAAAGAATAAAGAGACTTTCCCAAGACCATGAAGTCTAGGCGTACAAGACTGCAAAAAGACAAATCTCTTGAGGAACTTACAGTCTAATTGAGGGAGACAATATACAAAAGAAGGCAGGAAAGAAGGTGGGATGGGTGGGGTGAGCTGTGAGTCCAGTTTCTACCCTCTATAAAGGAAGGCATTGGGAGGAGTTTGGTACTCCACTTTCCAGTCCTCCAATCAAAGAGGGAAAGAAGCTGAGGAACCCACATGTCAATCAAGGTTTGAGTTATCAGTGTGGCAATGAGATTAGAAGTGAGGACTTTAAGCTGATAAAGGCATATTATTCCATAGACTTGAGTCCAGGCAGAGCAGCAAATGCAAAGTAGCCCTTTGCTGTGGATAACCTTCTCCCTGGCAGTCATCACCATCTTCTGGGTGATTGGATGCTTTCCTCACAAGGACCCAGGCATGGGCCCAGACACTGCAAGAGGGAAGCAGGGAATGGGAACAAGTTCAATAAACCAGAACTACCTTGAATGTAGAGGACCCTTCTTGTATTCCACTAGTACTAGGGATACAGCAGTATTTTCTATAGTCCAACAACACAGATCTGGGACACCTTCTCAAGCTATACATGTCTTCTCATATCTGGTGTTTTCTGCAATCCCCTCAAAACAAAGATTCTCAGGAAATCAGAAAGCACATGTCCAGCAAGGCATTCACAAGGCATTCATACTAGCCCTTAGCACAGCGACTGACACACAGCACTTAATAAATGTTTGTTGATTGATTGACTCTTTGCCGCTGTAACATCTGCCAAAAGCAGAAAAAGAGGGATTCTCCTCACTCCCTCACTTTCCATACAAAACTATTTCCCCCAGCTTTGAAATTCCACCATTCAGTAATTATTCCTTTGGATTGTGCATGTTCTCTCTCCCTTTCTCTCTCTCTCTCTCTCTCTCTCTCTCTCTCTCTCTCTCTCTCTCTCTCTCTCTCTCTCTCTACACACACACACACACACACACACACACACACACACACACACACACACACACACACTACAAAGGGTAATAATATTACCTGTCATTTGTAAAGAGCTTTTGAGGTTTGAAAAGTGCTTTACAAATGTTATCTCATTTGATCCTCACATAACAATGCTGGGAGGTTGAGGCAGGCAGAAATTAAGTGACTTCTCCAGGTTCATGTAGCTAGTATCAGAGGTGGAATTTGACCTCAGATCTCTATTCCCTGTGCCATCTATCTGTTTGTAGCTAGTGTTTGTAGTGCTGTGCTCACCTCTTCAAAAACCAAGGAGGCACCTGGAATTTCCCACCAAAAATCAATTTTTGAGTCACCAAGAAGTGGTGTGAACTGGATGAGGTGCCTAGGTCTGAGATTTATTATTTCCTTTTGTTTTGCCCTGAGAGGGACTTCCCATGAGTCATTTTGGGGACACGGGGAGTAACAAAGCAGAATTAGATTGGGGAGTCTCACCTGCTGTGTGGTCAGGGTAACACTTGGCTTTAATAGCAGCAGAAGCCCAAGTCTCTATTTACAGTCATTAAAACCATGGTTGGACCAGAGTACTAAAGCACTCCTTCTTTGAATAACTAATATAGACAGTCGTTACTATTCTGAATGTAGGTTTAATGGAGGCAGCATGTGGGCTGATCTGGGTTGATTATACTATTGCAATGTTTCATGTTCCATGAAATATGCACCCAGTATCTCATGCAACCTCTCTCTTTCTTCTGCACCTCCCTCTCTCTCTGTCACTTTCTCTCTCTCTCTCTCTCTCTCTCTCTCTCTCTCTCTCTCACACACACACACACACACACACACACACACACACACACACACACACAAATTGGCACCAGTCATTCACATTATAGCATGAATTATTGCACCCAGTGATTAACATAGTATCTGGCAAAAAGTAGTCAATAAATGGTTATTGACTGCCTTTTTGCCACAGTGAAGGATATCAGAGAGTTTTGACAGAGGGAGAGATAGTCTATGACCTCTGCAAAACATTCCAGGAGGCACGATGTGTTTGCCTGGAACAAGGACATCAGGCAACCAGAAGCAGGACACACGCACACACACAGGACTTTCTTGAATTTTTACCAACATTCTAAAATCTTGGGAAAAGTTAGGGCAGCTGCAGAATTGAGCTAAGCTGATGGACTTAAAGATGAACCTTGATAAAAAGCAGGAAAGGGTTGGAGGTTGCAGAGAGAAAGATTTGCATTCCATGTAAGGAAAAGCTTTCTAACAATTATAGCCATCTAACAGCGAGCTGCCTCGGGATGTAGAGAGTGCTTAATCACTGGAGGTCTTTAAACAGATGCTCAGAAAGTTAGAGAAGGGATTCCTGCTTTGGATGAGGGATTTGACTAGGTAAACTCCAAGATGCCTTTTAGCGCTTAAATTCTATGATTCTATTTTGGGGCCCAGGGTTCTTGTATGTATGAGGGCGGGAGGGGGGAGGCAGCAAGCTTGAGCAGGACCCTGGGGGATGCTATAGGCAGACATTGGATTCTCTAAGAGGTAAGAGAAAACCCTTAGGAGGAGATAGAGGGATAAAGGAAATGGAGGAAGAGGAATCTCATTAATTTCACAGTATTTTACCCAGAAAGAGTAATAATAGGATGCACCATTAGCACCCATTAACACATCAGCCATTAAAACATAGGAGTTTATCAGATTAGCTAACAGTCACCTAGCAGGGAGAAGGCTTTGAGGTAGGCTTTGGCAGAGGAGAAATGGAACTAGAAATTTCAGCAGTATCATGTCTGACTTGGGAAGACAGATGTGAAAAGCTTAGGAGGGTCTTCTGCAAAGAAGAGCCATAGGCAGAAGGGGGTGTGAAGGTATGAGGGCACATACATGCCTGATGTGATCACAATAATGTAGTAGAAAGAATACAGGAAAGGGTGTCAAAAAAGCCCCCAGGTTTGTAGCAAATTTGCTATGTGACCTTGGGCAAGTCACTTTATTTCTATGTAAAATTAGGGAGTTGGATGAGATGATCCCTAGGATCCCTCCCATCTCCAATTCCAATGGATTCTAGGGTTCCCCTAACTGCCATCTCAAGTCCTTCCAGTCTCTTATAATTGTAATGATTTTCAAGGAAGCCAAGCTGAGCTCTCATGGGATTTCCTGTGCACAATCCTCCCCTCCCCCTCCTCCCCAGCTGACAGAGTTGTTGTCTAGTTTCTAATTTCATTTATTCCCCCTCCTCCAAGCTGTCCTCCCTCATAGGTAGTGTACGGGCCACCTGCCACTAAGACATTGTGACTGCCTTATGCTGGGTGTTGATGGATGCCTGGGCAAACCTTATCTGTGGGCACAGCTGTCTGCATTGGGTGATTTAATCCATGCTAAGACCTTGCTATTAACTCCTATCTCCCCCACCAACCTTCACCCTTTCAATGGGCTTTAAATACCCATTTTCAGAGCCACTAATGAGAGACAGCAAATGTGGGAGCCTTGTCTCCAGAAGACTCTTGTAAAAACCAGATGTAAAAGGAAGTAGGAAGGGGGAGGGAAGAGCAATTTTATCTATGTCACAATTTTGTCTAGAGGCTGGGGACAACCTGGAGTTTAACTAGTGGTAAAAGTATTTGCTACCTACCTTTAATGGCTTAATGACAAAGCTCGAAGTCCCCTGGGGATCTAGGGAGTGTGTGTAAATGTGTGTGGGGGGGGGGGAGAGGATAGTCTTTAATTATTAGATTCCCTAGTGTTTTTTCCAGTTCCCTCCAGTTCTAAATTCCATCTTCCTTGACCTCAGTTCTTTTGTCTGTTCAGTCCATAAGGCAGGGCCCCTTTTGATTATAGATGTGTCCCTGGTCCCAGCTGCCCCCAAGGTGAAATAACAATGATGCTTCTGATATTTGCCCCTTCCTTTCCCAGTTCTGACCAAGAGGTGCTGCCCATGAGGGGACACTCCTATAGAAATACAAATAGCATATGAAGGGAAGTCAGGGGTGAGGACAAAGATGAAGCTGGGATCTGGTTGCTTGGTAACATGATCCCTCCCTTCCACACTCCTCCCCAAGGCTGCATGTTAGGAGCATCTCTTCTTCTTTTTTCCACCATCTTGTACAGGGCCCTGCTCTTCGTAGGAGCTTAGTAGATGTTAGCTTAACTGAATGGAACTGAAAAACTTCTCTTTCTATTCAAGACTTCCCTGACTGTTAATTGTATTTATTGATTTATCTTGGCAGAAAGCATTAGGGAGGAAAGGGCAACACTATATGATTTGTCCTAAACCTACCCTCTCCTTAGGGATGATCTTGACCCTGGCACTCTACAATAACATATGCAAAGTCAGGGATGGCTAATTTAACCTTTGAGATTTTAAGTTCATTCCTATTCAATTCAACAATCATTTTTTTGCTGGGTGTGATTCTCATTTCCCATGGCCAATCAATAACCAATTCTTATCTCTTCTACCTAAAAATTTCTCACATTGGTCCCCTTCTTTCCCGTCGTGCAGCCACTCTACTTGTTCAGGCTCTCATTACCTCATTGCCAACAGTCTTCCAATTGGTCTCCCTGCCTTTAGCCTTTTCTTCTTTAGTATATTTTCCATACAGTTAGCAAACTGAAATTCCTAAAATGTAGATTTGATAAAGTCACTGTCTTGCTCAAAAAGCTCCAGTGGCTTCCTAATTGTCTCTAAACACTTCTGTTTGGCCCTTAGAGCACTTTGCAACATGGTTCTGGCCTCCCTTTCCAAGGTGATTATATGTTATTCCTCTATGTTTTGGTCAAACTGATTGATTTTACTATACCTCAACAGTGTGCTGCCTCAGGATATAGAAAGTTCTTAATCACTAAAGGTCTTTAAGCAGATCCTCAATATTACAGAAGAGATAATTGCTTTGGATTCAATGTCTCATCTCCTATATCCATCCCATTATGAAGTATATCCCCCATGCCTAGTCTATGTTTCTCTCCCACTTCTAACTCAGTTTCCTTCAGGTCAAGGACCACCTCTGACAGAAAGTTCTTCCTTACCACCCACTTGCCATAGTTATTAGTGCTTCTCAAAGTTCCTTTGCATTTATTTTACATTTATTTTTTTATTTACCTAAATCAGGAGTTATTAATGGAAAGTACATTTACAAAAACTGCCTATCCTAGACCCCTTTGGCAGTCTGGCAAAGCCTATGCACCTCTTCTCAGAATAATGTTTTTAAATGCGCAAAACAAAATACATAGGATTAGAAAATAAACTAATTAAATTAAAATAGTTATCAAATCTATATTACATATAAATATGTACATATAATATATATTATACGCTGACATGTGCACACATATGTAAATATTGTTGTTGTTTGCTCTTTGTTCTTGAAGAGAACCAATGACATCTAGAGGGTGATATCTTAACTTGCAAAAGAACTGGATTTAAGTGAGGCAGAGCTGTGCAAAGTTATCAGCCTCACTCTCTCATCTAGGGTCATTGGAGTCTAATGGTGAGACATAGGTCAGGATTACTGGCAATGGTTCCATTGGCAGTGGGAGACCTTGGCCTTTTACAGCTAAGGTTTTTCCCAGGTCTCAGTTTGTCTAAGTCAATGTCCATTGAATAATTAAAGACTAGGTAAGAATTGAGGCAAAAGATGGCAGGGGAAGACCCCCAGAGTCACATATATATATATATATATATATAAATATATATGTATATATATATAAATATATATGTATATATATGTATATATGTATATATATGTATATATATATGTATATGTGTTTATAGAGAGTATACACACACATACATACATACATACATACATACATATATATGTATATAGGTATATATATATGGAGAGACAGACACAGACACAGACACAGAGACAGATAGACAGGCAGATAGAGACGGAAAGACAGAGAAAGAAGCACTAAGGTGATACAGTCGATAGAGCACTTGGCCTGGAGTTAGGAAGATCTGAGTTCAAATCTGACCTTAGAAATTTACTAGGTGAGTGACCCTGGGCAAGTCACTTAATCTCTGCTTCAGTTTCCTCAACTGTATCATGGGATAATTTACCTCCTAGGACATTTATACACATATATAATTCTATATATGTGTACACACACACACACACTCAATTTCATGGACTCTAGGTTAAATACTTTTGACTTACAGACAAACGTTGTTTCTCCCAGTAGAATGTATCAGTTCCTTGAGGGAACAGACTGCTTCATTTTTGTCTCTCTGTTCTCAGCACCTATCACAGCACTGGGCCATAGCAAGTACTTAGCAGACACTTTCTGCTTTGCTTGCCAGCTTGCTGAATAAAGGAATGAAGGGTCAGACGTTATACTAAGTTTTGGAGACACAAAGGTAATATGGAAAAAAACAACCCCTCTGCCCTTAGGGCTCTTACTTCTGCTGGTGCACCCCATTATGTGCATATCTCATTTCACTTTATTGCACTTCACAGATATTGCATTTTTTTTTGCAAATTATAGGTTTGGGCTACCTTGCATCAGGCAAGTCTATTGGTACCATTTTTCCGATAGTATATGCTCACATCAACCTCTGTGTCACATTTGGTAATGCTCACAGTATTTCAAACTTTTTCATATTATCATATCTGTTATGGTGATCTGCGGTCAAAGATCTTTGATGTCACTCTTATAAGTGTTTTTGTGCAACAAACTGGGCCCATATAAGATGGCGAACTTAACTGATACGTATTGTGTGTTCTGATGGCTCCACAGACACTTCCTTTATCTCTGTTCCTCTTCTCAGGCCTCCCTATTCCCTGAGACACAAGAGTATCGAAATTAGGCCAATTAATAACCCCACAATGGGCTTGAATGTTTGAGTCTAAGTGTTCAAGTGAAAGGAAAAGTCAACTGATGCAAGAAATTTAATTGTCTTAATTTTAAAAATTGTCACAGCAGCAACCACCACCCTAATAAGTCACTCAGCAGCCATTGACATTGAGGCAAGACCCTCCTCCAGCAAAAAAAGATTTGGATTTGTTGAAAGCTCAAATGATAGGTACCATCTTTTAGCCATAAGGCATTTTTAAAATTAAAGCAGGTACATTTTTTTTACCTATTTGGAGGGGGGAAGGCAGGGCAATTGGGCTTAAGTGACTTGCTCAAGGTGACACAGCTAGTAAGTGTTAAGTGTCTGAGACAGCATTTGAATTCAGGTTTTCCTGACTCCAGGGTTGGTGCTCTATTTATTGCACCACCTACTTGCCCCAATATATACATTGTTTTATTGTGGTGATGTAGAACTGAACCTGCAATATTGTGATATGCCACCTTACCAGTTCAAATGCCTACTTTCCCATGAAGTCTAGACTAACTTAGTTGGATATAATTTCTCTCTTTTAAATTCTCACAACATTTTTACATTTCTTATTGTATTTGTCTGCAAATAATTATTTGCATCATATATCAAAGTCTACTCAACAATCCTTCCAAAAAGTCACTAAGTTTTAATACCCCCATTTTACAGAAGAGGAAACTGAGGTGTGCAAAGGTAAAGTACCTTCTCCCGGGTTATATGTTCTTTGTAAACAAATTGAAGGCAGTTTTGATCATTAGCTGAGTCAGTCCTAGAGTTAGGACAACAGTAGTTCAAGTAAGTCCTGACTTCTCATAGTACTAGTTTTGAGCCCCAAATAACTCTCTAAGACCATAAGTTACAGGTGAGTTGTCCACCTTTTCACTTTCCAGAATTATGAGTTTCCGTAGGTGTGGACAAAAAATAGCCAAAGCAAAAGGTATTTCATATGTATACTGTAGCAGCAAGTATCCCATCGTCCCCATTGTGGCTGCCAACACAAGTTCTTAGATCTGCTTTTCTAAAGGAAAGCAACTCAAAATGGGCTAACAATCTTGCTTTAATCAATCAAATATATAATTTACCTAGTCCAGGGGAAAAAGTTAGCAGCCTGAACTTCAGAGTATAGAGACAGAAGTTACAAGAAGAGAGAGAAACATTTCAAGCAAACAGGCTTCCAACTGTCCAACCATTACATCCATACCTAGTCAGTTACCAGAGAGGGAAGCATTAACATCTGGGTTTTCAAAGCCGGGGGGCTCAATGGCTGCCCAGAGTCTCGTCTGGTCAAATCACATAACATTTCTCAAAGTGAGCCCCAAAGCAAAGCCTCACATCAGGGTTTATATAGCCTTCTCCTGGCTCAGAGAATGGCACAACCCTCTCTACCCACTGTCCAATCACAAAGTATCTCCTGAAAACCAAGCCTCCCTCCCACAGGCTCCAGATACACTTAAGCCTATCAAAGGGCTTAGGGGCAGTGAAGATCTTAAATTTGCATTTCCAGGGGCGGCTAGGTGGCACAGGGAGTAGACTGCTGGCCCCAGAGTCAGGAGGACCTGAGTTCGGATCTGGCCCAGACATTTAACACAAAAAAACGAGCCGTGTGACTTTGGGAAAGTTACTTAACCCCAAATGCCCTCCAAAAAGAAAAAAAAATGCATTCCCATAACATATACATATAAGTATAGGTATATATGTATGCATATATTCAGTATGTATCTTGTTGAGTTGTTTTTCAGTTGTGTCCAAATCTTTGTGACCCCAATTGGGGTTTTCTTGGGCAAAGATACTGAAGTGGCTTGCCATTTCCTCCTCCAGTTATTTTAAAGATGAGAAAACTGAGGAAAACAGTGTTAAGTGGCTTATATATACATATCTATCTATCTATAAATATATGTGTGTGTATATACAATATACATGAGCACATACTTTTCAATGCCCTTACCCCTTTCAATACTCACTAATTATCTGTCAGGTAAACTAATTTTTTAACTTTGATTTTTTTTATTTTTTATTTTTCTTTATATTTTTTAAACAAATGTTTTATTAACTTCTGTTTTACATCATTCATTTCCGCCAGATTTTGAGTTACAAGTTTTTTCCCCCGTTTTTCCCCTACCAACCATCCCAGAATAGCAGTCCCACAAGATATTGCTTCCTCCAATCTGCTCTCTCCCATATCTTCTCCCATACCCCCTTCAACTTTTCCATGAGAGCAAGGTGAATCTCTGTGCCCCAATGCCTGCACATCTTATCTCCCAATTACAAGCAAAAGAGTATTAATAATAGTATTTATATATATTTGAAACATTTAATTTTAAGACCTCGAATTTCAGATCCATTCCCTTCCTCCCTTATCACCCATTCCCTCTGGGAAGATAAGTAATTCAGTATATGTTGTACATGTCTAGCTATGCAAAACATTGCCATAGTAGATATATTGTACAAGGCTGCTTAAAATTCCCTCGCACCCATCCCACCCCTCACCTGGTCCATTCCCTACTTGATCCTGTCCCTCTTCTATAGTGGGTACTTCCAACCTTCCCTCCACCCAAGAATGCCCTCCCATCCATCATCTCTCCTCTCATCCCCCTTCCCCCTATTCTGCTGCAGGTTGAGATATTCCATTAAGTATGTATGACATTCACTCCCTGAACCAAATTCAATGAGAATGTGGTTTTTGCCTTTATGCCTTCCTATTCTTCCCCTCTTCTGCAGCCACTTCCCCTTGCTTCTTCTACATGAGATAGTCTACCCTACCCTGTCTCTTCCCTTCTCCTCTTGCCACTTTCCTCTCTCACCTCATAATTTCACCCCTTAAGTATCATCCCTTCCCAACAAATTCAACCTATGCCCTCTCTTCATGTATAACTGTAAACATATATACACACATTCACATATGTATTCAAATGACCATACACCTTTCTTCCATTATTTTCATACTGAGAGAGGTTTCATCAGCCACAGTTATTGTTTTTCCATATAGGAATGTAAATAGGTCAACTTTGATAAGTTCCTTTTGATTTCTTTTCCCTGATTACCTTGTCAGGCATCTCTTCCTTCTTGTGTCTGGATGTCAAATTTTCTATTCAACTCTGGTTTTTTCCTCAAGAATGCTTGAAAGTCCTCTATTCCACTGAATGACCATATTTTCCCTGAAACAAAATACTCAGTTTTGCTGGGTAGGTGACCCTTGGGTTCATTCCCAGCTCTTTTGCCCTCTGGAATATCATATTCCATGCCCTTCGATCCCTCAGTGTAGAAGCTGCCAGGTCCTGGGCTATTCTGATTGTGTTTCCACAATACTGAAATTGTTTCTTCCTGGCTGCTTGTAGTATTTTCTCCTTGATCTGGGGATTCTGGAACCTGGCTATAATATTCCTGGAAGTTTTCTTTTTGGGATCTTTTTCAGGAGGTGATCGGTGGATTCTTTCAACCTCTATTTTGCCCTCTGGATCTAAAACATCAGGGCAATTTTCCTTGAGAATTTCTTGAAGGGTGATTTCTAGGTTCTTTCTTTGATCATGGCTTTCAGGTAGTCCAATAATTTTTAAATTATCTCTCCTGGATCTATTTTCCAGGTCAGTGGTTTTTCCCATGAGATATTTCACATTGCCTTCTATTCTTTCATTTGTTTGGATCTGCTTAACAGCATCTTGATTTCTCATAAAGTCACTAGCTTCCATTTGCTCCAGTCTAACTCTGAAGGAATGAATCTCCTCAGTGAGCTTTTGAGATTCTTTTTCCATCTGGCAAATTCGGCTTTTAAGGCATTCTTCTCCTCATTGGCCTTTTGGGCCTCCTTCGCCATTTGAGTTAGTCTATTTTTTAAGGTGTTGTTTTCCTCAGTCAGGCTGTTGACCCTTATTTCATACTTTTCCTGCATCCTTCTCATTTCTCTTCCCAATTTTTCCTCCACTTCTCTTATTTGATTTTTAAAGTCCTTCTTAAGGTCCTCTATGGCCTGTAAACCGCTCATATTTTCCTTTGGGGCTTTTGGAGCAGGACTTCTGACCTCACAGTCCTTTTCCCGCTCTATGCTTTGACCCTCTTTGCCCCCAAAATAGGAGTCTAATGTTGCATTTTTCTGTTTAATTTGTTTCCTTTGCCTTGGCAAGTTGCCACTTAATTACTTGACTTTGGGGCTTGTTGCCACAGTAGGACTCTGCCACTAGACAGGGGAGCTTTCGTCCCGAATGTGTGGGGGGACAACTTCCATTTCTGGCAAGCTGGATACCCACCCCACCACCTCCACCCCAGACCACAATCCAGATCCAGGGAGGTTAAAGCAAGAGCAATTACCCCCCAAGACTGATCGCTGGATCTCCCTACAGTTCGCAGGCCAGGAGCTAGAGCTGCCTCTGAAAACTACAAAATGGCATGTCTCCTCAGCGGCTTCCAGCCCCCAGGGGAGGAAGCCAATGCATTCCCCAAATACTGGTCCCAAAGTCCATAGGGCACTAACCTCTCACTTTGTCTTAGGCATGTCTGCGTTGCTAATTCTGGAATCACCACAGCTGCTGGTGTTCTGGGGTCCCTCCAGCCGGCTGCTGGCCTGGCCACCCTGGGGCCAAAACCGCTCACATGGACCTGGGCTCAGCTCTCCGGCTGATGCGCGCTGCGCTGTTGGCTCCCAGAGCGCTGTGCTAGTCCTTCCTGCAGGGCTTCTGGGCTGTTCTCAGTGGGAGGTTAGCTTCTCTGTGTCATTCTGTGGGTGCTGGGGCTCCAGAAGTTGTTCAGAGTCCCCTTTTACATAGTTTGGAGGTGATCTGGGGGGAGAGTGCCTTGGATGTGCTGTTTCTACTCCAACATCTTGGCTCCGCCCCCGATATTTATTAATTGTATAATGCTGGGAAAGTCATTTTATTTTTTCATACCCCAGTTTCCTCCTCTGTCAAATTGAGGCCATTAATGCTAGCAGTATCCACTAGCAGCATTTTTGTGAAGGCAAAGGCTTTCTGAATCCTAAAGAGTAATGGAAACAGAAGCTATTATTATGATTTTATCTAAAGACAATTTTGAGGGACCTAAAACCTGGGTTGGCAAAGAGATAAAATATTACATACTTGTGGTAAGGGGAAGGAATGTCAGGAATATTGCATTATTTGTTGGGACCTTCAAAAAACTCCATTAAAAAGTAGGACGAAAAGTAAGGTAAAGCACTTAGGGTCTAAACATAAACACCATGGATCTAGAATGAGGAGGAGCTAGCTAAGCTAGCTTTACTGATTCAGGCTAGAAAAGGAACTTGAGGGGCCATAGTAACCCACAAGCCATATAGGCATCAGCAGTCAGAATATATACCATTAAGTTAAGGGGTGAAGTAGAGTGGTCTATTACAAAGCACAGAACTCAAGAAATGTGGAGAGTAATCCTTCTGCTACACTTGGTCTTCACTAGGCTATTGTGTCTAATTTTAACTGTCACATTTAAGAAGTATTTGGAGAAGTTGGAGAGGGTCCAGAGCCAAGCAGCAGAAATGATGAAAGGTTGAAAAATAGAAGTTATGTGAAAAGGTTATAGAAGTTGGAAATCAAAGTAAATTAGGACATGTTATGTGTGGATAGGGAAGAAGTAGGAGGTTTGCTTAGCTGTCCTTCATCTCCAGAGGTAAAGAACTAAATGCCATTGGTTTAGAAGGCAGCAAGGAAGAGTTAAGTTAGACTCTAAGAAGGAGGTTATAACACTGGTTTTTTTTGTGGGGGATGACTTGAATTCTGGGCTTTCTGTTGTCTCTGGGATTCTTTTATAGGTCTATGAAGAGAGTGGCTTTTGGAGGGCTTCTTTTATTTCCCAGGTGATTCCCTTACCCCAGGAAATGGCTCTTCTTCTCAGGACCATGAACCTTGTTCTACCTGGCTCCACTTTAAGAAAATACTGGAAGGGAAAGGACAAGGAAACCCAAGAAATCTAAAGATATTAGAAATGGACAAAGACTTGGAGATCCTTTAGCCCAGGGTTCTTAACTTTTTGTGAAGCTTATGGATCTCTTTTCAGAAAAATGTTTTTTATTTAAATACTTATAAAATGATTCAGTTGGGTATATCTTTCCTTTTCTCCTTTACCTTTTCCTTTCATTCTTTCCTCAACTATTTGTAAAGCCTCACCAGAAGGCCATTTTGCTTTCTGACTGTTCTTTTTCTTTGAAATGCTTTTTGTTGCTATCTCCTGTATAACATTAGAAATGTCTGTCCACTTCTTCAGGCACTCTAATGACCAGATCTAATCCCGTAAACCTACTCATCACCTCCACTTCATATTGATAAGGGATGTTATTTAGGTCATACCTATATGGCTTTATGATTTTCCCTTTCTTCAATTTAAGGCTGAATTTTGCAATAAGAAGCTCATGATGTGAGCCACAGTCAGATTCAGGTTTTGTTTTAACTAAGAAGAGAAATTAGGAATGTTCAACTTACTGAACAATTGAGCTCATTTCACAAGCCAGCAAGATTTTGCTTAAAATTCTATAAGCTAGGCTTCAGCAATATGTGAACTCAGAATTACCACAAAAGCAGGCTGGTTTTCAAAGAGGCAAAGGAACTAGAGACCAAATTGCCAACATGTGTTGGATTATGGAAAAAGCAAGGGAGTTCCAGAAAAACATCTATTTCTGCTTCGTTGACTATATGAAAGCCTTTGACTATGTGGATCACACACACACACACACACACACACACACTCACACACACACACACACACACACAAGTGTCAAGTCCTCAGAGAGATGAGGAGTACCAGATCTTCTTGTTGTCTCCTGAGGAACCTGTGTGTGGGCCAAGAAGCAAAAGTTAGAACCAAATATGAAACAACTGTTTGTTTTATGATTGGACAAGGAGTATGACAAGGCTACATGAGTCACCTTATTTACATTATATACAGAGTATATCGTGTGAAATGCCAAGCTGGAAGAATCAGAAGCCAGAATTAAGGTTGCCAGGAGAAATATCAATAGTCTCAGATATGTAGATGATACACTCTGGTGGCAGCAAGTGAAGAGGAATCAAGCAGCCTCTTGAGTAGGGTGAAAGAGGAGACTGGAAAAGCTGGCTTGAAGTTCAGCATCCAAAAAATGAATATCTTGGCAACTGGTTCTATTTTCTGGCAAATGTGGGGAGAAGAAATGGAAGCAGCGTCAGATTTTATATTCTTGGGCTCAAAGATCACTGCAGACGGTGACTGCAGCCTTGAAATTAAGACACTTGCTCCTTGGAAAGAAAGCTATGGCAAATATGGACCACAAAATAAAAAGCAAAGACATGACTTTGCCAACAAAAGTCCATACAGTCAAAGCTATTGTGTTTACAGTTGTAATATGGATGTGACAGTTGGACAATAAGGAAATATGAACATCACAGGATCAATGCTTTTGAACTGTGGGGTTGCAAAAGACTTGCAAGAGTCCTTTGGACAACAAGGAGATCAAATCAGCCAATACTTAAAAAAATTAATTCAGACTATTCATTGGAAGGCCAAATAGCTGAAAATGAAACTTAAATGCTTTGGCCACATAATGAGAAGACAGGATTTATTGGCAAAGATCTTGATATTGGGAAATATAAAAGACAAAAGAAAAAGGGGATGGTAGAAGATGAGATAGATAGATAGTATCATGAAAACAAGAAACATGTACTTGGACAGACTTCAAGAGATAATGGAAGATAGAAGAGCCTGGTCCATGAGTTCACAAACTGAGTGACTAAACAGTAACAATAAAATAATAGGATTACAGAGGAAATAAATTATGGTCAGATTGTTTGTCAAATTAAAAACAAACAAATAAATCTGAGTGACAAAATAAGGATCCTTATTTTAGGGCAACCCATTTTTACTTGGACATAGGGAGGCAGTATATTGTGGTAGAAAAATTAACTTGGTGTTAGAGGACCTGAATTCAAATCCCAGCTCTACTACCTATTGCCTATATCACCTTGGACAAGGCATTTACTATATGGACCTCAGTTTCCTCATCTAAAAGATCAGAGGCTGTAATGGTAGTGGGAATTTGAAGACATTTCCTGCCCCTTAATAAACCTAAGGGAATTTGAGGACCTTCCCTGATGTGAAAATAAACTCTACCCCCTAATAGATTGAATGTGGTTGCATGGAGCCTGTGGTAGGAGGAGTTTGCCAAAGGGTAGAGTGGAGCCCAACAAGAGAAGCTTGTTTTTCAGAAAGGCTGACTTTTTGTGACTCTGTAATTAGGCAGTGGGTCACAAGGGTTATAATTTTTCTGACCCTGAAGAAGGCTATGTAGACCCTGAAGTGAAGTTTTGCCTTGGAGCTCACTCATGGGAAGAGTTGTGTGATTTGTCCAAATGAGACTCTGGGCAGCCACTGAGCCCCCCAGCTTTGAAAACCCAAATGCTGGTGCTTTTCTCTCTGGTGACTAACTGTAGGTATGTGATGGTCAGACAGCTAGAAGCCCTGACTCTTGATCTGTTGAATTGTGTTATTTTCTTTTTCTATATTTCTTTTTTTTTTAAAGAAATTGGGGTTAAGTAACTTGCTCAAGGTTACATGGCTAGTCATTATTTATGTGTGGGTGCTCATTTTCTGAGGCTGGATCTGATCTCGGGTCATCCCAACTCCGAGGCTGGCACTCTTACTCACTGCGCCACCTAGCCGCCCCTTTTTTCTATATTTCTTGTCAGCTTGTAACTTCTGTTTGTATTTTCTCTGAAGTTCAGGGTGCTGACTTTTTCCCCTGAAGTAGGTAAATGATATATGTTTGTGGGGCAGCTAGGTGGCACAGTGAGTAAGAGCACCAGTCCTGGAGTTGGAAGGACCTGGGATTGGTTTCGGCCTCAGAAAATTAGCACCCACACATAAAAATGACTGGCTGTGTAACCTTGAGCAGGTTATTTAACCCCAATTGCTTTAAATATATATATATATATATGTATATATACATATATATACATATGTATACATACATATACATATATATGTATATATGTTGGATTAAAGTAAGATTGTTAACCCTTTTTGAATTGCTTTCCTTTAGAAAAGCAGATCAAAAAACCTGTGCTAGCAGCCATCCTGGGTGTGCTAGGGTGCTTGCTGTTACAGAAGTTTGGAGAAGATAACTTCTAAGGCCCCTTTCAGCCATGTAAGTTGTATCTTTTTTGCAGGATTTAAGGGTCCGTGTGAGAATGCAATCTCTTTACAAGTAAAGATTATTTCATTTCCTACATTTATATTCACAGTGGCTGTCATGTAGTAGATGCTTAATAAATTCTTATTGATTGATTGACAAGAATATACTTCTGGTCAAGAAAAAACCCATACAAATGAGGTTGTAGATCCATTAAAGTCACAGGCTTTAGAGAAGGAACAAGTTGAAAGTGAAAGGGTGAGAGAACATCATGTGTTTGGGCTTCTATTACATCTGATATATACTTTTCACTCAATCAACAAGCATTTATTAAGCCCCTACTATATGTAAGTACTGTGGATACAAATACAAGATATGAAACAAACCCTACTTGCAATGAGTTTACATTCTTACAAGGCAGCCAAACAGAGCAGTTACATCTTTCACAGAAGATCCATCCTGCAAGATACATGTTACATATCTGGGCCTTTTAACACTTCACGGATACCAGTGCAACACTTGCTACATACCTAACCTATTTCCATTTAAACCATACATATCCTTGACCATAGCTACCATGCAACTTCTTTCATACAAGACACGATTAATAAGTTAGAAATTGGGATAGAAAGGGCAGCTTGGCCTGCCCCAGTGCATACAGGGGAAGTCCAAGTTGAAGGCAATGATTATGAAGATATTTTCAAAACTTCAACAAAAGGGGAAACTCTGAAAGGATGGATGGAGAAGACACCAGCCACTGCCAACCTATATGCCTACTTTTCTCATGTTATAGTTAGTGCTATTATTGTTTGATTGTTTTCAGTTATATCCAATTCTTCATGACCCCATGTATGTAAGATGGATTTTTGTTATTCTTTCTTAGAGTTTAGCTTCCCAGGATCCATGGCCATAACAATCACTATTTCCCAAACTCGTGACTTGGAAACATTTCCACTATGCTTTTGCAATGGTATATAATGATAAATAATATAAACATTTGTGGGGCAGCTAAATGGTGCAGTGAATAGAGCACAGGTTCTGGTATCAGGAGGACCTGAGTTCAAATCTGACCTCAGACACTTGACATTTTACTAGCTGT
Source organism: Gymnobelideus leadbeateri (assembly GCA_011680675.1). Classification (NCBI taxonomy): domain Eukaryota; kingdom Metazoa; phylum Chordata; class Mammalia; order Diprotodontia; family Petauridae; genus Gymnobelideus; species Gymnobelideus leadbeateri. The sequence goes on along the minus strand of WOXC01008646.1, from coordinate 375,075 downwards.
GTGACCTGGGCAAGTCACTTAAATGCAATTGCCTTGCCTTCCTCCTCCTCCAAAAAAAGAGAGAAACATTTGTGCTTAAAATTGTAAACATCCGCTGCAACTGCACAGTGAGATATAATGATGAGATAATGTAAACTTCTGAGACTATTATTGGCAAGTTGCCTTCTTTGTCTGTTGTCCTATAAAGCAAGTGGGCACAGGTCAATGAGTGGGGAACTGTGGGGTAATATGGCAGTGCAATGCTGTATGTGCCTTGATCAGCCCCCATCAAGGCTTGGGGGGCATCTGTGTTTGCCTCAACTGGCCCCCATTGAGGCTTAGGGGATCCCAAAGGAGTTGTAGCTCCTACTATATCCCTGCCCACTCCTGTGAGAAGGGTGACTAGGGAATGCTGGAGGAGTTGGTGTTCCCATTATCCACAAACCCTCTTCAGAAGATTAGACTGGAATAAAGTAAGATTATTAACCCTTCCGAAGCTGTCTCCCTGTCCTTCCTGTATGACAAAATAATTTGTGAAATACTCCATTTGGGGTTTTATTTGAAAAGATACTGGAGTGGTTTGCCATTTCCTTCTCCAGGTAATTTTTCAGAGGAGGAAACTGAGGCAAATAAGGTTAAGTGACTTATCTAGGGTCACAGCTGGATAGTAGCAAAGCTTTGGGGAAGATGGAAAATTGGAAAGTTGACTGTGTATCAATATCTATTCAGCTTGTGTTCCACTAGGGCCCCTAAGATCACCAAGGGGGTTCCATTACCCAAGCACTTTGTCTTCATTCTAAATCTGTGGAGTTTGTATGTAGAATATAGGACCCTTGACTTCTTGTCCAGTATTCTGTTTACTGCTGTGGTAACTCCCAGAGAGATGACTGGGAGACCAAGGTAGGAGGATGGAGCACAGATAAGAGGGACAAAGATGCAGGAAAAGATGTAGGGGAGCTCAGAGCCTTGAAACTTTAGAGTCTTCAATCCCCTTTAAGCCTAAGGACAGGGAAGCTAGGTGAACTCTTCCTGAGTTCAAATCTAGGCTCAGATACCTACTAGTTGTGTGACTCTGGGCAAGTCACTTAATAACACTATTTGCCTTAGTATCCTCATCTGTAAAATGAACTGGAGAAGAAATGGCAAACCACTCCAGTATCTCTACCAAAACAAAATGGAGTCATGAAGAATTAGACATGACTGAAATTACTAAACCACAAAGTGTAAAGATCCTGTTATCCTATACCCTCAAGGTAGAAGGAACTTTAAAGTGGGATAATGGGAAAGAGGGGCAGGAGTCCTTGGGAGAGAAAGATGCACTGCTGAGAAGTAGGACTCCCTAGGTAGGGGGACTCCTGGATGGGACATATCATTGGAATGGGGCATCCTTTTTCATATAGCACTTCCTGGCATCACTAGAGCTTGGAATGGGAAGATAGGGAGAAGAAAAGTGCAGAACCCCATTCCCTACCCCCCCGACTCCCTCAAACACATACAGAAAGACATTCCCAGACACTCAGATGTGAGCTCTCATACCAACCATCCATTTCTATAACACCCTACGGTTTACAAAGCACTGTATTCATAGCAGCCCTGTAAGGTAGAGCCACAGACACCATATACAGACAGAGAAACATATAAATGATCCCAAATGCCAATGGGGACCTTACATTGAGTCACATGCATAGATGTCATTTCCTTTTCAAAGCTAACCTTCTTAGTCTTCTCTTATTCTCCCCAGATTTCTGTCATTTCTCAGTAGCCTTGAGTCCTTTTCCCCAGCTGGGTCCTGAGGAAGACTCATGAAAAACAGGTGTTTGAGAGCAGGTGGGCAGGCACAGGCCCATGTAAATCAGGGCAGGATGAAAGCATTTCTGTGCATGGGCAGCCCTGGGAGAGAAGCTGTGAGACACCAGGTGAGTGATCTCTACTCCCAGTATGTGGGAGGCAGAGTCAACACTGGTAATTGGAGGGCTGGAAGAGGCATCAGATAATACAGACTTATTTAGCTGTTTCAAAAACCTAAAAATCAGTTAGCCCTGTTAGCTAAGGAAACACACAATTCTCAGACCTCCACTCCTCCCCCATCTGTTTGTAGGTCAGGTAGGACCATGTCCAAGCCCCTCTCTGTTCCAGATGGAGGGAGGACACTTTGGCTTCCAGATGTATCTGTAGGAGAATTTCTTTTACTCTTTCAGGCAGCAGTAATTAATCAGGGGCAACTAGATGGGGATAATGCAGTGGATAGAGTGCCTGCCTGGACCTGGAGTCAGGAAGACTCATCTTCCTAAGTTTAAATCTGGCCTCAGACACTTACTAACTTGGTGACCCTGGGTAAGTCACTTAACTCTGCCTTAATTTCCTCATCTGTAAAATGAACTGGAGATGGCAAATCACTCTAATATCTTTGCCATGAAAAACCTCAAAATGGGAGTCACAAAGAGTCAGACATGACTGAAATGATTCAACAACAAAAATTAATCAGGGCTTATGGCACTTGGTGACCTTATTTGTTTGTTTCTGTCACATGTTAGCAAAGGGCACCTCAGACCAGGGGCTTCCTGAGGGTAGGGTCTCTGTCTTTCCCATCAGACTCAGTTTCCCAAGAACAAGCACTGAGTCTCTTCTTCCCCCCAATCCCTTCCTCACTGGGAGCCCATTGAGAGCAGACCCTATGTCTCCTCTTTCAGACTAGGGACTCTCTGATGGCAGAGTATGTCTCTGTGAAAGATGATCTTTCCTAGGCATAGACCATTCCCTGCTTAATTACTGGTGGTTATATAATCACTACTTCCAGGCTTTAAGGATCTGTAACTTAACTGCTGTGGGTAACCACTCCCTGCAACACAGATTGCAACCCCTGAATGTCTTTAAGTAAACCTGTGGTCAACCTGGTAATAAATGATCCTCTCTGAACTTAGCTAAACTGGTCCTTAAATAACAGACCAATAGTTACCTAAACCTATTTCATCACTTTTAAAAAATCATTCAATAGGTATTTGTTAAACGCTGGGAATGCAAATGTAAAAATGGAACAATCCCTGCCTTCAAGGAGTATACATTCTATGGGAGAAAAATTTGGAGGGGGAATGGGACACCAGCAGTTTGGTAATGAGGACAGACCTCAGGGAGGGAATGGTGCTTTAGCTGAACTCCCAAAGGAACTAGAACTTCTAAGAGGTGGAGCTAAGGGGGTAATGTATTCCAGGCATGGGGAGGGGGGACAGGCTGTGGAAAAGCAAGAATAAGGGAAATGGGATTATGAATATGAGAAATAGCTAGCTGGTGCTATAGTGCACAGAATTCCAGGCCTGGAATCAGGGAGATTCATCTTCCTGAGTTCAAATCCAGCCTCAGACACTTACTAGTCGTGTGACCCTGGGCAAGTCACTTAACCCTGTTTGCTTCAGTTTCCTCATCTGTAAAATGAGATGGAGAAGGAAATAGTAAATCACTCTAGTATCTTTGCCAAGTTATCCCCAAATGTGTCACAAAGAGTTGGAAACAACTCAGCAACAAATTTCTTGAGCAGGGGAAATTAAGAGAATAAAAGGGTAACTGAAGATCTTTATCCAGGAGGTCTGGAATGGATAGTTGAGAGAGAGTTATAATATCTCATCACCTGATTTTGCTGTCACCGCATAAGAAAGCAGGGGAATGGTTCAAGTAAGCTTTCCTAAACTGTTGTACCACGATGAGGCTACAAAACTGCTTCTACTTTAAATTGTTTTCCCACTATTTCCAGGCCTGGCAGCTTTAGCAGGTTTTTAAAGGCTACCATGGGCATGGCTGTTCTTTAGGCAGACAATGCTGAGTCACCTTTTCCAGTCCCATCAGGGAGACTTCCTCACAATTTGTAAAGTGTTGACAGGGCATGGACATGTTTCTGTACTTCATTCAACACACTAATTCCTCCTTACTTTGTATTATCTACCCCTTACTTTCTGTGATCATATCAACTGGCTGGTGGGGAAACCAACTCCCTCCAAGTTCCATCTCCCTTTACCATTATGTTTTTTCCCCTAACACCTATAACAACTTTCAAACATTCAAACTCTATTGCAGAGAGGGCAACTCTGATGGTCTGGTCATGTTGTTTGAATGGCAAACATACATTTACCTAAAAGACTATTTTATGGAGAACTCACACAGTGGTTAGAAGATGTGTTACAAGGACACCCTCAATGTGTCTCTAAGAACTTTGGAATTGATTGTGAGACATAGGAGACACTGCACAGGACCACCCAGCATGATGTGCCTACATGAAAGAAGGCACTGTGCTCTATGAATGAAGCAGAATTACAGTAGCTCAAAAGAAACATGGGAGGGTCGGCTAGGTAGTGCAGTGAGTTGAGTGCCAGCCCTGGAGTCAGAAGGACCTGAGTTTGGATCTGGCCTCAGACATTTAACACACACAAACAAACAAAAATATACCTAGCCGTGTAACCTTGGGCACGTTATTAACCCCAATTACCCTCCAAAAAGCAAAAACAAAAACAAAACAAAAAAACAAACAAAAAAAAGAAATATGGGATATGTGAATTAGAGACATCTCCACTCCAAATGTTCATATGGAATATTTGTGCCCAACCGGTGGTAAAGCCTTCCAAGCTCATATCGGTCTGTCAGCCACAGTGTGACACACTGCACTTTGACCCCAACATAGTGATATAATTTTGGTCCTCTGAGCACAAAGGACAGCAGCCAACCAACCTAGCATAATGCATGAAATATAGTAGATGCAGAAAAAAAGTGATTGATTGATTGATTGATTGATTCCCTAATACTTTCTCATTCCGTGGTTTCCAGTGGAACTTCACCACTGATAGTCAATAAGCAATTAAATGGTTATTATGTTATACTATAAGAGATACAGAAACATTGAAAAACAAGATCCCTGTCCTCATAGAGCTTATACTCACTTTGGGGAGAGATACACATAAAATAATGGAAAACAAGTTTTTGGAACACGGAAGTCCAGAGCTGTCAAGAAAGCTTTCTTGGGAGGTAGTATTGGAAAGATGAATAGGATTTGGACAAGCAAGAGGAAGCATTCTAGGCAACAAGGCCAAAGTTCTAGAGATAAACATGATCATGACATTTTTGTTTTGGGAATGCGGAAGAGATAGAACAGAGAGTAAACTTTCTAAATTAATACAAGTGATTTTTCCCCTGGAGAGTAAAACTAGACATCTTTTTGGGAAAACAGCATCTCTCATTTTATGGGCCAATGATAATGAATCAAAAGTAATAAATGGATCAAGTGATTTTTACTATTATTATTCCCATCAGCAAGAGAAGAGTTTTGGTTATCTATTTCATATTTGGTTACACACACACATGCACACACATAGATATAAGATGTATAGATATAGATATATACGTGTATGTACACACGCATACTATGTATACATATGTATATAGGTATTTGACAGAGAGCCTACAAAGCCTTATCAATCCCATTAACTGCTATCTTCTTTTGTTGACCCATGTCAATAGCTATATAGTCTTAGCCCAGCCCTTTCCTTCTCAGGACTTTATAATATCTAAAGTCCATTTCACTTCTAAATTCTATGATCCTATAGGTATGGGTTAAAAGCTGGATCTGTGTTGTCATTCTTATAAGGAACTTCCATGGAGGCAATTTCTCTTACCAAAGCAAGTTGGCATCTTCTCTGTGATTTCTAGGCTTACATAGAATCCCAGAGCAGTAATGTAAACTCAAATAGAAATGGGGGCCACTAATCTATACACAAGGATCCCTGCAGACTGCATAATGACTTAGTTTTCAAATGTGATGTTATCTATATTTTATTGTATTTTTATTTACTTTAAAAATATTTCCCAATTACTTTTTAATCTATATCAAGATGCATTTCCCTGTTTGACATTTCTATCCTAGGGCACTGAAAGGTTACATGACTATACCCAAAGTTGTATAGTCGCTATATTTTAGAGGCAAGCCTTGAATTCAGGTCTCCTTGATTTCAAAACCAGTTTTCTATCCACTACACCATGCTGATCATGTGCAACTACAAATAAACAAACAAATAAATGGAAAAGTAAATAAATAAATATATTGCTAGAATAATCCTAGCAATATCACTAGTGTCCATATCACTAGTGTCTTTGAAGCCTTGGGAAAGAAACTGAGAGATTTCAGGGATACAGATGACATTTTCATCTTTTCTCTCAACTGAAGGTTGGCTTTTGGAAGAGAAAGAATGATGTGGTGAAAGAACAGATGACTCTTTAGATGATGTAGTAAAAATAGAAACTAACACTATATATATATATAGTAATTAATATGTGCTGACTGCTTTACAAATATTATCTTATTTATTTTCAGAACATCCATGGGAAGTAGCTGCTGTTATTATATCCATCTTACAGGTGAAAAAGATGAGGCAAACAGAGATAGTGACCTGTCTAGAGTCACACATCTCGTAAGTGTCTGAGGTGGATTCGAACTCAGATTTTCTTCCTGATTCCAGGTCTTCTGTGCAATCTCACATGAGAAAAAAGTCTTTGGTTTCTTGGACCCTGGTTCAAGATACAGGAATAATGGACTAGAGTTCTTCTCAGGGAGGCTAAGAAGGAAGAGTCTGGCCAGAGGCTTGTCAACCTGAACAAGATAGCTTGAAGCTGAATGTTGAAACAAGAATGGCCAAGTAAAATTGGACACTATGGAAGGATAATTGTTGTTGGTTGTGCTTTGTTCTCAAAGAGGATGGATGACATCTTGACATGAAAGCAAACTGGATTTAAGTGAGACAGAGCTGTGTAAAGCTATCAGCCTCACTCTCCTCTCCAGAGTCTCTTCAGACTCCAGTGAAAGACATAGGTCAAGATAATTGATGATGGCCTCCAGAAGGACAATAGGTATTTACAGAAAGAAAAATAACAGTGAAATGAAATAACTTGGAAGAGGGTCTGAAATGACACCTGTGGCCTCAGATGTCTACTTAACAATCCAAAGATCATGGGGTACAAACAATATAAATACAAGAGACAATGTTGCATAGTAGACAGAGAGCTGACCTTAGAGCCAGGAATATCTAGGTTCAAATCCCACCTGACACCTATTGATTCTGTGACAAGCTACTTGACTTCCCAGTGTTCTAGTCAATTCTCTAAAACTTGAAAGTGTCATCATCCTCCCATTGGTAGAGAGACTTGACTCACCTGGGAGTTGTCTATAACAAAGAAATCAAAGGTCCAGTATCTATCTCTGCCATTACACTAACTTGAAACACTAGAAATGTGAAATCTCAGAATTGGGAGGGAGGTGAGAGATCATCTACTCCCAGTTATACCCACCCAAAAAAATCCCCTCTACAACTTACCTGGCCAGTGGCTTTACTTGAAGATCTCCATTGAAGGGGAACTCACTACTTCAAAAGGTAGCTCATCCAATGTTGGAATAGTTTTTATTGAGGCCACAATTGGATTACCAATAATTTGTGAAGAATAGCTGGGGTGGAGGAAGATAGAACACAGGAGATGGGTTATTTTATACAAGAAGGATCTTTATCATTTAGGACCTACTGTTTATTTTTTGTAATTTTCAAATATTTTATTTTTTCCTAATTAATTATAAAAACAATTTTTTAAAATGAGTTTTATGTTCTTTCTTTTCCTCCCTCCTCTCCCCTCTCAATGAGAATGTAAGTGATTTGATATAGATTATACATGTGCAGTAGGACCTACTGTTTCTACAACTAACACTATAATAATTACAATTTACTCAATTATTCAATGTATTTTTGAAACATTTTATTTAAAGGTTTAAATTCTGAATTCTAGCCCTCTCTTCCTCCCCTTGCCCCTCCCTGAGACAGCAAGTAGATATAGATTATACATGTGCAATTATGTATAACACTTCCATATTAGTTATTTTGCACAAGAAGACTCAAATAAAAGGAAAAAAAACATGCTTTAGACTGTATTCAAACAATATCAGTTCTTTCTGTGGAGGCAGATAGTATGCTTCATTATGAGTCTTTTGGAATTGTCTTAGATCATTATATTACTGAGAATAGCTAAGTCATTCACAGTTCTTCATTGAACAATATTGCTGTTACTGTGTACCATGTTCTCCTGGTTCTGTTCACTTCATTATGCATCAGTTCATGTGAGTCTTTCCTGGTTTTTCTAAAATCATCCTTCCGGTCATTTCTTATAGCACAATAATATCCCATTGCAATCATATGCCACAGCTTGTTTAATCATTCCCCAGTTGATGGGCATCCCTCTGATTTCCAATTCTTAGCCACCACAAAATAAACTGCTATAAATATTTAACAAATGTTTCTAAGCACCTGCTGTGAACAGGGCACCATTTTAGGGGAAATACAAGGTTTTGATAAGATAAGATTTGTACTCTCCTTGAGCTAACAGTCTAGTAGCATAATAAGACATAGATACTGATAACTACAATATACAGTATTGTAGGATACATACTATGCAAGAAAATTCATCAAAAAAGGCATAAAGCAAAGGTTTATGTGAGATCCAAGGTCCTTCTTTACCTATTAGGAGGGACATTGAAAGTTTTATGTTGAGCAAATGCATTTGGTCCTTTTAGACTTACAACTGAAATAAATGAAAAGATAGGCTCTTTTGAGAATAAATAGATTTAATAGAAATCTCCCAGAAAGGATGGCATGACAAGCATAGCAACTGTATACATCACAGAGATACACACCTGCGTGTTGATGGGAAAGGGACATCAGACTGCCCATAACTTCTGACTGCCCATAACTTCTGACTGCCCATAACTTCTGACACAGGTATCCCCAAGAGAAAAAAACAAAAACAAAAACCTCAAAAGATGTTATTGGCCTTTTGGTACAGTCATTATTACCCGAAACCTTCATTTCTTCCATGCCCAATAGCTAAGGCAGCTTGCACTGCAGCCTGGCACAAAGTATTTCCCCAGACACAGACATACAGGGGAAATCACCCAAGTATAATGCGAGATTCCCCAGAACCTTATTTCTTTGCCTTCAAGCAGTTCCATCTGGTTTCCTTGTTCTTTCTTTGATTGTTTTGACAAACAGCTCTAAGGTCCAGGCCAAAAGTTCTAGCAATATTTCTACCAAAAACTTTGAGTAGAAGAGCTGGTGGCCTTGTTAAAGCTCTAGATAATATTGCCTTTTCTGCTTTCCCTTCTGTAACTGAGTTAGCTAGGTGGTGCAGCAGATAGACTGGGTGAGGAACCTCTGGCTTTGAGGCCCTAGGGGGCCCTCTAGGTCCTCAAGTGTGGTCCTTTGACTGAATGTGGATGTGGCCTGGAGATTTGAGGTTCCCCATCCCTGGTAGAATGCAAGATCTAGAATCAGGAAATCTAGAATCAAATCTAGCCTTAGACACTAGCTGTGTGACTGTGGGCAAGTCACTTAGCCTCTGTTTGCCTCAGTTTCCTCAACTGAAAAAAATAGTCGATCATAATAGCACCCACCTCCCAGGGTTTGGGGAAGGAAGAAATGAAATGATATTTGTAAAGTGCTTTAGCACAGTGCCTGGTACTTAGTAAGTGCCAAATAAATGTTTCTTCTGTTCATAGTTTAGTCACTTTGCTGATTATGTATGTGTGGAGGGAAAATCAGGTTGGGGGGGTGGGGGGGGTGGGAGGGGTCTGTGAGAAATTCTAAGACCCACAAAAAGAGTTTGGAGCTTTTTAGGTATGTTCAAAGAAAGACCAAGACACTTAGCACTTAGCACTTGGCACATAGTAGGTGCTTAATAAATGTTAATTGATATATTGAGTTTAATTCATTGTTTGGTGTAGTTGGTTTAGTGTTAATAAACAATGGAGAAAAAGCAGAACTACTCAACTTTCATTTTACTTTCATCTTTTCTACCAAAGAGAATATTTATCTTCAAACTAGAACGTGTAAAACAAACATGATTATAAGGGAATTAAACCCTAAGATAGGAAAGTAGATAGTAGGAAAACACTGTAGATGCTTTAAATAGCTGACCTTTATATAGCCTTTTAAGATTCTCAAAGCATTTTTATAAACAATGTCTCATTAGATCCTCATAGAAACCATGTTAGACAAGTACTATTAGTATCCCCATTAAGTCAAGGGTCTTGTAGTTATATTACGTAGTAATTATAGGTAATAGTGACTAGTAAGTATAACTAGTAATGATAGGAAATAGAATTTGTCCCTTCTTGTCTCCTGTCTCTAAATCCTGGTCTTTCCATTGCATTATGATGTCTTTCTAAATCTCCTTATATATAGGGATTCAATTAGATTATAACCTAGGGTATTTCAAGAACTTGCAGATGGAATGAAAGAATTATCAACAATTTTTGAGGAATCCTGGAGAATGGGAGAGGGGTCAAAAAACTCATGGTGGTCAAATGTTCTGAATTTCTGAAAGAATAAAAATGTAAATTCTAAGAACCAGAGTTTTTTTTTTGGAAGGCAATTGGGGTTAAGTAACTTGCCCAACGTCACAAGGGCAGGTTTTTGTTTGTGTGTGTTAAGTGTCTGAGGCTGGATCAGAACTCAGGTCCTTCTGACTCCAGGGCAAGTGCTCTACTCACTGTGCCACCCAGCCACCCCAAACCAGAGATTTTTTAATCCCCAGCAAAAGTCTAGGAAAGATTATTAAAGAGAGGACTTAGGAGAGCTTTGAATGAGAAGCAGGGATCACCAGAAGCCAACAGGGATAGAATAAGAAATTTTGTCAAAATAAATTCATTTTTTTTTTGACAGGATAGCTAACCTAGTAGATTAGGGAAATGTCATAAACTATATATCTCGATTTGATAAAGTTTGCTTTGATAAAGTTTTTCATCATGTGCTGGTAAAAATGATAGAAAAAAAAATATAGACTAGATGATAGAATAGTTAGAAAGATTTGTAGCTAGTTGGGAGAGAGATGATTAATTTATTTGTGACAACCTTGGATTGAAGGAGGACTCTACTGGAATGCCCCCAAGGACCTGTCCTTGGAAGCTTGTTCTACTCAACATTTTTTATCACTAACTTGTATAAAGGCATCAAATTTTAAATCATGCAAGGCTGTGAAGGATATATAATATGTTAGATGATTGACTCTATCTCAAGACATCAACAGACTGGAAGAATTCAGTGAATCTAATAAGATAAAATTTAAGAGAGATAAATAACTTAAGTTTTTAAAAATCAACTGTAAAATTATGGTATAGGAAGGTGTGGTTTAACAGCTGTTCCTATGAAAAACATCTGAGGATTTTAGTGATGATGATGATGATGATGGCAAGCTTTAAGGTTTAAAAAACACTGTATATACATGTATATATGCATATATAGGTGTATATATATGTTATCTCATTAAATCCTCCTAACAAACCTGTGAGGTAGGAGCTATTTTTGTACCCATTTTGTAGAGAAAACAGAAATAGGTTTTATGTGACTTAAAAACAGAAATTTTAAGTGACTTGCCCAAGGTCACATAGCTAGAATGTTTCTAAAGTGGTATTTGAATTCAGGTCTTCCTGACTCTAAGTCCAGGGCTCTTATTCACTAGTCACCTAGCTAGCAGGCTTTAGGTTTGACACAATCAGTGTGGAGCAGCTGACAAAACATATAAACAACCAAAAACAACCTATTGTGCTCTTAGGCTACATTTATGGAAGTGTGATATTCAGAAAAAGAGGTATGACCTGATAAGGCCCTGTCAGCTCTAAATCTAAGACTAAGACTATTATACTATGCCCCAGGGGGAGCCATATTAAAAACAATACTGCTAGATTTCCCTTTCACATTACTTTCATATGAATATATCCTTTTCCCTATAACAAAAGTCAAATGGAAAATGGGGAGGAAGGGAAAGAGGGATGGAGCAGCTCAGTAAAACCAATACATAACTGAGTCTGATACAATATTCAATGTTCTGCAGCCATATCCTTCCACAACTGCAGAGAAGAGGGGAATGTGCATTTCTTCAGCTCCTTTTCATAGACAAGTTTGATCATTATGTAAGGGGTGGAGTGTGCTGTACTTTGCCCATGTAAGTTATGTGTCCGTGCGGGTTTATCTAGAAGAGAGAGGCATGTAGAGATCTCTAGAATCTCCTGTACACATCCCCTTCTCTAAGGGAGACTTATTCTCACCAGAATAGGAGGCAGAAAGTTGGGGCCCCAGACTGGATGCCCCAGACTGGACACCCCGTTGTCCTCAAAGAAAGGTAAGTACACCAGAAGTATATGTATCCACTACCCTAAATTCTATTAATCGAGGGGAACTAAATTCTAGGTTCAAGCTGAGTTCCGGATTGATTAATGGGGAAGGAGCACCCCAGCTATGTGCCTAAGACTTGTATGCAAACCTCAGATACATACCCTTTCCCAAATACCAGATCTACAAAAATGCATATTGCAAACAGAAATCAGAGGTGTAATACCAATAAAAAGTAGACTATATACAAAATGAATGAACTCTCTCATTGAGAGTGAGCTATCTCAGCTCATCCAAAACAATTCCCCAAAGTCCTTAGTGTAGTAATCTGGGAATAGGGCCATGAGTGAGGTGCCTTCTCTCCTATATTCCAGATTCTTCTTTAGTGGCAGTTAGGGGGTACAGTGAAAGGACCTGGAAACAGGAAGACCTGAGTTCAAATCTGATCTCAGACACTTACTAGTTGTGTGACCCCAGGTAGATCTCTGTTTGCTTCAGCTTCATGGACTGTAAAATGGGAATAATAATTTGGACCCACCTCCCAGGGCTGTTGTAAGGATCAAATCCTGGCACAGATAGATGCTTTCCCCTCTCCCCTTCCACTTTGTCCTCTCTTTTTGTCCTTCAGGAACCTGGAGAGAAAGTGGAGCCACTTGCCTTCTTTCTCAAAGCGAGAAGCTAGGAAATCATTCTCTCCTCCCTCAAACTCTAACTCTGCCCCTCGTGCAGGTGTGGACGATTGAGCAATCCATTTTTACCATTGAGGAGAGTCTTATGCAAATAAACTTTGAGTTACAGAATATAATTATAATTACTCATTAGTCAGTATAGTTTTGTTGTTGTTTTTCATTCTATTTGCAGTGTTGTGGTCATTGACTAGATTGTTTTCTTGGTTCTGCTTATTTCACTGTATCAGTTTATATAAATCCTCCCATATATATTATTTCTTATAGCATAGAAATATCCCATGACACTCATGTACCACAAATTATTTAGTCACAACTCACTCTGTTCTTTGCTAATTTAAAAATTAATGCTATTAATATTTTAGTGTATATTGGACCTTACTTTCTCTCTTTGACCTCCATGAGGTATATGCTTAGCAGTGGGATATGTCAATCAAAGGGTATAAGTATTTTAGTCACTTTCTTAGCATAAATCAAAATAGCTTTCCAGAATGGCTGAGCCATTGCACAAAGAAACCATATTTTAAGAGGGATGCTGACAGGCCAGAGGCTATCCAGAATAGAACAAATAGGATGATAATAGAACCAGAGCTAAAGTTGAAAACAAGTGAGATGAGAGGGGGCACCTAGTTGCCATCATTGAATTAGTCATCAGGCTCAGATGAACCACATCCCAGAGTACTGAAAGAACTTATTTCCAAAAAGTAGAAGAGATTAGAATTTGGAGAAGCCTAGTTCATCTGAATTCAATTCTATGCAAAGCCTAACATTTAAAGAATTGTTTGTGAGAATTTAGAAAATAAAGTTATCCCAAAAGGCCAATTTGAATTTCTCAAGATCAAGTCATGGCAGATTAGTCTCATTTCCTTTTTAACTAAGTGGATAAACCAGCAGAATGCTATAGATAATATCAAACTTGGATCTCAGTAAAGCATTCATGATTTGTTTGAAAAAATGGAGAGGTGTGGGCTAGGTGATTGAATATCTAGGTGAATCTAGAACCTGATGAATGATGTTATGGAAATAGTCATTCATAGGTTGATGCAAACTTTGAGGTTGACTATTAGTGGAATGCCTCAGGTAACTCTCTTTGGACCTATGCTATTCAACATTTTATCAGTTAACTTGGATGAGGGCATGGATGGAATGTACATCAAAATGATGTTAAGTATGGAGGGATATCATACATTTGATCTTTGATCACACACAATATATGATTTGATAACACACACTGATAGTTATTAGATAATATCAAATGGGCTAAACTGTTGGGTCAAGACTCATAAGATAAAATCTATTCTCAAAAATTCCATTGGGTGTAGATATTCCTTCTATCATGCCTGGCCATCCTATGTGAGTAAATTTCATCTACTTTTTAAAAGTTCTACACAGGGCATCCACACCATATATTGGCCATATTATATAAATATCATTGGGATATAGAGACTCACTCTTTCTATGTGATTATCCCATTCCAACCCCCCCCCCAGTTATATATGTCTTTGATAATATCTTTGGCATGACTTTTCCCAGACAATTCCATGTTTATAACTTATAGCCTACTTATTCCCATCCTACCATAATCTATTGTTTTTAGTTAATACTCAACTTCAGTTTTTTTTTTACATTATAGTCATACTTTGTATTGTATTGACTCTCAGTCATACAATATCACTAGAAAAATAATGGTGCTAGAATAAAGAATCTTGAAACCTCGAATCATTGAAAAAACCTAGTTTCCCAAAGGCAATTTCACCTTTCCTTTTCCTCCTGTTAAATCCTAGGCCTAGTTCATCGTCCATTCACAGTGTCTGTCCAAGACATAGATACTAATCGACAAGCTTTATGATTTCTTCAGCCAATTGTATATCCTAGTTTGGATGATAGGCATTCCTTATCCACTTATTTTTTTCTGTATAGATATTTGACCAAATTATTCTGATCATGGAAGCTTATACTTTCTCTGTAGAATAAGGTGACCCTGAGCACTTGGATGATACACTAGAAAGTGTCAGCTCTAGGAAATATATTGACTCATACTGGAATGATTTTGAACAATTTCTTGGCAACGAACTGTATTGGATCTAAGGACCAACCTAGAAAAATATGGAAAAAGGACTCACCCCAAGCAGGCTAACTTTTTCATGATTACTTTGGCTATGTCAAGATAAGAAACAATGATAAATATAAGTGGAATAAATTTAAAGTCTAACAACTGGGTTCAAACTCATAACTATACAAGTCGAAGATGGGTGAAATATGGTTGAACAATAGTTTCTTTAGGATTTGAGCAGATTGCAAGCTAAGTATGAAATGATGTGGCATAACAGCATGACATAGCAGTCACAAAAAGCTAATACTATCTCAAGCTGATGCATTAAGAGAGTTATTTTGTTCACAACGAGGAAAGCAATGGTCCCTTTGCATCTTGCACTGGTCAGACTACATCTGGCATATTGTTTTCAGTTCTGGGCATGACAGGGAAGATACTGATGAATACATCCAGAGTTGGGCAACCAGAATGTTGGGAGATTGGAGACTATGCCAGTTAAAGGAATTAAAGAGGCTTGTTTAATCTGGAGAAGGGAAGATTTAGGGTGAGGAAGTATGAAGTGATAACTGTCTTCAGATAATTGAAGAACTGCCTTGTGAAAGGGGGATTATGTTCTACTTCTCCCCCTGAGGGCAGGACAAGAAATAAGTTGATAGCTAGAGAAAGAGGAAGGTTTTGGCTTGATGTTAGAGAAAATGTTTTACCAATTAGATATACTCAAAGGAAGCATCTTGGTGGCCTAGTGGATAAGAGGGCTAGGCCTGGAGGCAGGAAGATCTGAGTTCAAATCCAGTCTCAGCCCATGACTAGCTTTGTGACCTTAAGCAAATTACTTAATCTCTTTTTGCCTTAGTCCACGGAAGAATGAAATGAAAAGACACTCCAAAATCTTTGCCAAGAAAACTCCATGGATAGCATTGGTGTGTTATGGTCACCAAGAGTTGAACAGAACTGAACAAAGTTGAATGGGCTAACTCAGGAGATAATGGGTTTCCCATTGCCACATGTGTTCAAACATATGCTGGATGGTTGCTTTACATGAATGCTATAAAGACTCTTGTTCAGATTGTTGTTGTTCATCCTTCATTTTCAAAGAGGACCAATGACACCACTGTGTGATGGGTGATTTCTTGACTTTGCTTGAAATTATGTCAAGTGAGACAGTTGAGCAAAGTCATCAGTTTTACTTTTTCTTCCAGTCATTGAAGTCTAGTGGCAAGACAGTCAGATTTAAATTGAACTAGTCTCTCTTCTGAACTCTAGTTCCACATCCCTAATTACCTAATGGATGCCTCCAGAAAGATGTTCCATAGGCATCTTAAACTCAACATGCTTAAAATAGAATGTATCTTTCCCCCAATGACCCTCCCTTCTTCCTATTTTTTCTCGAGAGTAGCATCATCCTTCTAGTCACACAAATTCACAACTTTGAAGTTTTCCTCAACCCATCCCTCTTCCTCATACCCCATATCCAAGTCTTATTGATTCAACCCCTACAATATCATATTTCATTTCCTTCCCTTTCTCACCATTCCACCACCAAGCCCTCATTGCCTTTCACCTGAACTATGGCAATAACCTCAGTCTCCCTCCTCTCCAAGGAAGAGGGGCTGCTTTAAACAATGTTTCAGCATGGTGTAGTGGGAAGCGTACTTGGCTAGAAATCAGGGGACTGTGTTCTAGTTTCATCTCTGTCACAAACCCACTCAGTTGACTCTCCCTAGACCTCAGTTTGTCTCTCTGTAAACTGGGATAATTCCTGCCCTACCTTATCAAGCTGATCAAATAAGATGAGGAAAATGAAACCTAATCATAAAAGGCTCATAGCTCCTAGACTGCTCCACATAGCTGCTAGACTGATATTCCTAAAGTACACATCTGACCACACTTCTCAGCTAAATAAGTACCAGTGACTCCTAATCACTGGCATGAAAAAATGTAAAACTCCTCACAATCTGGCTCCAGTCTATTTCTCTAGGTTTATTACACATTACTGCAAAGTGGAGATTGCTTCATTCATTATAGTTAATAATAAAATTAAAGGTAGCAATCATATAGTACTTTAAGGCTTGAAATACACTACATATTATCTCATTTGATCCTCATGACAACCCTGTGAGGTAGGTGATAATGCTATCCTCATTTACAGATAAAGATATCAAGGCTGAGAGAGGTTAAATAATTTGCTCAGGGTTATACAACTAAATAAGTGTGCGGGGCTGAATTTGAACTCAGGTCTTCCTAACTGAAAGTTCAACACTATCCATTGTGCCATCTAGCTACTGCCTTCATCACTTAGCACAGTCCCTGGCACTTAGTGGGTGTTCAATAAATACTTGTTATGTGATTGCTTAACAATATCCCAATCAAACTGCCCTACTTGCCAATTCCCATAGAAGACATTCTATCCTTCATCTCCATATGTTTGTATAGGCTGTCAAGGGAATTCATTTCCTCCTCTCCTTTACCACTAGGAACCCTTAGCTTCCTTCAAGTATCAGTTCTTATTACTTTCTATAGGAACATACCCAGATCACTATGCTGTCCGCTGTCACCAGTGTTTTCCTCTTCAAAAAAATGCTTTATACACAGTTGGTGGCACAGTGGATTGAGCACTGGGCTTGGAATCAGGAAGACTCATCTTTAGGAAATCAAATCCATCCTCAGACATTTACTAATTCTCTGAGCCTGGGCAATTCACAACCCTATTTGCCTCAATTTCCTCATCTGTAAAATAATCTGGAGAAGGAAATGGCAAACCTCTCCAGTATCTTTGCCAAGAAAACCCCAAATGAGGTCATAAAGAGTTGGACACTACTAAACAACTGAACACCACCATCACATTTCATATTTACTTATCTATGTTTGTGTTGTGTGCACAAGTATGGGTATGTATATGTGTATGTGTGTGTCTGTATTCTCCCTAGCCCAGGACAATATAAACTCCTTAAGGCTTGATGGCAGGGAACATTGCTTTCTTATTTCTTTTTCTTTTTTTACCCAGCACCTAGCATATAGAAGGAGTTTAATAAATGTTTGTTCAATAAATGAATGAACTCCATGGTCCTTTTCAATTCCGACAGTCTGAGGGTCTGTGAAAACCTTGTCATAAGAGGATGAGTTAAAAGATTTGGGGATATTTATTCAGGTTGGAGAAGAAAAGAATCTAAGCTTTTGTGAATCATGAGCTAATTCTGTCAGAATCAAAGACCCTCCTGAGCATCTTAGTGAGTTGAGAGCATGGAGGGAGCCATGGGTGGGATGGCTGGGGATGAGCGTAAGACTGGAGAGAAACTCTCCCTCCTTACCTCCAAAATACCATACAGTAGGCTGATCTTTACCAACAATCATCAGCTTTCTTGCCTCTGTTGCTTTTGTTTTCCGCACCAGGCTAGTAATAACACCTTGTGAGGAGAAAGGGGAGGGAGGGAGAGGGATTTCCAGTGAAGAGATTTCCATTCCTTTATCAGTGCTAGTCAACAACTTCTCTACAGTTTATGCCTCTGGAATTTGGGAGACTAAATGGCTTAACTGAAGTCATACTTTGATGCTTTGTATCAGAAACAGGACTTGAACTCAGGTCTTCCTGACTCTGGAGAACTGTCTATTCACAAGCCCAGAAGAGTAATAAAAAATGTGTGGTGTGTGTGTGTGTGTGTGTGTGTGTGTGTGTGTGTGTGTAGCCTTTTATGACTAGGTTCCATTTTCATTCTCTCATTTGATCAACTTGATAAGGTAGGGCAGGAATTATCCCATTTTACAGGAAGACAAACTGAGGTCCAGAGAGAGTGCCTAAAATCAACTGAGTGGGTTCATGACGGAAATCAAACTAGAGTTCAGTCCCCTGATTTCTATCCCAGTGCACTTTCCACTACACCATGCTGAAACATTGCTTAAAGCAATCCCTCTCAATTCTGTTTTCCATCAACACCCCTCAGCCCCCCTCACCCACAAAGACACAGGTTGCAGGTGGTCCCTGTGCCCTTTAGTTTCTACAGCTCTTCCGAGAGACCCAGTCAGTCCCTGATGGTGCTGCTTCCTCTCTCCCAGGCTGGCTCCCGCCTGATGCAATTATAAATCACTGCACTTTCCCTACATTCAGAACTGATGTTTAATTCATTGCTATCCTGGCTGTTTTAATGCAGAACATTTATTCTGTGGAAGGAACAGCTTTGTTTTCCCTCTGCAGTGTTATTCTCTTTGTTTAGAATGCCATTTCCATGGATTTGGTTGGGGGTGGGTGGGGGGTGGCATGGAGGGGAGTAGATTTGTTGTTTGGCTGCTCACTGGCCTCTTATCCTCCCCCTCCATCGGACTGACCTACTCTGCCTCCTGGGGACTCATGCGTGTCTGCTGGTGAGTCAGCTCCAAGAGGGGAGGCTGCTGGAAAGTGGGGCTTGCCCTGTCCTGACTCTATATTTCCCCTTGCCCCCCATCCCCTCAGCCCCTGGGTCCTGAGGCCATGCTGAGACTAAGCTGTGATCTCAGACATCACAAAGTCCTATCATTTGGTAATGTCTCTCGGCATTTCATTTCTGCCTTAATCAAGGTGATGCTCACTTTAGATTGTGATGGGATAGAGAGAGAGAGAGAGAGAGAGAGAGAGAGAGAGAGAGAGAGAGAGAGAGAGAGTCATCCACATTGTTAGTACAAAAATCCTGTGAAGACAAACTGGCCAACCTCATCTAAGACATTTCATCTTCTGCCCCTAGGCCTTTGCATAGGCTGGCCCCCCATGTCTGGAAGATACCCCTTTTTTCTTCTGTCTGATATCCCCTTACTTCCTCCCAGTAACACCAAGTAACACAATTTGCTTTGATCCTCCTATATGCTAATGGCCCTCCCTGGAAGCTACTTTATGTCTGTTACTGTTGTTCAGTCCTTTCAGTCATGTCCAGGTCTTTCTGACCCCATTTGAGGTTTCTTTTTTTTTGCTTTTTTTTTTTTTTTGGAGGGCAGTTGGGGTTAAGTAACTTGCCCAAGGTCACACGGCTAGGTTTTTGTTTGTGTGTGCGTTAAGTGTCTGAGGCCGGATCCGAACTCAGGTCCTTCTGACTCCGGGGCCGACGCTCTACTCACTGCACCACCTAGCCGCCCCTCATTTGAGGTTTCTTGCAAAGATACTGGAGTGGTTTGCCATTTCCTTCTTCAGCTCATTTTACAGATGAGGAAACTGAGGCAAACAGAGTTAAGTGACTTGCCCAGGGTCACACAGCTGGGAAGTGCCTGAGGCCAGATTTGAACTCATGAAAATTAATCTTCCTGATTCCAATCTCAGTGCTCTATCCATTGTGTCACCTAGCTGCCCCTACTTTATATGTAGCTTGAATATACTTCCTATTTACTTTTTATGTGTAGGTGCTATTTTCCCACTTCCCCTCCCCCATAGACTGGAAGTTTCCTAAGGTCAGAGATTGGTTTTTGTTTTTTTTTGTCTTTGTATTCCCAAAACCCATCAAAGAACCTGGCATACAGTAGGCACTTAATAAATGCCTGTTGCATTAGTGAATGAAGAACTACAATATCATGACCTTCATTTTATGAGATAAGATTCCTCCACTATAGCCCTCTTCTATTACATCTTCACATCACAGAAGTGACAAGGTTAGTGAAGAGCAAACCTATGCCAGGTCCTACCAAATTAGAAGGATTTCAAGTGTGCTCCCATGATGGCCCATGTCTGTTATATAAAGACCAGCTGCCTAAGTGTAGAGAGGCTGGCTGATAGATCCTCAGGCATTAGGTAAGGCTAGGAACCAGCTAGGTCGTGCAGTGGATAGAATGCTGGCCTGGAGTCAGGAAAACTCTTCTTCCTAAATTCAAATCTGGCCTCGGGTACTTACTCGCTGTGTGATCCTGGGCAAGTCACTTAACCCTGTTTGCTTCAGTTTCCTCATCTGTAAAATGAGCTGGAGAAGGAAGTGGAAAATCACTTGAGTATCTTTGCAAGAAACCTCAAATGGGGTCATGAAGAGTTGGACATGGCAGAAACAACTGAAGCACAAAAACTACATGTCAAGTACCATGCTAAGACGAACAAACGTAAGCATCTAAGAGAGTTTCCCAAGTTCTCATGGATAGTTGTTGGCAGAGCAGGGATTAAAACCCACATCTTCCAAGTCCAAGCCATTTGATGTGAAAGGAATAGGAAAGCTCCATTGCCCCAACTCCCTTCCTCTCCTAATCTGTCATGGAACCTGAAGATCTACCATTAGAGACTCATTCCTTCAGATTTATGAGATTGTTCTGGTCATATAGGGTCCTCTATCAAAAAGGCAGAAGCTCCAAGTTAAGTCAACAGATATTCATTAACCACCTACATTGTGCCCGGTACATTACCAAGACCTGACAAACAGTGTTAAGACTTTCTCGAGGCAGTGAGGTGGCACAGTGGATAAACCACTGGACTTGGAGTCAAGGACACCCGAGTTCAAATCCTGCCTTAGACTCTTACTAACTGTGTGACCCCTGGCAAGCCATGTAAACTCTGTCTGCCTCAATTTCTTCATTGGGGTTGATAATAGCATGTTGTTGTTCATTTGTATCTGATTCTTTGTGACCCCGTGGACCATTGCAAGTCAAAGCAGTCCATGGGGTTTTCTTGGCAAATATACTGGAGTGGTTTGGTATTTCCTTCTCCAGTGGATTAAAGAAAATGGAAGTTAAATGACTTGCCCAGGTTTACACAGCTAATAAATACCTGAGGCTGAATTTGAACTCAGGTCTTCCTGTCCAGTCCCAGTTCTCTATCCACTGAACCACTTAACTGCTTCCAATAATAAGACCTACCTCCCAGGGATGTTGTAAGGATCAAATAAGCAAACCCTAATGTGCTATGCAAATGCTACCTATTATTATTTCTCAGTTAAAGCCTTTGGAGGGATTATTACATGTGGTATTTTCCAATTAGAAGACAAGGCTTAGTGGGAATGGGATATAGTCAGATTGCCTGAGTTGGTGTCAGAGGGATGGCATGTCATGGTGGAACCAATGAGAAAGTACACTAGATTTACAATAAGAAAACCTGGATTCCATTCCCTGTTTCTATACTTTCTAGCAAATATGAGTATAAATAATAAATAGGACCGTAGTGTGCTTGAAACTGGAAGAGACATAGTGTGCTCTCTATTCCCTTCTGTAGGTGAGAAAATTGAGACATAAGGACTGGGAGTAACTTGGTCAAAGTCCTACCAATAGTAAACAGCCAAGTTGTATTTGAATCCAAATCCTCTGACTCCCATTCACCTTCCAGAGTATATATTTCTTCACCCATTAAATGTATGACCTGCCTCATCAGGTTGTAAGAAAATTGTTTTTATAAACCTTAAATGTGACCTTGTGGGGGTATTTTGAATAATCATCACTCTCATTAGACTTCAAGCAGGCAGCGAAAGTCATACAAATGTCTATGGGGACAGGCTAGAACTAAGAGTGAGAGGGGACTTGGTGGTCTAGAATAGAGTTTGGTTCAGAGTATAGTTAAGACAAGCTGAGAGGGAGAGATGGATAATTAAACTATCAATATACACTTACTAAGCATCATGTTTTAGACACTATGCTGGATGCTAAAGTGAAAAAGTAATAGTCCCTGGCCTCAAGGAGATTATATCCTGTCAGGAAAGAAAATATGCATGTGCTTCAGATAACTTACAAGTGATTTCAGTAGGGTTTAGAAATCCGGCAGACAGATGGGATCCTATGTTGGGGAGGTCATTCAGAAACAGAATAAATACAAGAATGAAGGAAAGCATGGGGAGGCACAGGAACATTGTCTGATATAATGAAATGGAGGCAAAAAGACATACAGCCCCAGGCATTTTTTGAGCAGGAGAGCTGGGGAAACTTCTTGTGTGGGTCTGGAGTCTCTTACATCTTTGCTGCCTAAGAGAGAACCAAAGGAGCCTGTTAAAGAATGGAATTTTTTCCAGGAGTTCTGGAGTAGAATGTCAATGAGATAGCCTGGTTTGGTGACAGAAAGTGAGAATTGGAGAGTGACCATAGGTCATTCCTTTGTTAGTGATAAGGGGAAATGCTAAATGGGAGAATTGAAGATGACCAAAGACACACTCATATATGTCATAATTTTGCTCAGAGCTGGCCCTGGCTACAGGAATCAGATTAGGAGTTAACAAAACACAGTGCCTACCCACTGGTTATTCTTCATACTAGAATGCATTCCCTTCTCACTTTTGGTTTATAGCATCTTTTACTTTCTTCAAGATTCAGATCAAGAACAACCTTCTATCCAAAGCCTTTCCTGGCCACCTCCCCAATTTGTAGGTGTCTTTCTTGTCTTAAAAGTACCTTGGATTTATTCTGTTATGTGATTATATACATACACATTGTCTCTCCCCATCAAATATAAGCTCACTGAGAAAATGGATTTATCCATTTTGCTCTTTGTATCTGCGAAATCTACCACAGTGTCTGATACACACTAAACATTTCATAAATTCTTGTTTGTCAGTTGAATTATTGAAAGTTATGACCCATGTTATTTTTCTTATTATGGCATCTTAATTTACAAAGCTTCAGATTTAACTTTTCCTAAAGATGAAATAAGGTGGATTATATATAGTAGGTGGATTGAAGGAAACTTTGGTCCTGGGAAAGGTACCCTACTCTGATTTCTCTGCCCTTTCTGTGAAAGAAATCTTGCTAGACCCTTCTAGCTTCCTCATCTCAAATCTCCAGGTTGAGTGGCAACATGACATACAGTTGAAAGAATACTAGATTGAGAGCCAAGAGGCCAGAATTCTATTTCTACCTCTTCTACTAAGCATCTCAATGACCTTGGGCAAGTCCATTTCCTTTTCCTGTGCCTTGGATTCTTCATCTGTAAAATGAGGGGGTTACACAAGACCGCCTATAAAACCCAGTCATAGATTTTCAGATGGCACCAAGTTGATAGGGATAGCATTACATTAGGCCAAATCTAATGAAATACAATTTGATAGGGATAAATGCAAAGTCTTACACTTTGGTACAAAAAATCAACTCCCCAAGTGCAAGATAGGGAGGCATGGCTGGAGAGAAGTTTGAAAAGGATTTGGGGTTTTGCGGACTGTAAGCTCAATAAAGAGAAAAGAGAAGGACACAGTCAAGAAATCTAATACTATCTCAGATTCTACTATGAAGATTCATAGTTTCCAGGATTAAGGAGGGGATAATCTCATTGTGTTCTTCCCTAGTTAGGTTATATCTCTAGCATCACGTTCAGTTCTGGGTACCACTTTCAGGAGGATATTGGTAAATTATCAAGTTTGACTGGCATCCAGAAGAGGGCAGTTGCAGTGGCAAAGAACCTTTAATTGGCACCATATGAGGACCAATTGAGGTAAAAGATAAGATCTAGGGGATATGATCTCTTTCACATGTTTGAAGTGTCATATAGAAGAGGGATTAAACTTGTTCTGCTTGGCTCCAAAGAGCCAAAGGATGGAAAATGCAAAAAGCCTAATTTAAGCTCAATGTCAAGAAAGACAAAACAAAATTTCCTAATGATTAGAGTTCTCTAAAAGTGTAATGGGATGCTAAAGATTGGTCTTTGGAAGCTTCTTTGAAGGAGATGAGTCTTAAGCAGAGCTTTGAAGATGGTATATAGACACAATTTTGTGAAAAAGAGATCAGGGCAAAAAGCCTCTTGGCTGTCTCAGAGACAGAAAGAGGTATATCATGTCATGGTCATGTTGGGCTGGAGGAACCTCAGCCCTCAGAACAGAAAGTTCTAAAATGAATCTTCATATTCTATTATAAGATTTAGCCACAAGCATTCTTAAAGGTGGTGCGGTCTCATTACCTAATTTTCTAGAGAAAAAACCCAGGCCTAGAGAGCAAAAGTACCCAAAGGACAACTTTAATTTTAAATCTTATATACCTCTGAATCCAAGAAATATGGGAATCTAGAAATGTTAATCTGTTCAGAACAAATATAGTTCATCCCCATTTAAGAGAGTATACAGTCCATGAGGACCCATGCAAACCATATGCAAAGACCTCTGTCTCTGGAAGTTTTAAAAATTGAGGCCAAATGACCACTTCTTAGAGACCACAGAATCTGTAAGCTGGAAAGGACCTCAAAGACCATTTGGTCCAACTTGAGTCTAAACAGAAATCTGCTCTACAGTAATCCCACTAAATGTACATTCAATCCCAATGGAAGCTCTCCAGGAAGAAGGATCCTGTTACTTCCTAAGGTAACATTCCATACTTCAACAGCTACTTAGCATTTATGAGTTTTTCTTTGCGTTGAGGTGGATTTCTCTATACATTTCCCCTATTGTTCCCAGTTTTACCCTCTGGGATTTAAGCAAAATAAAACTAATCCCTCTGCTAGTCTCTGTGCTATTTAATATGGAATTTATGGAAATTTCTATCCAGGCTAGAAAACCTCCTGGAGGTGCCTAGACCTTGCTGCTCCCCTCCTGCCTTAATGTATATCTCTGGAAGAGAAGTATCAATTCTCCAAGAACCAGGAATGTTTCCTACTCCCTCAGATTATTCTTGTTTGACCGTTCTTATCTTAATTCCATCCCCTGCAATTGGAGTCTGAGTAATGAGTTATTTCACACCAAGATCAATAATCAGTGGCTTGGATAAAGACATATATGGCATGCTGCATCAAATCCATCCATGACATAAAACAGGGAGGAACACCTAAGAGGATAGAGTACAGACAGGATCCAAAAAGATCTCCACAGGCTGGAATGTTGGGCTCAATCAAATGAAATGGAGCTTAATAGGAATAAATATGAAGTCCTATGCATGGACTTCAAAATGGAGGAAACAGTATTAAATTGCAATTCTTCTGGGAAAAAAAATGACACGGGGCTTTAGTGGATCACAAGACTGATGTGCTTAGATACCTAGAATTTAAGAAAGCTAATTTGAGAAATTCCTAGGTATGAGAACTAGGAAGGATAACATAATCAAGTTGGGGTATTGGGAGTAGAAATTGGGGTACATGGCAGGAGCAGAAGTGGCTTGAACTCAGAAATTGTACCTGAAACAAAGGTTAGAAAGGGTCTTTTGTCCTCTAGGACCATGGAAACTTTGGTGACCTAGTGTTACCAAAAGGAGAAGAATCAGAATAGAGAGTTAAGAATAAAAATCAAACTTATCTTTTTAACTGCACCAAACTAGACTCTATAACTATGATGTATACATTAATTTTCTAATTCTCTGTCCACTAGCAAATGTCATTTTTATAGTTTTTATTACTATCATTTGTTTTTATATCCACTAGATTTCCCCCTGCATTCCTCCCCTTCTCCCTCCCAGAGAGCCATCTTTTAATAACAAAGAACAAAAAAGAAAAGGGAAAAGCGGAAAAGGAAAAAGAAATCACAAAACCAATTAATACATCAAAATATCAGACATTATTTGCACCACTCCATATCCATGGACCACCTTATACCCCTCATTCTGCAAAGGAGTTGTGGGGAAGGGGATATTTCCTCTCATATTTATTATTTGGGGGGTAAGCATGTGCTTTGTAATTTCACAAAACACGTTTTCAATTATTTGTGGTTGTTCTTTCCATTGACATTGCAGTCACCATACCTGGTAACTTTAAGACAAGATTAAGACAAAATGCCCTTCTGGAAGATGCTAGTTTTATTTGACTTCTGGGGATTAGCAAATGGTCCCCTTTACCTTTATGGGAATTCCCATCTAGCCTTCTATCCCTCTAGAGATACCCAGGCCTTGCTTTCATCATACCCTATTGCATACCTCTTGAAGAGAAATGACAACTCTCCAAGAACCAGAAGCATTTTCTGCTTCCTCAAATTATTCTTGTTTATTCTTGTCTTAATTCTATCCTGTGAAATTGGACCCTGAGTAATAAGTTATATCACATAGCATTTTCTTGGTGTTGCTTACTTCACTTTGCATCAGTTCATGTAAGTTTTTCCATGCTTCTCTGTATTCATCACTTTCATAGTTTCTCACAACAATAACATTCCATTACATTCATGTATCGCACTTGCTTGGCCATTCCCCAATACAGTTCTCAAATATTATTCATTTTAAAATATCTTAACACAGAATTCAGAGTTGAAAGGGACTTTAGAGATCTTGTAATTCAACCATTTTATACACAAAGTAACTGACTCCCAGGGATCTAAAGGGACTTCCCTAAGGTCACACAGGGAGGGAGTGATGGTGCTGGCATTTGAGCCCATATCTTTCTACTCCAAATCAGTGTTTTCACTAGACCATACACAGTGTGTAGAGATTCAGATTTACTCCAGGAGAACAATGATGAAGAGAAACATTTTCATTCCAAATTTTAAAGAGAACCCTGCTTTTGCCTTTTTGGGTGGTTATAATGGCTATAACAAGGAGCCCAAATTATAGATTTAGTATTGGATGGGGCCATAGAAGCCACTTAATCCAACCCCCTCATTTTCCAAGTTAAGAAATTGAAGCCGAAAGAAGTTAAGCAACTTGTTCAAGGTCACACAGGGAGTGTCCAAACCAGGATTATAAATTCTCTGATTCTCCATTTAATACTCCTTCCTCTGCACCATGCTGTTTCTATGCGAATCTGTTTTAGAGGAGAACTAGTATTGGATCACCTGGTCCCCCAAATGCTGTCCTTCAGCCTCCCTTAAGCCAGAAATCAAAGTCATGAGAGCAGTTGTCTCTTTTGGGTTTAGACGTTCCCAGAGAAGAAGGGTCCTTGCCACCTGGGAAAGTGGGACAGAAAGAGAAGCAGTTGTTGTTATTCAGCCATTTTCAGGAATGTCTGACTCTTTGTGACCCCATTTGGGACTTTCTTCACAGAGATACTGGAGTGGTTTGTCATTTCCTTCTCCAGCTCATTTTATAGATGAGGAGATTGAGGTAAACAGGATTAAGTGACTTACCCAGGGTCACACAGCTAGTAAGTGTCTGAAACCAGATTTTAACTCAAGAAGATGTCTTCCTAATTCCAGTCCTCTATCCACCGTGCCACCCAGCCACCCCAAGCATTTATTAAGTATCTACCATGTGCCAGGCCCTGTGCTAAGTGCTTTACAAGTTTTATTTCATTTGATCCTTACAACAACCCTGGGAGGTAAGAGATGATATTATTCTTATTTACCCTGGTGTCCACAGGTCCTGTTTGCTAATCATTGTACCTACGTACCTTGTGGCTTAGAGGAGAAACTGTTCCTTCCTCAGCATGTGCCGAGGGATTGTCATGGGGATAAGGGTTGGGGGTGGGGTGGGGTGTTTCTGCAGATTCAAATCCTGAGGCTCTTTCTAAGAAATCACCTCTACAATCCTTGTCTCCATGGATCCCTATTATCCTGGAACATTATGTCCTGGCCTTTTTTGCTTATTCCTCTACATGCATCACAGATACTCTGAGTACACGACCACACCAGATGAAATCATTTGGTATGGTTCTTTTCCACCCTGTTATTCTACAAAAGGCTAATCCCAATTCCTGGTCCCAGTGATTTATAGCAGATATGGTGTCATCATATTGAGAGCAATGCTCAAAGAGCTTCCTCTTCTAGGATCATGCATTTGACTTCTAAGGGTCAGTAATGGTCCCCTCTACGTTTATGGAAATTTCTATCCAGGCTGGAAAACCCCCTGGAGATGCCTAGACCTTGCTGCTCCCCTCCTGCCTTACTGTATACCTCTGGAAGAGAAGTATCAATTCTCCAAGAACCAGGAGTGTTTCCTTTTCCCTCAGATTATTCTTGTTTGACTGTTCTTGTCTTAATTCCATCCCCTGCAATTGCAGTCTGAGTAATGAGTTATTTCACATCAAGATTGATCTGGGTATTAGTTCAGCGTTTAGTTTGTGATTCCGACAGCCAGTTCCAGTTACCTCCTCCAAGATGTGAAGGGAAAATCAGCCTCAGGCACTGCTTTGCCAGTATTTCCCAAGTTGGGGCTCTATGCCCAAGCTTGGGAGGGCAGAGGAGGAGATCCTGGTCATCAGGAGATAGGTCTGAAGTATGGAGAGGGAGCTAAAAAGAAGGAATCATGGGAAAGGGTGAATGGGGGACTTATAGAGCTGACATGTGAAAAAAAATCTTCTTGCCAAGTCTGGGGAGCTGGATGGAGGGTAGCCAGAGCTGGGAAAAGGATAGACCAAAGGCAAAGGGAAGGAAAAACTTGGGCTCTAAAGAGGGAGATGTGAATGGTAGAAAGAACTTTATCAGTAGGGAGAGCACTTTTCTTCAATAAAACTATTTCTAGGAATCAAGTGGAGTTATAACTCATGATTCAGGAAGCCAGAATTCCTGGATGGTTCAATAAGCTTCCTCCCTCACACAGTTACTGGCCTTATGTGAGCACATGCTATGTATATAAACCAATACTAACGACCTGCAGATGAATTGAATGAAGAAATGAATTGAAGGAAAAGCATTTATTAAACACCTACTATATCCCAGGCAGTCAGCTAGGCCATGAAGACATGAATACGGAAATGACTCAGTTCCTGCCCTCCTGGACCTTACATTCTAATGAGTGAGATGGCACATTCCCTGGAGTGGTGGCCATGGAAAGGAGCTATGGTCAGGGAAATAACAAGTAGTGAAAATGGAAATAAGTGGGAAGAGATAATGGAAAGGAGACGTGTTTCCTGACCTCACGGAGGATCCAGTCATACGGGAGAATGAGGGCACACAGATTCAGGTAATCTGGTTTAGGATACTATTGAGTAACATACCACACAGACTCAGATTTGTTTATTAATTTGTTTGTTTTGCTTCAGTTCGAGGAAGGCTCTCGTCAAATGCAAATTGGCAACCGTGCCATCTTATGTCTTAAAGAGTTACCTGAGAAGAGAAAGTACTTGCCCTGGGTCACAGAGACCATAGCAGAAGTCAGTCTAGCTTGGACACTGTAAATTGAGTTCATACTTACTGAAGGGAGATACAGAGGAAGAGCTACTAAGGATTCAGCTAGTCAAGCTTGGAGCCATCAGCTTCCCAGGAGATGAGATCTTCTGAGGGCAGACAACCTCTGCATGGACAGTCACTGTCTCAATCACTGAAGGTAGTTCACAGTGAAGGCAAATGCTGAGCAAGTGAAACCCCAGTGAACCCTTCCTTTAGAAACAATGCTGTGGGGCACAGAGTAAGCTCCCATCATAGACCGTGTTCCTATTACAGATTCTCTCTGATCTGGAGAAATATTACTGGGCATTTTATAACTATTATAAGTGAGTATCCCTAGAATCATCCAGTGTCATAGAGGGAAGAATGGCATGGAGAAGATATAGGAAGGGAGAGTAAGAGGGGAAAAAAAAGAAACACTGCCACTGAGAAGCCTATTGTTAGACAATGGTTTATAGTTGGGGACAGGAGGTGTGTCTGTGTGTGGAAAAATAGATACGAAAGTAATAGAAAGGAGAAGAGTCTTTGTATGTGTGAAGAGAAGCTTACCATAACAGCTAAGAGGTAGAACTGGTTAGGGTGTCACACCCAACAGGCTCTGCAGACAATGACAGACTTATAAACCAGTATTTGGCCATGAAAACAGGTGACTTTGCCAAAATGCTTCAGGACCTAGCTGTGAACAGCGCCAGGCTGTACAGACAGTGAGCCAAACCCCCACTCACCTTAGAAATAGCACCAGGGTTCTACAAACTGAGAAATGCTCTTCAAACAATGACAGGTTGCTGATACTGTTGTTTTCCTTGTTTGTTTGTTTTTAAACCTACAGGTATTCTGAATAGGCAAAAGGTGTGCACAAGAGTAGCCAGTGGCAAGATGTGTTCCAAAGAGCAATTCAGAAAATGACAAAATTTAGAGGAGGGAGTAGTCCAGTGAAAAAGCCAATGGCTCAGAAGGTAAGGGACTTAACTTCAGTTAAAATTCTGCCCTTGTGTGATCTTGGACAAATCACTCAGGTCTCAGTTTTCTCATCTGTAAGGGCTGAGACCATTTTTCCCTTTCTTTGTATCTTCAGTGCTTAACAGTGTCTGGCAAAGTACAGGCACATTTTGATTCTTGCTCTGCATCTATGATC
Organism: Gymnobelideus leadbeateri; assembly: GCA_011680675.1. NCBI lineage: Eukaryota > Metazoa > Chordata > Mammalia > Diprotodontia > Petauridae > Gymnobelideus > Gymnobelideus leadbeateri. The sequence continues at coordinate 344,194 of WOXC01008646.1, read as the reverse complement.
CCTAATATTGGGGGGGGGTAGCTAGGAGGTAGCTAGAGTGCTATGCCTAAAGTCAGGAAGTCAGGAAGACTCATCTTCCTGGGTTCAAATTTGACCTCAGACACTTATTATCTGTATGACCCTCAACAAGTCATTTCACCCTATTTTCTGAAATTCCTCATCTGTAAAATGGACTGGAAAAGAAAATAGCAAACCACTCCAGTATTTTTGCCAAGAAAACTCCAAATGGGGTCATGAAGAGTCAGAAATAACTGAAATTATTGAACAACAACAAAATATTTTGGGGGGCTATGTCCATGCTAGTCCCAGAGGTACAAAGGATCTTAGAAATCATTTAGTCTAGTTTCTTTCTTTTAAAATAAATTACATTTCTTTCAATTACCAAGCATTTTTTTCTCCCTCCTATGTCTTTCCATCCATGGAAACAAGGACGGAAGAAAGAAGGAAAGAAAGAAGGAAGGAAGGGAAGGAAGGAAGGAAAGAAGGAAGTAAGGAAGGAAGGGAAGGAGGGAGGAAGGAAGGATGGGGAAGGAGGAAGGAAGGATGGGGAGGGAGGAAGAAAGAAAGGAGAGAAGGAAGGAAGGAGGAAAGGAGAGGAGGAAGGAGAGAAGGAAGGAGAGAAAGAGGGGAGGAAAGATTGTTATTGTTCATCCTTCATTCTCAAAGAGGACCAATGACATCTGGAGGGCGATGTCTTGTCTCACAAGTGAATTGGATTTAAGTGAGGCAGAGCTGTACAAAATCATCAGCCTCGCTCTTTCCTCCAGAGTCATCAGAGTCCAGTGGCAAGACATAGGCCATGGATGTAGTGGGAGATCTTGACCTTTTTAAGCTAAAGTCTTTCCCAGGTCTCAGTCTGTCTCAGGCAATGCCCATTCAGTAATTAAAGGTTAGGTAAGACTTGGAGCAAAGTATGGCCCAGTTTGCCTTCACAAAAGAGTCAATCTGGGAGGGGAAGATCCTTGGAGTTTCTGGTCAGAACAGAAACAATTAAAGAGAAGGAGGGGAAGAAGGAAAGAAGAAGGAAAAGGAGAAGAGAAAGGAAGGAGGGAGAGGATAGAAGAAAGCAAGGAAGGAAGTAGGGGAGGAATAAAGAAGAGAAGGGAAAGAAGGAAGGAGGTAAGGAAAGAAGAAGGAAGGGAGGAAGGAAGCGCAAGAAGGGAAGGAGAAGAGGGAAGGGGGAAGTTATAAATATAGTCAATTATAAATTAGGGAACTAAAGCACAGCAAAGTTAAAGCATTTGTCTGTTTTTGACAGGTTGCATAGATATTGATAGAACCATAACCTGATTCCAGGTCATCTTACTCAAAATATGTTTTTTTGAGAACTTCACATCCCTCCGGAGAAGGGAAATTGACATCAGACTTATCTGCTAATCAACCAGAAAAGTTAACAGTGCTGGGAAGGGTGAGAGAATACCACTAATTCCTAATCTGTAAATTAGTCAGGCAGCTGCTCTGAGGGTTATGAGACAGGGAAGAGGCAGAGGGGAGGAGGCAGAGGGAGAGGAAGGGAGGGAAGACAATTGGTAGCAAATGAGGAAGCAAAGGAGGTGAAAGAAGAAACAACACAGGCAGAGGGTAGGGAAAGGGAGAAATGGAAGCAGATGGAGGACAAATAGAGAGAGAGACAGAGAGGCAGAAGAGGGAAGATACAGGGAGGGGAGTAAAGGGAAAAGAGTATAGGGGAAAGGTAAGGTAGAACAGAGACTGACATAAAGAGGAAAATGAAAAGATAGATGATAGATACCTAGGAAGTTAGATAGTAGATGGATGGATAGATAGAAGTTATTAAGCACTTACTATGTGCGAGGCATTTGCTGAGATGTACACATGAGTTAGCAAGCAGTCCTGGTCCTCAAGGAGCTTACATTTTAATGGGGGAACATAACATGAAAAGAAGAATTAGGAAGCTGGGAAAGTAGGGGTGAGGTAGGAGCATGGCAAAATGGAGATGACCAGAAAGTACTGTGGAAACTTGAATCTTACAACATAAGGCCAAAGCTAGCCTATCAAAGCCCAGGGCATTCCCAGGGATGGAGTCCAGATTTCAGTTGAGAACTGGCAGAGAAGCGATGTGACACTTACTGAGAGGTGAAGGAGGCAGTGAATCTTATGAGAGATAGGTGTGAGGCAAAGTGGGGGTGAGGGAAGTAGGCACTGGGGTTGATATAAGGAGTGGCATTATGGATGAAAGAAAGAGTGGGATGTTGCAGTGGAGAGAGTAAAGAGTATGGGAGGGGAGAAGAGGTGGATGGGAGGCTGGAATAGTGATGGGAAAAGGAGGGGGAAGTAGGATGGGAATGAAAGAAACAAAGAAGCCAAGAGGAAACAAATAGGGAGAGGAAAGTGCCCAGCAGGGAAGGAAGGAGAAATCAAGTGGAAAGTTTAAAGCAATAACAAATGGTGGAGAGGAGTGGAAGAGGGGGGAAGAGAGAAGGGAAAGTGGGACAGAGGTGCTGGGAGGAGAGAGGAGGAGGCAAATGGAAGGCAAACAGTGAGAGAGGAAGGAAACCAGAATGGAGGGAGGAGGAGAGACTCCCTTCCACTGTGAGAAAATGCAGAGGTAGATGCATGCCTGTGAGTGTTTGTGTGTTAAGGCTGGAGGCGGTGATAAATTTCAGGGCAGCAGAAACCCCTGTTAGTAATTACAGAGCTTAAGTGAGAGGTAATTTGAGGGGCATTGCTGGGCAGTGGCAGAAGCACTTAATGAATCGAGAAGGAACCACAAATACCTACTCAGTAGAGAAAAGAGAAACCAAGTTCCCTTAAAGTACCTGGGACCCATAGCCCAGACTCCTTGGTCAGGAAGCAGGCCCATTAACTCCTAGTCAGGCTCCCTGGCTTCCTGCTTAGCCATTTTAGAAGTACCTTCTCTCCTTTTCCTGTCCTACCCACCCATACCTAATGAGAAGGCTTCAGCTTGCCACATTCCTGCCGCATTTTTGCACACAGAGCTCCAGAAGAGATGCCCTTTTCTCTGTCCATCTTATTCAATCCCTCTCATTTTCTTTTTTCACTTACCTTTGTTTTCGTTTTGGAAGGTGTCCATTTTGTCTTAAGTGGAGAGGTTGTCTGAATTCTTTCCAGTATCTTGGACTTGGAGTCAAACGACCTTGGTCCTAGTCTTAGCTCTGCCACAAATTTACTGTGTGACCTTGAGCAAGTCACTTCCCTCTATGGGCCCCAGTTTCCTTATCTGTAAAATGAGGAAATTAAGTTAGATAGTCCCTAAGAGCCCTTCAATTTCTACTATTCTATTCTCCTTTGAGTAGTTAATTGGCTTCTCTTCCTCCTTTCCTTCTTCCTCTTCTTTCTTTTTTCTTTTCTTCACTCATCTATTTTGTCCTCTTCTTCTCTTCTTCCTATTCCTCCTCATTCCTCTTTTATCCTTCCCTACCTCCCTTCCTTCTTTCCTTCTTTCCTTACTTCCTTTCTTCCATTTCTTCCTTCCTTTCTCCCTTCCTCCTATTTTTTTAGAATTTGATCATTTAGAATTTCATAGAATCTGAGAGCTAGAATGGATATCGGAGGTCATCTTAGTCCTACCCTTTCATTTTGAACTTGGGAAAATTGAGGCCCAGAGATAGGACATGACTTATCTAAAGTCCTTGAGAGAGCTCATGGCATATCTAGGTCTTCTAACTTCCAATAAGTCCTCTTGTCATTATGTTTCATTATCCCCTTCATCATAAGAAGCCTTTAAAACTTGTGGATGAGTTCTTTGAGGGTTCTGACCATACGTAGTTTATTCATATTTTTATGCCTTCAACACAATGCCTTACACAGAGTAGGTATTCAGGACGTATGTAGCAAGTAGCAAGACATGTCTTTCTGAGAGCCAGAGTGACCCTGCGGGTTCCGACCAGAAAAATGGAGTACTAGAATGTTGACTACAGGACAACCAAGGTAACTTGTTGGGGCAGGTATGAAGCCACCACAAGAGGTTGGGGAATGGGTAAAGTTTTGTGTGCAGGAGGAACACAAGAGGCAAGACATTACCTTTCTTTCTAGCCTTTGTGTGTCTATGTGTCTGTAGGTGCATGTTTTTGTCCTTCTTTTGCTCTGACAAGGACTTCTGGTCTGCCTTTCCATTTAGATGCAAGAAGCAGGTGGGCAATGAACAGTGGCAAATAGACTCAATCTTTCTGCCAGGCTTTTGGCCTTTACCTATGGATCAGGAGCAGTCCAGGTAGGAAAACAACAATCCAGATCTACAGTAGAGAAGGAAACTGCTGACTGGAACTTTGGGTGACAATGCTGCTGAGATATAGCACAGAGGGATAGAGTCTATGAGCTACTATGGAGTACAGAGAAGGAGTAGTGAGTGAGTAGAGAGTGAGTCAGCAGACCTTCCTCCCCAGATGCCCTTCTTTTCCTGGACACTGAGGTCCTAGATATGAAATGTCTTTTTCTAATCCTTCCTCAACCTTGGAAATCTGAGAGGGATCAGTGGGAAAAGGTTTTGGCTTGAGAGAAGATTGGATAAAATGTTTCATGAAAGGGGCACAGTTGCCAGTTTCTTTCACAATATGACTGTAAGGGGTGCGTACTGCTGCATTTTGCTCATGTAGGCTATGAGTCTGTTAGATGTCGCTTCCAGGGAGGGATGAAGAGATATTTCCAGGGTTCCTTCCACCAACTCTACTTCAAGGGAGACTTTGATTCCTGCCAGGAGGGAAAGCAGGAAGTTGGGGCCAGAGGCTGGCCACTATATTCTTCTCACAGAAAGCATACCAGAATAGAATTATATCCGTATAGCCCCCTAAATATTGTTAGTTCGGGGAAAATAATTTTACATTCAGTTGAACTCCTGACTGCCATCCCTTAAAAGGGAAGTAATAACCAAAGCTATATATCCAAGGCTGGACTTGCTTCCTACCAAGTACTACTTCTACAAAGAACATACAGAGAGAATAGTAAATAAATTCGTTTATCCAAGCTATTAGCAAATATAAATCAGAGAACATATACAGATGAGACTTCTCCAGATAATACACAAAATAATACACAAAAAAGAGCTCTCCTACTGAGTTAACTAAACTTAATCAGATCTCACTTAAAGGGGAAATCCCCCAAAGTATAGTAAGCTGGACATAGGGAAATGATCAAGGTGCCAGCTTTTTATACCTTTACTTTTTTCCAGAACCTTTCTCTCCCTGAAGAGAATCTGGAATTGTACATCTTCTTTCTTGAAGTTGGAAGACAAAAGACCCAGGATCTCTTCAATCTCAAGCTCTTGCTAAGTATTCCCTTCACACAGGCATGGGGGATTGAGTAATCAGTTTCCAACAATGAGAAGATTCCTATGAAAATGAGCTTTGAGCTGGGGATTACAACTATATTTAATAAAATACATAACTAAACAGATCAATATTGACCAGTTTCTTAAAATCTATGGTCTCAGTTTGGTTGACAGAGAGCAAGATATGCAGTCTGGGGTGGTGAAGCATAAAAATTTTCTTTTTTTAATAATCATCATCCATACTTCATATCTTATTGCCCTTACATCGACACAAGTTAAAAAATAAAGTACATATGAAGAAAAGAAAAACAGATGAATCTTCCTGACTCCAGGCCTGGCACTCATCAATTGTACTGCCTTGCTGCCCTACAATCTCAAGGAGTATTGTCTGGAATTGAGATGGAGGTGTTTATATCAGCCTCATTGGGAAGGAATGTTGGAGAGAGGGGAGTAGGAGAATTTACTAAGGTCAGTAGGGAGAAGAAGAAATGGGGTATGTATGTGTGTGTGGTGGGAAGAGATGTTAAGTCTTCTAGTCAGGTAGCTGAGGATCTATAGTAGAGAGGGATAAGGATGAAAGCCTGTTGTGGCAGTTTGGGTTATAGGTGTTCCCTGGGCCAGTTCTAAGCAAAACTGAGAAGCAGATTGGTTTTGCCTTCAGTGCCTCCCAGCCCATCTTGTTCTAGCTGATTGACAATTAATCTTCTGAAGATAGCAAGTCAGAGATCATAAGTGAAATGGCTCATGGCTTAAGGTGTAGCAGACAGCATGGTCCATTAGAAAGAACAGTAGTTTGGGAGTCAGAAGGTTTGGTTTGAAATCCTAGCTTTACTCCTTATTACCCAGCAGAAAATAGGTAAATCACTCCTCCATTCTGGGTATCGGTTTCCTCTTTGTACAGTGATTAGGTTGGCACAAAGGGGTTTTAAGGTCCCTTCCAGATCTAAATCTTATGCTTTGTTTTTCTTTTGTGATTCCTTGAGATGATGGCTGGAACTTTGGGTGACAATGCTATTGGGATATATCACAGAGGGCCAGTTACCAAAATGTCTTGAAGACCTGAAGAAATGAAGTTTTAATGGTGGTATTTAGAACACATAAAAGCTGAATATGCATGTGTGTATATGTGTGTGTGTGTGTGTGTGTGTGTGTGTGTGTGTGTGCTTGTATATTTATGTGAGTAAGGGCTTCCAGATTCACCCATCTCACATATCATGTGAAAAGGTGCCCTCAATCATGTCATCTTCTGGATCCCTCTGCTTGGAGCTTTCACAACATGTCACAAAGTAACTTCTCGGAATGGATGCTTACCGATTTCCATTTATCTCACGCCTTTCAGCTAAATAGATCCGCCAGGACCAGACAGGTTTTTCTGCCTAATAGTGCTCAACGCATCTCTAACCAGACAGGGAGTGTGAGTCTGGATTTGTCACTCGACAGATACAGATGTCTGAAGCTCTCATCCACGAGACAGTATTGTTCCCAAGGATCTGGTGGACTCTGGTGTCAAGTGTTGTCAATCAGAAGTAAGTGGTACATTTCAGGTCTGAAGCCAAAGCCCCTCTACCCTCTGGGATATTAGGCTCACATTGCCAATCACTTTGCAGAGTGATCTCTATGGATATTTTCGCAGAACTTAATTTCTAACAGAGCTTCCTTCCCATACTTCCCCAAAGATAAGACAGGAAGAGGACTTTATTTGGAATTAGAAGGCCTAGGTTCAAACCCTTACTCTTTATTTAGTAGCTGTGTGACTGGGCAAGTATCTTTTCTCCTTGAGCCCTGCTTTGTTCAGACTTAGACACTAGATTTTGGGGTAAAGAAGATATGGGTTTGTATACTAACAAAACCCTGGCACATCACTTCACCTTTCTGTGACTCAGTTTCCTTGTCTGTAAAATGGAGTCGAACTTGATGGCTTCAAAAGTCCCCTGTAGCTCTAAGCCTATGATCCAATGACCACTTACCACTTGCTTGCACTCCTTTTTACTCCTCCATCAGGTCCCTAAGAAACTCATCATCCTACAAGATCACATCAATTTTGGTATTCCCACCTTGTTAGTATCCTTTGCTCCTGGAACCCTTCTGATTGGAGGGCAGAGAAGAGAGCTACACTCAGAACCTCTATCTAAGAAAGAAACCCAGACCAGTCATCTCTTCATTTCTCACCCAGCTACACACATTGGGGTGTATGGGGTGCTCAGGGTAGACTAGCCCCTCTGGTATGAGAACTTGCCTTGAGTGGCCATCATCTACCTTTGGTATCCATCTCTCACCCAACCCTCACCTGTGGCTCCAAGAAGCTGTGGAATATGCAGCAGCTACACCTTGGTATAGGGTTAATGGAATATAAGATATCCTCCGTCCATTAATAGACCTATGTGACCACATGTGTTTCCTTTTTCCTTTGGAGCAGGAGCTGTGTTCCCAGGTCTAAAGTACACAGGTATTTCGTTTATAGATGTTTTGCTGCTTTGAGATCCAACCCAGTTCACATCCTGAGTCATACAGAGCATATATATATATAGGTATGTATGTGTATGTATGTATATATATGTGTGTATGTATATGTATATATGTGTGTGTATATATGTATATGTATATATGTGTGTGTATATATACTATATATATATATATATTCAGGGAGATTTATATTGCCTTGGGGGAGGAGCTTGCTTGGGGGAAGCTTGCTTACAGGAGGCTTCCTTACAGGAAGGCTTTCACACCTTTCGTCACGGAGTCACGTAGGTTGTGATACCTTTCTACCCCTGAGCTTATTAGTTGAAAACTATATATGCTGGGAGGTTGGTATTTTACTTTGGGGATCACTCATGTGAAGAATATTTCTTTGTGATTTAGCCAGAGGAGACTCTGGGTAGCTGTTGTTAAGGGGCTGTGTGAACCCAGATGTTGGCACTACCTGGTCTGGTGATTATGTATCTATTACTTTGTTTAGTCAATCGGAACCCTATCTGTTAGATTTGTTCTTGGCTACTCATTTCTTTCTACTTATCTGTCTGCATTGTTTAATTTTTAATTTAATTTTAAATTAAGATTGTTGACCCCTTTGAAGCTGTCTTTCTTTTAGAAAAGCAGATCAAAGAACTTGTGCTAGCAGGCCTTCTGTGTTCCGGTGTTACTGGTCTTATACCTCCACAGCAGCTGCAAGTAGCATTAATGATATACCCAGTAAAACCCTCTTGGTAGATGAATTAAACCAGGTTGAGGATAACCAAGGGGCCTCAAACCCGTTGGTGAGTTAGGGGGATGTCTACCCCAAGCATATGAAGGCTTCCCCTGGTAGAATGGGCAGATTAGAACAATTTGTTCCTATGGCCACGAAGGCAGCTGAAGCAGATGCTATGGAGTGCTTAGAGCTTGGTCAGACATTGAAGATGCCAAGGTCCTCCACTGCATCCTGGGCAATCACCAGTCATCCTCACTTCTGTCTTGCCATTGGACTTTGATGATTCTGGAAGAGAAAGTGAGGCTGACATTTTGTGTGACTGTGCCTTACTTAATTACTTAATTACTTAATTACTTAATTCATGGGCATGTCACTCTGTGATGGTCCTTTCTGAAAAAGGATGAACAACAAAATAACATTTCTTTGGATTTCTCCATCATGTCCCTGCTAGTATATCTCTCCACCTCCCCCTACTTTTCAACTCTAGATTATAAATCTCTTGAAAGCAAGGACTGTTGTACATACACATATATATGTGTTTATATGTATAAGTACATGTATATATATATGAATATTTATATATGTGTGTATATGTTTGCATCCCTAGCACTTAGCAAAGTGCCTCACACACAGTAGATGCTTAATGAATGTTTATTGATTAACTGACTATGAAGTGAAGGGACTGGACTAGATGATCTCTTAGGAAACTTTCTGTCTTTAAATCCTATGATTTATTCCTGAACCACAGCCCTTCCTCTCTGGTATTAATTGTCTCCTTCCTATCCTGTTGCTAATGGAACTCAACTTGAAGAGGATGTGGTTGGTCTATGACAGGGATTAAACATTAGGTCCAAACTTTTGAATCCCTTAAAATAAGGTTTTGATGCCCTCTCCCTTCCATTCTTCTTCCTCTTCTGATGCTGTTCCCACCATGGTACCTGTTCAGTATCATGGTACCCACCACACACTGCCCTATTCTCCATAGCTATCTCTCCCAGTCCTCCTTCAGTGGCCTGCCCTAAGCTTTGCTATTCTGTAGCCAAGGGGGCCTATTCCCCATGCCTAGAGCATGACAAAAATCTAATAAATGTTTGTTCACTGATTAATTGACTTTTTTCTATTCCCTTGAAGGAATTCACACTAAGTTATGACTAAGTAAGAAATTCAGACATGCCACTGATTTAGGGCAAGTCGCTTCTCTCTGGGCCTCAGTCTCCACTTTTGTAAAATGAGCACACCTAAGGTCCCTTCTAAACTAGCTAATCTGTATTTCCTCATTTGAACTGCTTCATGTGTTAAGTATTCCAAGTCCTGCATTTAAGAGAAGCTCAGTTACAATCATGCCTTAACCCAAAGAAGTGGATTTGTGATAGAATTTCAGGCACCCAAGTGGATAGTTGTAGAGGACATACTGTGGAGTGGGAATGAGAGGAAGAATGCTTTTCTGTCAACCCTCAGATCACAGGATGAAAGGGGAAAGGGAAGAAGTGGGCATTAAGCGCCTACTATGTGCTAGGCACTGATGCTTTACAAATATCTCATTTGATCCTCACAAAACCCTGGGAAGAAGGTGCTATTATCATCCCCATTTTACAGATGAGGAAACTAAGGTAGACATAATTTATGTGGCTTGCTCAGGGACACACAGATAGTAAGTGTCAGAAACTGGATTTGAACTTGGGTTTTCCTGTCTCTAGACACAGCCTTCTAGAGTGACTTCCCATTCAGTGTTTAAGGCCAGATTCAATTTAATTCAAGAAATAAATGTGTACTATGTTCAAGGGATTAATACAAAGACAAAATCTAAACAACCCCAGCCCTCAAAGAGCTTAGATTTTCCTGGATCCTGTTGTCCTAACTCTATCTGCCTCCCTTGCTTCAGTCTCTCCCTTTTCTCCCAACCCTCAACTTATATGTGACTGGGGGAAGTGGGGAGCATTGGTCAGCACACGAACTTTCCCTCTTCATACCAACAGGGGGATTGATGGTGCAATCAGTGACAGGCTCAGGCCATGGCTACAAATGGCCCATCCTCCTAATTTTCCATCTTTAGAAAGTCTTAGAACTTAAATGTCAGCAGATGATATCAGAGCAACATGACACTTACAAGCTTAAACTAAAATCTGGGCGGCGGTGGGAGGGGGTGGGCACCCAACGAACCAACCTGAGTCCGAGAAACTGCAACTTTCATTTCTCTCAAGGATATTAACTCCTCAACTGCTCTGTGCACAATGGAGATGTTACCAAGCGCTGGTGGTAGAAAGAGTGCCTGGCTTGAAACAGGGCAAATACTCTGTCCTGGGATCACAGGATCAAAGACTTTTAGAGGCAGAAGGGACCTTAGAAATTATACAGCTGAGCCCTTTCATTTTATATTCAAAAGAACCGAAGCCTAAAGAAAGGGGAATGACTTTCTTTAGGGGGGCTCACATGGAGGCAAGCAGAAGGGTTGGAATTCACTCTGGTAGCTTTATATAATAAATACTGCCTTGGAGGTAGTAAAAAGTTTGGGGTTAGAGAACCCAGATGTGACTTGGCTCTGGCATGCATTAGTTGTGTGACCCTGTTTTTACTTTTTTTTCTTTTCGTAGGGGCATTTGGGGTTAAGTGACTTGCCCAAGGACACATGGCTAGTAAGTGTTAAGTGTCTGAGGCTGGATTTGAACTCAGGCCCTCCTGACTCCAGGGCCGGTGCTCTATTCACTGTGCCACCTAGCTGTGTGATCCTAAATGAGTCACTTCAGCTCTGTCTGCTTCAGTTTCCTCATCTGTAAAATGAAGGATTTGGGCCAGATGACCCCTGAGGTTTCTGAGGGCTCTAAATTGATCATGTTGTCATTGTTGAGTCTTGCTACTTAAAGCCAATTTATGCACAAGCTAAGGCATCACCTTGTGATGTCATTGGTCCTCTGCAAGAAAAGGAAGGATGTACAACAACAACAAAGACAAATTGTTGATCTTAAGATCTTAGGACAGGAAGAGGACTTTTCTAGCCTAATCCATCTCTCTAATGCTAGTTTTTCTGTACAGACTTCTAACCTCTTCTTAAACCAGTAATAGCTCACTGCTTTGAGAGGCAGACTGTTCTGTTGCTGGACAGTTCTATAATGAAGAGAAAACCAAGAAAGTATTCAGTATTGTACATTAGTGGAGAGTTGGGAAATTGAGTAAATAAAAGGGGTTTTGCTTTGATGGAGGAGATTGTGAGGACAGGGACCTGGAGGGCCAAATGATGAAAGCTGTTCTTTATATCATTGTCATTGACCAGCTAATTGTTCACCTATCCACTTCAATTGACCAATGTAGATAGCTTCCTTGGGCATATCTGTGTCAGGGAGTGACTTTGGTTTATCATTAAATCAAAAGCTGGAAGGAACTTTGGGGATGATCTAGTTCAACCTCCTCTTTTTAAGATGAAGAAACCAAGGTTCAAAAAGGATAAATTATTTTTGCTCAAGATAATGCAGTTAGTAAATGATAAAGTAGAGATATGAACCCAGAAATCTATGTTGTGCAGTAGAGAGTGCTGGACTTGGAGTTAAGAAGACCTGAATTCAAATCCTGGCTCATACACTTATTAGCTGTATGACCCTGGGCAAGTCACTAAACCTCTCTTCCTCAGTTTCCCCATCTGTAAAATGGAGATGATTATAACTTTCCACCTTAAAGGGTTCTTGCGAGGTTTAAATGAGATGAATAGTCATCAAGAACTTTGAAAACCTGAAAGTGTTATATAAATGCTAATTGTTGTTGCTGTTCTAACTCCTAGTAATGGAGAACCCATGACTATACTCTGCTCCCTCTCAAGCCTTCTAGAGAGGCTGAGAAGGTCCCACAATAAGACCAGAAACCCCTTCTGTCCTGCCTGCTTCTTCTGTATCATATTTGTTTTAGCTTCCTGAATTAGGTTAGAAATCACTCTTTATGGAAGCAGGGGAATGGGTAAGATGATCCCCAAAGGTTTCTAGGACCCCTGGTACTCCCCTGGCAGTTGAATGATGTCTCTATTCCCAGTCAGTGTTCCTTAAAGGAAGTCAACTCCTTAGAATTTTGTTTCTGAACATTCTGTGCTGAAGATGTACCTGATGGAGCGTGGGATCTCCTGGTTTGAATTAAAGACACCCTAATGGAATTTAAGGTCCTGGAAGATAGAGATCATTTCATTTTTGTTCCTGTATCCCTCATACGTAGTGCATGGTGGGTATTTAATAAATGTGTTGAGTGATTAATTAATTTCTTTTTACATTTCCTTTCACAATTAAGAAAGGAGAGAAGAAGTGGTTGTTGACTCTCTCCTTGATCTCAATAAAAAGCAGTGCTGAAACCAGCTTTGAAAATGACTATTTCACAGAAGACACTTGATTTGTAGCACAATCTCCTGTAGTCTATAGGTCAGGGCTCTAATGACCATCAAGTAATCACATAGCCTGTCACCCAGATATCCTTTTTATGCATGTTCCTATAAATGAATATTTCCCAATTCTCTCATGTACTGCCAGGCTCCAACCTGCCTTCCCTGAATACCCCTCCCCTCTCTGGATTTATTTCCACCTCAGACAGGTTGTCCAACCGCTGTTTGCTGCAGTTCCTGCCCCCTGGACCATCTCTAAAAAAATCTTATCCTGGTCTCATCTTCTAGTTTCAGCTCTTAACCCAAATCCGTGATCCATCCCAGTCCTTGCTCTAGCCCCATCGAGAATGTTAGTGTCTCCAGTCTAGCCTCCATTTCAGCACTGAGGGAGGTAAGGCAGCAGGATGTAACAGAAAAGTTGCTGTATTGAGAGTCAGAAGACCTGGAATTTGAGTCATGAATCTTTTACTATTTCCCTTGGTCATCCTGAGCAAATTTGTTTCTCATTTTAAAAAAATGAAGCTAGAACAAGTTATGGTATGATGAACAGGTGGCTTTCTGAAAAACCTGGAAAGACTTACATGAACTAATACGGAGTGAAGTGAGCAGAACCAAGAGAACATTATAAATAGTAATAGCAACATTGTGTGATAATGAACTATGATTGACTCGGCTCTTCTCAGAGCTACAATGATATAAGATTATTCCAAAAGACCCATGATAGAAAATGCTGTCCATATCCAGAGAAAGAACTGATGGAGTCTGAATATAGATCTAAGCATACTATTTTCATTTTCTTATTTTTGTGGGTTTTTCCCTTTTGTCCTATTTCTTCTTTCATAACATGACTAATGTTGAAATATGTTTAATATGATTGTAGGTGTTTAGCCTATCAGAGTGCTTTCCATATTGGGGAGGAGGGAGGAGGCACAGGGAGAAAAAATTGGAGTTCAAAATCTTATAAAAGTGAATATTAAAACTATCTTTCCATGTAATGAGGACGTTTGTGGGGAGGGACTGGTAAATGAAGAGCAAGGCCTGGGGTCATCACTGGGCACTATTCAACTTGGTCCCCAGGTGGGGCTATGTATAGGTATGTGCATACATGAGCACACACCCATAGACCCTCTCCCAGGGGTGTGTGGCTCAACTTTGCTGGGTCACTCCAGAATTATAAGGATACGTTCACACAACTCTCATGCTGAATGGTGGACAGAGTGATGGACACTTAGGATAGAGCCTGCCTGAACTGCGCTCTTCCCTCCCTTTCCCTACACAAGGGAAAAGGAGCATGGGGGTATGTTGAGGGGTTGAGACTTGAGAGATGAAATTGCTGCCCTGTGTCCAATTTTCCCCAGAGGTCTCCCTTCCCCCTTTCAAGGCTACCTCCCCCAGTGGGCTCTGTTCCCCAAAGAACAGACGAAGCCCTCGTGACCTTGGAACTGCACATCCAGCTTAATCCGCTTCAGCGTCAGATTGAAGGCACTCTCTGTCACTCGGGGATATTTATAACCTGCCTGCTGGGCTCTGGGTACTGGCAGCTGCGAAGAAAGTAGGCCACAGGAGCATTGGGAGATGAAGGCCCTGCCCAGGTCCACTTGCAACAAATGCCCGAGGCAGTCCTCTTGAGGAAGGACGCCTGGAGTCAGAGCCTCATTCTGTGGCTAGAGTGGGGGGAAGGGGGAGGCAGCCTAGGGAGCATCTTTGGGCTCAGAGCTGGGAAAAAATGGGTCGCCTTCCCCACCTCCCTCACCAGCATGAATGGGGTTTCTACTAAAGGCAGCAATCCTATAAATAAAATTTCCCCATTTTCTTCTGCCCATTCATCAGATCAGGCTTGCTTATTTTCGTGTACACAGTAAGATGCCACTGCTCAGAGAGAGGAGAACTTTGCAATACAGTGGGAATCGGTCAAACTTTAAGACATGATGTGGCGGAAAGATCATTGGCTTCAGTCGTACATAGATTTAGACCTGAAACAGACCTTAGAAATCGTCCAGTCCAACCCCTTTCTTTTTCAGATGGGGAAACTGAGTCTCAGAGATGTTACAGATGATGTGCTCAGGTAAATATTTAAGGCAGTAGTTGAACTCTGCTTATCTTGATTCTAGGCATTTTTACTGACTGATCCTCATGCCTGGAATGCTCTCCCTCCTCATCTCTGGCTCCTGGCTTCCTTCAAGTTTCAGCTAAAATCTGCCTTCTACAGAAAGCCTTCTCCAATCCTCTTAAATTCTAGCACCTTCCCTCTGTTGTTTCTCTCCAATTTATCCTGGATATATCTTGTTTGTACAGAATTCTCTCCCTCATTAGACAATGAGCTCCTTGGGAGCAGGGATTATCTCTAGACTGTCTTTGTATATCCTCACTGCTAGATATAGTGCTGGATACACAGTGGTCACTTAACATGTATATTGATAAACTTCCTGGCTGACTCCAAGTCTAGGGATCAATCCACTCAATCACATGGCTTTTCAGTTAAAAGGCCTGGGCTCAAATACTGTTTCTGTGACTTGCAACCTGAATTTCCTTGGAAAAGTGACAACCTCTCTAGGCTTTGGATTCCTTATCTAAAGAAGAGGTTAGCTAGGTGACCTCTCAAGTCTTTGTTAGTGATCTTATGATCAGAGAATCAGAATGCTGGATCTTACGCTGACTCTTTCTGTGACCTTTAAAAGAGGTCATTTCACCTCTCTAATGCTTAGTTTTTACATCTGGAAAATGGGAATGATAATAATACTTAAATAATTTACCTTCTTTCCTCTCTTCTCCCTCTCCCCTCCCCAAACTCAAGTCCCCATTTTGGATTGAAAATGACTCTCAGTTCTTCACAGCTATGCCAGCAGAGTGAAAACTTTGGGCAAATGTTAATTATCCAAATACCAGCCCAGCTTAAATTTGGAGAGTTATGTCATTTCAATTTGATGGACCCTTTTTCTTTTGGCCACAGTAATTCACAAAGAATTATCTATTCAAGACAGCTCGGTGGCACAGTGAATAGAGCACCGGCCCTGGTGTCAGGAGGACCTGAATTCAAACCTGGCCTCAGACACTTAACATTCACTAGCCGTGTGACTTTGGGCAAGTCACTTAACCCCAATTGCCCTCCAAAAAAAAAAAAAAGCAAAAAAAAAAAGAATTACCTACTCAGGCATGTAGGGGGTGAGATCTGCCCCAGTGGAGGGACTACCCATAACAAAATGGCTCCTTGGAACATTGAAATAGCAACCTTACAAGACTGTTGTGGAGATGCAATTAGATTTTATACATAAAAGCACTTTGTAACTTCTAAAGCACTATACAAATCATTATCATTACTATCTCCCACCTCAAAATCCAACATTGGCTTTCTGATTCCTATAGGAGCAAGTCTAAAATATTTAGTCTGACATTCAGAGCCCTCTGCAGCCAGACTTTAAAGGACATCTCCAGGACATCCCCATGACTCCTCAATAGGGATCCTCCACTCCCACCTGGCTGATCTCCTCACTGCTCCCTGAACTCACCAAGACAATACCCTTGGTGCAAGCAATTTCCTCAGGCTGAAATCATTGCCAGTTGGCATTTATGGGGTGCTTTAGGGTTTACAAAGGTGCCTAAATGCATTATTACCTTAAAATAATACTGTCTGGTAATTACTATAGATATCACTCCATTGTACAGATGAGCAAATTGAGGCTCGAGAGATTAAATGATTTGCTTTTGGTCACACGGCTAGTATCAGAGGTGGGATTCAAACCCAGGTCTTTCTTGACTCCAGGCCTGTCCATTGCATCATACTGTCTCTCTCTGCCCTCCATCTTCTGTTACAGCAAGTCAAATCCATACCAACCTTCAAAACATGACCATTTGAGAGGTGGTATTGTGTGGTGGTTAGGGTCAAGAAGATGTGGGATCAAATCCCACTTTAGACACTAGCTACATTTTACCTCACTTAGAGTGAGCTAATGCCCACTTAGTGAATAGGCCTCTTTAAGAAGTAAGTCAAGGGGGGCGGCTAGGTGGCGCAGTGAGTAAAAGCACCGGCCTTGGAATTGGGATGACCCGGGATAGAATCCGGCCTCAGAAAATGAGCACCCACACACAAATAATGACTAGCCGTGTAACCTTGAGCAAGTTACTTAACCCCAATTGCTTAAAAAAAAAGTAAGTCAGGGATGGCCCCTTTAATTAGAAAAAAGAAAAAATCAAGCTGGGAGAGGAAGACCCTAAGGGTTGCTAATCAAAAGAGAAACAGTTATCATTGACATTCACTCTAAGCCAGGAGGACCCAAAATATAGCTATTAAGTGGATCGTGGGCAGAAACCTATTGTGCTTCAAAGCTTCAGAGTGAACCAGGTTAAAGGTTTTAGAATTAGAGAGAGAGAGAGAGAGAGAGAGAGAGAGAGAGAGAGAGAGAGAAAGAGAGAGAGAGAGAAGGAAGGAAAGAAGGAAGGAAGGAATCTAGCCAGTAAACCCCAAGTTAAGTGGGCAGCTTCTGGATATCAAAATTTACCTTTCTTTGGAGAAAAGGAGAAGGAGAAGGTGGGTCCTCTTTGAAAACAAAGGACAAACACAACACAACATTTTACCTCACTGTGCCTCAGCTTCCTCATCAGTCAAATGAAGGGTTGGTTTCGATGATCTCTCAAGTTCCTTCTAGCTCTGATATTCTGATGCTATTAAGAGTAGGTAGATTTTCATCTGGCATTACTGGCATGCCAGTAATCCCTGATGCTGTGAGCTCAGGAGTTCTGAGCTATAGCAGGGTTAAAGCCAATTGGGTGTCCTCACTAAGTCTGTCACCAATATGGCGAGCCCTAGGCATAGATGGCTCCTGGGCTGTCAAAGAGGGACAGCCAAGATCATCTATGACAAGCAGTAATGGGATCAGGCAATGGCCTGAGTGGCCATGGTACTTCCAGCTTGAAAGAAATAGGAAGGCCCATTCTCAAAAGAAATGTTTTAAACATTTTTTTTCAAAGATCCAATCTTAATTACATAGCACTTCTCTGTCACAAAGCATACCTATTTACAGCTACAAATGCATATACCTGTTTTTCTCATTAGAGCCTCACAATGACCCTTCAAAGTAGCTTCTCCAAGTATTTTTCTCTCAATTTTACAGCCGTTGCTATTGAGACTCCACTAACATCCTATTCTGATGCTTCATCCTGGTATGGAGTTTAGCTGGGATTCTTTTTTTTTTTGGAGGGCAATTGGGGTTAAGTAACTTGCCCAAGGTCACATGGCTAGGTTTTTGTTTGTGTGTGTTAAGTGTCTGAGGCCGGATCTGAACTCAGGTCCTTCTGACTCCAGGGCCAATGCTCTACTCACTGCGCCATCTAGCTGCCCCTACCTGGGATTCTTAAAGGCTTTCTCAGGGGAGAACAAGTTTTGGCAAGGCCCTAGCAGGATGGAAAAATTTTGAACATGAGACTAGGAACTGACTCTTGGCTTTGTACCTGGGAACCAGTGGCTCAATTTCCATCAGCAGAGGAAATATGCATGGATTTTATTACAAATTTGAGTTCTGCCACTAACTAGCTCTGTGACCTTGAGCAAGTCATTTGCTTTACATTGATGTCCCTTTCCTTCCTCTGCAAGAGAAGGGGTTTGGAACAAATAAGGACCCTTCTAGCCCTAAATGCTGTAATTCTGTCCCACAGCCCAACTTCTTGCCAAATGAAAAGCCAAACTCAAGAGCAATTCCTCCTGTGTTAAAGTATGAGTGACAGAATGTTTGCCTTTCTGAAGCCAGCTTCTGTTAACATCCACCATTCTCAATGGGAGCTAAGCCCCTGGGTCCCTCTGATGTTCTGTCAGCTCCCTCTCCCTTCCTCGCTCTGCTCACTTTACCCTCCCATAGGCCTGCCCCTTCATTCACAAAGGAATGACTTGTTTCTACCCATATACCTACCACTCTCTGGGCTCCCTCCCTTTTATTTTCATCCCATATCACTTGTCTGCCCTCAGAGGTTTGCCTTCATCTAAACCACTACCTCCCACCCTGCACTCAGGGGACTCAGAGGAAGGAAGGCTTCAAGCTGGTCCTATAACTTGTCTTGATTCTCTCTTTCCTCTTCCCCATGTTCTACTCTGGCTTCCTCTACTCTCCCCAGCTCCTTATCCTTACTTTTTTTTCTTTTCTGAAACTTGGTCTGATTCTATACTGACTGGGAAAAGGCCTAGAAAGGGTATTGGATTTGGAGTCGAAAGACTCCCTTACTCCTTCCAAGTTGAATCCTACTCATCCATCCAACAACCTGGATCAACTTAATACTCCACTCATCCTGGTCTCCTTTGTCCTTCTCCTACTCACTCCTACCAACGTTTAATCTCTCTAGTGCCATCTCTTAAGAGTACAGTGGAGAAAAGACTGTATGCTTGGTATGAGAAGCCCTGAAAATGAGCCTTAGCTCTAATACTTATTAGCTATGTGACCCCAATAAAAAAATCGAAATGCTCAAGACCTCAGTTTCCCTCTCTATAAGAGGGGGATAATAATACCCATCTCACCACCATACTGACCTTTTCTGGCTCCCTGAACATGACACTCCCTCTTACCGCCCTCATACTTCTAGTGGTTCTAATCTCCTATAAGATTCTGTTCAAATCTCACCCTATATAGGAGAGATTCCCTAGTTACTTCAGGTGCTAATGCCTTCTGCCTTCAAATTACCTTCATCTATTCTGTACATATATCTCGTTATAACCAGTTATTTACATGTTGTCTCTTCTATTAGAATGAACATTCCTTAAGCACAGGAACAGGGAGCTAAGACAATGAATTAGGGGAACCATCCAACTGAACTTTCCCAACATTCCCTTCCAAACAGCTTTAAAATAACAGCTCAAATAAAATTTTGGAGAAGCAGGGCCAACAAAAGGTTAAGGTGAGACATTTTCGTGACCTAAGAAAATGAAAGAAGTTGACAGGAAAAGTCTGTCACAATGGAGTGGAGGTCTGTCCAGATCCCACACACAGTGGAAGCAACAGTAATTGCAGCAGCAGCATCTTTGGAAGTTCTCAGG
Source organism: Gymnobelideus leadbeateri (assembly GCA_011680675.1). Lineage (NCBI taxonomy): Eukaryota > Metazoa > Chordata > Mammalia > Diprotodontia > Petauridae > Gymnobelideus > Gymnobelideus leadbeateri. The sequence continues at coordinate 324,396 of WOXC01008646.1, read as the reverse complement.
TAAGAGATGGTAAGGGGGTTGGACAACTGGAAAGAAAGAGATGACAGGAGACCTTTTGCTGGCACTAGGTACAATTGGCACTGATTTTCAACTATGTTCTGGGTTGCAGTTCAAGGACAGAGAGAAGTGTTGGGGTTTAGCAACAAGGTACCAGGGCCTTTCTGAGTGAAGAACATAGCACGGACCAGGAGAGCAGTGACCATGCCTCTCCCAGGATCATTCGACCCTAAAAACACAAAAAAAATTGCCTAGAACTAGCTCTGAAAATAGCAGCACAAGAGGGGCAGAGTCAAGATGGTGGTGTAGAAGCAGGAAATTTCTTGAGCTCCTGCCCCAGCCACCTCCAATACCTGTAAAATATGACTCTAAACAAATTTTAGAGCTACAGAACCCACAAAGTAACAGAGAGAAACAAATCTCCTGCTGAAGGCAGCCCAGCAGGCCGACAGGAAGGGTCTATTGCACTGAGCTGGGAGCCAAGTGCAGTCTTGCGCCTAGCCTGGGGCGGCCCTGACCAGTGGCACAGACTGGCTTTAGCAGATTTCAGAAGAGTGAATCATCAGTAGCTGTGGCAATTTCCAGACTTCTCAAACCATAACCACCAAAGAAACAGTAAAAGGACAGTGGGGAACTCTGTTGGAACTGGGTGAGGGAAGAGTATGGTCTGACCCCTGTACCCAGGGCAAGAGGAGATGTGGCAGCTCCAGAAGATTGTAGGAGCACCAAGCAACCATTCAGAGGGTAATCACTCTTGCTTTGACATAGTTGGATCTGGGCAGAGGGATTGGGGTGAGAAATTCCAGTGTGCCAGAGTTTCTGGTGGCTGTGGAGAGGGCACCCTTCCTCAGACCTCTGACAACATTTGAGAAAAGCCCAGCTATTTGGGACAAAGCTCTCCACTCTGGAAGCAGAGTTCTACTGTGGTAAACAGTTCAAAAGTCAAGTACTTGGTTGGCAAGATGAATGAGCCAAGGAAGCACAATAAAACCATAGAATCCTTTTTTGGGGACAAAAAGGATCAAAACATGCAACAAGAAGAAGTCAACAAAGGCAGAACTCCTGCATCAAAAGCTTCCAAGAAAAATATGAATTGGTTACAGGCCATGAAGGATCTCAAGAAGGATTTTAAAAATCAAGTAAGAGAAGTGTAGGAAAAATTGGGAAGAGAAATGAGAATGATGCAAGAAAATGCAAGAAAATCATGAAAAGCAAGTCAACAGCCTGCTAAAGGAAACCCCCAAAATACTGGAGAAAATAACACCTTAGAAAATAAACTAATCTAAATGGCAAAAGAGGCCCAAAAAGCCAATGAGGAGAAGACTGCCTTAAAAAGCCAAATTTACCAGATGGAAAAGAAATTTCAAAAATTCACTGAATAGAATAATTCCTTCAAAATTAGATTGGAGCAAATGAAAGCTAATGACTTTATGAGAAATCAAGATACTATTAAACAGATCCAAACAAATAAAAAAAAATAAAAAGCAATGTGAAATATCTCATTGGAAAAAACACTGGCCTGGAAAATAGATCCAGGAGAGATAATTTTAAAATTATTAGACTACCTGAAAGCCATGATCAAAAAAAGAACCTAGAAATCATCCTTCAGGAAATTCTCAAGGAAAATTGCTCTGATATTTTAGAACCAGAGGGCAAAATAGAAGTTGAAAGAATTCACCAATCACATCTTGAAAAAGATCCCAAAAAGAAAACTCCTAGGAATACTATAGCCAGCTTCTGGAGTTCTCAGATCAAGGAGAAAATATTACAAGCAGCCAGGAAGAAACAATTTGAATATTGTGAAAACACAATCAGGATAGAACAGTATCTGGCAGCTTCTACATTGGGGGATCAAAGTGCCTGGAATATTATATTCCAGAGGTCAACGGAGCTAGGATTACAAACAAAAATCGCTTATCCAGCAAAACTGAGTATAATGCTTCAGGGGAAAATATGGTCATTCAATGAAATAGAGGACTTTCAAGCATTCTTTTTTTTTTTTAAAAGCAATTGGGGTTAAATGAGTTGCTCAAGGTTACACAGCCAGTCACTATTTATGTGTGGGTTCGCATTTTCTGAGGCCAGGACCAATCCTGGGTCATCCTGACTCTGTGGCCAGTGCTCTTACTGCACCACCTAGCTGCCCCTACTTTCAAGCATTCTTTTTTTTTTTTTTTGACAGCACCGAAAATTGATTTTTAATGATAAATTACAGCTCGGACACAGGGCAGGTAATGTGACAAGAGCTGGATTGTATGTGGGCTTGCATTGTGTTGGTGGTCTGCTTAGGGGCTGGGGCTCTGGGCCCAATTCCAGGTCTTCCCCAGAAGCTCTCAGCCTTGGGTACTGGCAATCTGGGAGGGCAGCAGGTCTTTTCTATTGTAGGCGAAGCAGTAGGGTGACTCCTTTAAACATAGTGTTGCTGTTGCTGCTCCTGTTTCTTGGTGGCTGCTTTGCTGGCCAGGGCCTTAGCCTTCTCAGTACCTGAGAAGTTTCCTTCGCCTTTTCAGTTGCTTCCTTAAGCTGTTTCAACAAGTGTCTTAGAAGGAGCTTCACCTTGCACTTTGGCCAGGATGTACTCAAAGCCTTTGATAGTCTTGGTCACATTACTTTTGAATCTAGCTAGACCAAACTCCTGTACAGCTCTGGAGACCCCAAACAAATTGGAAGAGACCCAGGCCTCCCAGCAGATTTCAGTCCAGCCACTGTTTTCAGGGTTCGCACAGTAAACACATCTTTCCTCCACCACCATCAGCCAGGCGTGGTTGATGTTCCAGGTGAAAGTGGTCATGGTCTGGTTCTGTGGGTCCATGATAGAGTCCTCAAGGATGTACACCGAGTGAGCTACATTGGCAGGAAAGAAGCACTCTGCCCAGTGGGGTATCCTGTTGGTCTTCGTTAGAAGCCGCCTGGACAGCAGCTTCTAATCAGGAGTACCTCCCAGTGCACAATGTCCTCTGTCAGGACATGCTTGCTGTAGGGGTTAGGCAGCAAACACTTGGTCCCAGGAGCTCTGGAGCATGCTATACCCCAGGAAATACTTCACCATCATCCTGGCAGGGGTCGGGGTCTGGGCAGTGTCAGGGGGCACACAGCATGGGAGGGGGTAGGGAGAGAGATGGGTCACCGGGCTCTCGCTCTCCGTCACCGTCCCACTGTCACCGCCATGAGGGAGACTTTCAAGCATTCTTGATGAAAAAACCAGAGCTGAACAGAAAATTTGACTTTCAAATACAAGAAGCAAGAGAAGCATGAGAAGGTATATGGGAAAAGAAATCATAAGGAACTTATTAAAGTTGAACTATTTACATTCCTACATGGAAAAATGATAATTGTAACTCATGAGATTTTTCTCAATATGACAATAGTTGAAGGGAACATATATGTGTGTGTATATATGTATATATACACACACATATATTACATACATACATATATATGTTGATATAGGAGGGTGTATGTGTACATAAATACATATGTGAGTGTGTGTATATTTGTGTACATGTATACATAGACAGAAGGCACAGGATCAGTTGAATAGGAAGGGATGATATCTAAAAAATAAAATTAAGAGGTGAGAGAGCAATATAATGAGAGAAGGAGAAAGGGAGAGATAGAATAGGGTAAATTATCTCAAATAAAAGAGGCAAAAGAAAATTGTTACAATGGAGGGGAAGAATAGGAAGGTGAAAGGGAATGGGTCAACCTTACTCTCATTGAATTTGGCTTAAGGAGGGTATAACATACACACTCAATTGGGTATTTTACCCTACAGGAAAGTAGGGGGAAGGGGATAAGAGAGGGGATGATAAAAGGGAGGGCAGATTGGGGGAAAGGGTAGTTAGAAGCATATACTTTTGAATAGAAATAATAGAATAAGTGGGGGTGGGATAGGATGAAGGGAAATATAATCTTTCACAATATATCTACTATCTACTATGGAATCATTTTGAGTAACTACACATGCACAACCTATATTGAATTGCTTATCTTCCCAGTGGTGGTGGGTGAGGAGGGAAGAAGGGAAAAAATCTGGAAATCAAAGTTTTAAAAACAAATGTTTAAAAAAAAGTTGGTTTTTTACATGCAACTGGGAAATAAGATATGCAGGCGCTGGGGTATAGAAATCCATCTTGCTCTACTAGAAAGTTAGAGGGAGGATGGGGGAGGATATAAGAGAGAACATATTAGGGGAAGGTATATTCAGTAGGCTTGCTATTTTGGGGTGGGAGTAGGGGAAAATTGGGAGATAATTTTGTGAAAATGAATGTTGAAAACTAAAAAATAAACAAAGAAAAAAGAAAAGAAAATAGCAGTACAAAACCCCCTGAAGCTTGGAACAGTGCCTCCCCACCTCCAGCAGAGTAGAGTTAAATTCTAAGATAAAATAAAAAGTCAAGAAATAGTCTGGGAAAGTAAGTAAAGAACAGAACAACAACCTTGATCATAAAAGTTTCTATGGCAGCAGAGAAGACCAAGATATAAACTCAGAAGAAGACAGCAATGTGCAAATATCTACCCCTCCAAAAAAGAAAAGCTCAAAGAAAAAATCTAATCGGATCCAAACCCAAAAAGAATTCCTGGAAAAGTTTAAAAAGAGATAAAATTTTGCAAGAAAAATTGGGAAAAGAAATGGAATGATCTATCAAAGAAATGAATGAATGAGAGAGATGGATGCCCTGGGAGGAAGGAGAAAGGGGAGGTAAAATGGGAAATTTTTTCTAATGTAAAATAGGTATGCAAGGAAGAGCTTTTATGATGATGGGGAAGGGGGTAAGGGACAATGTTTGAACCTCACTCTCATCATAATTGATTCAAAAAGGGTAGAATATATATACACACTCTGTTGTGTTTAGAAATTTAAGTTGCACAATAGGGAAAAAGGAAAGGAAGGGTATAAGAAAAAGAGGGAGGATAGATGACACAAAGGAGGGCAGATTAAGGGAAGCAGTGGTTAGAAGCTAAAGAGACTTTTGAGGTGAGACAAGATAAAAAGAGATAGAGGGGATGAAACAAGAAAATGGGATTGGAGGGAAATATGCAGTAGTCATAGCTGTGGATATGAATGGGATGAGCTCACCCATAAAATGCAAGTGCATGGAAGAATGGATTAGAAATAAGAATCCAACAAAATGCTATTTACAAGAGATACTTGAAACAGAAACATACACAAAGTTAAAATAAAGACTAGCTCAGAAACTAATATGCCTCAGCTGAAATTTAAAAAAGGCAGGGTTAGCAATCAAGGTAAAAGTAAAAATATAGGGGCGGCTAGGTGGCGCAGTGAGTAAGAGCACCGGCCTCGGAGTTGGGATGACCCGAGATCAAATCCGGCCTCAGAAAATGAGCACCCACACATAAATAATGACTAGCCGTGTAACCTTGAGCAAGTTACTTAACCCCAATTGCTTAAAAAAAAAAAAAAAGTAAAAATATACCTAATTAAAAGAGATAACCAGGAAAACTGCATTGTGCTAAAAGGTACCATAGATAATGAAGTATTATAAAAAAATACAACAAGCTTCTCTGATAAAGGCCTCATTTCTCAAATACATACTGATTGTAGATTTGAGTCAAATTTGTAAGAATAAGAGACATTCCTCAATTGATAAATGGTCAAAGATGTAAACAGGCAGTTTTCAAAGTATGAAAGCAAAACTATCTGTAGTCATATAAAAATTATCTAAATCACTATTTGTTAGGGCCCGCCTTACAGGGCTTAGGTCAAACTCACCTCTCCAGCCACCTCTGAGGCACTCCAATCGCCTTCCGAGATTCCTGTCGCCCCCATGACCCGGCTTGCCTCCACAAGCCCTTCTCCAGCTGCCCCTGCAGTCTGGTCACTCTGGTCGCCCCTAAGACCCAGGTTCGCCCCCACAAACCCCTTGGGGGAGCCTGCTCCTCCCAAACAGACAAAGGAGTCCTGACACCAAGATGTAATGTCTTGCCGTTTAATCTCTTTCTCGTTTACAATCACCTCATCTCTCTCTCCTCCTAGCTTTCACCTTGCCTGCCTCCTTTTAGCTCCTTTCCCCTCCCCTGACTCTCTTCTCCCACGTGCCACAGCAGTAACAAGTTTCTCATAGCAGGGGAGTGCTCCCCTGTTAGCAGTGCATACTCAATACCCCAAAATCATGGGGGAGAATACACACCCAGGTGCCTCAAACCCTGCTTGAGCTGCTCTGTCCTTTGCCTGAGATTTCCATGGGTTCTCAGAGTTCGGGTAGAGTTTTAAAGGGCCCCAACAACTATTGATTAGAGAAATGCAAATTAAAACAATTCTGAGGTACTTACTACCTCACACTTATCAGAAATTATAAATTGTAGAGGGGATGAGGAGAAAAGAGGTACACTAATGAACTTCTAGTGGTATACTGAACTGGTCTAACCATTCTGGAAAACAATTAAGAACTATTCCCAAAGAGCTATAAAATTGTGCATATCCTTTGATCTAGCAATATCCTAGTCTATAACCCAAAGAGATAATATTTATAATACTTTTTTCGTGGTGGCAAAGAAATGGAAATTGAGGGTATGTCCATCAACTGTGGAATGACTGAGCAAGTTGTGGTATATAAATGTAATGGAGTACTATTGTGTTATAAGAAATGATGAGGAGGCTGGTTTCAGAAAAAAAAAAAAAAAAACATGTCAAGACCTATATGAACTGATGCAAAGTGCAGGGAGAAGAACCAGCAATGTGGTAATGATGATTAAGTGTGAAAGACTTGGTAACTCTGATCAATGCAATGATACAAAACAATTCCAAGGTACTTGTGATTAGAAAAAGATATTCACATCCAGAGAGAAAACTGAAGAATTTTGCAAATTGAATTATGACTTTTTTTTACTTTCCTTTTTAAAAATATGGCTAATATGCAAATGTTTTGCATGATTTCACATGTATAACTGGTATCATATTGCTTGTCTTCTCAGTAGGTGATAGAGAGGAGGGAGAAAATTTGAAGTTCAAAATTTAAAAAGAAAAGAATGTTAAAAATAAATACCAAATTAAAATGTAACAAACAAAAACAAAAAACCACCTGAAAAAAACAATAAGTTCACAAAGAAAAAAGAAATCAGGGAACGTTTTGACTTTTTTTTTTTCAATATTCCCAGTCTTTATCACAGTGCTTAGCATTTAAGCACTTAACAAATGCTTGTTGATTGACTTAACTGATTTATTGTAGGCAAAAGTGATTTGCTAATCTTAAAGCACTATTAAAAAAAGATTTGCCACCATTAATCTTTCCCAGAAATTCTAGTTTACAGTGGAAAGCCCCCTGAATTTGGAGCCAGAAGACTGAATTTAAATCCCAACTCAACCACTTATTACTTATGTTACAGACAGATGACAAATAGGTGGCAGAGTAGGGAGAGTGCTAGGCATGAGACAGGAAGACCTGAGTCCAAATCCAGCCTCTGATACTTATTAGCTATGGGATCCTAGGTAAGTCACTTAACCTCTGTTTGCTTCAGTTTCCTTATCTGTAAAATGGGGATAATAATAGCACCTACTTCCCAGGATTGGTGTGAAGTTGCGATAATAAATGTATAGCAATTAGCACAGTACCTGGTACATAGAAAATACTATACAAATGTTTATTATTATTATTATTATATAAGGGAAATAAATTTCTCTGAGCCTCTTATTTTTCATCTATGAAATGAGGTATGCATATTGTGTGTGTGTGTGTGTGTGTGTGTGTGTGTCCTTTTTAGTTCCAAGTCCATGGTTCTATTATTTCTAATCTACTTGACTCAAGTCTAGTATCATTTAATTGTTCTAGGTGTCTCACCTACTCAATTAGACAGAACTATTTGAGGGTAGTAGCTATGCCCTCTAATCCTTTGTATTCCCCACAATTTATCAGAATAACAATAACAAGTACACATATGCATGTTTATAAATATAAATATATTGCCTACTATGTATGTATAGAAATGAATAGGACACAGTTCTTGCCCTCTTGGGCATTATACTTTAACAGGGAGATGAGATAGGTCTTCTCAACTTTGTTCCTTTGCTCCTTACAACTGAAATATTCTCCCTTCCTTCTTTACCTATTGAATTCCTACCCATTCCCCAACCCCAACTCCAGTGCCATCTTCTCTGTGAAGCCTTCCCTGTTCTATTTCACCTCAGTTACAATCTTCACCCTTGGATCTCACTGAGCACTTTCTGCTGCAACTAGTAAATAGATTTATCTGCTATATAGTTTATCTGTGCATATGTCTGATCTTCCTACTAAATTATGAGCTTCATAAGGATAAGGACTGTGTCTTATCTAAATGTTGTATATTTCCCTGTTCCTAACACAGTATTCTGCAGACAGTAAGCACTAAATAAATATCTTTCAAGTTGGATTTAAAGTATACACATTGTATAGCTAAAACCAAAAGGCAAGATATGGTCTTTGCAAATTATTGCTCATTTCTAGGATTAAGCTTTTCCCTCTTCCAAAATGGAAGGATTGGATTACATGGTCACTAATGGTTTTCCATCTCTAATTTCTATGTACTTCATAATAATAAGTGAAATTTACTTGTAAAAATAAGATGAAGTAAAGATAAAAATCAGTGATATCCTTGGTACAAGGAACTCTCAGGTGAGGAAAGTCCTTCCACTTCAAGTCAGCATCTTCTCTGAAACTTACAGTTTTAGAGGGCTGCCTAGAATACTGAAAGATTCCCCCTCCTATGTTTTCTTAGCTCTGATCTTCTATGATTCTTCCAAGTTGTCTTTTATTGGTTCCACAGGCTCAACTTGGCTCTTGAGGCCATAATGATCACAGAGCTTGAATCACAGGTTGGGCTGCAAGGGACCTGAGAAACTATCTAGTCCAAGGTCTACATTTTTCAGAGGAGGAAACTGAGGCCCACAGAATAGAGTTGGGACTTATAGGTAGACAAGGTAAGTATCTGCCTACAACAGAACATGGAAGTTGTGTGTATGTGTGTGTGAGGGGAGTGTATTGGCAAGCGAAGAAGTAGTTAGCACCTTGTTTCAGCTATTGAATTAACTTGTTTCAGCTATTGAATTAATAACTTGTTTCAGCTATTGAATTAATAATTTGTTTCAGCTATTGAATTAACACCTTGTTTCAGTTAAAGTTTCTTTTGAGCCTTTATCAAGTCTATTAAGAAACAGAATATGTGAACCCCACAACTTGTGAACTTCAGGGGAGAAGCTGTGCCATATATAAGGATGAGCACAATCTGGACAGTCAGAACTTCTTGAAATGAGTACCTGATGGCTGGGCTGCTGCTGCTGGACTGAAACTTCCATGGAGAAAGTGATTTTGATATTGAGAATTGGAGAAAGTGATTTCTATTTTGAGAACGAAGATGCTGAATACTTCCAAGGACCAGCTGGAGCTCCTGAGGCTGCTGAGGATTTCCAAGGGCCAGCTGGAGCTGCTGAAGACTGAGGAAGCATGACTGTAGTGTTGGAATTCTGTACAAATCTTGTTGAAGCTTTGTTAATGTGTATGAATGTTCTTGTGGCTTTGTTAAGCCTTGTCTTCCCAGGAACAGAGATTGTGAAGAATTTGAGATGGATTGGACATTGTGAGCTCCAATGTGGAGCAGGAACTGCACAGAGAGCGGGACAAGGAGCTGGGAGCTATCTGTCTTTGAACTCAGGTAGCATTTGGTTAGATTTGGGTGGGAGCTGGGACCATGGAAGAGTAGCCAAGGAAGCTGAAAGCCTACTCTGAATGAAGATAAAAAGACCTCTCCATAGGAACACAGTACTGACTAAAATTGTAATTTACTAGTGACCTAGGGGTGGATGCCTTGTGTATTTCCCACTACCCCTTAAGAGGGCACTGAATAGTGACTGATGACTGAATAGCCACTGATTTGTAACTTAGTGTGGCCCATGGGCAGAGGACTTTGACCTTTTGTACTTTATGATTGAATGATTGAGCTACTAATTGATTGATTGATTAAATGATAGTACTTTGTTCAAAACTATGTGACCACTTGGTGAAAACTATGTGGCCATTTTAGTGATGTTGTTGAGTTGTGATATGGTAAATGCTGTATTTTGATTTTTCTGTGATAAGTTGTAGCATTGTGAATGCTGTACCTTGATTTTCTGTGAATGTTTTGCTCTCATTTGTTATTGAATAAGAGTTCACTATACTGTGTAATCAGAACTTTGAAAAGCTGTTCACAACAGCAGTACTCTGGAAAGCTGCTTGTACTTGGCTTTACAGGGAGGGGGTGTTCTGAGGTATATATTTAAATGTTACTGATATGTAAATATATGTGTGTATCTATATATAGATATATATGTTTAAATGTTAAATTTCACATTTCTTAGTTCTAGAAAATGCCATGGAACAGAGGTGCTTATTTTATGGTAAGTCAAATAGCTCTCTCATATAGTGTGGGTGTGTATGTGTGTGTGTGTGTGTGTGTGTGTGTGTGTGTATGTGTGTGTGTATTCAAATTAAATTAAATTAATATTTATTGAGTACCTACTCTGTGCCAGGCACTGTGCTAAAGATTGGGGATACAAATAAGAAAGAGTCCATCCCTGCTAACAAGAAGCTTAAAATCTTATGGGAGAAGACAATACATAAAAAGGAAGTTAAATTGGCTGGGGGCAACAGGCAGTACCAGATATGAGGGCAGGATATTCTCTTGTAGCCAAGCAAAGCTGCCTACAGAGAATAGAGAGTTATCTGGAAAGTTCTGATCTGATTCTCTGGAGAGAAAGGCTTTGGGAGGAATCTATTGCTCCACCCTATACCTTTCCAATCAGAGGGAAGAGGCGATTTGAGGGAGTTGAAAAGGTGTTGAGTACCAAAAATTAAATAGCATGGAGATGAGAATTCAGGTGATCTGGTTATTTCAACTGAAACATGATGGTCTAGATTTGAAGCAATTCACTTCTCTTCTTGGCTTGAGATTCTTCCTCTATAAAAGTTTGTCTGAGAGTCAACTTTGTTAGTTTTCGATCATGTCTGACTCTTCATGACCCCATTTGGGGTTTTCTTAGCAAAGATACTGGAATGCTTTGCCATTTCCTTCTCAAGTTCATTTTACAGATAAGGAAACGAAGACAAATAGGTTTAAGTAACTTGCCCAGGGTCACAGAGCTAATAAGTATCTGAAACTGGATTTGAACTCATGGAGGTGAGACTCCAGGTCTGGCCTGTCCATTGTGCTGAGTATAAAGATAATTATCTCCAATCTGGCTTAGAGTCAGGTTCCACCTCAGACACATACTTTCTAATGTGACCCTAGGCAAGTCGTACACACACAGACACACACAGATAAATACACATATATGTATATAGGTGATATGTGTATGTATGTACATATATTACAAACTTATCCATATGCATATGACTTCCCTTACATTACATATGTAATATATATTGCTTACTTAACCATATACATATTATTTCCCACAAATAGAATATAAGCTTCTCAAGGGAAAGAGCTCTTTCATTTTTGTCTTTGTAGCTTTAACATTTAGCATGAAGCTATTCTCATAGTAGGCACAATAAATGTTTGTTGAGAAAAGCAATAAAAATAAAATAGGGATAGGAACTGAACCTGTGATTTTCTTAGCATGAGGATTTCCCAGTTGAGTAAAGTTCCACTCTTTAATCTGAGTGCACCTGCTTTGAAACTTATAGTACAAGAGTTGCTTAGACTATTAAGAGGTTAAGTGACTTGAAGAATAAAATAAAATGAGGGGCTTGGACTAAATTATTCCCAAGCTCTCTTTAAGCTCTATGCTCCTGCCTAAGAACCACATTGTAAGCCTTCAATACTTGTTGGATTAAAATGATCTATAATTAACTAACCATGAACTCATTATGTGAGTTCTACTGGAGGCATTTACTTCCATCTCTTGAAAATCTAATTATTACCATGGACCTTCTTCTAAACGTCTTTTCCTATATGTCCTCATCCTTTTCCAGAACTTGTACAGCATTTTATCTGGGTTTCCTTTCAGTCTTTTTCAACTCTCCCCTTTATCCTCTTTTCTGTAAGACTCTTTTTCCTACGGAAATATGGATATAGGTTCCTTTAAAAATGTTTTGGATTGGCTGACCCACGAGTGTCCTCATGATAAATATATGAAGCCAGGGAAGCACTTCTGCTGCCTCTGGTCAACCAAGCTGTTTAAATCTAGAACAAAAAGCAAGTTAAAATGCAAATCTGTAGAACCTGGGCCTTCCCACTTTACCGCCGTGCCCCTCCCTGTCCCCCTACATATTCAATTCTATTTTAGTCAGGGCATTGAAACTGCACCTGACCTTCAGTGTCCCATGATTATGTATGGTAGCATAAGCTAAAGGTCACATGGGTAGAGGTGGCCAATGTAGTTTACTGGAAAAAGCAGTTGTCTTAAAATCACAAAATCTGGGTTACAGTCTGTGCTTTTACTTGCTGGGTAAATTTGGGCAAATTAGTTTGCTTCCTTAAGCCTCAGTTTCTTCATTTGTAAAATGGGGATAATAATATACTACCTGCATCTCAGGGTGAGAAAGGGACATTATAACATAGCTATAGAAACATGAGCTCTTAAGATGATGAAACACAATTATCCAGAGGCAAATACCTAAGAATAAAGGTTATGGGATCCATCTTAAGGCAAACAAGTTCTTTCTTGTCTCCAACAATCTCTGAGGGGAGGATGTGTGGAGTAAGAGCTGGCCCTGGTGCTAACCCATCTTTCTAGACACCTAGTGGTATGAGCATCAAATGACAAAGGTTAAACAGTTCAGAGGGTGCCCTTAGAAAAATCATGCTGTACATACATTAATCTTGGTGCCTATTGAAATCTCTTTCTGTACCATTATCTCCTGCTGCTGTTCTTTACCAGTCATCTCAGCTAGGATTCTTACTCTTTTTCCAGGTTTTACTCCTACTCTCCCCAGATATTCTCCACAATACCCTTGAAAACTCTTCCTCATGGGAGCTCTATTCACCCCTGGACTACACCCCTGGACTTAACACACTGGAATTATCTCTGCCCCTGTACCCTCCTCCCTTAATTGACTGGTTCCTCCCAGAACCTCCATTTTTTTCTTTTTTTGCTTTCCGGAGGGCAATTGGGGTTAAGTAACTTGCCCAAGGTCACACGGCTAGGTTTTTGTTTGTGTGTGTTAAGTGTTTGAAGCCAGATCTGAACTCAGGTCCTTCTGACTCCAGGGCCGGGGCTCTACTCACTGCGCCACCTAGCTGCCCCAAGAACCTCCATTTTTAAGGTAGCCAAGGCTAGCCATGTCTTTGTTCCTGTCCAGGGTGCATTTCTGACTCTCTTGGATTTTCTCATTACCCCCTTCAGCTATTTTTTACACATTATCTTCTCCTATTAGAATATAAACTCCTTGAGGGCAGAGGCAGTCTTTCTTTTAAATTGTTTTTGTATTCCCAGTCCTTAGCACAGTGCCTGGAACATAGTGAATACTTAATAAATACTTGATGACTTGACTTGCAATTCATATAAACATGGCTGTTTATCTGACAGGGTAAATTACTCTCTGGGGCTCAGTCTTCTTTTCTGTAAAATAATAAAAGTTTGGGCTACTTGACCTCTGGAGTCCCTTCTAGCTCTAATAATTTGTCAGCCTACAACCCCCCCACCCCCGCCCTTTATCAGTCCTGTCCTCAGCTTGTTCTTAAAGGATGACTGAGGTAAATCCTTTTGAGACTTGAATCCTTTCACATTTCCCCCAACATCTAATGTATCTGTTTCAAAAGTTTGTTTCTTGTTTTTTTTTCCATATTCAGGTCTATTCAAGTGGGACAGTGTTATGTGTATGCTTAATCCTGAATAAGAAGTATTTTATGCTTATTAAAAGGTTCTGTTCATGATAAGCTTATTTTCATTAAGGTATAATTGACTGATAATGCCTTCATTTACATTTTAACAGAGGATGGGGTCCTACACAAATGACCATATTTGTAATGGTGGAAATTCAGGCACCATGAAAAACCAATAAGGGAAATACTTGCAAATAGTGGGGTTCAGGGGGCTTTTCCAGTCTTCCTTTTTCTCCTCCCCTCCCCCCCCACCAAAGTGTCATATAAGTGGCTACTGACTGACTCTGTGTCATTATGATTCCACTCAGATTCTCTGCCAGTTAGCATGGAAGGTCCAGTGTTGAGTACAGTTACATAAATGATCAGAAAAAAAGAAACATCTATGATTCTCTACCTAAGGTCCTTCTCATATTTACCTTCTCTACCTCTTCAATTTTTAAACTCCTGAATAAGAGAGGGGGTTTATTCTATGTCGCTCTAGGCAGTAGAGGTTACTGAGTAGTAGATTCTGGCTTAATATAAGGAGAATTTTTAAAAAAATAGAGCTCTCTGAAGATGGAACAGATAGTGAGTCTCTTGTCACTGCATCTGTTCAAGAAGAGATTGAGCAAACCATTTGTCCTAATGTGTTTCAGAATGGAATCCTTCTTCAGTATTGGTTAGATTTGATGTCCTTTGAGTTCATTTCCAATTCTAAGAGCCTATGATTTTTAAGAATTCAAAATTATCTTGATCTTTTCCTTGGACACAATGGATGGAGTTTCCCAGTATCCCTAGAACTCCCCACTTCCCGTTCTGACATGATTCTCTCCCCTACCAATATCATTCTCTACTAACCTGTGGCACACAGTATTGTGATTCATATTCCCACCCGACAACCAGCTCCATCTCTCCATCGCTCTGCCCCATGGCCTGACTCGTTAAACAGTGCAGATGGTAATGAACTGCATGATATAAAAATATTCTGGCCCTAATTATTTCAGGGAAGAGTTTGGGGACCATTAATCAATTATAAAGGGATGCCTTTCCAAAGGCAGCTTGAATAGAATATGTTCTATGTGTAGTGGGAGGGGTGGCTGGGTAAAAGGGATCTCCTGTGCCATAAATAGTTCAGATCAGTGAGATGGTAAAATAAGACTCTGCAGGAGGTGTAGAAAAGGGTTGGTGGCTTTTACCGGTCTACTGGAATGTTGCAGCCTTGACTCAGAGTGCTTAAGGACTGCTGTTAGGGTCCAAGTCCTCCTCCTTCATACAAAGCAGAAAGAAAACAAAGGTTGTTCCCTGATAATCCCTCAAATGAATAATTGACGACAGAATAGAGGACTCTTGCAGAATTCTAAATCAGCCCACCACTATTCTCCTCCCCTTATCTATCCCTCTTTCCTGCTTCCAGCCTAGTCTCTAGTCTCCTTTTGCTGATTCATAAGATATAAGATGGAAATACTTCTTTATTTTCCAAATGGAGCCTTTCCCTTCCTCCACTCTCCTTGGCACTATCAAGATCTCACCTGACTCTAGGGAGTTGAAAGAATATGATGGGCAAGAAGAATGAGGAGTAAAATGTGTGAGCAGCTGTGAATCTAGACTAGGGTTCTTAATCTGGAAGTCTGAGAATTTCAACAGCAAGAAAACCAAAACACATTTTTATTTTCACTGGCCTTTTAGCTGAAATACCTCATTTCACTCAATTATTTAAAAACATGATTCTCCAAAGGGGTTCATAGGTCTAACCAACTGCCAAAGGGATCCATGATATAAGAAAGGTTAAGAATTCCTGGTCTAGACAGATGGAGGTCTGTGCCTTCCACAGCTCAGCACATCAGCTGTGTGTCCTCAAAATCATAATACCTAAGATTAGGAAAGGCCCTTAGTTGAACCTATATTTGAATTGAAATCCTCTTTATAACATCAGTAAGAAGTGGCCATCCAGTCTCCACTTAAACACCTTTGGGGAGGGGGAAACCTCTCAACTCCTTAGGCATCCATCTGATTCCACTTTCTGATAGCTCTAATCAGGGGTGTGCTGAAGCCAGCTCACACAGGCTCTCAAGAGCCCACTGGAAAATGTCAGTGTGAGCATTTACACCTTGGAAATTGGCAAATAATACAAGTCAGGGCTTGATTTATTGTTTTGTTGATTGTCTAGACTTAAGAAAAGGAGGGAGAAAATGTTAATAATGCAGATTAAAATAAAAAATATGTACTTTTTTGGGGGTGGGACAGTCTGTTAAATATTTCCCAGAAACTCCTCATTCTAATTATCTCTTTATTTTTTTCTGCTGTCAAGACTCAAATTGATTCCCTATAGCTGTCACCTATTGCTCCCAGTTTTGCCCTCTGGGACTGAGCTGAGAAATATTTGAAAACAGTTATCATATTCTCCCCACCCCCACCCCTTATTCTCTTTTCTAGGCTATAAACATCCCCATTCCTTCAAACTGCGCATGACATGGGCTTTCAGCCCCTCATAATCCTGGTAGTTCTCCTTTGCCTTCAGTTCAGCTTGTTATCTTTCCTAAAATGTGACATCCCAAACTAAGAAAATACTACAACAAGCTGTGATCTGACCAGGATCAGAGTACAACAGGACCATCTTTTCTCTTGTTGTGGCTGCTATACCTCTTGATGCAGCATAGCATAAAGGAAGGAGGATAGGAAAGAAGGAGGAGGGAGGGAGGTAGAGAGGAAGGGATAGAGGAAGGAGTGAAAGAAGGAACAAAGGAATTGAAGGGAAGTGAGAAGAAGAGAGAGAAAGGAAGAGAGGAAGGGAGGAAAGAAGGAAGGTAGGCAAGGAAGAAAGAGAGGAATGAAGGAAGAAAAGAAAGAAGGAAGAAAGGGAGAGAAGGAGGAATGAATTTATTAAGCACCTACTACATTCAAGGCACTATGCTAAACACTTTACAAATATTCTCTCCTTTGATTCTCACAACCCTATAATTGAGGAAACAGACAAACAGAGTTGAAATGACTTGCCCAGGGTCATACAGCTACTAAGTGTCTGAGGAGGGATTTGAACTCAGGTCTTCCTGACTCCAGGCCTAATGATACCACTTGCTGCACCATCTTGCTGCTTCTAATAACACTATATAATACAACATTATTGTTGTTTTTATAATACTTTTGACTCAATTTTAATTAATAGGTCATTAAACCCCTCTGATCTTTTTCATAGGAACTATTGTTATGTCTCTCCCATTCTAATCTTGTGAAGTTAATTTTTGAGCCCAAATATAAAATTTTTATTTAACCCTGTGAACAATTTGATTTTATTAGGTTGACTCATTTTTCTAGCCTATTGTGGTTCATTTATTCACTCAGCAAACTCTTGGAATTTGCCTACTATGTACTAGGCTCTTTTCTAGCTATTAGAGAATGTTGGATTCCTAACTGTCATTCAACTTGTTAGCTTTGTGTCATCTGAAAATCTGACAAGTAAGCCATCTATATGTCCAAGCAAGTCATTGATAAAAATATTGTACTGTACTAGAAGTTTCCTTCCCAGTTGGCCCCGACCAAGGATTTAGTCATTCAACCAGTTCCATATCTACTGAATTGTACAATTGTTTAGCCAATATACCACTATCTTACTGCAATGAAAGTAAAAGATGCTTGCCTCTTGTAAGGAAAAGCTGTATAGCAAATCTGCACAACATAGTAAAAAGCAGAGACATCACTTTGCTGACAATGGTCCATATAGTCAAACCCATCATTTTTCCAGTAGTAATGTATGGCTCTGAGTTGGACTATAGGGAAAGCTGAGCACTACAGAAGCAAAATCTTCAAATTGTAGCTCTAGAGAAGACCTTTAAGAGTCCCTTGTATAGCAATGAGATCAAATTAGTCAATACTTAAATTAATTCAGAATACTCATTGGAAGGAAAAATACTGAAACTAAAGCTTAAATATTTTGGCCATGTAATGGGAAGATAAGTCTCATTGGAGGAAAGAAAAAACAACACAAAACTCTGATGTTGGGAGATTGTAGGAGAAGGGGATGACAGAGAATGAGATGGATAGATAGTGTCATGGAAGCAATGAACAGGAACTTGAACAGACTTTGGGAGATAGTGAAGGATAGAAAGGCTCAGTGTGCTATGGTCCATAGGGTCACAGAGTCAGACGTGAATGAATGAATGGAAAATAATAACATACTGTATGTATAGCATTCCCTACCCTAAAGCCCTAAGCCTCCTAAGACTCTGGACAGGTGGTTTTATGTCCCCCAATGGCCATGACCTAGGGGAAAAAAGTTCTTGGTTTTTGTATGACTCCTCTTCTTTCTCTAGCAACCTCTCACTTCAGAAGGTGAGAAAGAAAAAAAAAAAACAAGGGTCAACTAGATTTTATATGTCTGTATAAGGAGTATATACACACAGACAGACATAAATTCTTGCTCTACTTTACAAGAACTTCATATATTGAAATCTATGTTTTTCAAACAGATACATGCCTCAGAGGATGGGACTTATACAATGTCTTATTTGCAAGGCACCTTAGTAACCATATAATCTAAACTCATGTTACAGATATAGAAACTAAGGAACAGGGATGAAAAGTGATTTTTTTATCAGAATCACAAAGCTCATCTTTCTCATTTCCCATTAGGGAATTCCTTGAAATGTTGTAAACTCCTTTGTGCATTAGAAAAGATGCTCGATTTACAAAAGAAAGATGTACATTTTCAAAAACATATAGTTTGTGAACATGTATATAACTAATGTCTCAGTGCCTCCATTTCTGTGTATTAGAAATGGAGACAATAATCTCTGATTAGGGCTAGAATACACTGTAGAATTGACTGGTGATATTCTCAAGAACAGAGGGTGATTCTCTGATTCACTTAGATTCTAAATGAACTACTAAAGTGACTTGTCTATGGTTAGAAGCAACATAGTAGAGTTCATTGGGTCAGCTAGATGGTGCAGTGGCTAGAGTTCTGGGCCTAGAGTCAAGAAATCTAATCTTCCTGAGTCCAAATCTAACCTCAGGGACTTACTAGTTGTGTTACCCTAGGCAAGTCACTTCACCCTGTTGCCTCAGTTTCCTCACATGTAAAGAGAGTTGGAGAAGGAAATGACAAACCACTTTGCCAAGAAAGCCACAAATAGGGTCCCAAAATGACTGAAAACAACTGGAATTGGAGTTAATGAATCAAGGTTTTACTCTTTGCTCTGTCATCTATGTGACCTTATGTAGGTCATTTCTCTCCTCTTTGCTAGAATATACAATGAGGCCTTTGGACTACATAATCTTTACAATCCAGCTCTTATTATTATGATGACTGCTTTTATTTAACTATCATTCTTTCTTTATATCCTAGCAGATCAATGATGTCAATCATGCTAGAACCCAAATCTTTTGTCTTTTAGTCCAGGATTCTCCTCATTTGGTTTCCATGCTTAATTCCCTTCCTATACCAGCACATAAACTACACACACACACACACACACACACACACACACATACACACAGATCAATCTTCTCTATCTGTCTCTGTATCTCTCAGTCTCTCCATCCCCCCTTCTTTCCTTCTTTTCATCAGCATAAGGGACCCCTTTGTGTAGAAACTGCTTCCAACCCTACTGATAGTCTTAGAGAGGACACAGAGAAATCAAGCAGCTTATTTTTGGTCCCCCAGTCAATATATATCAAAGGCAGAACTTGAATCCAGATCTTTCTGACTCTCAAGACTGGCCTTCTACCCTCTACACCAAGCTGCCTCTCATATCCTATAAAACACATATGGTGTCTATGTGTATTTATAACTTATCTATGTATATATGTTACATATACATATATTTTATATACTATATATGCATATATATGCTAGTTAACATTTATGTAGCATTTTAAGCTTCAAAAAAAAAACCTTTCCATGCATTATTCACATACTGAACTTAAAAATCTATAGTCTCATACCAGAAATGAGTGTTTGGGCTTAGGTGAGAAAAATGAACCTTCTAAGTTGGTTGATGCTAAAGACCAGGTTCTCTTGGAGGACTAATTGGTAATTATCCAACCTGGAAGAATACAGGGCAGAAAATAGAACCTTAATGGTGAAATTCAAAATCTTTAGTGCCAGAATCTGGTCCTTTGTCAGGTTCTTTGTGTGGGTTGCCTGGAGAGACGAAAGACTTGATTAAAAGCAGCCCTTCCAGGACTCTCCAGAAGGTGGCTGGGTTGATCTCATATTCTCAAGTTAGTTGCTCACTTGGACTTATTAAATATAGCTTCCCATCCCCAGCAGGCTGCTTCAGCCCTGAGGATGGAAGAGGCAGGATGATTATCTGCTTCAGAGATTGAGATTAGGTCAAGAGATGCCCCCAGGAGTAATGGGTAACTGCCTCTTTGGAGGAGGGCAGGAGGAAGCTGCAACAGGCATCTAAGCCTGCATTTGTCCTATCTTCCTCCCTACTGGAATATTGTGGATATGCCTAGAGATTAGATACTAGACATTTAATTTGAAGGAACCTTAGACAATGGGATAATGGGGAGTAGGAGAAACTGTAAAGAACCTAAAGTCAGGAGACCTAACTTTTTTAAGGATGAGTTCCTTCAACCTTCTCAGAGTCTCTTCTTCATCCGGAAAACGAGGGTAATCACTCTTATATTCTTAACCTAACAAGATGAAGAAAACCTTAAAATGCTTTTAAATGTTTCATTATTTAGTTCGAACCTTTAATTTTGTGAGGGAAGAAACGAGGGCCATGAGAGGGGAAGGTACTTGGTTAAGGTCATTAAATGAGCTAGTAGAAGAACTTGGCCTGGAAACCATGACTCCTGATTCCCTCATGTTCAGGCAGTGTGTCTTCCACACTGGCCTGGGAATATTCTATCTTGTATTTTGTGTAAAATCATGGGCTCATAAAAAATAGAAACTGGAAGGAGCCTTACACTTTAGTATGATCATTCATTTGAATACATGCAGAAAACGAAGCCTAGAAAGGGAAGATAACTCATCCAAGGTCACACAACTCAAAAGGAGAAGAAACAGGATTTGAACCCAGGCTATCTCTAAATATAAAGTTGTTTTGATTACACCACACTGCTTCCATGAGACCCAGGTTCATGTACCTTGTGGTACGTGCGTGTGTGCATGTTCATGTATGCATGTGTGTGTGTATGTGTGTGTGTGTATGTGTGTGTGTGTGTGTGTGTGTGTGTGTGTGTGTGTGTGTGTGTGTGTGTGTGTGTAAGAACAGAGGGTTCCCTTTTCCATCCCTCCATGCCAAGGAACCTGGCCTACATTTTCCTGAGATGTGACTTCAAGGTTATGGGTACCATCACTGTCTGCAGGGAGATAGGAAGAGCCACTCTCCCTTTTTAATCCTATTTTCACTCACTCTTTTCTGGTGTAGGAGGTGCCTGAGATGAGAAAAGGAAGCTCTCTATGCCTTTTCTCTGCTAGGGTGAATCTTTCTCTTCTCTTCAAAGCAGGGAAAAGTTAGCAAAAAAGGGGATGGATTCATCTTTCCATTATGTCACAGTTTGTTAAAGATGTTGAATCTGGCATATTGACTCTAAATCCAGCGACCTTTGAGCTCCCAGGGTGGGGCAAACATTGGACATGATCATGTTTTCCCTCACCATCACTTTCTTTCCTTAAAAGCATCTACTGCCTTCTTGTTCACTGGAATACTACAAGGAATACTCACAGATACTCCCCACAGATTGAGGACATTCTTCCAACAAGCCCAGACTATTGGAACTTTGATAATAGCAAGATACTGGGAGTAGAGGACATTCCAACTCACCTTCCATGACTACAGCTCTCCTCTTCATCCTCTCCATTCTTGCAATGCTCTTCCTTCCAGCACCATCTTCTCTAAGGAGTCCTCCTGAATGCCTCCCCACCTTCAAAGTTTCCTAGAGCACTTGCATTTCTCCTTTGTCTCAATGACACTCAACCTTGCATTGTATCTAGTCATTCCTATCCCCATACTCACTTTGGTCCACATTGTAAACTTCTTGAGAATAGAGACAGTTTTGTCCATTATTGGCATCTTTGTATCTCTGACACCTGGTGTCATATCTTGAATATTGTAGGTAGGTAGAAAGGTGTTTAAAAGATAGTGTTTAGAGATTTCAACTGGGATTGAGCTATTGGGGTAGGTAAGTGGCTTTAATGGTTAGAGTACTGGGTCTGAAGTCAGGAAAGCCTGAGACCAAACCCTGCCTCAGACACTTACTAGATGTGTGACCCTAAGTCACTTAATCTCTGGTTGTCCCTTTCCTCATCTCTAAAATAGGTATAATAATACCACTTCCTTCAAAGGGTTGTTGTGAGGATCAAATGATGTTGGCACATAGTAAGCTCTCTATAAATGTCAGCTATCATATTGTTATTGTTGTTAGAGTGAAGAGGGTCGAAGTTAAAATTCTACCTCAATCACATACTATCGGTATAACCCTAAGCAAGTCGCTTAATCCCTCTTAGCATCATTTACTTCATATGTAAAATGGGTATAATAGAATCTATCTCACAGAATTATTGTGAAGATTAAATGAGATAAAATAAATAATATTACACATATATAATAAATAATTTTGTACACTTTAGAGCATTTGTAAATATTGTTATCATTATTATTATTATTAACATTGAAGAGATGATTGGGGGACAGTTCCTCTTTTATATTTGCTATATTGAAACATCCTGAGGTACATTCTGTCTAGATTCTGAACAATGAGATTTGACCACTTCATGCTCCTGCTCAATAAACTCCTATGGCTCCCTGTCACTTCCAGGATCTAAGATAAAATTCTCTGTGACATTCAAAGCCCTTCCTGACATGGCTCCTTCCTACATTTCCTTTCTTCTTATATCCTATACTCTCCATTTAGTGACACTGTTCTCCTTGCTTTTCTTTGAACAGAACACTAAATCTCTAGACTCTGGGCATTTTCCCCACCTTTTTCCTATGCCTGGAATGTTCTCCCTCCTCCCTCCCATGCATCTCTTAGATGCCCTGGCTTCATTCAATGCCCAGTTAAAATCACACCTTCTAGGAAGCCCTTCCTGGTTGCTCTCAATTCTACTGCTATCCCTTTATCCTGCCTATCACTTATTTGTACAAAGTTGTTGACATGTCTCCCCCATGATACTATGAACTCTTTGAGAGAAGTGATGGTGTTTTACCTTTCTTTGTATCCCTAGAATTTAGTGCATACCTGGCACATAGTTGGAGTTTAACAAATGTTTATAAACTGATTGACTTAATGGAACTAAGAGGTGGACACAAAGAATATTTCTGACTATTTCGTCCTGCTGACTTCTCTCCATTCTTGGGTTTGGTGATATGGCCCTGAACAAGTCATTTAACTTCTTTTAGTCTATTTTATCTGTAAAACAGGAATAATAATATCACTTACCTCATGAGGTTGTTGTATCAAATGAGATAATAAATGGAAAGTGCTTTGCAAAATATTCATATATATGTTGGTATACATATATGTTCATGCTATTATGAATAATGATTATTCAATTTGTGGACTTTTATTGAAAAGCAGAATCCATTTTTTCATCATCATGCATGCTCTTCCTACCACTCCAGCTCAGAAAGAGACCTTGTGATCCAGTGGGAAGAGCCCTGAGGGTTGGAGTCAACAGATTTGTGTTCAGATCCTGACTTTGCTACCTGGTTATTTTATTTAACCTTGGACAAATCACTTCATCTCTCTGGGCCTCAATTTCCCTCTCTGTAAAATAGAGGGTAGATGTTGAACTAGGTATCTACAAGCCAATAATGACCATAATGACCTGGAAGGGCCCTTAGAAATCATCTAGCCTAAACCCCTCATTTTAGGGATGAAAGAAACTCAGGTCCAGAAAAAGATGAAATGATTTGTCCAAAGTCTCACAGATAGTATGTGGTAGAAATAAGGTTCAAACTTGGGTTCTCTGCTTCTAGAGCCAGTGTTCTTTATAATGGATCAAACATTTGTAATGTGCTTAGCACAGTGCCTGGAACATAGTAGAAATTTAATAAATAATTGTTCCCTTCCCTCCTTCCCTGTCAACTCTAAGCTTTCTTTCAGCAGTAGTTCTTATAAATCCCCCCAAGAATTTTCATCATGTTCATAAAATTGCAATAGCCATTTGCTACCCTCCACCCACCCCCCCAAAAAAAAACCCAAAACAACAAACCTATCATCTGTTGGCTGTCCTTCCAAGTGATGAGTGTTATAGAAGACTGACTGCTTCTGGTGACATTGGCCTCCTGACTTTTCTGAGAACAAGACACTCCATTTCTTGGTTCTGGGAATTTTTCTCTGTCCTCCATGCCTGGAACATTCTTCATCCTCAACTATACCTACTTCCTTCCTTGACTTACTTTAAGTCCCAACAAAAATCTTATCTTTTATAGGAGGTCTTTCCCACAACCCCTCTTTCTTTCTGTTAATTATTTTCTATTTATCTTGCATATAGCTTGCTTTGTATGTATTTGTTTGCATATTGTCTCCTTAAGGACAGGGATCATCTTTTGCTTCTTTTTGTATCCCTAGCACTGAGCACAGTACCTGGCAAATAGTAGGTCCTTATTAAATATTTATTGATTGATAGAACACATGGGATCAAAACAGACACATGATCCTTTGCCAGGACTGGACTTCAGCAAAGGGGGCCCACACTGGTTAGGTGCTATGAGTTACTCCCCCAAGAGATGGGCATGTGTATGTATATAGCCCTAAAGGTGGAGAAGAAACCAGATAACCTCTATTTATCCAGCAAATCTATGGACCCTGATATGTACCCCTTCAAAATATCATACATAGAGTAGGGAACAGTGGACCTCTCATGCTAAATCTGTAATTCACAATCCATGAATGCCAGATCACTGCTCTGGGCAAATCATATTCCTTAACTTGCTCTCTCAGCTTCCCATAAAAAGTGAAAAAATTCCACTATGTGGCCTTTCAGTATATTCTAACTCTGATATTCTATATTCTGGGTTCTAACAGTGCATGTTCTAAAGTCCTTTTCCGGCTCTGACATTCTATGTTTTGTGTTCTAACTGTATATTTTTAAGTCTCCTCCAGCTCTGACATTCTATGATTCTGTCATTCCCCACCTGGCTTATTCCATGCAGTTGTCATCTCTGACTAATTTGAAGATCTGGCTGGAGTCGCTCTTTCCTTGTTTTTTGGTCACAGCCCACAGTGCTCCTGGAGCTCAGTAACTGTTAATCATTTCTAGGTGATTAGTCATAACTGTGCCATCTCACAGTCTGGCTGCCCTTCGAACAGTTGACTTATGGCAATCCTACATATAGACAGAGGGATGAACTAACTAAATGAT
The DNA here is from genome assembly GCA_011680675.1 of Gymnobelideus leadbeateri. Lineage (NCBI taxonomy): Eukaryota > Metazoa > Chordata > Mammalia > Diprotodontia > Petauridae > Gymnobelideus > Gymnobelideus leadbeateri. Next base: position 299,303 of record WOXC01008646.1, on the reverse strand, counting down.
AATCTTGATCTCTTCTAGTATTATTCTGAATCCTAGCTCATTTCTTTACTAGCTGTGTGCTCTTGGGTAAGTCATTTAATTCCTTTGGGACTCACTTGTAAAATGATGGAATTGGAGTAGATTATCTCTAAGGTCGCTCCCATACAATTCATACCCTATGACCCAAGTACAGTTTCTCTAATTTACATCATCATCAGGAGAGGTAGAGTGGCATTATGAGTGCAACTGGCCTCAGAGTCATGAAGATGTGAATTCAGTTCTTGACTCTGATTCATGTTGATTATGTGACTTTGGGCAGATCAATATTCTAGATGAATCTCTAAAAGTTTAAGTTGCAAGAAAAGTGCTGATCCAAGGAGTTTCCTCAATTGGAAGTGTCCTACACCAGTGAGATCATCCGACTGAACCAAATCAACATCATCATCACCACCACCATCATCATCACCACCATGTTTCTCTCCTACAAGAAGCATGATATAGGAGAAAAAACATTGGACTGAGAGTCCAAGATATAGGCTCTAGTCCTACCTTTACCACTGAATCACTGTATGTCACTGGGTAAATCACTTTCTCTCTCCAGATCCTAGTTTTCTTTCCAAAGATTTGGATCAGATGAAAGTTTCCCTACAGCTTGACCACAAGGTCCAACCTGCCTAATGACAAGACAGCTAACATCTTTGTGCCTCAGTGGATGGAGCAGTAGGTCTAAAGTCAGTAACACCTGAGTTCAAATCTTGCCCCAGATACTTATTAATTGTGTGACCCAGGGAAATCCACTTAACCACTTCTTGCCTCAGATTCCTCATCTATAAAATGGGGATAATAATAGCACTTACCTCCCAGGGTTGTTATGAGTATCAAATAAGCTTATGAGTGTAAAGCATTTAGCATGGTGCCTAGCACATAGAAAGTGCTACAGAAATGTTAGCTGTGATGATGATTCCCCTTTTATACTTCCCCAGGAGAAGTGAATGCCAATAAAATCCATTACCATTAGCTCTTGCCCTGCCTAAAATACCTTCAACCTTGGGGGAGGGAGACATCATGCCTCCCCATTAGACATTCCAGTTGCCCATGAGCACCTCAAATTTACTGATAAACTTGATCATTGGTAACCAACTCCCCTCCCCCAATCTGCTCCCATCACACTTCCATAATACATAAACACAAGATTATTGATTGATATTGATCTGAATCTAAATTAAAAATAACCCTTCATCATTGATTGACTGTGAGGTGGGATGGAAGAAAGAGAGAGAGAGAGAGAGAGAGAGAGAGAGAGAGAGAGAGAGAGAGAGAGAAGAAACAAGAATAACTCTGAGGTTATGAAGCTAGATGACTGAGAGGTTGGTAATACCTTTGCCAGGAATATGATAGTTTCTTTCCAGGATGTGAGGGAAAGATATCTGGATTTCAGAAGGATATTTTTCCAGAAATGGGTTGCATTATATGATTGTAAATGTATTTTTCACCTCTGAGAGTTTGTGATTCCCTTTCCTTATGGTCCAGGTTTGACTGATGGGCATATGGACAGAAGCCACACAATTCACACACATACACACACACACACACACACACACACACACAGACACCTTAAAATCCTAAGATACAAGCTTGGGTGGAGAGGGATCTACATCTTAGAGGTCATCTATTCCAACTTCCTATTAAGTACAAAAGTCTCTGCATCGTCTTACCCTGCTCCAGAACTTTCTAAGGTAAACAGCTCATTACTTTTTAAGGCAGGCTGACCTATTGCTGGACAGCTCCACCTGTTAGACTGTTTCATTGCTTTGTAAAGAAATCAACTTCTCTGAAACTGCCACCCATTACTGGTTCTAGTACTGCCCTCTGGGGTCAAACAGAACATGTCTATTACCTCTTTCACAGAGCAGCTTTTGTTAGACATTAAAGGTAACTACCAAGCCCCTTCCCTCCCTTTAGTCTTTTATTTTATTCTGTAGTCTAAATAACTCTAGCCCCTGTTAGCATCTAAGTCTCAATTCCCTTCTCTGTAAAATGAAAGGCTGTACTACATAATCTTTAATCGCTCATTCCAGTTCTGACATCCTGATACGTGTATGACACAAACATCACAGACTCTTAGGAGGCTGTTAGGTGTCAGAAAAAAACAGAAATAGAATAGATTGGGATTTGATCTTCTCTGTCATTAACTGATATGTGATCTCTCTGGGTCTCAGTTTATCTACCTGTAAAGTGGGGTGGTTGGACCAGATAATATCTTAGATCTCTTCCGGTTCTAATATTTGTGACTTCACTCTTTAAATATTTTCCTTTATTTAAATCTGGTCAACTCTGTTCTCTGGGCTGTTAGTACAAAACTAGCTCACTCAGAGGAGAGAACTATTATTTTTTTTCTCTTCATTAATTCTTAGGAATTAAGCAATTTTAGGACTGCATGGTTGAATGTACATTGGGATTTTCCTTTCCAGTCTCTTAGATAAACACCTCTCATTTCAGAAAGCATCTGTAATGGTAAGGGAATTTGAACATCTTCACTGCTCCTTAATAAGCCTAAGGGAATTTGAAGACCTTCCCTGCATTGAAAATATACTCTGAGCAGTGGCTAGGTGGCGCAGTTAGTAAGAGCACCGGCCCCAGAGTTGGGACAACCAGAGATTGGATCTGGCCTCAGAAAATGAGCACCCACACATAAATAATGACTGGCCGTGTAACAGTGAGCAAGTTACTTAACCCCAGTTACTTTAAAAAAAAAGAAAGAAAGAAAGAAAATATACTCTGCCCCCTAATAGGCTGAAAGCAATCACATGGAGCATGCAGTGGGAGGAGTTTGCTAAAGGGTGGAATAGAACCCACAGGAAGCTGGGAGTCAGAGCCAGCTAGCCAGTTGGGAGGAGGGTATGCTTCTGAAGGAGACAGACAGATTGGTGAGTAAAAGCTGTTTGTTTCTTTGCCACCTGCTGTGACAGCTAGGCTTGTGTTGGTTTGTGGGAAAACTAAAGGGTGGTGTGGCTCTCTGTTACATTGTGGTGCATTAACTTCTATGTTGATATGATGGATTCGGTTTCCTGGTGTTGGGATTTGGTTTTCTGGTGTCTAAATAAATGTTTTGCTTTTGTCTTTTATGTGGAGAGTCAGTTATATTTTGTGGTTGCCCACTATGCAGTGAGTGTGACTGTGGGCACTGTGAATATTGCATTGGTGCTACAGCATCTGAGTCTCAGTTTCTTCCTCTATAAAGCATGGGGATTAGTTTGCATAATTTCTAATGCTTTTCCATGTTCTGACATTCTTGAACTTACTCCAGGTCTTACAATGGGTCACAGATTCAGTGTTGTATGGAACCTTAGAATACAGCATACAAGATTTCATCATAGAACATGTGACCTGGAAGGAACCTTAGAGAACAGAAAGCTAGAATTCAGAAGATAAGGTGAACTACTTAGCCACTACAGTTCAAAAACTATCACTAAGTTTACCAGAATGATGGAGAGTAATCAACAATCAATTTAAAATTGACTACTTTGGAGTCAAGAAGACCTGATTTCAAATACAGCTTCAGATTTTTACTAGTGATGTGACCCTGGGAAAGTAACTTAAGCTCTGTCTGCCTCAGTTTCTACAGCTGCAAAGTGTTGTGAAGATCAAATGATATACTTATAAAACACTTAGTACATTTGTTCAGTCATTTTCAGTAATGTCTGATCCTTCTTAACACGTTTGGAGGTTTTCTTGGTAAAGATGCTGGAGTGGTTTGCCATTTCCTTCTCCAGCTTAATTTACAGATGAGGAAACTAAAACAAACAGGGTTAAGTGACTTGTCCATGGTCACACGGTTGGTTGAGTCAGGATTTGAACTAAGGAAGAGGAGTTTTCCTGATTCCAGCTCTAGCATTCTACTCACTACACAACCTAGCTGCTCACACTCAAGGTCACTTGCCCTTTATAAATGTTTGTTGAATGGCACAAGGGTCTCTTGAGTATCTGCTATACGTATGGACTCAAAACACAGCCGAATCTCTTGACCTTTGGCAGGACCTGGTCACTGAACAGTAATGACATCTTTGAAACAGTGACTTTCAGTTATTCAGTGCTCCCTACTGGGACTGTGGCTGCATCATCCCAGATAAATGCAGATTCCCATTGTTTGGCTTAACTGACTACAGATGAGACAATTATTCTGAGAGAACCTGGGAAAATGGGAATGGAGAACTGAGTCATCACCTTTTCTCCCGATTTCTCTCATTTTCTCTACTTTCTCTTCCCATCCAAGCTCCCTCTCCCGCTTTTCACTTCCATTTTATGTGTGATTTTCCTCTGTTTGAATTTAACCTCCTTGAAGTCCAGGATATTTCTTTTTCTTATTTGTATGCCTAGCACTTAGCATAGTGCCTAACAAAGAAGTACCTAGTAAGAGTTGCTTGATTTAATGACTTAACTGCATGTTTGCATTTTCTTTGCTTTATCCTATCTATTCTCTTTGCCTCTGCCTTCTCTTTTTCAATTTTATCTCTACCTTCTTCCTCAGTTTTTTCCCCACTCACACCCTATGTCCTCTGTCAAAGGAACCAGTTGGCATAGTGTGGTAGCTCTGACATTTACTACCTTAGACAAATGGACTGCTCTAAGCTTCAGTTGTTATTATATGTCAAATGATGCTTTGATTATATGTCTCTGAAGTTTTTTCAACTCCAAAATCTTCTCTTACTATCCATTCCTATTTCTCACTATTTCTTTTATTGGGTTAATCTGTATCTCACCTTCTCTATCCCCATGACCCTATTATTTATGATTTAGTGACCCTTCTCTATTATTATTCTTGAATGTCTTCCCCTAGCAATGTTTACAAGCCTACCTTACCACATGGTACTGCTAATGCCTGTTTTCTGGTTAGATAAAAGTACACCATCTTGATGTCTGGTACAGCTCTCCTCATTAAATGCCCCATGGCATTAGATACTTAGAGAATGTCTTTTGGTACCATCTTCCCCAGGGAGACCTTTCTTCATGGTCTCCCTGCTTCTGAGGGAACTCTCCACTTTTTAACATTCTTAAACCTCCCCATCTCTCCCTGTTCCAGGCTAACACCTCCCATCTTGTCCAGGGGGTTTCTTTCTTTGAGGAAAAACAAAAATTAAGGTTTTTTAAATATCTTTAAGGTCATTTGGTGTTATAAAATTGTGAAGAGGTTAGTGGAATAGTGCCAACCTTGGAGTCAGAAAGAAATGCACTTAGTGATCCCAGCAATTTTTTTAAGACTAAAAGTTGTAGAACAGTTGCCAATCTGCATTGGTAGAATTTCCTTACTGGTGGCAAGGCAATGGAATCACAAGTCAGGATTCCCTCTCCAAAAAACATAAAACCTGCAAAAGATTTGGGGAGGATTTAGAACCTCCATTTAAGGAGACCACTGAGGCCAGTCATTTCTTAATTTCTTACCAGGATGTACCTTTAGACTTCTCCACCATGCCCTAGAAAAATCTTCATTCTGAAAGATGACTTCAGTCCTGAAATTCATACCTCTGAATCATCTTCAGCCCCTACAACCCTCTTCTTCAGGATTGAATGGTTCCTCCCAGAATCTCCATTTAAGGAGGGCACCTATGTCATTCTTCTGGAGACTTTCTCTCCTCTGCCCCTGAGCTGGGCACATCTGTCTTTCCCCTCTTACCCCTCTCCTCCCTTTCAATTTCTTTTCATGTGTTGTCTTCCCTAATTAAAATGTAAGCTCCCCTAGGGCAGGAATTATTTTTCATTTTTGTTGCGTTTCCATCCACATTTAACAAAATACTTATCATGTTGTTGTTGTTCAGTCACAACCCCATTTGGGGTTTTCTTGGCAAAGACACTGGAGTAGTTTTCCATTTCCTCTTTCAGTTCACTTTACTGATGAGGAAACTGAAGCAAACAGGGTGAAGTGACTTGGCTAGGGTCACACAGCTAATAGGTGTCTGAGGCCAGATTTGAATTCAGTTTTTCTTGACTCCAAAGCCAATCAGAAGCTCTAGCTGTCATGTCACTTACCTACCTTTAGCACATGGTAAATATTTAATAAATTCTTGTTGACTGATGAACTGACTTTTCCCAGCAGCAAGACACAGTTTTAGATAGTTTAGTGGCTGGTGGGAGAGGAATCAGATCCACAATCATCTCGGAAGATTGAGGTTATTCTAATGGTAGAGGTGCTCACTCAGAAAACTTCAGAGGAGGAAGTGAAGGGTAATGGTTCAGGGACCACTTTGTCTAGGAACCCACTACACATCAATTCTAAGTTGCCTGAATTCTTTTCTAGCGTGGAAGTAAAGGGGTGTGCATGAAGGAATTGTTAAATGTTCATGCCTAGGGCTTCTGACTACAGACCCTCAATATCCTCAGTCTTTGTCTTAGAGGAAAGAAGGAAACAAGCATTTTATTAAGCTCAGCTCTGTACTAAGCACTTCAGAAAGATTATTTCATTTGATGCCTCTAGCCCAGGAGGGAGGTACTATTAGCATTCCCATTTTACAATTGAGGAAACCAAGGGAAGCAGAAGGTAAGTGATTTGCCCGGGCTCAGCAGCTAGTAAGTGCTGAAGCGGGATATGACCTTAGGTCTTCCTGATTCTGGGCCCACCACTCTAACCACTGAGCTACATAGCCAAGGCAAAGAAAGATGATGAAGGTAGAAACTGGGCCTCTGTGGGACGATTGCCAGTCATCCCATAGACCACAGTGATGACTGCTCAGGCATATAGAAGACCCAGCAGAGGGTCAAACCCAGAGGGAGCTTCAGAAAGAGGGAGATAAAACTGATCCAGTCAAAGAGATACCCCCCTTAAGGGCATAGGGCTTAATAAATGTGTTAATTAAGTGAACTGACCCTTAGGAAAATAAGTAGGACTTGGCTTGAGGAGGAAAAAAAACCACCCAGAGAAGTCGAAAGGCTTTGCCCATTCCAGGAAAGCCCCAAGGACTCGAGGGGATGGCGATCCCAAAGAGTAGAAGGTAAGCATAAAAAGTATGAATAACTTCCCCTAGACAAAAAACAAAAGGAAAGACGCCAAGCTGCCCCAATCTGAGGATGAAAATCACATGAGGAGTAAAAAATCCTTTCTCTCATTCAGACTCTAGGATAAGCCACCTCTATTCTGCAAGAGAGTGGCTAGGAGTTGGGAAATAAATGGGACAGGGGACTGGTAAAATGAATGGAAGCAGGGGTGGGGAACCTGTAGTCTCAGGGCCACATGTGGCCCTCTAGATCCTCAAGTGCAGCCCTTTGACTGAATCCAAACTTCACAGAGTAATGAACACAGAACATGACCCCCTTGTCAAGTAGCCCCGAGGCTGAAGGTTCCCCACTCCTGGAAAAATCAAGAATCAAATCTTGATTCCCCTTCAAATCCTTGATTCTCTGTGTTACCATTTAACCTTGGTGAGCCTTGGTTTCCTCATCATTAAAATGATTGGGGATTGGGTGGGGAGGAGGAAAGACTTGATTGTTTCTGAGGTTCCTTCCAGCATGGTGCAGAAAAGTCATAGCATTTTTGAAAACATTGATCAGCCAAGAAATCTGGGGACCTTATTGTAACCATGTTAGCTGAGAAGCTGAAAGATCGATTTCAAAAGTAAGAAATAGCAAATGTTTTAAAAACCATGAAAAGGAGAAAATTAATTTGCTGTTGTTGTTTATAATACACCTCCTGGTTCTTTGCAGAAGCAGCCTGGCTGGAATTGATGTTGTTATGTAGATGTAGAGACCTTAAGTGTTTCCCTGCAAGAAAGAGGGGCCTCTCCTCCTAGCCCTTGCTTCCTGCTAGAACTCTAATTCTGAATGACTGGTACTCATCCCCCATGTGTGATGTTGTAAACTGCTTATGTTGCCTTCGAGTATGTCTCTGCAGAGCTGTTGTCTGCAAACTGGCTTTTCTTTTGCAAAAATGTTTTTGTTTGGCTTTGTTGCTTTTCATAGCAGCTGTTTGCAAATGCCAGAAGCCAATGCCTGCAGGAATGGCCAGAACCACACCCAGCTGGCTGGGCATCACAGGCACAGATAACAGGCAACCGGGGCCTTTGACCGCTGAAGGCTGGAACTGGAGCTGGTGGATCAGAGTTCGAATTTTTGTTCTGTTGTTTGTTTCCTTGGTGGTCTTTGACCTTGACTGAATCATTGCCTCTTTCTGGGCCTCAGATTCCTCCTCTATAAAAGAAAGTTTCAGTTGAAAAGAAGTGATGTGAAGGAAAGCTCTGACTTGGTTTTGTCTTTTTATCCTTAGCATGGCCCTTGATGTGCAGTAGGCACATAATAGATATTTCTTGAGTGGAATTGATCTCTAACATTCCTTCCACCTTTATATTGAGGGTCCTTTTCCTGCTCACACAGAAAAGGGAAGACAAAAAAGTACAAAAAGATCGTGTTAACTGAAGAGATATCACCTATTAAGTTTGAGATAAGACAAAAATGAAAAGAGCTGGCCATTTGGAAATAAGAAATTCCACTTCTCTTTTCTTAGTGGAAATTATATCAAAGGAAAAAAATCATTGCAATATTAAAAGATACCCTCTACTATGATTTTGAAGTAATCTTGTCTTCAGTCGCTTTAAGTCACTTGACCCCCATCTTCAGGCTTAGATCTACCCCTAGACTATTAGGGCAGTTCAGTCCCCAGCCTGAGAGAATGCACAGACCCCTAAATCCATAACTCAGAAACATCAATCCTTGTTACTTCTCTTATTGGAACCTTAAGCCTGCTCCTGGTACCTGGTTTCTTCCCTTGCTCCTTGCCACCAAGCTCCTCCCTTGTATAGTAAATAAAGCCTTAATTTACTCCCGGTAATCAAACCATTATTCCAGCAATGGGAAAAGCAAGCTTAGAGAGAAGGGTACAATAGTAGAAGGATCTTGGATGGAGTATCCTCAGCTCCAACCTTTGAGGGATATGAGATGGCTGTGGTCCAGCAGATGACCATGGAGGCCTGAGGATGGTAAGTCAGATAAGTGCTGTTGGGTCTTCCTTCCCTTCAACAAATGTTGGCACTTGGGGACAAAGCCCTGGTCTACCTGCCCTAGTCATGGTTCTATTCTCCTAAACCTATTAATCAAGCATTTGGTTGTTGCTCACTTGTTTTTCAGGCATGCCCAACTCTTTGTAATCCCATTTAGGTTTTCTTGGCAAAGATATTGGTTTACTATTTTCTTCTCCAACTCATTTTACTGAGGAAAAGAGGTTTAAGTGACTTGCCCAGGGGCATATAACTAATAAGTGTCTGAGATCAGATTTGAACCTGGAAAGATAAATCTTGATTTCAGGCCCAGAGCTCTATCCACTGTGCCACCTAGCTGCTTTCCTAATAAATTAAGCATTTATTAAGTATCACTTATGTGCTGTGCACTGTAACCTATTGACTACAGCCCTACTTCCCTGTAATGTCTCATTAGCTCTTCTTTAACACTAACCTGTTTCCAGAACTCCTTGACATATAGCATATTTGGTTGAACTTTTACTGCTTGCCTACCCTCAGCGCCTCTTGTCACTATATTCCCTGCTTCTCTCTTGAAACACCTACTAGCTGTCCCTACTCAGCATCACCAATGACCCACTTGTCAGCCTCAACCTATGCCTGCTACCTGCTGTCAGATGCCCCTGACACACATAGTATTAACAGAAAGAATATTGATTCAAAAGGCAGGGGACCTGCGTTCTTATTCCAGCTCTGCTATTTACTGTATGACCTTGAATACTCCTCTTGAGGTCTCAATTTCTTCTCTACAATAAGGAGGATGGACAAGATGACATCTAAGGTCCCTTTTAGCCCTAAATCCTATATGCTTGTGATTCTATAACTGGGACCTTTCTAGATCACTTATTCCACTTAGTTTGACCCATACTATAACCACTTAGGTTCTAATACTAGCAAAAAGATAAAATGTGCACTGCTCCCTCATTAAAAAAATCTTTAAGTATTAGTTAAAATTAGAAAAAAATTTAGAATTATGATTCTGTGGGTTTTGTTTGTGCTTCCTCTTAGCTTCCAAGTAAAGGTGCAAGTGAAGAAGACAGCCGAACTAAGGGGGAAAAGGTTCCCCTTGGTCAGGATTGGTCCCTTCTAGTGGTTGGGTGCAGTGGGCTACAGGAACTCCAAAATTCAGAAGAACTTGAATTCATGCAAGTAGAAAATCCTGGAGAGAATGAGATTGGGATTGATGGGAACACTGACCTCTCCAGGTCATTCATAATCTCTTCCTCATTCCCAAGACCATGTTCCAGAGGTTTCCTACTAGTTTGTAGGTATTGGGCAGGGAGCTCTATGAAGGGGAGAATATTTAAAGATAGCTGCCCAAAATATCATCTCCAATCATACCTTTAACATTCCAGAGCATTTAGAGAAGATTATGACAATGTTCCCAGGAACAGGAAAAATATCCTTTTTTCCCCTCCCCCAAGAACCATGATTGGTATTTTTTGTTTGTTTGTTTTACTGTACATAACTGTATGTTTTGTGTCAAAAAGAAAAGAATGGAATCATAATATGACCACAGGGATATCATTTTTTCTAAAAGTCCAAATAAGAAACATGACAAATACATGAGCTAGTGCATACCCATGCCAGACACCACTCTGAACTCGGCAAGAGAAGATATGGTTAGCACACTGGGAAGAGAGAGGTATCCCCCTCAGCCTTCCCTGCTCTCCAGCCTTGTGCCCAAACCACTAAAACTAGGAAAGGTATGATTTGGGAATGGCTTCTTCTCTGGTCAGATTAGAAGATGCAACAAAAGGAATGCATGGATGAGGGAGGGAAGATGGGAGAGGAAAAATAGGAGCCCCAAACTCAGTCTCAAGCCACACAAAGCTCATAACATTTCAATGATGAGGAGCTGACTAGAGCCTCCACCATTCTGTCACTGGAGAAGTTAACTTACTGATCATAGTGCAATCAGTCTTTGCTAGGGATGACCTTATAAGGATTGGAGAAAGGGAGGATGGTAGGGAAGGATGAAGGGAGGGGAAAAGAAAGAGGGAAGGGGAGAGGGGACAGGAGAGGAGGGGAAAGGATTGGAGAAGGAATGAAAGGGAAGAAGGGGAGGGAAAGAAGGGAAGAGTGAATAGGGATAATGTTATAGATTGAGCAGGGTCATTCCATTTAGATGTCAACATTGGATCCACAAGGCAACCTTTCATAAATTTCCAACATTCTCAGGTCATTCAAGAAATCTATGCCTCCATGGGTTTCCCTAGGGTGGCTGGAATATTTCACCACACCTTAGCAAGCAACCAATAACTTTTGTTGTAACAAAAATAACCTCTAGGTTATATAATCATCTAAGTTTAACCAAAAAGGAGGAAAAGGGGAGTACTGGCAGAAAGAATTATGTAGAGAAAAGAAAGGAAAGTGTTAAAGGGGGAAGGAGGCTGGAGAGAGAGAGGAAGGCAGAGGACAGGAAAAAAGAAAAAAGGCAGAAGATTGAATGTATGAAAAAGTCATTTTGTTCAAAGCTCAGTTATATTAAATCAATTTCCTGAAGTTGTATCCTCTTTGTCCCCATTCTTTCTCTATATGGAATGTATATCACTTTCTAGGAATATGGAGGGGAAAACATGGATTTCAATAAGCTCCAGTATTTCTTTTCTTATTTCCACCCTAAATTCATGGATGGAGGTCTTTTCTGGAAATGACAGAATATAGAACATAACCAAGGATCCATATCTTAGGGAGTTCCAGGCTGGGTCACCCAATACATAACCAAAATGTGCAGCTCTGCAAAAAAAAAAAAAGTCCCCACTATGATTTTGGGGGTAGGAGTAGGGAGGGCAGAAACAACACAGGACCTTTACTCAGAAGAATTTGGAAGTCTGAGTTCGAAATCTAGCTTTTCCACCAATTGCCTATGTAATCTTTACCTCTGACTCTATTTCCTTACCTGATAGATTATCTCTTATTATATGGTCCCTTCCATGATGGTTCTGTTATTCTAAAAAGGCTCAGATTTCTCCGCAAAATCCTTTATCTCCCCCCCCCCCCCCCACTATCTCAATACCTGCTCTCCAATCATTCTCAGATTATTTAGGTGGGATCCATATAGTTGTTCTGAGGACTCTAACTCTTGTTCTGGGGAGATCTCTCTTTGCCCCACCCAACTGAAAAGGAGAAAAAAATTCAGATAACCCCAAATAGAACTCTTATCTCCCCTCCATTCCCTAAAACATACCCCACTTAAATTCAGTGCCAAACGGGGTTTAACTAGGCATGATACTTGAAGTCGGATGCTTGGGAAATGTTACTGGGGTAAGGGAGCAGGAAGCCTCTGGGCTCCTCGTGGGAGGAAGTTAATGGGACTATTTGGATGTTATGGAATTCAAGAGCCCTCCCCCAGGACCAGAGAACAACCTCCTTCCTCTGGCACTTGAGATCCAGCAAGGCATCCTCCCATGATGGCTTTGCTTTGGCCCTCACTAGTTTAGCCCATGGGCACAACATTTCTAATATATGGTGATCTCTCCATTATCTGTATGGCTGTGTCTTTAAGCAATAGAGTAAAAAAAAGAAAGAAAAAAGGTCCCCGGAAAACAACAGTTCATTCCAAAGCTTCCTATACTTGGCATTTGTGATTAGAGGGCACTTCCTCCCCAATGCTGGGCTCAGGTCCAATTGCAGTGCATTCCCTGAGGGCACACCGACTGAACGGTGGGGAAAGGGGACCTGAACTTCAGATGGAATTGGTGGTGAGAAGGATGGGATAGGGAGAGGATAGGACAGGGGATGGTGGTCCCATATGTAAACGCCGCCCTCGGATAACCCACAAAGTGCACGCAGATAATCGAGAGTTGACTTGATATATATAAAAAAGGAATGATTTCTTCCACCTTGTTGCCAGCATCCATCCCACCGACGGGCGGAGTAGGGTGGGGTGGGGGGCGGGAGTAAGGAATTGACATAAGGAAGGGGCGAGAGAGGGAGGTAGAAGGGGGTGCGGGGCGCTCTCTGGGTGCCGCCGCCATCTACACCGTGCTCTCCATCACCCACTCGGAGCTGCCATAAGTGCCCCTGGGCCCCGCGAGGTCACTGTCCTCAAACTGCAAGAGCATGCCATTGACCGAGAGGCTACGCCTGGTCCAGATGTTCGTCACTCTCCTCGGCGGGCTGTAGCCTCCCTGTGTCGGAGCACCCCCGGACGCCCCGGACACCGCCCCCGCCGCCGCGAAGTCCCCCATGTCAAAGGAGTGGCTGCGCCGTGCCTTGCACTCCAGTGGCAGCGGCAAGAGGCTCCGGGCGCGTGCCGCAGGTGGCCCCAGCAGTGGCTCGCGGTCCGAATGACGCCCCATAGCCCCGGCCCCGGCCGGAGTCCTGGAGTCTAGAGGCTCCTCCTTCCTCTGGCACTTGAGGTCCAGCGAGGCGAAGGCCCCCATGAGGCGGTCGAGATTGGGCTTGGTGCGAGCGCCAGGCGGAGGGAGCCTCCAGGGACCCCGGCCACCCGCCCCGTCCGTGCTGCCCAAGGAGCTGGAGGACGAAGAGGAGCCGCTGCTGCGCCCCAGGCCGCCCCCTCCACCTCTGGCCCCCGCCCCCCCAGGCCCAGACACCCCACTGCCGCTTCCAAAGAGCTCGTTCCTCATGGGCGCTTTGGGGTGCACTTGCGGCGGCGCCCCGTTCTGCACCGCGTTGGATGGTGGCGGCGGCGGCGGCTGCGCCCCGTTGGTCTGGGAGTAGACGTTACTGACAGCCGCAGCATTCATCTTCCCAGGGCCCTGGTGATTGCACACCTTGTAGCGCACCATGAGGATGACTATGAAGACCAGCAGCGTGGCCACGATGATGCCCCCAATGACCAGGATCATTGTGCCTCCCAGTATCTGACTATGCATGGACTGACACTGCGGATAGTCAGCCTTGGTGGAGAACTGGGCGCAGCCCACGATGTTGGTGGCCGTGAGTGTGGTGGCCGTGTCATCCCACATCGCCAACACGCACAGGTCATAGCCGGTCCCCGACACCAAATTGTTCACCACGAAGGCCTTGTTGGAAGCTGGGATCATCCTAGGGTGGGTGTTGGGGGTGGGAGACACACAGTAGGAAGGTTGGGTGAAAGGCAGAGACAAAGATAATGAGAGAGAGAAAGAGAGGAGAGAAAGGGAGGGAGTGGGAGAGAAAGAGGCAAGAGGCCATCGGAGACAGATGCAGCGACAGAGAGGCAAAGAAGGGGGAAAGCAGGAGAAAAGGATGGGTGGAAGAAGTAAGAGACAGGGGACAGCAGCAGAAGGAACGAGTGTAAGGACATATGACCAGGGAGAAGAGCCAGAGATTGAGAGAGAGACCAAGAGAAAGAAAGATACGATTAAGAGAGAAAAAGAAAGACAGAGAGATGAACAGATTGGGCAGAAGAGACAGACAGAGGAAAAAGTGACAGGAAGAGAGGAGACAGAAACAGGAGGGCAAAGGAGGAGAGAATTCAACGTGGTGTTACAACAGAGATTGTGAGACATAGAGATGAAAATAGAGATGAGGCAGGAGAGACACAGAGAGGGTGTGACGGGAGGGGAGGGGGTGAGACAAAGGAGAGAGAGAGGTTAAAGAGGTATTCTAGTCCATACATGTTCCAACCCATTGCTCTTCCCCTCAGGGTGCTGGAGAGAAGCATCAATAAAAGTGAAGCTTTCCCACTTATCTGAGACAAATCCTCTTTGTCCCTGGATGAGGAGATAGAGGTAGGATACATAAGCTCCTAAAGGAGGAAGGTACTCCCTCTTGCTGAGAGCTGCCCTGACTGTGGGAAGAGGTGTAAGGGGGCAAAGGTGGAGAGAGAACCCCCAGGGACCTGCAACTCCTAAGCTTAGTTTAGTCTCAGTCTACCCCCTAATCCTATACCCCATCTCATAGAAGGGCTACTGGGAAAGAGCTTGATGTAGAGGTGCTGCCTACTAGTCTGCAATTTTTATTTGTAATAACAATAATTAGCATTTATATAGCACTCTAAGATTTGCAAAGTACTTTACAAATATCTTACTTTATCATCACAGCAATCCTGGGAATTAGATGCTATTATTATCCCCTTTTTTATAGCTGAGGAATCAAGGCAGACAGGTTAAATGACTTGCCCATGGCCACACAGCTAGTCACTATCTGAGGCTGGATTTGAACTCAGGTCTCTCTGCCTCCAGGCCCAGTGTTCTATCCACTGTACCACCTAGCTGCTTAGCTGTTTAGGATTCTCTGGCCTCAGAGACCCATCTCTCACCTCAGTGTACCAAAGCAGGATTGTAGACTTATAGGGTTGAGGAGGACCAAATGGTCACCCTATCCCTCTCTCTATTTCTAATTTACCTAGTTCCCCCAAGGCTCCAACCTACGTTTTGTTGCTTTAGTGGTTCAGATGTTTATTTAGATCCTTCTATGCTAGTGGCACCATGTTTGTCTCTGTAAGGGAATATAGAGAAAAATGTCCAAGTTCTTGCCCAGGAGTTGCTTCTAAGTTTCCTTATCTCTCAAAAGGATAAAATGATCTCATCATGAATGAGCTGTTCTAGAGAGACCTTTGATTTGGTCTAGTTAGTCCCCCATTTTACAGATGGAGAAACTGAGTCTTAGAAAGGTGAAGTGATGCCCAAGTGTCAGAGCCAAGAAGTATCCCAGGTCTCTTGACTGTCAGTCCCTCACTCTTCCTCCTACATCATCATACTAGCTTGTTTGTAGACAAACATAATCTTGTGGCCTTTTAAGTCTTCAAAAGATTCCATTATTTCCTGACTGATCCCTAATGCCTAGTTAAGCTCTTGAAGTGACCTCTGGTTTCTGCTGAGAGAAATGCAGACATTGCTTATCACTTTCCATGTTCTTTTTTTTCCCTTTAAGACTGGGTCTCCCTATCTCACCCAGGCAGTTGGTGAAGGGGCCAGTCACCTGCTGATCAACACAGCCTTTGACCTGCTCTGCTTCTGAGACTTCTTAAGCAATCTGGTGGCTTTCTGTTCCCAAGGCCTCACTATATTAATAGGGAATTTAGTTTGGTCACATGATCTGCTTAGCCCACTGCAGCTCAGAACTCCTCCTGAACCCAAGATCCTCCCCAGCAGCTGGGATTACATGCCAAGGTAACCTCTGTGCCCCTTTGTGATTACCTCAAAAGGCTCCACTCTTTCTGTAACTGTTCTTAACTTCTATGTTAACTTACTGAAGTCCTCCCAATGATGAAATCAGAGATGAGGATCATATAAACTTATTGGCCCCTTCATATCTAATGCCCAAAGGGAGAAAGTGGGGGTGAGTACAAAAAAACAAAACAAGACCAAATCCAGGGGCCGAGCTGCTCTGGTTTATGAGAAAGAAAAGGCCAGGTGTCTGCCACTTCCAAGGGGCAGAGGGGTAAAAAGCTCTGTGGGACCTGGTGTTCTAAGTTCATGACAGCCCTGCTGTGGACCATAACTGGTCTCACTTCCTCTTCCTGTTGTATCCTGATCTTCAGCACATCTAAGGCTCCTTTGACTTACACTTCAGGTAACTGAGACCCAGCTGTAACCTGTTTCCATCTCCCTCCGTCTGATCAAAGAGCACCTTTGCCACTCATTACCTGGGTGACCTTGGACAATCAATCTCTCTGGGCCTGGAAAAAAGGAGGGAATTGGACTAGATGACCTCTGAAACCTCTTATCGTGCTAAATCTATGATTCTAATGGCTCCAGCATGTAGATAACACAAGTGTTATGACCTATGTCTCCTACCCCCATTTCCTGTATCTTATTTTAAGCAGTAGGGCTCCTTTTATTTGAAGTCGATTCAGTATAATCAAACTTTGAGCATTTCTGCTCTTTCTGGTTCTTTCTGCAAGTCTCCCAGTCCCTGTTGAAATTGTGCTCCAGAGGGGGGACTACCAACCTTCCACACCTGGATTTGACCGCCTGGTGAATTTTTATCCTCAAAGTAGCAGCCAGGATATGGAAACATGCCCCTTTCCCCTGTGCTCTAAGAAAGGAAAGGGCCCCATCAGCTACTGTCAATCCCTCTTTCCCAAAGCCAGAGTTGAGTGGCATAATTGAGATATCAAATATGAAATTCTGAAGTCTGGAAAGTCCCACCTGGGAGCTGGGGTGGAGGTTTGTAGCTGACAGACGGCTATTGACAAGCTGTCAGTCTTGGCTGCTGCAGCCCAGAGCTCAGGGCACAGATCCTGCCTATTTCTCCTCTCTCCCAGGTCACCCAGGGTAGCTAGGGCCATGGCTAGAGGAGCCTTGGCTTCTGTGCTCTATGTTCTGTAAAGTAGGGTTTGGTGGTGCTTGAGAGTAGACAAAAGATGTGGAATTAAGGCAGAGCAATAGTGTTACTAACTGACAGGAGATGGTGTTGCCATCTCACTAGAAAACCTGCTTGAGTTACTACTGTTTCCTACAGCACCTGGCAGATACTAATTACTTAACAAATGCTCATTCATTCATTCATCTATGTATTCATCCATCCATTCACTCATCCAACTATCCATTCATTCCATTCATTCCAATGGAACACATTGCTATCCAACCCCATGTGTAGCTTATGAAAGACACCCTGGTGTCATTGGATCATCCTTGATATATCTGTCATATTGTCAGTATCTTGAGACTAGACACCTTGTGGGGTGGGAGTGGGAGAATGTAAGAGAACTGTAGTGTTGTATAGGCTGCAAACGCTGTAAGATTTCATA
Source organism: Gymnobelideus leadbeateri (assembly GCA_011680675.1). Lineage (NCBI taxonomy): Eukaryota > Metazoa > Chordata > Mammalia > Diprotodontia > Petauridae > Gymnobelideus > Gymnobelideus leadbeateri. Next base: position 281,681 of record WOXC01008646.1, on the reverse strand, counting down.
GAAAGGGTCTGCAAATGGTCACAGATATCTTCATTAAGGAAGTGGGATTTAAAAAGGATAAGACTTGTATAGCTGGGAGGGGATCCCAGGCAAAGGGAACCATGTGGTTTAGTGGGTAAAGACACCAGTCTAAAGAGTCTAGCCTTGTGAACTCAAGGCCTGTATCCAACACTTACTAGCTGTGTGATGTTAAGTGAATCCTTAGCCTCTGAAACTCAATTCCTTATCTGTAAACTGGGGGCAATAATACTGGCAACCAGCAGTATAATGGGAGTTAGGAAAACTTTGGTCCTAGTACTTGCTGCTGTATGGCGCTTGGTAAGTCATCTAACCTTGAATACTGATAGAGGAAGTTTCCTTACTGGAAATTGCTTACACAGTTGAAATCAGGAGCTGAGTAAAAAAATGTTAGTAGTTATTGCCTTACAGGAATATTTCAAGGAAAATAGTTTGTAAACCTTTTGGACCGAGCCTATGATCTTATTTCATCAGTATAGGGCAGGTCTCCAAACTTTTTTGATCACAAACCCCTACTATTAAAAAAACAGAAATACATCAGCATACATGGATTTACTTATTTAAGTGACATCCATGCACTACTATGCCAATAATTATGTGCAGTATAAAACTTGCACAAAGTAGAAATTAAAAAGATTGAGATAAAGATATATTCTTTCTGGAGGCAGTGAGGAGCCCTGGAATTTACTGAGTAGGGGAGTGATGTGGGCAAACCTACCCATTAGGAAAATCACTTTGTCAGCTGTGTGGGAAAAGAATTAGAATAAGGAAAAGGTTTGAGGCATGGAGACCCTTTAAGAGCCTATTGTTACATTTCAGCTGAGAGGGGATGAGTGCCTGTAGTTATGTGAGTAGAGAGAAGGGGAAATCATAGAGGTAGAAATGAGATTTGGCAAGTATTTGAATATATGGGATGATTGAGGATGAGAAATTAGGAATGAAACTGATTATGAACCTTTTGTGCCCAAGTTAACACAGCTAGGGAGGGTTGGATTCATATTTCAAGTCATACCCTCCACCTGGAAGGATGATGATGATGATTCCATCAAAGAGAAATAAAGTTGGAAAAGGGGTGAGAAGATAATGTTCTGTAGGTTACAACCTGCTCAGCCAGTGGGACTTATTCTATTCCACCAAAAACAAAATAGAGTGAATGGTTGAGGATGGGGTGGGGCTCTTACCACTATTGACACAGAGAGCAGAGCCAACCAAGGAGTATAAAGCCAGCTAAGGGGTGTCAGTTGTAATTATGTATGAGTTGATCTAGGGGACAGGATGTGTGTGTATTGGGGGAAGGACTTTTTTTTTTAATCTCGACTTGGTGTAACTGCTGATAATGAGTTCCTGAGTTGGGCTTAGGTTATAATTATAATTTATATTAAATAAAATATATTAAGATATATTAAGTAAAAATAATATGATTATACATAGTCTCTGAAGAGACTACCCTGGGACAGAAGTGGACAGATTGCAAGCTTACACAGCCACTGGAGGGGGGTGGAACGGAAGAGTCATGTGTGGGTGCTGGTGTGGCTATATTATAAACAAGGCCTTTGTGAGATCAGAAAGTTTGGGCTGGGACTCTCTTCTTCCCCTCTGATTGGTTGATCATGGAACTCTGTTTCCTTCCCACCCCCCAGATTCACCTTTCTCTTTGGAGACAATTTGTACAGGATATCTCTACCAATGCAGATTCGTACCTTCTCTGCAACTGACTGTTCTAGAGATTTTGTCCGGGGTCAAAATGCCAATATATGTCAGAGGGGGAATTTGAGCCCACGTCACCCTGACTTAGGTGGAATAGTGGGTAAAACACTGAGCCTAGAATCAGGAAGTCTCGAGTTCAAATCTAGCCTCAGCCATTTACTAGCTATATAACCCCAAGGAAGTTACTTAACCTCTGCTTATCTCAGTTTCCTCTTCTGTAAAATGGGAATGATAACATCACCCACCTCACAGGGTTGTTATAAGGCTTAAATGAGATGATAATTGTAAATAGGCCATATGAATGCTAACTGTGATTGTTTTTAAAATGATGTCTATTATGTTTAAAGGTTTTGAGGGGGGAAAGCCAGGAAGAAGCTCAGGAGATGAAGTTAGCTTGATCTTGGAATCAAGCTAACTATCTATCAATTGACCTAAGAGTCTTATAGGAGCTAGATTTCTCCTAATAATCTACCTCGGGGAACCTGGTGAGAGATCAGGATGGGGGCTTCACAGGCTCACCTGAGGGACATCTGTCCTTCTCAGGGTGTGAACAGCACATCTGGGTTCTATTCCTCCCTCCCTCCCACCTTTTCCACCTTACCCAAGTTCAGGAAAGAGGGTAATCAGATCAAGACATAATTGTGCTGAGCTGCTAATGGGAGGTGTAATCTGCCACAGTCAATTCTCTGTGGGGTGGCTGGGCATGCAAGTGATGAGGGGTCAGGCCCTGAAAGGCAGGAGAATTCAGATTCTAATGATAATTGGCCTATCAAAAGAGAGCCTGGAGAAATGAGTTGTCATTCAGGAAGCAGTGGAGGGAAAAAAGGCTATTAGTGACAATGGTGGCCTTGTGTAGAGAGTGCTAGGCTGCAGGTGTGTCTGCGTGCATGGTTGTGCTGGGCTGGGTCATCCTTTTACAAAGTGGCAAAGCTGGCAAAGGGCCCTGCTTCCTTTTCAGTCACTTCCCTTTCTGTATCTATTGCTTTTTGTCTATTCTGGGGGCTGCCAGAGCCCTCGTAATGACCAGTTCATTACCTCACCAGGCTTCTCCTCCTGGACAGTGCCTGTGATCAAGTGCAGTAGCATTAATTAAGAGCTTGTATGTAAGAGTATGTATCAGAAACTGTGCTATATCAATTCAAACTCAGAAGTGGGGAATGTATGTGAAGGGAGGGGGGAAGGAACTGGTGAACGCATGGTGGTAAAGTCCAGAGAAAGAAGGATGATTGGTCTAGACTGGTCTCAGACCTTCCTCAAAATGGTGAAGAGGAATTCACCAATGGGATAAGGGAGCAGCTGATCTAAAATTCACTCTCTCTTCTTTCCCTAACAAGATTTCCATCCCTTTACTGCACATAGTTAGGTTCCATATCTCTTAAAAGTAATAGAAGCTGGGCCATACTAAGATATAAATGTCACATGTCTCACTGCCTAGGTTTGACCATGTCATTCCCCTAGTTCAAGAGCCTTCCCTTTTTTCCCCAAGAGCTCCCTATTGCCTACAATACAAACTACTCTGATTCATATTTAAGATTTTCTAAAATCTGGCTCAAACTTGCCTTTATCACCTTTATTTCACACTATTGCCTTGTATGTACACTATATCCTTGCCTCCTAAAAATATTACTTGTTCCCTGATCCCCCTGCCCTTTTCTGCCTCTATGCATTTTTATGGGTCATCTACCATGCCCAGAATGAATTTCTTATATATCTCTAAATGTTGAAATGCTTTTATTTCTCTAAGGCCTAGCTCAGGTACTAGATGACCCCCAATCTAAATTTTTGAGAGACTGTAGTATTCCATGACTTGCAGTCATACAACATAACTAGAAGAATAATCATATTCAGATGATGGATTGTTGTTTCAGGGATGAGTTTAGGGTCATTAAGAGGACTGGCTTATATCACTTTGTCAAAATTAAACAAGATTACTTGAAGGATGGACAATCCAGTTCACTCTACTCCTCCTGTTTAATTCCTCTGTTTAATTCTGCTCATTGTCCATGTTTAGTGTGTGTGTCTCAGAGATGTCTACTTATGGGCTGACTCTATATGCAGCCTATCCAACTGCATATCAAAATCTAGACAACTGGCATTCATCATCCACTTGGTTTTACTGTGTAGATAATAAGGATTCATACAAATTCCTACTCAGATGTCTCATAGTGAGTCGGGGAAAATGGTTTAGATTCTTGAAAATCTTAAAACTCTGGCAGATTCTAACATGCTAAAAGGACTTCAACTATGATTTGAACTATAGATATTTTCTGCTTTCTGAGGGCCAATTTAGCAGAGAGATTCTGTATTGACCAATAGGCTGACAACTTGATGAAAAATTCTTTGGCAAACCATTAAACAAAGGAAAATATAAAATGATCCCTGGGTTCGTACTTCAATAGTAATAGTGACAGAATATCAGAAAAGGGGGTGGAAGATTCCAAGAATCATAGTTATTAGACCATCTATAAACATTGACTTGGCTGATATTCTAAATGTCAGACCCTTGGCCAAGGACCAAGGGAACACATTACTGAAGGAAGTCAGTTGTGTCTGTTTTGACACATTCTATAAATGAAACCAAAGGACAAAAAGAATATATTGGTAAATAGAAGGATGGTTCACAGGTTCTTCTTGGTGAAGAAAACAAAGAAGGTGGCATGGAGTTTGTTTTCACTGTGCATCCACAGGTAATTGTTCGGTTGTTTTTCAGTCATGTCTGACCTTTGTGACCCCTTTTGGAGATTTTCTTGGCAAAGATACCGGAGTAGTTTGTCATTTCCTTCTCTAGCTCATTTAACAGACAAGCAAACTGAGGCAAACAGGTGACTCGTCCAGGGTCACACAGTGTCTGAGACCGGATTTGAACTCACAATGATGAGTCTTCCTCACTGGAGGACTGGCATTTGTTTTACTATACCACCTACCCACCCATTTACAAGAAACACCATTTCATGGGACATTTGGTTATCTTATACTATAGTACTCATTATGACTATGTGCAAAAAAGAAAATCATGAAGATAATTTCAGCTTTTGTTCCAGCATATGTTACAGAGCATAAAGAAATAAAAGAAACTCTCTGAAAATCTTGAAAAAAAATCTTCCACATTAAATCAATGTATACCTTAACACTTGGTAATTTCAATGCAAAGGTGAGGACTGCAAAAATGGTTAGGAAATATGGTTCAAGAGTAAACAATGAGAGGCCAAAGATTATTTATTGACTACCCAGAAGACTCCTATATACCATTAATATTTCCTTCAAGAAAATAATTGGAAGGTGCAGGACAAAATAACATCATAAAAATGAAGTAATTAGATTTTTTTAACAGTCAGGACTGCTGCCTAAGTCATTCATGAATCACCTATCTATGTGTAGTCAAATCCCTGATTTGTTAAAGCAAAGATATGGGTTGATACACAGCTAGAAGAAAGAAAAAACATGAGAACAGATATAGCATGCCATTAAAATAACTTTGGCTTGACCTATTTAAATAAGATATTGATGCCTTCCTCAAATGGAAAATGGATGGAGGAAAGGACATTGACACCATTTTTGACAAGTTCATACAGAAGTTTAATCAATGTAAATTATCATAATGAGAACAAAAGAAGCTAAAAACCACCTTAGTCAACAAACTCTTGGCCTGTTTCCCAAGCAGAGATTTGTATGGCAGTGAAGTAAATACTAGTTTAGAATGTTAACTCATTTTAAAATTCCTACCAAGCAGAATACTGAAAAATTAGCAATAAAGTCACTTCATGAAATATCAAGAAGCAGTAAAAAGGAAAAACAGTTTAAATAAAATTTGAGAAATCTAATGAGGCAGAATCATACAGAGGCCATTTAAGTATAACACTAGGAGGACAAAGTCCAAATAAAAGATTGGAAAGATCTTCAAAGATTTCACGAGGAACTTTTCACCATTGAGGACTGTGGAACCAAAACACTCAGATTCAAACATCATAGTCTTGGATGTGCCTATAGAGAAAGCAGAAATTCTACTAGAGAGAACAAAGAAAGAAAAGAAGCCAGACTCAACCAAATATTCAAAGAAGAGGTCTTTGTTAGAGGTGACACAATTTTGAGGGCATTGACAGACTTTCAAAGTATCTGAAGCAGAGGAAGGTATTAGAGGAATGGAAAAAGATGTCTTGGATCTCGTTATTACCCAAAAAAGTGACCATAAAGCATATACCTACTTTATTTTTCTATGTAAAATTATTATGAGAATAATTTGTACTTAACATTAAGGGTATCCTTGATGAGAGCATTAGAAGGGAAATGGTGTGCTATCATAAACAGTATTCCATAACTGACCACATTTTTTTTTCCATCACACAATTGAGAGAGATATAGGTGAGCCAGGTATCCTGGTGCACTCCTATAATCCCAGCTACCAGAGAAGCTAAGGCTAGTGGATCTCTTGAGCTCAGGAGTTCTGAAATTCAGTAGGCTAAGCCTCCAGGTGTCTGTACCAAGTGTGGCACCAATACAGCGAGCCACAGGGAGCAGAGGGTCACTAGCATGCCTAAGAAGGGACCAGCAGGTAGAGGTTAGAAATGGAGCAGGTCAAGCACCAATCAGAGTGACTGGGCCTATTAGTAGCCATTGTACTTTTCAGTCTAGATAAGATAGAGAGGCTCAGTCTTAATTTTTAAGAAAGATGTAGAGAATACAAAATCCTACTTATTTGTCAACTATAAAAAAGCATTTGATTTCATAGAATAAAATACACTCTCAAAGACTATCTTCCAGCAGTGCATTTGTCAGAATTATGCAAAATTACTTGAAAGATATGACAACAGAGATAACCTTGTTCAGTGACTTTCCCATCACTTTGAGAGGTAAAACTAGGAGATATAAGCTTGCCAAAGGCTGACCATTGTTATGGAGAAGATACAGCACAGAATTTAAGCAAATAGTACTGAATGTATCAGGCCCAAGATCATTACTTTAGATAAATAATCACTCTAAGAAGCTTAACCTAACAATGCACATGGGAAGAAAAAAGTGAATAGAGAATACCTCTTATTACAGACTATAATATGCATTTTGATAGACAACTTGTAGGGCTTATGGATCTTGGATATTCATCTTAGATAGATGTAAATGGACAGGGGACAAAATTGAACTGGAAAAGGCAAGAGTGCTGGCTCACCTTGGGGAGATTGCAAAGTTCTACCTGAAACAAAGGCCCACCTTTCTAAGATCAATATTTTTTCCTGGTACTGTAACATAGATATGTCATAGGATACTACAGTGGCCAAAGAATAGAAGTTGAGGATCTTCCAAAGGGAAGGAAAGGAAACAAGGAAACAAGCATTTATCAGTGACTGCTGTGTTCCAGGCACTGCACTGAACTTTTAACAAATATTATTCCATTTGATCTTCTCAATTACTCTGGGAGGTAGCTACTTTTATCTACATTTTATGGTTGAAGAAACCAGATGTGTAAATATTGATGTGCAGGTTCATATGAACATGAATATGTTTTTAGATAGCATGGGTCCCTAGGGAGAACAAAAAGGAAACAAAGAAAAAGAAAAAATGTCAAAGAACAAAAGAAAGGGTCGTGATGGGGCATAAGAGGCTGCAATACATCACAAAGAAAGAATTATGCAGGCGAAGTAAAGGCATTTACCGAACAAATGGATACCCAGGAAAGAAGATAGGCTGACCAAGAGTGAGGAATAGCCGATAAATAGTCCCTGGGCATCACTGATATCCTTGAGATTGTAGGAGAGCTTAAGGAAGACCCCTACCAGATTGGGCAGTCTTCCTGGAAAAAACTAATTGACATGCACAAGAGTAGGAAAGCAAGGGCCAGGCATGGATGAATTGTGACCTACATCAATATCAAACATATCCACATTGATGGGATCCCACAACCATCCAAGAGTCAAAATAAGTGTTCTTAACACTGAACCATTAAACACATTTCTTTGAAGGCCATAATCCTTTATTTTTTTTCACATTTGTATCTCTAGGGTCCGATATAAAATCTTGCACATTTGTTTTTGCTCAGTCATTTTTTTCAGTTGTATCTGGCTCTTTGTGATCCCATTTGAGTTTTTCTTGGCAAGGATGTTGAAGTGGTTTGCCATTTCCTTCTCCAGTTCATTTTACAGATGAAGAAACTGAGGCAAGGGAATTAAGTAACTTACCAGGGTCAAATAGCTCATAAGTTTCTGAGGCCAAATTTGAACTCAGGAAGGTGTCTTTTTCTGACTCCAGACCCTGCATTCTTTCCACTTTATTCACTCAGTGCCTTGAACACAGTCAATACTTAATACATGCTGAATTGATCTGAAAGTCTTACCACCTTATATGGCTACCTGCCTTTAAAAAAAAAACCCCAGCTTGTAGAGACAGTGCTTTAATAACAAAGAAATGGCTCCCTAGTAGAATAATTTTAGAAACCAGGGCCAGTGATGGGAGAACTATTTGGGAGAAGCCATTTTCCCCCAGAGTCCCTCACTCCACTTATTTAAAGAAGTGAAACCCTCTACCCTACCTACCATCTGCCTTTCTTTATAATCCCAACATTTAACATGGTGCCTGGAGCATACACAGGAAACATTTAATAAATGTTTATTGACTGACTGACTTATCTACCAGGAACATATGGACATGTAAAGTGAATGAGTCTATGTCCTTATGTGGAAGAATTAATGCACTGCATATGTAAGGTTTTGTGTAATTGTTTCAATGTAGTTATGTGAGTTGGGGTGTGTGTGTGTGTGTGTGTGTGTGTGTGTGTGTGTGTGTGTGTGTGTGTTGTGAGATAGTGAATATAGATGTGTAGGTCCAGCTTGATGGTGAAGTAGATAGATTGCCAGGCCCGGAGTTAGGAAGACTCCTCTTCCTGGGTTCAAATCTGGCCTCAGACACAATAGCAGAGTGACCCTAGACAAGTCACTTAACCCTGTTTGCCTCAGTTTTCTCGTCTGTTAAATGAGCTGGAGAAGGAAATGGCAAACCACTCCAGTATCTTTGCCAAGAAATCCCCAACTAGGGTCATGAAGAGTCAGACAGGACTGAAACGCCTGAACAACAAAAAATCCATATGTACAAGAATATATGTTTAGAAAGTGTGGAATCTGGGGGGGGGGGATGTCAAGTAGAATAAACTTCTCTTTAGTGCCCTCAGCCTCTAGTCTCTTACCTGCTAGAAGCCCTCCTCCTCTTTCCAGCTGTTCAGAGCCTTCTTCCTCCCTCAGCCCCCACACCCTGAAATTTGCTCTCAGGAAATAGTCTGACATTACTTAAATGCCCTAAACCTGGAAGGTACCTTAGGCTAAGGGACTATAGTGTCCACTCTTCTCATTCTACAGATGAGGAAACTGAGGCCCAAGTGACTTGCCTAAAGTCATACCAGTGGGCAATATCACAGCCAAAATTTGAAACCAGCCCTTTTGACTCCAAATCAAGCACTCTTAGCCATGAAGCCCACTGCCTCCCAGGTTGAAATTAAAAGCCCTTCCATGCCTCCTCTCAGAGGTGGTGTTGACTTAAACTTGATCCCTAAGCTTCTGATGGGAAGAAGGCTTTGTTCTTCCCTAAGCACACTCTCATCCTTCCTGAAATCAGACCAGTCACTCCACCTCTCCCCAGGACTGGCCCTTGTATGAAGGGGCTGTATGTAATTGTAAATGTGTGGGAGCCTGTGAATTAGTTTGTGCCAGAAAGTGTAGGGCTGTGGGCGTAGGCATTGTGCTTCTGTGTATATAAGTGGTCTAGCATCTTGTTTTCTAAAAAGTTTCCCATAGAGAGAAGCTCCTAACAAATCTCTTGTCTCCTGGTTCTTGCTTCCCTGCCGTCAACCTTCCTCTCCTCTTCTCCCCGCTCCCCATACACACAGAGCTTCTCCAACTCCCCCCCTCCAATGCTGATGAGAACCCACCCTTCCTATCAAGGCTGTGAGATCTATTCCCCTGCCTGATACTGATGACTGTTTGCTTATGCCGGCACTAGCTATGCTTGGCTTTCCTAGCTGCTCTTGTATTGTCATCAAGCTAATCATCTCTCCAATTGGCGGCTAGGGCTCAGAAACTGGTTCTAAAAAATGCCTCATTAGACTGTAGTCTGTCCGACCGTCGCTCCCTTCCTTATCCAGCCCCACTTCAAGTCAAGAGTCTTTGACTCTGAACAGATCTGGAAGTATTTTATAGTATGCTGTAGGAGGCACAGTCCACAATCTGCTGTGGTTGTGGTTTGTCCTTCATTCTAGAAGAGGGCCATGATTTCTGGGGGATGAAAACATGACTTGCAGTTGACTTGGATTTGAGTGAGGGCAGGCTGTGCAAAGTCACCAGCCTCACTTTCTCCTCCAGAGCCATTTGGGTCCAGTGGCCAGATATGGACAAGGACAACTGGGGATCTTTAGACACTCAGAGAGCATCTAGTGAGGGAAGGGCATGATGAATAATAGCATCAATTCATAAACACCCTTAAAAGCTATTTTACTCTTAGGGAAAGTAATAGTTAAAACCATCATCTAATTTGTTCTTCATGACAACCATATGATGCTGGTAAGGAAGGCTATTATTATCCCTATTCTCCACATAAGGCAACTGAGGCTCAGAGAGGTGCAGTTATTTGCCTCAAGTCACCCAGAAAATGATTGGTAGCACTGGGAAGATGAGTCATCACTCCTGACTTCCAGGTCAGGACTCTTTCCAAGAACCCAGAAGGCCTGTCTGGGTTATATATCCTAGCATATTGTTTGTCTCTCAATACCAAAGCTAGGAAGTTCTTCAAGCTGATTAGAACTTTCTGGAAGAGACACTGGGTGTTCCCGTTAGTTGCAGAATGAAGGATAAGGCTTATTGTCCTAATTAAACCCCATTAAAATATGGAGGGGGATTTTAATTTTTTAAATTTAAAAATGATGGCTTTAAATATTAGGGGAGGGATCTTAAGATAGGAGGGAGGTTGGTGGCTTAGTGCATAGAGCACTGGGTCTGGAGTCAAGAAGACCCGAGTTCAAATGTGGCTTGAGACACTTACTAGCTGTGTGACACTAGCTAGGCAAGTCATTTAATCTCTGTTTGCCTTAATCCACTAGAGAAGGAAATGCAAACTATTCCAGTATCTTTGCCAAGGAAACCCTATGGGACCATATTGGCCATAGTCCATGGGACATGGCTGAACAACTAAACAACAATAATCTTAAGGTAAGATGTTTGCCTACCACAAGACTTTCTAGAGGATATTTTAGTCAACTGTTTTTTTTTTCTTTTCTTTTCTTTTGTTTTCCAGTTGGCCTGGGTTGTGGAAATCCTGCCTCTAGGTCAAGCCAAGCATAGCCCACTCTCAATCCTTTTGATCAGATCAATCAAAGTCATAGATGTAATTTGCATCACTGAACTATTTTAGTACCTTATATAATCTGCTACCTTTTTAACTGTATAAAAGAGCTGCTCTGACTGCCAGAGGCACCCTTAACTATTGAGAGATACAATTGGTATTTGCTAGTCATACTAATAAATTGATCATGCTAAGAACTTTGTGCCTCAGTTTCCTTATCACAGATTTTTATCATGACAAGTGACACAACTTCTTCCTCAATCTTCCTCAGCAGGGGAAGAAAATCCTTTGGGCCTGAGCATCTCCATCAAGGTTGAGATTAGACCAGAGGCAGGGATGTAGAATCAGGAAGAAAAGCTGGGAGAGGATGAAAGAGAGAAAAAGGATAGTAAAAGAGAAAGGAAGAAGACAGAGGAGAGAAGGATGAAGCACATCAGAGAAAAGAATTTGGGGATAAGGAAGAAATAAAAGAAAGAAAAGGGAAGATAAAAGGAAGGGGAGAGGGGAAGATGAAAAATGGGATAGAAAAGGAAGGGAGAAAAGAAAAAGAAAAGGAAGAAATGCTTATGTTAGAGGTGGTGGCAGCTGAGAGGGTATTACCTATATTAGTTTTAAGGGTTCCTCACTGTTAAGGTCATAGGTTGCTGCAACCTGGCTTTAATAGTCAACTTTTCTGAATCCCTCATTGTCTGCAGAGCAAGAGGAACTGAGGTAGTTGGAGTTAGGGAGATTACATTCTGCGCCTGTCAAAAAAGTGAACTCAGTCCCAATTGGAGAGGTCTGCTAAGAGCCATAGATGACTATGGTGGCTCAATAAGGATTCCAGGCTTTTCAGACAAATTATTGATTCTAGGACTATGGCAGAGCACCAGGGCACCCTGCCATTACTGTCACTTTGGCTTTCACTAATGGAAAACTTGTGGACTTCCTAAGGTTTTGAAATCACCCTCCCTCTGACTCTATCCTCCATATAAGATAGCACTGTGCTCTGTATATCCATAAACACATCTATATCACAGGGAACATAACATCATAGCACCTAAATCAAGAGCGGGTAGGGACATGAGACTTCATGAATTAGAAGTCATTCATTTTACAAGTGAAGAAACTGGGGCTCAGAGAGAAGAATTAGGTTGTCTTTAGTTGTGTAATTAGTCAAGTGTCAGAACTAGGATGCAAATTAGGTTTTCTGATTCCAGATTTTATGATTTTCCACTACACTGACTTCAAATTCACTGATTTTTTAAAAATAGACTGTAAGATCCATGAGGGTAGAGTCTTCTGAGTTCTATCTAAACTTTCTGTCTTGCGTAGTTTCTACTACAATACTCTATAAACAAATGAATTAATGAATAAAATTATTAAAACAAGCATTGCCGTTGTGCTAAGCACTTGACAAATATTATATCATTTGATCCTCACAACAACCCTAGGAGGTAGATGCTTTTAATATCATCATTTGCAGTTGATGAACTCAAAGCAGAGAGAGGTTAAGTGGCTTTTCCAAGGTCATACAATCAATCAGTATTTATTAATCACCTACTATGTATGAGCTGAACACTATATTAAGTGCTAGGGATGAAAAAAAATGATGGAAAAAGACAGTCCCTGCCCTTAAGGAGTTTATAATCTAATGGAGTTAGTAAGTGTCGGAGCCTGGATCCAAAACAGGTCACCTGGCAACATGACACAGGCACTTAATAAATGTCTGCATTGGGCAACTCACTTCCCTTATCTGTGTTTGAGCTTCTTCCTTCCTTCTTCTCCTCTGAAAAAAGAAAGGGTCCAATAGTAGATAATTTCTAAGGACCCTAACAGTTCTAATGATCTATATCCTCTGTTTCAGTGTTCCCTTAGTCCTAGAGGTCTCATCCAAGTTCCTCATCTTTTGTCCTAGGGCCCCATTTTTTTCTTCTTTTAATTACACCTTGCTTCTCCTCCCAGTTGAACCTAAAAAGTCTGTTATCTTTTCTTTTCTCTTTCCTTTTCTTTCTTTTCTTTTGGAAGGGGGAAGGCAAGGCAATTGGGGTTAAGTGACTTGCCCAAAGTCACACAGCTAATAAGTGTCACATGCCTGACACTGGATTTGAACTCCAAGGCTGGTGCTCCACTGCACCAAATATCAGCCCCCACCTCCTTTTCTCTTAATGGCTCTCCAGAGCTTTTGGCTCATACTGAAGCCACTTTTCAGTGGCTTCCTCTGACTCTGTGAGAAGCAAGTTTATAGCTTGGTCTTCTCCACAAGTCTCCCCACTACCTACTTATTCCTCTCCTCCTATTCTTTTTGTTGACTCTGGTCTCCTTCCCTTATTGGATATATCAGTTCCACATGCCAGACTCCCTTGGCTCCTGATACTTTGCATATCAGCCCATAAAGATAGGGTATGTATTTGGAATGTATGGGAAATAACATCCTGACCTGGAGGTTATCAAAGAAAAACCTATGTAAACATTTTGGACATGTGGGAGCAGGGAAGGTTAGGAGAAAGATACACTGGATTTTTAAAGTAGGATATGCATTTAGAAATTATCTAATCCATTTCCCTTATTTTTACAGAGGGAGAAACTGAGGCTGAGATCTTGACCAAAGACACACAGGGACAGAGCCAGGATTAGAACCCACATCTTCAGATTCTCTGTCCATTGCTCCTCCCATTACATTTAGAAGCCTTTGGGTTTTTTGTTTTGAGTCATTTCAGACTCTTCATGAGCCCATTTAGGATTTTCTTGGCAAAGATAGTAGAGTGGTTTGCCATTTCCTTCCCCAGCTCATTTTACAGATGAGGAAACCGAGGCAAACAGGGTGAAGTGACTTGATCAGGGTCACACATCTAGTAAATGTCTACCTGACTCCAAACTTAGCACTATATCCACTGCACCACCTATTTTGAAGCCTATGGATGGGCAAACCAGGTTCAAGCAGAGACTAACAATGACAAAAAGACATCAGGTAAGATATATCAGAAGGCTTATTGAACTGGAGGTGGGTATAGAAGACCTGAGCCATAGTTTTCTGATCTGCCACTTATTGTGAGATCCTGAGCAAGTCACATCCCTCTCTGAGACTCAGTTTTCTCCTTCATAAAATGGGAAAGGTTGGGATTAAATGATCTCCAATGTTTCTTCCAGTTTTACCAGTCTGAGGTCCTACCATCATTCATGGCAGTAACCATAGATCCTAACAGTCCCCCTACCCCCTACTCAGTCCTAGTCTTAGTGCCTAGTAGAGTGACTGGCATATGGCAGCACTTACTGACAATTGAATGACTGATGGGTGGTAGGGGTAGAAGGTAGAAGTTGGTCAGAGTCTGTATTCTTGCCCCAGCAAAGGGGGGAGTTTAAAACTTTTTCTTGTTTAACACACACACACACACACACACACACACACACACACACACACACACATATCTTTGTATCTAATGGTATTTTTCTCTAGGGTGCGATGGGGTGGGAGGGAAGGAAAAAGTGCACAGCAGAGAACAAAAGAAGACTTAGAAGGAAGCACAGAAAAGCAGGGTAGCTTTGAAAATGATGTGTAATATTTATTATTCAGTTCATTTTTTAAAAAGTAAATCATGTGAAATGGAAATTCATGGTTTTATATTGAATCCTTTTTATGTCGTTCTGTGTACATGGAAATGTTCCCTTTTGCCATCTTTTTTATATTTAAGATCAAAATGAATAAATTTAACAAAAGAAAAAAATTTAAAATAAAACAAAACTTTCTCTCTGGGTACTAACCCCCCTCCCCTCCTTTCTCCCTGCTCTCAGCCCTTGCCTGCAACCTTGTCATTATTATCCACTTACAGTTACTAAACCCTAAATAAAACTTCAAGGATACTTGACTGGTGAGAAATAAGACTATGGCTGCTTAGGGTTCACTCGGGATGCCCATTTCTGAGACAGAGATGTTGATCATAAATAGGAAATGCAGTTGCATTCATGCAACTAGGACAGGTAATTCATCAGTTGATACATCATCAATTTGACAGTAGGGAGCTGCCAGCACCCAAGGTCATGCTGATGATTTGTTCTGATATTTTCTTTTTGCTTTAGCAGGTAAGGTTATTATTGGATTCAGTATGTTGTGCTCCAAGCTGAGATGATTTCAGGGCGCTCCTTATTTGCTGCACTGAAATACCAATCCCTAGTGCCCATTTATATGAGTCAAAGTGTGTCTCCCTTGGAACTCACTCATTCAGGTTTGGGTCTGTGCATTCCTGTGAGAATAGGGATACCTTGTATGGGTATCCATGACTCTCTGTCTGTGAGTAGTGTCAGAGACCTGGGAAGGTGATCTGAGCCCAACGAAATACAAGGGGAAGTTGATTAGGCCAAGTTGACCCAATTCTGAGTAGCTCTGAGGCATCTTCTATTTTTACTCCTTATTTATGACAACAAGAAAAGAAGAAAACTCTCAGTCCTCCCACAACTCTCCTACTACCCAGTATCCGCTGAGAAAATAATCCAGATAAAATTCATTCACAGTAAGGTGTTTGGGACTTAGTGGGTTACCTTTCTGTGATCTTCCTTCCTTCTTCCTTTCTTCCTTCTTCCTTTTCCTCCTTCCTCCCTCCCTCCCTTTCTTCCTCCCTTCTTCCTTATTTCCTTCCTTTCTTCTTCCTCCTTCTCCTTTCTCTCTACTGATTAACACAGAAGCTTTGATCTGTCCTATTTGTAATATGGGCCATTTTGCCCCTTTTTACACAGCCTGGTGGCCCTCCTTTCCTTAGGGACTCACCATATTGCTTCTGGACTTGGCATGGCGCTGACTTAACCTACTGCAGTGCAGAACTCCAGAACTCAAGTGATCTACCAGCTTCAGCTTCCCCAGTAGCAGAGACTACAGGTAGGTACCACCATGCCTTAATGATTTGACCCCTTAAGAAAATCCAGAGATAGTATCAAATCACAGATGTGGAACTGGAAAGGACTTCAGGGATAACTATAGGTAAAGGAAACTGAGGTTCAGAGGGGTTGATTACCTTTCCCACTGTCACTCAGCCAGGAAATGTTGGAGTTGGGATTAGAATCCAGATCTTCTGACTGAATCCATGGCACTTTACACTCACCCACATTGCAATAGTCAACTCAGTACAGGAGTCTCTTGTTGTGAAAAGGGATCTGGACAAATGGGGAATTTTATTTTTCCTCTGGTGAAATTTCAATCATCATTAGAAGAAACATTTTAGATAAGTGATTCTAATTTAGGATTTATGGATTCTAATTTAGGATTTATGGACCCCCAAAGAGTCTATGGATAATTTCTGAGGGTCTGTGAAGTTGCAAGGCCAGAGGAAGATACATCATTATTTTCACAAACCTTTGTTTTTCTTTGTATTTATGTATATTTTATTTCAGGTATTCTGAGAAGGGGTCCATAGGATTCATCAGAGCTAGAGATCCCATGAGGTTCACCCTGATCAGAGATGTATTCTTGGACAGAATCCTGATCAGACAGGGAATAGATAAGTAGTTTGAGAGACTGCTCACAATCCTAGCACAGAGGTAATATATGGTAGTGATGGGCAAATTCAGCTATCCAGACATCTGCCAAAAGCAGAATTACTCATACCTTCTTGACTTGCCTTAATGCAAATTAAGGTGGAGAAACTAGCAAGGGGGATCTGATTCATAGTAACAAGGGAAAAATGGTTTGCTGAAGTGGAAATGATAGGAATATTATAGAAGGAAGTGACCATTCCTTCCTAGAGTTTATGATAAAGGAGAGGAAAGCTGGTCATAGCCTGACAAAGTCAATAGTTAATAAATATTTGTTAAGCACTTTTTTTTTGTACCAGGCACTAGCAATTCAATGAAAGGTAAAAAAAAAACATCCCCTTCCCTCAAGGCACTTAAAATTAAATAGGGGAACACAGCATAAAAACTAAAGCTGAAAAGAGTTGGGGGAAGGTAGGGAGCTATGGGGGAGAAGACAAGAAACCCAAAGTGAGTCATCAAGATATTTGAAAATGAAAAGTTCACCGGACCCAGGTTCAGTGCATCAAATACTAAGGGAAAGAATTCTATTGAAGAAGGGAAGTGGCAGTTGTCAGTCAATATGCATTTAATTAAGTACCTACTCTGTGTTTGAAACTGTGCTAAGTGCTAGGAATACAAGTGCAAATAAAAATGTAGTTGCATCCCTCAACAAGATTACTATCTAATGGGAAATGCTAATAAAGAAAAGGAAGCTGAAAATTGGGTATGGGTAGGAGAAGGTACCCACGTAGGGGCATTATGGAGAAGTCCAATGAAATCCAAAAGGGTGGAATGAGGTGAGAAATGAAAAGATGGTAGGCTGGGGCTCTCTCCTTAAATGGAGGCTTTGGGGTTCACAGTTCCATTTTCCAATTAGAGAGGTGTGAGTACTAAGACTGATTGGATCTTGTAGGATCTTAAGAGACTGAAATAGATGCACAGAGATCTTCCAAACAACTTAAGATTTTTAAAAGGTAAGTCTGGAAAAATTTTTTTTAAAAAGCAAGAAACAGAGTCCTATAAGTAAACAAAGCTTGAGGAAGGATAAAAATTAGAATGAGTGGAGGCTATCAAGGGAAGTCAGTGAAAAAAAATCCAAATTGAGAAAAAGATGATTGCTCAAAGAAGGGCTGGTACCACTGCTTGAGGTGAATGGGATCATGACAACTGTGAGAAGGCAAAGTGGCTCAATTTTTCATTTTGCTTTTATTTTCTCTGCTAAGGAGAATGATTATCATACTGGAAGGGAGAGAATCAAAATGGCTAACATGGGCATTGATGCCCAGGATTAAATAAAAAGAAAAGGAGAGAGTGCCTCGATGCCCTGTATAAATTCACATCACCTTGTCCATATAAACCACAATCTTAAAACCTGAAATAATTGGCAGATGTGATTAATGAAGCATGGTCGATGAGATCTGAAAGTTCATGGACAGTGGAAGAGGTCTGCAGGACAGCACAAAGGCAAAAGGGAGCAAAATCTGAAAATCGTGGGTGAGTGAGTTTGACTTATATTTGTGGGCAAATTCTTGGCAGGAGGTCTCAAGCGCAGTGCCCTAAGTATCTCTGCTTGACCTTCGGCTTTTTTAACGTGTTTTTCAATAACTTGGATAAAGGTGTAGATAACATGCTTGTCATCTACAGGTGGCATGAACCTGGGATGGGAAATTAACATAATGGAAGACAGGAAAGATCTATAAGATCCATGACCTCATGGGGTCATGACCCACAGTTTAAAAAGTTCTGAAGGGGTGGAAAAAGTGGAAAAAGTTTGAGAAGCCCTGGGCTAGAGCACAGTGCCTGGAATATAGTAAGTGTTTAATGAAATTTTGTAGGGTAACTGAGATGAATAGGGGAGAAAATAAAATCTTACAATTAGGTAAAAAAATTTATAAGTAAAATATGGGGAAACATGTTTATACAGCACTTCATTTGGAAAAAGAATATCTGGGAATTCTAGTGCATGGCAAGCTTAATGTGAGTAAACAATATACTCATCCAGGAATAAATGGTAAATGCTGGTAAATGTTTAACAACTAGCTGTTCAGGAAGAAAAAAGTGTGTGTATCATTATTATTATTATTATTATTATGCATTACTATGTATTATTATATTATATTATAATGTATTCTTATTAAAGCATGTACATTATATACATATGTTACATATATTATATAATATGTATGTATATACATACATTTGTGTTCATATACATATATGTGTATATATGACACATTTTTAAATTTAAGATGCATTATTAACATTTTTCATCACTTTTTAAAGTGTAGCTATTCAACAAAACACTAAATCAAACCCTGATTTGTAACATTTGCTTATTTCCAAGGTATAAATGCTCACACTGAAAAATTAACAATTGGCTATCACAAGGTGATTCAAACTGGTGGTTTTTAGCATATTCCTAGACAGGAGATTGAAAAACTGACTTGATCTTGGGGTATATTGAGAGGCACAATTTCTAGGAACAAGGCGGTAACAGTTCCTTTGTATGCTGACCTGGCCCAGGACTCATCTGGAGTATTATCTTCTGTGTATTATTGTGTTTCAGTCATTGTAGCTGTGTCTGACTCTTTGCGACTCCATTTAGGGTTTTCTGCCATTTCTTTCTCCAACTTACATAACAGATGAGACAAACAAGGTGAAGTGACTTGCCCAGGGTCATACAGCTAATAAGTGTCTGAGGTCAGATTTGAACTCATATTTTCCTGACTCCAGGCCTGGCACTCCATCTGCTGTACCACCTAGATGCCTATTATTTTCTGTACTGAGCACTAAAGTTTAGGAAGGGCATTGATAAACTGGATAGTATCTAGAGGAAGGCACATAGAATGATAAAGGTCCTCAAGTCCATATCATATGAGTATCAATTGAAGAAAGTGGGGAAAGAGAAGACTTGGGCTGTGAGACATGATAACTATTTCTAAGTATTTGGTAGACTGTCGTGTAGCAGAGAGATAGATTTGTTTAGTTTGGCCCTATCAAGCAGAAGATTGAGGCTTTGTGTCAGCAAAACAACTGTCTAACAATTAGAGCTGTTCCAAAGTAGTCTGGGCTGCCTGAGAATGTATAGTTTTTTTTCTCCTCATCAGAAGTCTCAAGGTACAGACTAGATGATCCCTTGTTAGGCAACTTACTGTGGAGGATTCCCACTCTGGAATTCTGTGATTCTCATTCCCTCTAGGTGCTATGGATGGGTGGAAGGGGATTCCTATATACTAGGAATATATTCTACCTTTTCCAGTTTTTTTCTTGCAAGAATCTTTACAAGACAAATGACAAGAATGGTAGTTAACATCCAGCTGAGTGATCATGCAGATCATTGGAAATTATACCAGAATGAGTATAGAAACAGCAAGGGAGCCCTTGTCAACATCTCTGAAGAGTTGGGTTTAGCTGATGAGGAATGAGGCCTAGGCCTGCCCCCAGATCCTTAGGCCTTTGGTCCCACAGTCTCTATCAATCAATCAATCAGTATTTATTAAGTTCCTACTATGTGCCAGGCTAAGTGCTGGGGAAACAAAAAGAGGTAAAAAAAAGTCTTTACGGGGTGGCTAGGTGGCGCAGTGAGTAGAGTGTCGGCTTCGGAGCCAGAAGGACCTGAATTCGGTTCCGGCCTCAGCCACTTAACACACACAAACAAAAACCTAGCCGTGTAACCTTGGGCAAGTTACTTAACCCCAATTGCCCTCCAAAAAAAAAGTCTTTACCTTCAAGGAGCTCACACTTTAACGGGAGAGATAACAAATGTACACAAAGCAATTTATATGAGGATAAATAGGAAATAATTATCCTAGGGGAGGATATAGAATTAAGAGGGGTTTTTTGAAGGCTTCCAGCAAAATTAGATGAGATTTTAGTTGGAACTTAAAAAAAGACAGAGGGGTCAGTAGGTATAGCAGAGGATGGAGATCATTGTAGGCATAAGTGACAGAGAAAATGCCTGAAGCTGAGAGATGCAGTGGTCTTGTTCATGGAGCAGACAGCTGCAGGGGCAGTCATTCATCAAAGTGATGAAGTCCCAAATTTCTTTGGGGTAACAGAATATGAGGTCCTGGTTCTATTTTCCTGGTGCATGATATAGTTCCCTCTCCTACTTCTGGGATGCCAGGGTTCAGAGGCAATGTAGGAAGGACATTTTGTGTGAGCAACAGTTGTAGACCAACCTCAAGCTATGGCAAAAAAAAGAAACAATAAATGTAGTGGGCCAGGCCAAGCTTTCTGGCAAGGACTCCTTTTTCCTCTGTTTTTTGTTTTGTTTTTTAATGTGGAAGCCACAGGTGACTCCAGAATGGGAGAGAGGGTGGTGTGTTTATCAAGCCTATTAATAACAGCTGCTACTTTGCCATCTCCATAGCTCGGCTTCCCTGACTTTTGTATTGCAACAACACCTGACTATCTAGTCATATGAATATTATATGCTTTAGACTCTAAGTCCATGAAAGTTAGAGACAGCACATTTGCTAGAACCCAGTACCAGAACAAGCATGTATGTGAGTCTTTAGTTTAGAATCTTTCGTTTCATTTGAGATGTCTCTGGCATCATCTCCATGAAGCCTTTCCTAGCTCCCCAACCCCCACCCTACCCTAACTGCTAGTGCTCTACCTTCCCCAAATACCTTTAGTTAACTACTTCACGTGTTTGTTAGTGTGTGTGTGTGTGTGTGTGTGTGTGTGTGTGTTCTTGTTGTTTGTCCTTTGTTTTATAAGGGGTGATATCTTGACTCCAGTGTGAACTGGATTTAAGTGAGGCAGAGTTGCACACAGCCATCAGCCTCACTCTTTCTTCCAGAGTCATCAAAGTCCAATGACAAGACAAAAGTCAGGACTACTGGTGAAGGCCCTGCATGCAATGGATGACCTCCCCAGCTCTACAGTGCCTGCTTCAGCTGCAAATTGTTCTCATCTACCCATTCTATTGGGGGGAAGTGTTCATACATTCACTGAAGGGTTTGAGACCCAGTGGTTACCCTCAGCCTGGCTTGACCCGACTGCTGAAGACAGTTTTACTGGGGTGTGGCCACTGTGCACGTTACAGCTTCTTGGAGAAGGTGAGAGCTGAGTGACCAGTTGGACACCAAAGGTAGATGAGCAGCCCTGAAAAGGGCTCAGCAGGGCCCTGTATATATGTGTGTATGTATGTATGCATGTGTGTGTGTACATATGTATAGGCGCATTGATTACATACTTCTGTGTACTCTGTTGTCCTTTATTAGGATTGTCTTAGGAAGTTTCTGAAGACCACATGGCAGGATAAGGTGCCAGACCCTGAGGTCCTTATTCAAAGTATACTGCCAAGCCTTCAAACTCTGCTTCAGAGAGAGCAGCTCTGATGGGTTGGTCACATTGTTTGAATGCAAAACATATGTTTGCCAAAAGGCTGTTTTAGGGAGAGCTCACGCAGGGCAAGCACTCATATGATGATCAGAAGAAGCAATACAAGGACTCTCTCAAGGTCTCTCTTAAGAACTTTGGAACTGATTGTGTGACATGGTAGACACTGGCACAGGACCCCTCAGCATGGTGTGCCCACGTCAGAGAAGGTGCTGTGCTCTATGAGCAAAGCAGAATTGAGGCAGCTCAAAGGAAACACAGGATGTGCAAATTTAGAGAATCCACCCTAAATATTCACCAGGACTATTTGGCCTGACCTGTGGGAGAGCCTTCCAAGCTCATATTGGTCTGATTAGCCGCAGTCTGACACACTGAAAATTGACTCTAGCATAGTGATGTCATTTTGGTCCTCTTTGAAAATGAAGGACAACAATCAGCAACCATTAGGATGTAAGTTCATGGCAAGTTGGGATAATTTCAGTCTTTGTCTTTGTATCTCCAACACCTAGCACTGGACCTGGTACATAGTAGGTACTTAATAAATACTTCTTGATTGATTAATTGACTGGGGAAGAAGAGGGCGGGGGTGATGAACGTGGTGAAGCCAGGATCTTTTGGATCACACTAGATTCAAACTATTATTGAAGGTACTTTTTAGTCACTTTGCATGTGTGTGTATGTGTGTGCATGTAGGTGTGTTGTTGTGTCTCTTCTATCAGGCTGAAAGCTCCTGGAGGCCAGAAAATATACCTCTCCTCTCATTCTAGGGGGGCATTTACTGAGGAGAGGATCTGAGCCCTTCCAATCAGACTGGGGCCTCCCTGGGAACATAGAATTCAATTCCCTCACTTTTGGAACTTCCCAAAGACAGGGGCTGTATCTCCTCTGTCAAAGTGGGGGTATCCCTAAGTGACCAGTGCAAAGACCTGGCATATAGTAGGTATGCAGTAATGTTATTCATGAAATGATGGACTGCCTCCTTCTTCCTTGGATGGCATTCCCACTGTGTTTACACTATGTGCTAAGTTTAAACCTCACCATCCTCTATTAAGGATCCTCTGGTTGAGTTTCAAAAAGACCAGATTCCAAAAAGAAAAAAAAAGGATAGCTGTATATTCAATTTCCAGAGATGCAGAGTTGCTCTTGACTGCTGCCCTTGCTGCCAAAGTAGTGGCTCCCCCCTTTCTTCCTGATGGACAGGAGGAGAACATTCAGCACTTCTCTGGTCTCTGTATCTGCTTATCATTTCCTTGACACTGCAAGGAAGTCAGGCAGGCAGTGGAAGGGATTCATTAAGTACGGAAACAAAATGCACATCTGCAGCAAGTTTCTCATGTCCAGAGGGGAGGGGGTTACCCTATCCATGCACAGTTATAGCCACAAACTTAGTCATGGACCACTGGAAGGGGGTGGGGGAAGTACAAGGAGAATCTCTACCCAAGAAAAGTTCCAGTGTCTATCATATCACTCATATGACCATGGGCTTTGGGGTATCAGCTTCCCCATTTCTAAAATAAGAAGTGGTGTCCACCAGCAGTGCTGTCATATGTAAGGATTCCTATGGGTTGCATATGGACTTAGAAAACCACATGTTAATATTATCTATGTTTTTTATATTTTTATTTCTTTTGTTAAATCTTTCCCAATTTCATTTTAACCTGACTCAAGCTCACTTGGGAGTATCATCTGCCATGTGGAGCCTGTGTGTTTGACATATTTGGTTTAGAAAGGAGTATCTAATATTACATAGTGCCTTAAAATTGAGAAAGGTCCTTTCACCAGGAGCAAATCACTTAATCTCTCCATGTTCTAGTTAACCCTCTAAGACTCTAAGTTTCAGAGAAGGTGCTAACATACACTAGTGAAGGGACTGTCCTCATTTAGGAGTTCCCTAAATCAATGAAAAATACAGGTCTAGGGCCTGTCCTTATTCTATCCCAGTTGAGCCTCCCCACAACTGTTGTAGGGTAGGTGCTACTTCCCTTACCTACCTATATTAAGGATTTTATAGCTGAAAACTCTGAGGCTCTGGGAGTTAAATGACCAAGGCCACATAGCTAGGTCTAAAATGGGACTTGAATCTAGGTCTTTCTGACTCCAAGGCCAACACACCATCTACGCCCCCCATTGCAGCCTCTAAATGACTACATATGTCCCTTGTAACTGCCATTCTATTGTTCTAGGCTTCCAAAAACATAGGAGAAAGACTGTCTCAGAAGGCAACCCACCAAGCAGTGAAAAAAAGAGATCTTCAGGAAAGGGGTGACCAGGGCGATGGGCTAATGAGGTAGGAGCCTGGGATAGAAGCATTGGCTTGGGATCTGTGGCTGCTTATTTTCAGAGCTTTGTTGGAGAGCCTTAAAATGGGGGGCAAATGGGAGAGCTTCTCTGCGTATTTAAATCACTGAGTCATCGAAGTGGCATAATGAATCAAGTTAGGAAAGTAGATGGCCTAGTGGGTAGGGTGTGGGCTTGGAGTCAAGAAGGCTTGAGTTAAAATTATACCTAAGACACTTGCTAGCTACATGGCTCTGGGAAAATCACTGTAGTCGCTGTGTCTCAGTTTCTCATTCTGTAAAATGAGAGACTTGGCTTGAGGACCTCTAAAGTCCCTTGCAGCTCTATGATGCTATGATTCCTACCTCTGATGCTTTATAGCTGTCTGATCCTGGCCAACTCGCTTAATCTCTAGCAGTCTCATTTTCTTCATCTATGAAATGCAGTTATTATAATAGCACCTTTCTCTCAGAGTTGCTGTAAGAACCAAATAAGATGGTATACATAGAGTGCTTTGCAACCCTCTAAAGGCTTGCACAAATTCTAGTTATTATTAATAATAATAAATTATAACTCTCCCCAACCATGCCCCCCACGCACATCAACTTGCCTCCGATCTCCCAGTCAGTGGAATGTGTGATCTCAGGGTTGATTCTGGTTGCTTGGGGGGATAGCATGGAAGGCAGGTAACCAGGCTCATTAAAAGGCTTCCTTTCTTGGTTGGGTTCTCAGAGATTGGGGCCTAGCACTTGACTGTTGTGTTCTGATTATGATTAGGAATAAAGAAGGTATAGTTAATAATCATTCCCTTCTATCACCACCCCTCCCCAAGCCTAGGGGCTGGCTAGCCAGCCTCCAGGGAACAATTAGCAGTGAAGAGATCCAGCTAAATGCATTTCAATGTCTCTGGGCTACAAATATGTGATTGTACAAGGTCTTCTTAAATGTCAATGCCTATAATTTCCTGGGAGTCTATTCAGCACTGTTTATCGATGTGAATTGGTCTTAGATTCCATCAGCTAATTGGTCTGGCTCTTCTCCCACCACTGGGTGCACCAGCTAAGAGACCGCCCTTGGGTGTCTGAATAGAGCCAAGTCCATAGAGATGGGCAAATTAGGCCTTTCTAAGCTTTCATGCTTTGTTTATTTTCTCTTTGTTTCCCCAGTGACGTCTCCTTTTGAAAAAGCCTATGTTTGCATCATCAGAAGGAAGGAAGAACTAGGTGGGGAGTCTAACAAAGCCCAGGGTTAGAAGGAGACAGGAAGGACCCAGCAGAAATAGCCTGAGAGATGCCATGGAATGTGATGAGGATGGATGGGCATGCATGAGTGGGTGTCCACTGGCCAGTTGGGGGACAGTGTAATGAATGCTGGGGTCAGAAGAACTTAGCTTGAATTGTACATCTAATCACAGTATACCTGTGTGAGCCCAAGGAAGTCGCATTACAGGATGTGCTAGATCTATAGCTGGGAGCACTTACTGTGAGCTAGATACTGTGCTAATGGCTTTATATCATATTTATCTTTATTGTAGATTATTTCACTTGATCCTTATAACAACCTTGTGAGATAGGTACTATTATCCCTATTTTTACATATGAGGATACTGAGACTGAAGGAGATTAAGTGACTTTGCCCAGGGTCATACAACTAGTAAGTGTCTGAGGCTGGATTTGAACTCCGTTTTTCCTCACTCCAGGCTTACTTCTCTGTTCATTGCACCACCAACTGGAGAAATAAGATGGCAAGGTTAGGGTCACCTGAAACTCAGGGGCTTAGATGGAGGGTATTTTCTTCAATTGGGGCACCAATGACTATAGTAAGGACTACTGTGGACAAGGCAGTTATAAAATCAAAGTTCAGGAGTAGAAAAAAGAACCTCCCTCCTTTGCCCTAACCTTGTATTTGGGGGGGGGGGTGTTAATAGACCTATGATTTCATTGGTATGGAGACCTCACTGATTTTCAGATGAAGAAACTGAGCCACAGAAAGGTTTCTTGCCTTGCTTAGAATCTCCAGGGAAAAGACTCCCTCTGCCAACATAGGCATATCTGTACCTGGTCTTCGACTTATACTCTATAAAGTTGCCCTAGTATGTGTGAGGACATGGGTGGGGGAGGGAGAAGGGGGGAATGCATTAAAGTGACATACCCAAGGTCACACAGACAATATATATCAGAGATGGGACTTGAAGTGACTATGAGGCCAATTCTATCCCCTGTACCCCTTGCCCCACCCCCTCCAAAAAAAGCAAAAACAAAAAAACAAACCCCAAAACAAGAGTTTACAGAAGTACTCTACATATGTTAATTCATTTGATCTTCACAACAACCTGGTGAGGTACTCAATATTATTATCCCCATTTTACAGATGAGTAAACTAAGCCACAGGGAGGTTAAGCAGTTTGCCTATGGGCATGCAGTTAGTAAATGTCTGAGTTAAAATTCAAACTCAAGTCTTCCTGACTCCAAGTCCTACACTCTATTTACTATATCACCTAGCTATCTAGGGAAATAGCTCACAAAATAAATACAATTAAATGTAGACAATATTAGTATATGGTTTTCTTTTTTTTTAATCAAATGCTTTATTAGTTTACAACATTCATTTCTACAAGATTTGAGTTACAAATTTTCTCTCTGTTTTTTCCCCAACCCACCACCCCAAAATAGTGGTCCCACAAAATATCCCCTCCTCCAATCTGCTATCTCCCATATCTTCTCCCATACCCCTCCAACTTTCCATTACGGCATGGTGGATCTCTATGCCATAGTGCCTGTATCTTATTTCCCAGTTAAAATAATATTGATAATAGTATATATATAAAACATTTGATTTTAAAACTTTGAATTCCAGATTCATTCCCTTCCTCCGTTGTCACCCACCCTTACTGGGAATATAAGTAATTCAATATAGGTTGTACATGTTTAGCTATACAAAACATTTCCATAGTGGATATATTGTAAAAGACTGACTATATTTCCCCCCTCCAATCCCACTTCCCACTTGTTCTGTTCTCTACTTTGGTCCTGTCCCTTTTTAGAAGTGGGTGTTTCCAATTTCCCTCCCCTCCCCAGCCTGCCCTTCCTTCCATCATCCCCTCTCTCATCCCCTTCCCCCCTACTCTCCTGCAGGGTGAGATACCATATTTAGTGTGTATGTCATTCCTTTCCTAAGCCAATTTCAATGAGAATAAGGTTAATCCATTCCCTTTTGTCTTCCTGTTCTTCCCCTCCATTGTAACCATTTTCCCTTGCCTCTTTTATATGAGATAGTTTACCCCATTCTATCTCTCCCCATCTCCTCACATTATATTCCTCTCACCTCTTAATTTCACCTTTTAAGTAACCTCCCTTCCTATTAAATTGGTCCTGTGCCCTTTATCTATGTATACCTGTATACATATATACACCCATTCACATATGTACTCATATGCCCACATACCCTCCTATATAGACATATATATATGTATGTACTTATATATATATATGTATATATATATATATATATATATATATACACACACACATTTCTATTCCCTTCAATTATTCTAATACTGAGAAAAGTTTCATGAATTACAATTACCATTTTTTCCATGTAGAAATGTAAATAGGGGCGGCTAGGTGGCAAAGTGAGTAGAGCGTCGGCCCTGGAGTCAGAAGGACCTGAGTTCAGATACGGCCTCAGACGCTTAATGCACACACAGACAAAAACCTAGCCGTGAGACCTTGGGCAAGTTACTTAACCCCAATTGCCCTCCAAAAAAAGGCAAAAAAAAAGAAATGTAAATAGTTCAAATTTGATAAGTTCCTCATGATTTCTTTTCCCTGTTTACCTTCTCAAGCATCTCTTGCTTCTTGTATCTGAATGTCAAATTTTCTATCCAACTCGGGTTTTTCATCACGAATGATTGAAAGTCCTCTGTTCCACTGAATGACCATATTTTCCCCTAAAACATGATACTCAGTTTTGCTGGGTAGGTGATTCTTGGTTTTAATCCCAGCTCCTTTGCCCTTCAGAATATGATATTCCAAGCCCTTTGATCCCTCAGTGTAGAAGCTGCCAGACCCTGTGTTATCCTGATTGTGTTTCCACAATATTCAAGTTGTTTCTTCCTGGCTGCTTGTAATATTTTCTCCTTGATCTGGGAATTTTAGAATATGGCTATAATATTCCTAGGAGTTTTCTTTTGGGGATCTTTTACAGGAGGTGATTGGTAGATTCTTTCAACCTCTATTTTGCCTTCTGGTTCTAAAACATCAGGGCAATTTTCCTTGAGAATTCCTTGAAGGATGATTTCTAGGTTCTTTGTTTTGATCATGGCTTTTGGGCAGTCCAATAATTTTAAAATTCTCTCTCCTGGTTCTATTTTCCAAGTCAGTGGTTTTCCCAGTGAGATATTTCATATTGCCTTCTATTTTTTTTTTATTTGTTTGGATCTGTTTAACAGTATCTTGATTTCTCATAAAGTCACTGGCTTCCATTTGCTCCAGTCTAATTCTGAAGTAATGATTCTCTTCAGTGAGATTTTGAGATTCTTTTTCCACCTGGAAAATTCAGCTTTTAAGGCATTCTTCTCCTCATTGCCTTTTTGAGCCTCTTTTGCCATTTGAGTCAGTCTATTTTTGAGGTGTTATTTTCTTCAGTCAGGTTGTTGACTCTCACTTCATAATTTTCTTGTATCATTCTCATTTCTCTTCCCAATTTTTTCTCCACTTTTCTTATTTGGTTTTCAAAATCCTTTTTAAACTCTTTTGTGTTCTGTAACCAGCTTGTATTTTTCTTGGATACTTTTGGTGCAGGAGTTCTGACTTTGCTGTCTTCCTCCTGTTCCATGCTTTGATCCTTTTTGTCCCCAAAATAGGAGTGTAAAGTTGGAGTGTTCTGCTTGGTTTGCTTCCTTTGCTTGCTCATGTTGCCACTCAATTACTTGAATTTTGGGCTTTTTGCCACAGTAGAACTCTGCTACCAGATAGGGGAGCTCCATCCCAATTGCTGGGGTTTTCTCAACTGCCAGAGGTATTGGTTGGTTGCCCTCTCTGAAATCTCCACATGCTCTGGCAAACTGGTCACATACCCCAGGACCTCTACCCTAGACTGAAATCCAGATCCAAGGAGGTTAAAAGAAGAATAATTACCCCTCAGACTGGTCCCTTGGTGCCCCTACAGTCTGCAGGCCAGGAGCTGAAGCTGCCATGTGGCTGGGGCTGCACCACCATGGCACTTCAGCAGCTTTTCCCTACAGGGAATAAAAGCCTACCGCACTCTCAAACTATCTGATCCCAAAGTCCACACTGCACTGACCTCTCTCACTTTGTCCTTAGCATCTGTGGGTTGATAATTCTGGAAACCTCCACAGCAGCTGGTGATCTGAAGTCCCTATGGCCAATGGCTGGTCAGGCCCACCCTGGGGCTAAAATCTCCGCTCATGCAGGGCTAGGGTTGACTCCCAGAGTACTGTGCTGGCCACTACCTGCTGGCCTGCTGGGCTGAACTCAGAGGGAGGTTATCTTCTCTGTGTGATTTTGTGGGCTCTGTAGCTCTAAAGTTTATTCAGAGTCACCTTTTACATGAATTGGAGGAAGTGGGAGCTGGAGCCCCTAGGAAGTCCTGTTTCTACTCTGCCATCTTGATTCCACCCCCCAATGTGGTTTTCTAAGTCAATATGTGTGGAGCCACAGGGATCCTTGTGTGTGGTCTAGAGGGCCCCATTTCTATTTGAGCATTTAACACCACTGATTTTGTCCAACATCTTCATTTTAAGGCTGAAGAAACTGAGGCCCATAGAGGGAAAGTGATTTGCCCAAGTAAATGTGGAGAGTTTGTTTGTTTGTCTGCTCATAGACCCAGAGCAAGGGGCACCATGTAACAAAACCAAGGAATCCTCAGCATGATGTTTCTTCTTTGAAATTCAATGTGTGGGATAAAGTCCTGGGCTCTCTGCCAGTCTTCCCTTTCCCATCTCCCCTCCTACCTCTCCATGGCCACCAGTTAATGGGCTCCAGGCTAGCCCAGCAGGCCACAGAGCCCTGGTCACAGATCAGCTGAGTCCTGAGTAGTGGAGGATGATGTATTGACTGTCTTTCTCCATACTCCAATATTTCACAACTCCCGTGGCTCTGATGGAATAAATATGACCTTTTATTCCCTACTTTGCTTAAGACTCAAGGTCAGCAGCTGGGCTGTGATCTATTGGCAGCTCCCTACTACCTCCAATGGCCTGCAGAGCTCTGGAGGTCCCAGAGCTGTCAGAGATCCACAGCTCCATCCTCTATTCTGGCTTGCCTGCCCACTCCTTTGGCAGCTCTGGCCCTGGCCATTGATTCAGTTCAGTTCCAGAAAGCAGCAATAATGCCTAGGGGCAATGACTGGCAGTTATATCAAGAGACAAACCTATAAACCTATACCCATCCCACCCCACCCCTATGTCCCAATACTAGGCCCTCATCCTAAGCTTTCATTTCTGCAAAAGATGCAAGTTATCAATTAGACGATTCTAGGGGCAAGATGGTCAGCATTCCCTAACTAGAAACTTCAAGAGTTTTCCTGTTATAGACAGTAGTCTAAACAAGGTTAAGAAAATAACTCTGAAGGATTATGAAAGTTCTTTGGATGGGACTTGCTGAAGAGGAAAGAAGAGTTATCCTACCTGTCCATACTTCTAGGTGTGAGTCCTTTGAATTTTTGGTAGGGTTAAATAAATGATTGGGCAGCTAGGCAGTTCAGTGCTGGATAGAGTGCCAAGTCTAGTCAGGAAGACTCATTTTCCTGAGTTCAAATTTTTCCTCAGACACCTACTAGTGGAGTGATTCTGGGCGGTCACTTATCCTGTTTCCCTCAGTTCCTCATCTGTAAAATGAGCTCGAGATGATAATAGCAAAGCACTCTAGTATCTCTCTGCCAAGAAAACCCAGAATGGGGTCACGAAGGGTCAGACATGACTGAAACAACTGAACAATAAAAACAAAAATACATGATTTTCTAGCCCAAATGCTTACATGGGAAATAAAAGCCCTTTTCCTTTCTTTTTTGTGGATTCCTAAATATGAACCATATCCTGATGGCCCCAGGAGGAGCCATGTATGGTGACATGAGCCAGAGACATACTTAGTGGGATGAACTTCAGATTCATGGCCCATGGTCCATGTAAATGCAATGCTTTGGTTTGTGGCTACATGTTACATTTGTGAGAGAGAAAATGAGGCTTGGGAACAGCTAAGGGGAAGGAAAACTAAATTTTAATCCTACCATTGTCAATAACTTCTTGTTTGATCCCACTTAGGTAGGTCATTTTTCCTCTATGCCTTTCTATTTGTTTAATGACTGGGGGTGCTGATGCTAGGGGAAAGGAGGGGTCATAAGAAATACTTTCTAAGGTCCCTTTCCTCTCTGTAATTCTGGAACTCTACCTAAAAGCAATCAAACATCACCAGTTGCCTGCTAAACATCTCAACTATTAAGTCCTATAAGCATTTCAAATTAAACATGGACAGTCATTATTTTCCCAGCTAAATCCATGCCTTTCCCTAATTTCCCTATTTCTGTCAAGAGCACCACAACCCTTCCAATCACTTATGTTCACAACCTCAGAGTCATACTCCACTCCTCACTCTTCTTCACACTTCATATCTAAAAGCAGTTAAGCCTTCTTGAGTCTGTCTCTACATCTCTTGTACCTCTCTGCTTCTCTCTACTCACAGACCCTCCTTTCTATTTCAGAATGTCACCGTCTCTTGCCAGGAATATTTCAGTAGACTCCAAATTGGTATCCCTGCATCCAGCCATTGTCACCTCCACTGGGTCCTCCATACAGCTGCCAGACTGGCGTTCCTAATGCATAGCTCTGACCATGTCATTCTCTTGCTCAAAAAATTTCAGTGTTTCCCCATGGCTTCTACAATAAAATACAAGCTAGTCTGTTTGGCAGAACAGCCCTTCACAGCCTGGATTCAACCCATCTTCTTGGATTGGTTCCACATTATTTCCCCTTACATGATTTACATTGTAGCCAAACTTTCCTATTAGCTGTTTGCTGTACATGGCACTGTTTCCTGACTCTTGTACATTTGCACAGGCTGTCTCTCATGCCTGGAATGCTCTCCATCCTCCTGTTGCAATCTTCATTTCCCTTCAAGGCTTAGCTCAAGTCCTGCCTCCTAAAAGTAGCATTTTCTTATGCTCCCAGTTGTTAGCATTTCTCTCCACCCCCATTACTTTGTATTCTCCTTAGTGTACATGTTGGCACATCTAACTGACATAGTGGAGAGAGCCCTTGGAGTGAAACCAGGAAGACCTGAGTTCAAATTTGGGCAAGTCAAATAATTTCTATTTGTTTCAGTTTTTTCATCTGTAAAATGGGGATGATAATAGCCCCTAACTCCCAGGGCTGTTGTGATGATAAAAAGAGACAATATTTGTAAAGTGTTTAGTACAATACCTGGAACATAGCAGTCACTTAATAAATGCCTTAAATTTTTGTTAATGGCATCAAAGAACTGGAAATAAAGTAGACGCCCATTCAATTGCAGAATAGCTAAAAAATGGTGGTAGATGAGTATATACCGTAAAAAATGACAAATACAGGGGCGGCTGGGTGGCGCAGTGAGTAGAGCGTCAGCCATGGAGACAGAAGGACCTGAGTTCAGATCCAGCCTCAGACACTTAACATACACACACACACACACACACACAAAAACCTAGCCGTGTGACCTTGGCCAGGTTACTTAACCCCAATTGCCCTCCAAAAAGCAAAAAAAAAAAAAGACAAATACAAAGAATACAGAAAAGCATGGACTTTAATAAACTGATATAGAATGAAATAAGCAGAGCCAAGAAAACAACACATACAACTACAACACTGGAAATGGAAAGAAGAACACCACTCCAACAGTTTGAAAAAGAATGTTGCAAAATTACCAAAAAAAAAAAGCTTGGAAGAGATGAAAAGAAACCTCCCCTGACACTGTTGCAGTAGTGTGTGGGGTGAGGGCGGGGCATGGTGAGGGGGGGGAGTCCATGTGCATTGCAGATGGTGTCAGAATTGTTTGATATTTGTTCAGTTTTAATGAGTATTTTTTCTCTTCTTC
This sequence comes from Gymnobelideus leadbeateri, assembly GCA_011680675.1. Taxonomy (NCBI): domain Eukaryota; kingdom Metazoa; phylum Chordata; class Mammalia; order Diprotodontia; family Petauridae; genus Gymnobelideus; species Gymnobelideus leadbeateri. Next base: position 248,451 of record WOXC01008646.1, on the reverse strand, counting down.
TTTTTCTTCCTTTAATTTTTTTTTTCTAATAAAGAGTGGCTCTCTGAGAGAGGAGATGGGAAAGGATATCAAGGGAAATCTAGGCAACATAAAAACAAAAGCTATCAATAAAAATCTATTTAAAATACTTGCTAAATTGAATTGGCAAAGACCTGGAGAGATCCTTATAGTTCTCCCTAGAGAATCCTTGCCTTCTGGGAGGAGCACAATTAAGTTATCCCAGGTGACTAGAAATGCCTCTGATTTCCAAAGATTTCTATGGAAAGATTTCATGGCTTTCCTCCATACCTAGTATCTCACACCCCTCATTGTCTGGAAGTAATTCCTTATAAGAAGCCTAAATCTTTCCTGCTTTGGTACCAATCCATTTCTTGTTTGATAATCAATCAGCTGGCAAAAGTGACCATTTGGTTGTAATTTTCTAAAAGCACACATTAACTTCCTCATCATTATCCTCAGATGTATTTCTGTAATGCTTCAAGGTTTACAACTTTTTACAACTTTCTTCCCAAAAAGCCTCTGAAATTGGTAGTATAGATATTATTATCTCAACCTCCTTCCTCAGTCCCAATTTTCTAGATAAGGAAACTGAGGACAGGAGAAGAAAGCTGACTTATCCAAATGCCATAATGATGCTAAAGAACAACAACTGACATTTATATAGCACTTCAAGGTTTTAAAAGTGATTTAGATGGAATGTAACCCCAGATCTTGGAAGTTCAGACACAGCGCTGATCCACTGTATCACACCTCTTCTTTTTTATTATTTTATTTTCAATTCTGAATTCTCTACCTCCCATTTGCCCCCTGTCCTCCCATTGGGAATTCAAAAAAAATTTTTTTAATCTGTTACAAATATATATAGTCAACCAAAATATTCTCCCATTAGCCATGTCCAAAACATACATACATACACACACACACACACACACACACACACACACACACACACACACACTTTACTTTTCACTCTGAATCCATCAGTTTTCTATCTGGAGATAGTGTGTTTCAGAGACTTTTGGAATTGTAGCTGCTTCCATTGTGTTGATCAGAGTTCTTAAATCTTTCAAAGACTTTTATCTTTGTTATCATTTTATAAATTGTTTTGCTGGTTCTGCTTACTTCACTTTGTATCAGTTCATATAAGTCTTACCAATTTTTCTAGAACCATTCCCCTAATTATTTCTTACAACATAGTGGAATCCCAAAGTATAATTAGTTGTTCAGCCATCCCTCAGTTGAGGGCATACCCTCAGTTTCTAGTTCTTTGTCACTCAAAAAAGAATTAGTATAAATACTTCTGTACATATGAGCCCTTTTCCCCTTTCTTTGATCTCTTTGGGGTAAAGACCTAATAGTATCATATCCTTTCTTTAAGTTCTATGAAATACAAGGGACTAAAAATTTAAAAAACAACAAACAAGGATCTGAGGGTCTATACTTGTTAGTAGTACTGAAAGTCATGAAGAGGGGTGAGAAATGGACCTTTAATGTGTATTGATGCAAAGTAGCCCATGTCACTATCCCTCAGTATCACTTCATTGTCACTATTCCTCAGTATTAGTCCCTAACCTTAAAGAAAGATGCTTTATATTTATGATACCAGTTTTCATGTCTTTCATCATGTTTTTTTCTCTTCAGAAACCTCCAGAGGTGGGCAGTATAAAAAGAATTATTTTATAGGTAAATGGAGGTCCATAGTGGTGCCTTAATTTACCCAAAGTCACACTGTGAGTTAGTGGTAGAGATGAGACTGGAACCCAGGTCTCCAGACCATGGCTTGTGCAGGTGACCATACTGCCTTTACATCGAAGGTTCTTCTGAGAGCTCTCCTTTGTGCTCCCTGAGGAACTGTCTTTTTTAATTGTCATTTTTCCTCACCCCCACAAATATGGAATTTATCCCTAGTGGCTTTAGTTGGGGCTCAGTTCTGCTAGGTTCCATACACACACACACACACACGTATATATGTATATTCGTGTATACACACATATATGTATATTTGTGTATACATGCACACATGTATATATTATACATGCATATATATGTACACATGTATAGGTATATATGTGTATGTAGACATTTCTATCTATGCATACATTCACATATATACATATACACATGCATAAGCATATATATGTGTACACAGTGCACACAATACACATATACATACACATGTGTATGCATATAGATGCATGCACATACATATACATATATGCACACACACATATATACACCCCCTCTTTCTGAACCTCTTCCTCATTGAGTGGTAAAAGAAGTCAGGGGTATGGTGGGGAGAGTCACATGGCAAAATTGTAAGGATGGTACAATTGGGCTTCTGCCTTTTCCCATAGTTTCTTTCTGAGTGCTATCACTCTTCCCACTTCATAGTTCAGTCACAAAATGGCTTCTGTCCTCCGCTAAGACCCCTTCTGACCCAAATCCTCCCATATATTTCCCTAAACATACCACATTTATTCCAGCTTCTGCTCATCTGTTAATATTAGGCCTCTATTACTATAGCCTGTTGGATTCTACATACCATTTTCCTTCCAACAACCCATTGAGGTAGGAAGCAAATCTAACATGTGACATTTATATAGTACTTTCTACTTTACAAAACACATCTTATAGCTCAGTGTAAGTGGTAAGAGTACTGAACTTAGAACTAGAGGAGAACTGGGTCCAAATCCTGTCTCTTACACTTACAAGATGGATGTCCACGATAGACAAATCACTCCTGTCGTCCAAACCTTAGTTTCCTCATCTGTTAGATGGGGCAATAATAGTTGGAACATTTATTTCACAGGGTTATTTAGAAGATCAAAAGGATTCATACTGATAACCTTAAAGTTTCCTTTTTTCCTTTTTTTGCTTTTTGGAGGGCAATTGGGGTTAAGTAACTTGCCCAAGGTCACATGGCTAGGTTTTTGTTTGTGCGTTAAGTGTCTGAGGCCGGATCCGAACTCAGGTCCTTCTGACTCCAGGGCGGATGCTCTACTCACTACGCCACCTAGCCACCCCCCCCTTTTTTTTTAACCTCAAAGTTTTCTATCAGTTAACATCAAGAATCAGAGACAGAGCAAGAATAGACCTTAAAGTTCCTACATTTTACTGATGGTGAACTGAAGCCCAAGAATTTAGGCAACTTTTTCAAAGTCACCCAGGTAACAAGAAGCAGAGCTGTGATTTAAATATTCAATATTCTTATTCTAATTCTGTTAACAAAGTAAATGAGGCTTGGGGAGGTTAACAGAATAGGCAGTGGTCACACAGAGAAATGCGGTGAAACAGGGGTTACTCAAGTCAGTTGACAAATAGGCTGGTATTTTTTTCTGCTACAACAGAAAGTGGCTTCCAAAATGTATGGATGGCCTCGGGTTTGGGGCATACAATGTTCATTCTTGGGGAGAGATGAGTTCTCATCCTCCTTACTTCTCTACATCATCCTTTGGGGAAACAGCCACATAAAAAATGGAGCACTTATACTTATGAAGATCTGAATTTGAATTTCACCTCAGGCATTGTGTGACTCTGGGCAAATCACTCTCAGCCTTAGTATCCTCATGTATAAAATGGGGCTAATAACAGTTCCTACTTTATAGAATTGTTGTGAGGATCACATTTAAAGTGCTTTGCAAACCCTAAAGCATTATAGGAAGTCAGAATGCCATGGATTCAATTCCTGCTTCTGAGAAATTCTGATTATGTGACTGTGATCCTGGGCAAGTTACCAATCCTCTCTCTGGTCTAAGAGAGTCTTTAAGACTATGAGTTTTAGAGAAAATCAGTCTACTGTGATAGCAGAGTCTGTTTCAGAGATGAAGCTGATCTATTTGTCCTATCTTTATCTTGCCGCTGGACCCAGATGGCCCCAAAGACTAAAGTGAGGCTAGTGACCTCACACAGCCCTTCCTCACTTAAATCCACTTCACTTGAAAGTCATGGCATCATCTTCCTGGTGTCATAGTCCTCTTTAAGAATGAAGGACAAACAACAACAACCTAATTTGCATTGGTAGAGGGAGCAACCTCTTCTGAGATTTCCCTATACCAACGAAATCCTACTCTCTCACTGTCTTTACCTTGACTATTATTGCAATCCATTTTTTTCTTTTCCACAGCTTCCCACTGAACTGTGCAGCTGGTTCTGCCCCAAGCCGTGTATGTAAGTGCCAGTCAAGCTGATTCAGGGTATATTATAGTCATCTAGCCCATGCAAGCCTACTTAGGAGCGTAAATCAAACTGGTGTTTGGGGAAAGAAAGAAGCCAGCCCTTGGCTTGGTCTTTCACACAGCAGAGCTTGGCTTGATGGTGAATACATCTGGTGGGTTTTCCCTAGGATCTTACCTCTGTGCCCAGTGCCTCAGTGGTGTCCCCAATTCACCCCTACTTGCCTTCCCACACATGTCCAGCGAGAATAAACACAAATCACTAAAACACATAAACATTCCATGTTCCCCCTCCCACCTCCAATAACTCCTTATAAATCTTCCCATCTAGGCATAAACAAAAATCCACTTAAGAGGAACTAAATAAAGTGATTTATTTACAGGAATACTGTGGCACATGCATAATTAGCTAATTAAACAACAACATAAATAATTCTGCAATATCAGGGCAAGATGATGGGGATGAGATGGGAAGGAGGTGAGTAATAACTGCTGTTAAGAAGATGCTGCCTGCAGACCCAGCATTTTGCTTGAGCAAAGGAATTAAGGTAAATCACTCTTTCGACTGATCTCTCCTCACTGCTGCCTACTTGGCAACAGAGAAGGGATATTTTACTGGGTGTCAAAAGGACTTTAAAGTTACCAACCTATTCCCCCCCAATTTTACAGAAGAGTAAACTGATGATAAGAGATGTTAAGCAACTACCCCAAGGTCAAGTAACTTAGCCAGGACCTCCCTAATACTCCTAGACAAGAGCTTCCCAGCTATTTCATCAAAAGACCCAAGAACTCTGCCAAATTAACTTTCCCAAGCTACAGTATTCACTGGATCACATTCCTGCTCTAGAATCTACATTAACTCTCCATTACTAACAGGCTGAAGTTTAAAACCTTTAGTTTGGCATTCAAGACCCCTACAACCTAGACCTAAGCTATTAGTCTTGTCTTCATCTATTTTCTAAAAATTCCTCTCTCTTGAAGTCTGGATAATGTTGTTGTCCAGTCATTTCAGTCTTGTCCAATTTTGGGGGAGGTCCATGGGGTTTTCTTGGCAAAGATACTGGAGTGGTTTGCCATTCCTTCTCAAGTGGCAAATAGTAGTTAACTGATTTGCCCAAGGTCACGAGTAAGTTCCTGAGACTGGATTTGAACTCAGGTCTTCCTGACTCCAAACCCAGCACTCTATCTACTGTGCCACCTACCTGCTCCCTGAACTAACCCTCCTTACTTCTCTGGGGTATTTTCTCATTCCTTAGAATGACCTCAAAGCCTAATCAACTCCATCTAATCCAAATTCAGTGAGTGTTTCTCAAGCACTTCTTATAAGAGATACTACTATGCAAGGAGTTGAGCATACATAGATAAAATAGGGAAAAGAAAGAAAAATAGTCCCTTCCCACAAGGGGACACAAGGTTTTTACCTGGGGGGGGGGCGGTAAACACCATGTAAAGTGATGTTTATACATGATCATTAGAGGCAGTAAGGGATTGATTTAAGCACTAATAACTAAGGGAATGAATGGGGTAATGAGCAATAAGCTTGCAAAGTTCAGCTGGAACCAGATAATGAAGGAACTAAATGCCAGAACAGTTTGTATTTTATCCTAGAGGCAGTGAGAAGTCAGTGGCAGCTGGACGGAGGATGAACTGGAAAAGCAAAGTGGGATTCCTATTAGGAAGTTGCTTCAAGATTCCGGGGCAGAGGTGAGGAGGGTCTGAACTAAGAGGGTAACTCTGAGAAAGAAAAGAAGGGGTGGATGGGAAATGTGTTGTAAAGCAACATAAGTGACTAAATGATTGAATAATAAGTAAATGACACTTAGGAACTGATTGAACAATTTGGGGGTAGGTGGAGTGGGGCAGAAGGAGAGGAAAGAGTGGAGGATGATTCTGAGGCTATGAACCATGGTGACTAAAAGCATGGTGGTATCCTCAACAGAAATAGAGAACTGTGGATGAAAGGAAGGTTCGGGGAGGGGAGAGAGATAACTGAAAATATTGTATTCAAGTTGCCTGGGGGACATCCAGATATAAATAGCCAGCAGGTATTTGGTGGTATAGAAACTGAGCTAGGCAAGGTAAGCTGCACAGTGGATAGATCATTGGGTTTGGAATCAGAAAGACTCCTTTCCCTGAGTTTGAATGCTGGCCTCAGGGACTTATTTCTATGTGACCCTGGGCAAGTCACTTAGCCTTGTTTTCCTCAGTTTCCTCGTCTGTGAAATGAGCTGGAGAAGGAGATGGAAAACCACTCTAATGTCTGCCAAGAAAATCCCAAATGGGCTCATGAAGATTCAGACACAACTGAAAAAGACTTGACAACAACAGACGTTGAACTCAACAGAGAGATGAAGCCTGGCTATATAAGTAGGCAAAGGTTTAGAGCTGGATGAGGTCTTAGAGTCCATTTGCCCAACCTTATTGTGTAATAAGTGAGGTCCAGAAAAAGAAAGCAGCTTGTCCAAGATCAATCAGGGATCCAATTATGTATCTGGGATTCCAACCTAGGTCATGGGACTTTCAATAGATTTTTTTCCACTGCACCATGCATAGAGATTATAATGGCACCCATGTAAACTGATAAGGTCACTGAGAGAAGGGACAGGAGAGAGGAGAAGAAGGACTAAGTGGATACTCATGGATGCAGAGTAGTACATAGATTTTGAACCAACAAAGACTACAGAGTAGTCAGATTGGCTGTGGGAGACTTGGGAGGGAAAAAGTACTTAGGAGTTAGGGGGTAAGAGTTAATAGCATCAAATGCTGCAGAGAGGTCAGAGAAAAGGCCATTATATATTGTTTTCCTGCCTAGGCATGGCACAGTGGATAGAGAACTAGACTCTCGACTAGGAAAACTTGGGTTTATGTCCTATCTCAGACAAATAATGGTTGTATGACTAAGCACTTAGCCTCTCACTTTTCCAGACCAGTGGTGTCAAACTCAAAGAAAAAGGGGGCCCCAAACTGTATGGAAGCATATTGACTTAGAAAACTACACATTAACTATGTTATGCTGTTAGGGCAACTAGGTGGCACCATAATGGCACAGAATTTTGGGCTTAGAGTCAAGATGACTCATCTTCCTCAGTTCAAATCTGGCCTCAGATACTTCCTAGCTGTGTGACCCTGGGTAAGTCACCTAAACCTGTTTGCCTCAGTTCCTCATCTGTAAGATGAGCTGGAGAAGGAAATGGCAAAGCACTCCAGTATCTCTGTCAAGAAAACTCCCCAAAGGGTCAAGAGGAGTCAGACAAAACTGAAAAAAAAACAACCAACTAAACAACAACATAAAATGAACCCAACACAGAGGAGAGGCCTAGATATATATAGACAAGAACATGTTATATTGTATTTTTATTGATTTTGTTAGTTATTTCTCAATTACATTTTAATCGGGTTAGGGCCAATGGACTTGCAGGCACTTCATTTGATAAACTCTGACCTAGACACCTCTCTAAGATTATGAAATGCGTGGGTAGAGAGAGCTTTCTCATAAAGAAACTCTCTATATCAACGAAGTCTCCAAAGTCTACCTATTTTTCAAATCCCCAAACAAGTCCCAAGCCCTCCTGAAAGTCATCTTTCAGCTGCAATGGCCCACACTCAGCTCTACTAGAATTAACTTAGGCCTTTAGTTAAAAGTTATGGCAAGAAGGTTCCTTTCATGTTTAACTTCCTAACTAATCAGTTACCTAGAAATCTTTTTTAGCTTTCTACTTTAATTACTAGCTCAGTTTAGAGTCCAATTTAATTCAACATTGATTCAGTTTCAAGTGATAGACTTTAGAGAGCCCTGGACCTTGGGGTTGGGGTCCAATCCTGCCTCTCTCACATGTTAGCTGTGTAAAGAGTGACAAATCACCAAACCTCAGTTACTTCATCTTTAAAATGGGGATAAAATCATTTTCAACAACTAACTCTTAGGGCTGTTATGAAGTCAGTGCTATATAAACATAAAGTGCAATATAAATGTGATTTATTGTTATTAGGTGGAATAATTTAAGAACTATAGAGAGGGAAAAATTACTTTCACTTGGGGAAATCAGAGCAGGATTCATTGGAGAGGTGGTATCCAATCTGGATCTTGAAGGAAGAAAATAATTTTAAGAGGTAAAAATATGGTCAGGGTCAGGGAGGAGGTAGAAGTACTTTTCAGGTCTATTGGAAACTTACATGAATGAGTAGAGTGAACAAATTGGGAGAAGAGTTTGGGGAACACCAAGTTATCCAATTTGGCTGGAGACCATTGAGTCCATGAAGGGAGGGCCAGTAAAAGAAAGCTGGACATGTATGTTGGAAGTACTTTTTGAAGAGGTTGAAATGCCCAGCCGAGTCTATATTTCATTCTAGGGGCAATAGGGAACTGAAGGCTTTTGAACAAGGTCATATTTACACCTTAAGAATATTATTTAAGGGACAGCTAGGTGACACAGTGAATAGAGCACTGGCCCTGGAGTCAGGAGGACCTGAGTTCAAATCTGGCCTCAGATGCTTAACACTTACTGTTTGTGTGACCTTGGGCAAGTCACTTAACTCCAATTGCCCTGCTTCCCCCCACAAAAAAGACAAAAATAAAAAATATTATTTAAGTAACTGAACAGATTAGAGATGGACATAGACAGAAGGGAGACAGGGAGATCATTGAGGAGGTTGTTGCAGTGGTCCAAGTGGAAGGCAATAAGGACCTAGACTAGTATGATGGTTAGGTTAGTAGAAAGGATGGTTTGAGGGATGTTATCAGAGCTAAAATTAAAGGACCTGGCAACTGTCTGCATGTGGAAAGTAAAAGAGAGGGAAGAGTAAAAGACAAGTCTAAAGTTTCTCCTCAGGTAGATTCAATTGCAGATTTCCCCCTCCCAATTATTTTTGTTTAGCTAGATTTTAAAGGAAACATTTGGGGGCAGGAAGAACCCAACAAACCTATGGTAATAGTAATATCAATTTCTATAATATTTGTAATAATTTAATATTTAGAAAGTATTTCCTTATTCCCTTTCCTCCTTCTTATTGAATTTTATCTTATTCCATTCAACCCAATGTTCTAGCCTATGAAGATCCTTTTGAAGCTTGACTATTAACAATGTGTTAGTTATCCCACCCAGAACTGTCTTGTGTGAAGATTTTGAGTGTACCATCTATACTTTTATCCTTGTCATCATTGGAGACCTCCTGTCACATTGTCATCAAACCATTAACAATTATATTCTTTGAATTTATCCAACTAGCATTGAAAACATCTGATCGTACTGTTTACTTAAACCATACCTCTAAATCTTCTCCATAGAATAGTAAGAGATACTGTATATAAAAAGCTTTGCTAAAATCTAAGCAAACTATATCTGTAGCAATCTCCCTCTCCATCCACCATCTACTAGTTTAATAATCCTATCCAAAAAATTAACTGAGGTTAGTCTTGAATGACCTGTTTTGGTTGAAACTTGTCTGGCTCTTTGTAATCACCACTTCCCTATTTTCACATCAAGCACCCATCACTTTAATGATCCATTAGAGAATTATCTCAGTAACAAAAGTCAAGCTCATTGGCTTATAGTTTGTCAACTCTGCTCTCCCTTTTGTCCCACCTGAAAATCAGAACATTTGCTCTTTTCCAATCTTGTGACACCTTTCCCATTTCCACTTTTAAAAATCACTGATAGTGGCTTAACAATCCTGGGACCCAGGGACGTCATTCATTGGGATCAAATGACTAGATTTTATTGAGGACAGCTTACTACCACTAAGAAAGGTCTCTTCTATTCCTAAAATTTTAGGAATTTCTCATTGTAATGCCTGGAAAATCATTTCATAATGTGCTTCCTGGAGAGAAGCAATGGAAATGGGAAGTGGTTTGAATATGGAGTTAGAACACCTTGATTTGAATCTTACTTGTACCACTTACTAGCTGTGTGGTCTTGGGCCTAATCTTTCTTACTCTTATTCCCCTATCTGTACAATGAAGGGGTTGGACTATATGGCTTCTTGGGTCCCTTTCATCTCCAAATCTATGTTCCTGTGAATGCACAGTTATCCCTTCTGCACTGTGACTTTCCTTATCATGGTTTGGGTCAGTATAGGAAATTAAATGGGAATTTGGGGGGGAGTTTTGCAGAAGCCTCAGATAACATGCAAGACCAGCAGACAATACAGAATCTATGACCAAATACTTAACCCAAGTTTTACAATATGGCATTTCAATACCTCATAAAAGAAAAAGAAAAAAATCAGACTTCTTCTTTGGTACAAAGGGATTTTAGGTGGATTTTCCAGATGATGAGGGATAACTGTAACTGTCATGGAGCCACAAAGAAGAGAGCAGAGGGAGAAAGAATAAAAAATCAGAGAATCTTACAGCTGGAAGGGACCTTAGAGATCATCTACTTAATGTCCCTCATTTCAGAGAAGGAGGTTATTAAATCATAGACCATTAGGGCTTGAAGGGACCTTGGAGATTATCTAGTCCACCACATTCATTTTATAGAGAAGAAAACTGAGACCAAAGGAGTAGAGATTTGCCCATAGTCATATAATGAATTAATGGCAGAGCTGGGACAAGAGCCTGTGTCTCCTGCCCATTATAAGATGCTGAGTCTGAATAATCATTCTAACTCAAACCCCTGCTTTTCCCCAGCCCCTTTCCCTCAATCATTGACCTCTCCAGTTTGAAAACCCTCCTTGAATTCCAAGGATATTTTATCTGCAAACATTCCTTGGGATCCAGTCCCACCTTTGTCTTCAAACATTCCTTGGGTCCTAACCCATCCTGTCTTCAAAGATTCCTTTCTTTCCAATCCCCTCCTGCTGGCAAGCATTTCTTTGGTACTTTCCCAGTACAAAATAAATAACAACAACAAAACCCCAAGACTAATCAAACACATTTTAAAATTAATGAGAGGCTGGTGCTTGATTCCTGGGGATTGAAGGGGGAGGGGAACATTTTCAAAAGAAAAGGGTTTCAGTCACTTGGTTGTGTCTTTGCACTTGCTAATTATTTTGATCTTCAGCAATTCCTTCAGCCAGAACTTTCTGGGAAAAAAACAGAGAATGACACAGGAAATTAATGGATCCTTAATGACACCCAGGTCATGTGTGACTGACTGATGTCTTTCTTCTTGTGGCTGATAAGGGTTATGGGTGGGAGGCATTGGTCTTAACAGGAGGGATAGAAAGGTACATCTATTCTTTGGTGTGACAAGGACCCCTTTACAAAAATATCTCTCACTTAATTGAGTCACAGTACCTGAAATTTCACTATTAGCAATTTTTCCCTCAGGTTTTTCAAATAGACTTTGAGTTCCGGGGGCTTCCAGGCTTCCCCATGGAAATGTGAATATCCCTGGGAGCATTCTGAGAGCATGAAATGAAATTTGGATTCATGAGACCTGGATTAGAATCTTGGCTCTACCACTTACTGGTGCATGTCTTTGGGCAAGGAGCATCTCTGATTCCCTTTCCTTGTCTATAAGATGGCTGGGTTACACTAGATAGACTCTAAAGTGTTTTCCAACTCTAAATCGTATGAGTACCTTAAATCCTTACAATGGAACCAAAGAAAAAAGAATGTTTGAATTACCATCCCATCCAAGATTTTCATTTTAGAGAAGAAACACAAGCCCCAATGGACAAAATTACTAGATAAAAGTGATACAGGAAGTTTGGAGCATATTAGATCTCAAGTTTCTTGATTCAACATCAGCTATCACCATGGCAGGGATCAGTATATCAAACATTTTCCTACCCTGCCAGGTCTGACAGCATGAGGCTGGGATGGTGTGAGAAGGAAGGAAGGAAGGAAGGAAGGAAGGAAGGAAGGAAGGAAGGAAGGAAGGAAGGAAGGAAAGAAAGAAGGAAGGAAGGAAAGAGGGAGGGAAGAGGGAAGGAAGGAAAAAAAGAGAAAAGGAAGAAAGAAAAAGAAGAAAGGAAGGATAGAGGGAGGGAAAGGGGAAGAAAGGAAGGCAGAAAGGGAGAGAAAAAGAGAAAGAAAAAATGTAAGTATGTAAAGAAGAAAGAAGGAAAGAAAAAGAAAGAAAGTAGATAATAGATACAGATCCCAGTATTCAGGGAAGCAGGCTCAGAAAAGTAGGCAGTAGATTATCAAATACAAACTCACTGATTTATCAATGCATTGATGAAAGACATTCCTTTCTTTCTCCCAGGGCTGGGGGGTGTTCTGAGATCCTCTCTGTGCCCATCTTTCCTCTTTTCTGGGAGCATTAAATGGTATTCCCATGGGAAGAAAGCTACATGGCCCACAGCTGGGCCCTGTTTGCAAAACAGAATCCTGGTTTTCCCTTTATTTTGGGGGCTGATGGAATAGTTGAATAAAAGAGAAGAAAGTTGTAAAATCTCCCTGAGATTCTCCTAGTAGGAGAATTCCTGGCCAGAGTACACTAATTGCCACCTGCCTCATGCCCTATGTTAGCTAAGAAGCTCATTAGTTGCTAATTACTAATGGTATAATAGTATGGTATCATGGAAAAAGCAACTCATTCTAACTCTGTTAACTGATTTGTGAACTTAGGACAGTTATCTAACCTTTCTCAGCCTCAGTTTTCTAATATATAAAATGGGCATCACATCTATTTAGGGCTGTAAATGACCTTAGAGGTCATAGAGTTCAACCCCTTCATTTTACAGATGAAGACACTCCATCCTAGAGAGGTCAAGTGACTTGCCCAGCATCTCACAGCTAATATGGGTCTGAGACAGGATTTCAACTCAGGTCTTCTTGACTCTAGGGTCAATGAACTACACCATGATGGCCTCAGGGGGGTGTTATGAAGATACTTTGAGAAGTTTACATACTGGTGGCAGATTTATAATTCCTGCTGCTATGGCTCACTTAAACTTGAAAGTTCTAAGCTACAGTAGAATTAAAGCCAATCAGATATCAGTATCAAGTGTGGCATCAATACTGTGATCCCTGGAGGTAGGGAAAGGGTAAAGAAAAGGTAGCTGGGGAGAGGGTCAAACTGGCCCAGGTAGCCCTAACTTCCTTCCTTCCTTCCTTCCTTCCTTCCTTCCTTCCTTCCTTCCTTCCTTCTTCCTTCCTCCCCCCCTTTTTCTTTCTTCCACAAAATCTTAAACCCCATTCACTCTGAAGCTCATAGATTGGACTACAATAGTTCCCTTTCAGCCCAAGCTCCACTTAATGGCTGTATTTTGGGCCTTCAAGACTCTTTTTCTTTTCTTTTTTAAATTAATTTATTAGTTTAGTTTCAGTTAACAAGATTCCATTCCATAGTTCCTTGATTTTCAAATTTCCTTTACCTCCCTCCTCCTACTCCCCACGACAGCATATAGTCCAGTATAGGATCTGCAAATACATTCATATTAGACATTAGTCCAATTACAAAGGCCTTTGTACTAGGTGGGATGAAAAAATGGTAAAGAAGAAATAAAACCAAACAACGAAAAGAAAAAGATCAATTAGTTTGCTTCCATCAGGATTCAAGCTCAGCTCTTTCTAGTTATATCTCTGGATGTCGCATTTCTCTCCTTCATGCCAGACTCTTTTTCTAATTAAAGGGGCCATCCGTTAACTCTTAAAGAAGACTATTCACTGAATGGGTATAACCTCACTCTGAGTACTTGTAAAGGCCTTAGGCTAAATGGGCCAGGGTCTCCCATTGCATCCTAGGTCATCTCCAGTCATCCTGATGAATATCATCTAGTCACTGGATCCAAATGGCTCCGGAGGAGAAAGTGAGGCTGGTGACCTTGCCAGCCCTCCCTCACTTAAATCAAAGTGAACTGCAAGTCATGTCTGCATCTCCCTGATGCCATGGTCTTCTTTGAAAATAAAGGACAAACATAATGACAAGGGAGACACCTAAATGCATCTGTATATTTAATTATGAAGTAGAATTACTATTATTGATTTTAATAACATGTTTATTTGTGTGTGTATGTATACATACACCTGTGATTTCGTATATGTAGGGAAATCCCAGTGATGAAATTTCCTGCATGGAGGTAGATAAGGATTTGGTCTTCAAGTTAGATTCTTAGAGAATTGTAGAAGGGATTGAGAGTTTAAGTAATTTTTCTCAGGAACATACCCTAATGGAGAGAGAACTTGAACTGAGGACTTCTTGACTCTGAAACCAGTTCTGCATCTAATGCTGGAGAAGTGAAATGCAGTAGAGTCCAAAGCTCCATAATCTATTTGTGATGATTCTTAGAAACAGGACACCAGCTGGGAAAGACATTCCCTTCATTGACTCTTCTCCTGTTGCATATGTTGAGTTCCAGCACCTAGCATGCTACATTGCACATAGTAGGCATTTACTAAATGTGTGTTGAATTAAATTACATTTTTATTTTATCCTGTACTGTTGGCCCATATACCCCACCCCCCAAGAAAATTACATTCCCAGGGTGGAGGATGAGGGCTTAGCTCTACCAGGAAGAAATAAGATATTGGTTCAGTTGCCCTTTCCCAGGGAGATTCTGAAGAGCAGCGGCTTGATTTCCTGCCAGAATTGGAGTGGGGGCACATTTCAGGATCATTTCTGGCAGAATAGGGAGGGGTGATCTGGTGTTACCTTCTAGAATGGGACACAGAGCTGTGATGGGTGGGCCAGCATCATTCCCCACCCCCTGCTTCTTCCCTTGGAGATAATATTCTCCCCCAATAAGCAAAGTTGATGACAACAAAGGCTGAGTCCTGATAATGCCAAAGTGCAGTTTTAAAAATGCGTTTGCTGTTCATTCTCCTTGCTCTCCTGGGGCCCGTTCCAGCAATGTGCCTGGTGACAGATGTTCTTGATGGCTCTCACAGATAAGTGTTTGTGAATATCACTCGGGCTGATAATGACATGCCGGGCACTTCACTTGACTTTTCCTGTGTATCAGGGATGGAGCCCCCACCCCAGAAAGACTGCAGGGGCTTCCTTCCCACTCATTCTCCAACACTCCTTTCTTTCCAGATGTTGTGCTCAGCATCAAAGGTCCAGGCCCTGGCACTTTCTCGTTATGTGACCAACTACCAATTACTTACTTTGTAGATGATCTACAGTAAGTGTTCACACAGTAGGGAACCCTCACTGCCCTACTTTTAACCACACCCTCCCCTCCACCCCACTCCTACCCTGCCTCTTCCCTGACCTGACAAGCCATACTCATTGTAAAATCATCTAAAGAAGTAGGCATAGTTAATGAAGAACTAAGGAGTTGAACTAAGAACTAAGAACTAAAGCTGCCAAAAAGCGAAACAAAACAAGAAGGAAAAGGAATCATGTGATACGATTCCAAAGGTAAACATAAATGATTGTTATATTCTCTGTGATTTGGGATTTTTTATGTCATTCCTTTGCTAGACTGAATCATCCAAGGATCATGGTATATTCCATGACTCAGATCACAGCTGAAGCAAGGCCCAGTTCCAGGTCAGGGAAGATATTTCAGTGATGGTCAAGTGAACAAAAACATTAATTAAATGCCTATAAGTGCCCCACACTGTGACAAATGCTGGAGATTCAAAGAAAGACAAAGAAATAATCCCTGCTCTCAGGGAGTTCCCAGGCTAACAAAGGAGAAAACACACAAAGAATTATGTACAAACAAGTTATAGACAGGATGAATTGGAGATAATTTTAGAGAAAAGGCAATAAGATTAAGATGGCTTGGGAAACACTTCTTGAAGAAAGCTCCCTTCCTGGGAGATCATCAAGAAAGCAAGCTAAGAGCTGGGGGTACTGATACAAAAGTGAGACAACTCTTGTCTTCAAAAAGTTTATATACTGGAATAATACAATATGTTTACAAATAAATCTAAGACATATGCAAAATAAATCCAAAATAATTTAGGCATTATTGACAACTGAGGGAATCAAGAAAGTCCTCTTGAAGAAGGTAGCACTTGAGTGCACCCTTAACCCTAACCATTAAAGGGGTTCCCAGAAGTGGAGAGGAGGAAGAGATGCATCCCAGACATGAGGGGACAGCTTGATGGAATGCAACAAGCAGGCTAATTTGGGTGGAATTTAACATATTTGGGGGGAATAATGTACAATCTGACTGGAAATGGAGTTTAAAACCAGACTGTGAAAGGATTGCAGTGTCAAATATGGTTTATATTTGATCCTAGGAGAAACCCAGGTATTCCTCAAGCAAGGGAGTGGAACACAGTCAAAGACCTGCTTTAATTTGTCAGCCCAAAGGATCTTGGGTTGGACAGGGGAAACACTGGAAGCAGGGAATCTCTGTTATAATAATTTGGGTACTGGAAGATCAGGGACTAAACTAGGTGGTGGCTATGTAGGTAGAGAGAAGGTGTGAGAGATAGAACTGAAAAATCTTGGCAATTGATTGGTTCTGGAGGGAGTAACGGAGAGGAAAATCTCAAATAAGGAAAGGTTGTGGAGTAATGGTGAGAGTAGCACAGTGTTAGGCCTAGAGTCAGAAAGATCAAGTTCAAATCTGGCTTCAGACACTTGCTACTTATAAGTAAGACCCTGGGCAGGTCACTTAACCTCAATTTCCTCAGTTTACTCATCTGTAACATTTGGATAATAGTAATAGCACTTATCCCCTGGAGTTCTTGTGAGGACCAAATGAGATAGTAATTGTAAAGCACTTAGCACAGTGCCTCGCTGGTAGTAAGTGCTATATAAATGTTTGTTGTTATAGTGGTACCACAGAGCAGTCAGAAAGATCTGAGTTTGAATCCTGCCTCAGATACTTACTGTGTGACCCTGGGTATGTCACTGAACCTTTGTCTACTTCAGTTTCCTCTACTGGAAAATGGGGATAATATAACATCTACATCCTGGGGTTGTTGTGATGACCAAATGAAGTAACATTTGTAAAGTACTTTGCAAACCTTAAAGTGTATAAATGCTAGCTGTTATTGTTGTTGTTAATATAATATTATTATTAGTGAGAGAGTTTGGAAATGTTCGCAGGGAGAAAGAAGCATGCCTATCTTTCCTGGCCTGGCAATTTGGATCTTGAGAGTAGAGATATAGAGTACCAGGGATGGCAGCCAGGGATGTAGCTAGGGGGCAGCTAGATGACAGTGAATAGAGCATTGAACCTAGAGCCAGGAATACTTGAATTCAAATCCAGACTCTGACACCGGCTTGCTATGTGACCCTGGGAAAGTAACTTTGGTTTGCCTCAGTTTCCTCATTTGTAAAATGGGTATAATAATAGCATGTAACCCCTAGTATTGTTAGGAGGATCGAATGAGATATTTGTAAGGCGTTTTGCCAAACTGTGTGATATACAAATGCTACCTTATTATTATTATACAGTGCCTTTTGGGAGAAGCTAGGTTTCCATGAGTTTGAGAAGATGGATGGACACCTGAGCAAAGAAGAGACCCTCTTCTCAGTTCAGGAATGACTGAATGCTATGAAAGCTTCAGAGTATGAGGCAGGAGAGTTTGAACATCTTTGTAGTAATTCTCTTGAAATCACGGAAAGGAGAGCACTGCACAGTTTAAAAATGATAACCCCCATTTCCATACCCTTCAAAGTTCAGCCGGCAGATTATTCTCAAGAGTCCTGTGATTTCATTGGTCCAGGACACTCCCTCTACCAATGTAACTAATAGTCTCAGAGATCGACCTAAAGCATTGATAGATTACGTGACTTGCCCATGATCACGCAGAATGGATCAGAGGAAGGACCTGAGCTCAGATATTCCCGGGGCCAAGGCCAGCTCCTGACCAATGCCTTTCATAGCCTTGTGGTATAGATGAGGAAGCTGAGGTTAAGAGAGCTCCACAGTGACCTGGTTAAGAAATATTGGAGCCAGGACTTGAACCCAGGTCTCTCCCCACCTCCACATGTAACCTGCTTTCCATAGTACGGCACCATCTCTCACAAACTCACAAAAGAATCACTCCTGTGGTTCAGATGGTTTTACCTCAGGCTGGAGCCTTGAAGCAATTCAGGGAAGCTGCTGAGATAGAGGCAGAATCATATAATTATAGACTTTCAGAGGTGGAAAAAGCCTTTAGGGGTCATGTAGCTCCATCTTCCCCCCAGAGCAGGAATCCCCTCAGCAACCTCTCTGACAGATGGACCAGTCTCTGCCTGTACATTCCCAGTGACAGGGACCTACTCCTTGATGAAGTGGCTGCACATTACAGCATGGAGGCACTCTAATTGTGAGAAAGTGTGCTCTTTGGTTCAGGCAATATCTGCACCTTGGCTGCTCTGGCCCCTATTCTCACCGGAATTACAAAGAATCTAATCCTTCTTCCACATGTCAGATCTATGTGCATGTATATATAAAAGTACACATGTATATACATACACATATATATATATGCACGTATGTAGGTACATGTATACCTATGTGTATATAGATGTGTGCACATATGCATAGGTATATGCAGATATGCATACATATACACATGCATAAGAATACATATGTGTATACATGCCTGTGTATATATACATATATACATGTATATGGGACAGCAAAAGAAAGGGTACTATATATATATATATGCGTGTGTGTGTATATACACATATATACACAGCAAAAGAAAGGGTACTAATTCTGAATGGGGAGGATCTGGATATGAAATCTGCCTTGTTCCCTTGACTTTATGACTTAAGCAAGTCCCTAAACTTTTCTGGGACTCACTTTTCTCATCTGAAAATAAAAGGGTTGGACTATATGGCCCTCAGAGATCCCTTCTAACTCAAAATCTATAGTTCCCCTCCTGCTATCCCTGCCCTGTCACCTCAAGTCCTCTCTTTTCTAGGTTAAATAATTCTAATTAATAGGGATCCTATAAGGAAATTTTAAGATTTTAAAGGTGGTAAGGGATTCCCTAATCACTCCATACAAATCTTTCATCTCATGGGTCTCAGGATCACAGAAGGCCAAACTCTTCATAGAATCACAGGTTTAGAGCTGGAAGGGACTTTGGAGACCATCTAGTCCCACCCCCCTCCTTTTTCGAGTGTAATGGGAATGGGAATTTGAAGATCTTCCCTGCCCCTTAAAAGACCTAGAGCCCACAGAGAGCTTCCCTGCTGTGAGGGTGGACTCTATGGTGGGAGGAGTTTGCTGAGGAGAAGCAGAGCTCACAGAAAGAGTCTGGTAGAGAGCTAGCCAGACAGTTGTAGACAGTTGGGGACAGAGGAGCTTAGGCAAGGAGGTAGAGAGTTTTGTGAGTAAATATTGATCTTATACTAGTTTACAGGAAGGCTAAAGAATGGCATGGCTCTCAGCATTATTATGGCTTCTGAATATCTTTGTTACTGTGATGGAATCAGCTTACTTGTTTTGGGATTTGGTTTTCTGGTGTCTAAATAAATCCTTCAGCTTTATCCTCTATCTGGAGAGTTTGGCATATTTTGCAATCAAATGTCATGAGATACTTATAGTTACGGTCTTTATCGTGATCATGGGCACTGTAAATATTGCATTGGCCTTACAACAAGGAAACCTGAAGATATATAAATAAAGCATTGGTTAAACACTATGTGCCAGGGTCTGTGCTAAGTGCTAGAAATATAAATAAAAGCAGATAGAACAGTCCCTATATGCAAGGAGCTCATTTTTAAAGTAACACATAAAAGGGAGTTAAAAAGCAGCATGAGGGTGGGATTGGGTCTGGGATAATGTACACAATCCAAGTCAATGAGTAAAAGTCAGAGAGTTAGGATCAGAGCCAGGAATACAGCCAGGAGAGAAGTGACCATGCATGGCCTGGGCATTTCTCAAGTGGAGGTTTGGGGTAGAAATTTGCTAATTAGAGGAAGGGGTCATAGAGGCATCTCCAAAGGGAAAGGGCATTGGGCTGGTGATATAAAGTTACAGAGAGTCAGGAGCAGAAGATCCATAAAGTGACTTGATCAGGATCACAGAGCCAATATGTGTCAGAGGCAGGATACATGGTGGCCCAGTATCAGGCAGGCAGTGAATGACTGAGGTAGCATTCGAACCCAGATCTCTTGAGTTTAAAGACTCATCCTTTCTACTATACTACACTATCTCACTGAGGCTGAGTCTGAATTTCATAGATATGTGGGCATTTTCTCAAGCTTGCAATCAAACTTGGTCTTCTGACCCCCAAACCAGTGCTCCACCTACTATGCTTTCAACAGTTCATTATGGAGTATGGTTTTGTGTCTCTTCTCTCTGATAATTGTTTTCTGGAGACTTTCTAGGCAGTCAATCCCCTTTTAAAAATGCATATTTTCCTAACTGAACGTGATACTGCAAATGTCATCTGATCACAGAAGGGTTCAAATGAATATTGTCTCTTACTCTGGATACTCTATTTCTATTAATGAAGCTTTAGATAACATTAACTTTACTGGCCACCCACCATTGATTCATTCTGAGTTTGCAGTCAATTAAAATCACCTAGTTTTATTCACAAAGTCTTGGAGTCAAGAAGATCTGAGTTTCGAAGCGGCCTCAGGTACTTTACTAGCTGTGTGATGCCAGGCAAGTCATTTAACCTTATTTGCCTCAGTTTCCTCATCTGGAAAATGTTAAGTGTTGTGAGGATCAAATGAGATAATAGTTGTAAAATGTTTTGCAAACCTTAAAGAGATAAAATTAATGAAATAATTGTGATTAAATAAATAGAATTAATGTTAGCTATTAGTATTATTATTGTCTCTATTCTCATATTAAATTTTTTAGGACTTCACATTTATCCTTGTTGAAATTCATCTTGTTAGGAATGTGAGATGACAGATTTATGGTGGGAAATGACCTTAGAGGTCAAGGAGTCAAGCTTCATTTTATAGACAGGGAACCTGAAGCTGAGAAAGGCTAAGTGACTTGCATAGGGTTACATAGCTGCTAAGTGTCTGAGGTGGAATTCAAACCCAAGTCTTCATGACCCCATGTCCACCACTCTATCCACCATACAATGTTATCTCCAAACTATATCATGCTTCCCATGATTCTACCCATCACTAAATCCTGTTGAAGTCATCTTTGCTCTTAATTTTGTTAATGAGTATATTGCCCATTCCTCTTAGTTTGTGTCATCTCTGAATCTGATAAATATCTCTATCTTCATCTAAGTTACTGACAAAAATGTTGGCAAAATCAAGGCCAATGACAGAATGCCCCCATCATATATGTCCTCTTTGGTTGGTATATGCCATTTTAATCCACCTAAGCAAATTATTTTATTATCTGATTGATGCCCCTCCATCTCATTCATAAGTATATCATGATACTTTGTCAAATGCCTTACTGAATTTAGAATACACTCAGTCTATAATATTCCCTTGATCAAGAAAAGAAAATGAGGTTTATTTGTCATGTTTTATTCTCAGTGAATCCATTCTGGCTCACATTGATCATCACATTCTTTTCTAAGTGGTCACAAATCACCTGTATATTAGCATTTACCTGTTTGATAAATGTTTATGTATTGACTTCTCATCGTTAACCAAAAGAGATATAATACCCATATCCCTCTCAGAGAAGTGTCTAATGATCCTGTATCGCAGGAATTATCCCTAACTGTTTTTCAATTTCTTCTTTTAAACATTACATGCTGCATTTATTATATACTTAAAAAGAAAGGCTGGCTGTACAGAAGAGAGATTTGTAGTTTCATGTGCTATACTCTTCTGCTCTACTATGTGCATGAAAATGCTTATTCTACTTAGTAACCAAGTTTGGCATAAACAAACAAAACAAAGAGAGAAGAAAGAAAGAAAGAGAGAAAGAAAGAAAAAGAAAGAAAGCAAGAAAGAAAGAAAGAAAGAAAGAAAGAAAGAAAGAAAGAAAGAAAGAAAGAGAAGGAAGGAAGGAAGGAAGGAAGGAAGGAAGGAAGGAAGGAAGGAAGGAAGGAAGGAAGGAAGGAAAGGAAGGAAGGAAGGAAGGAAGGAAGGAAGAGAAATAAAGAGAGAGAAAGAGAAAGAAAGGAAGGAAGGAAGGAAGGAAGGGAAGGAAGAGAAGAAGGAGAAGGAAAGAAGGAGGGAGGGAAGAAGGGAGGAAAGGAAGAAAAAAGAAGAAAGGAAAGAAGAGAAAGAAAGAAGGAAAGAAATAAAAAATGAAAGTAGGGCAACACTACAGTTTGCAAACCACCAGGTTAGATAATTTCTAAAGTCCCTTCTATCTCTAAAGCCTATTATGCCAGTTTGTCTAGATTATCTCCAAATTCCTTTCAATTCTGAATTTCTACAAATCAATCAATAAATATTTGTTAACTGCCCACCGTGCGCCAGCCATGTTCAAATCCACAAAAATTAAACAGTCCCTACTTACAATGAACTTACGTTCTAATATTCTATAATCTAAGTGGGGCCTGTTCTTTCTATAACCACCATCTCTCCTTCCCCAACTTCCACTCTATCTTATCTTATCCATTAGATCCTATCCCCTGAGACCTCAGAACATACCTGTAGAGTTGTATCTATATCTTTCTATATTTCTTTTTTTAAATAGATATAGATACCTACCTACACATACATATATATATATATATATATACACATGCATATCTGTATATGCACTTACATAAATATCCATGTGTATATATGCAAATATACACACACAAACATACACATGTATGCTTAAGGCACACTCTGCACTGTTGCAGAAAATTCATTCTCTCTTGGTCAAGTCCCCAGTCTAGCCAGAGACTCACATGATTAGATTGCTCCCTTTAGGGAAGAGGTGAATAAGGGGAGAGAACATACTACACATAGATGATTAGTACACTGGTTGGCAGGTAACTGAATTTGGTGTAGTAGGGAGGAAAAAAAAATAAGACCTGGCCAGAAGAACCCTATCCTATAGTTGTAGCAGGTACCTTCGTGTGTGTGTGTGTGTGTGTGTGTGTGTGTGTGTGTGTGTGTGTGTGTGCGCGCGCGCGCGTGCGAGCGCATGCGTGAGAGCACACACCCATGATGGGCAGCAGGTGGGAATGGGGGTGGGGTAGCAGGGATTGGTTTCTTCTCTCAAGGTCCATTGTTGTTCAGTTTTTTCAATTATATCCGACTCTTGACGATGCCATTTGGTGTTTTATTGGCAAAGATACTGGAGTGGTTTGTCATTTCCTTCTCCAACTCATTTTATAGATGAAGAAACTGAGGCAAACAGGGTTAAGTGACTTTCCCATGGTCACACAGCTAGGAAGTATCTGAGGCTGGGTTTGAACTCAGGAAGATGAGTCTTTCTGACTGTAGGACTTGCACTCTAACCGCTATGCCACCTAACTGCCCAAGGTCAAAGTCCTCCTTACCTCTAAAAAAAGAGGCTATTAATTAACTGCATGACTTTGAATAAATCACTTCAAATCCTCCACAACAGGTTGGGGGAGGGGAAGTGAAGGAAAGGGAGAAGGGAACAAACATTTATTAAGTCCCTACTATGTGACAGGTATTGTGCTAAGGACATTGCAAATATCCCATTTGACCCTGGCAAAGCGAGGGAGGTGTGGAAGGGAGTGTCTATGCTCCATTGAAACACTAACCAACTATTAACTATGACTTAGGAGCAAGTAGTAGAACCATACCTAACATTCCAAAGAGATTAGTCACTACTTATTTTTTTCCTTTTCATTGCTATCATTTCCCAGTGACTACACGGAACAAATCTAATCCCTTTTCTCTGTGAGAGATAGATAACCTTTCAGAAAATTGCAGACATCTGTCACACCCAACTCTGTCTTTTCTCTGGCATGAACATCCTAGGTTCTTTTGATTGATCCTTAGCTGGTGGTGTCTCCAACGACTTCACCACCTTGATCACCTACCTGCCTCTACATGCAGATTACAGTTTGTTGCTTAAAATGGAAAGATTTGGGGGTGGCTAGGTGGTGCAATGAATAGAGCACTGGCTCTGGAGTCGGGAGCACCTGAGTTCAAATCCAGCCTCAGACACTTAGCACAAAAAGTAGTCGAGTAACCTTGGGCAAGTCACTTAACCCCAACTGCTTTTCAAAAAGCAAAAAAAAAAAAAAAAGGAAAGATTAGAACTGAATACGGGAATGAGCGAGGAATTAGTAAAGGTCTGAAGTTCCCATTAACCTACTCAGCCCATAACATCTTTTTCACACACAGTCATCTTCCCTTTCTACACAAATCACTCAGATAATGTGACAAGGCTGCCTCCCCCTTCCACCACCTCTCCTCTGGTGCCCTTTAGACACATTTTTTGCTCTTGGTTTCCTTTTTACTCTGATTTTAGCCATAAAAACTGATGATGAAGACAAGTGGAAACAAAGTATGATTTGTCCTGGTTCATAGACTTCCCGTTGCACTCCTGGCCTATTTCCCCACGTTTGGCCCTCCTGCAATTCTCTTCCCAGCCCCTCGCTCACCTGTAGATTAATACCTCATCATCCGAGCAGTTGTACTGCAGCTGATACATCTTCACTCGGGGAGCCGATTTGCTCACTGACCACTTGACCAGAGCTGAAGTAGTGGTCACATCGGACACGAGCACAGCTCTCTCTGGGGGCCCCTTGGAGGCCTCCCCACCCACTGCTCCTCCACCACCACCTCCAGCTCCTCCCCCTCGGCCAGCCTTGCTGGAACCAGTGATGTCAGAGAGGCGAGATTTGGGGGATGTGGTACGGCTGGTGCCATTGCTGAGGTGAGGCAGTTGGACAATGGATACCTCCACAGTGGCCGTGGCCTCCCCGGCTGCATTGGCAGCAATGCAGGTGAAGGCACCGTAATCCTGTGAGGTGGTGATGAGGATGTCCAGGGTGCCATTGTCATAGGCAGCAGTCCGGGAAGTATTCCCAATGAGTCGGTCATCCGGAGCCACCCAGTGGAT
Source organism: Gymnobelideus leadbeateri (assembly GCA_011680675.1). Taxonomy (NCBI): domain Eukaryota; kingdom Metazoa; phylum Chordata; class Mammalia; order Diprotodontia; family Petauridae; genus Gymnobelideus; species Gymnobelideus leadbeateri. Next base: position 223,552 of record WOXC01008646.1, on the reverse strand, counting down.
TAGAGGACTGGGGTCTCCAATGGCCTTGCACTTGAGTGTGGCAGCTTGGCCTTCTAGCACCAGCAGTTTGTGGGTGTGCTGGGTGATAAGGGGAGGTTCACACATAAACTCCTCTTCACGCACATGCCAGAAGTATCGTCCCTTCAGGCTGGCTGGAGAACCACATGTCTCCAAGTCATCATCCCTTTCTAGACGTCTCAGCCATAACAGCTCACAGTTGCAGTGCAGTGGGTTCCCCCCAAAACTGAGAGACAAGGGGGGGGTGAAGGGTGTGGCAGTCAGACTGGATGACTGGGAACGGGCAAAGATAGGATCTGGAGGAAGTTTCTGTAGTCGGTTGGAGGTGAGGTCCAGGCGGGCTAGCTTCTGCAGGTCAGCAAAGGTGCCCTCAGCAATGTGGTCCAGGAGGTTATGGTCCAGACTGAGCTGATGGAGGTTGACCATGCGCCGGACTGAGTCCCAGGGCAGCCCACGGAGATTGTTGTAGGAGAGATCCAGATCCTCTAGGGTCAGCAGGAAGTCCTCAAAGGCATCATCAGCAACATTATCCAGCTGGTTATTGTTGACAATGAGGTGCTGAAGGTTGACCAGGCCTCGGAGGGTATCGTCACCGATGCTTGGCAATCGGTTACTATCCAAGTGCAGCGACCGGAGGCTCTCCAGGTCCAAGAAGGAGAACGGCTGGATGTAGCTGATGGTGTTCCTGGACAGCGTTAGGTCCACCAGCCCGGTCATGTTGGCAAAGTCCTGGCGGCTTATGTGGATAATGAAATTGCCACCCAGACGCAACTCCACCGTCCGACGGTCAATGTCTGGTGGCACAAAAAGCAGCCCCTTGGAGGGACACAGTGTCCCTAGGGATTCAGAGAGATTCTGGCAGACACAGTATTTGGGGCAGGCATCAACAACAGCAAAAGCCATGCCAAATGCCAGGAGGCTGCTAAGCAGGGTCTCCATGGTCTGGTCACTTGGGCCTTGATGCCTGTAAAGGAAAGAAAAATAACTAGGATTAGTCAAATACTTTCTTGACTCCTATCTGGGAAGTTGTGGGTCTCACAATCTCTAAGAATACATTGAAATTTATTCTATAAGCAGAAGCCAGGGGTACAGTAGATAGAGCGCTGGACTTGGAGTGAGGAAGACCTGAATTCAAATTCATCCTCAGACATTTACCATGTGGTCCTAAGCAAGTCACTTATCCTCTGTCTGCCTCAATTTTCACAATGGTCAAATAGGGAGAATAATGGTACCTGCCTTGAAAGCTGTGAGGATCACATTAGATAATACTTCTAAATCACTAACTAGGCACAGGGCTGGTTTCATAGTGGACACTTCATACATTTTAGTTCCTCCTTCTGCCCTCTCCTTCCTTCCTTCCTCCCTCCCTCCCTCCATTCCTTCCTCCCTTCCTTCCTTCCTTCCTTCCTTCCTTCCTTCCTTCCTTCCTTCCTTCCTTCCTTCCTTTTGTCCTTCCTCCCTTATTTCATTTGAACTAGTGGAGTCTCTCTCACTGAATTTGTACAGTGGAAAGAGCACTGGCTTTCAACTCAGAAGACCTAAGTTCACATTTCACCTGAGTGACAAGTGAACAAAGCATTTAATGTCCCTGAGCCTTAGTTTCCTCATCTGTAAAACAAGTGGATCAGACTAGATGGCCTCTGATACCTCATCAGACTCTACATTTGTGATCTTGTGGTCCTCCAGAAGACAGCTACCAGCACAGAAAATGGACAGAATCGTCCAAAATTCATTTCTGTTTAGAGCTGGGATAGGCTTGATGGATTCTTTGTGGGGGGGGGGTGTTTGTTTGCATGTAAAGAACAACCAAATTACCTTTCTAACAAGATTAGGCTCAGGCTGATATTAAAATGAGTCTTCATTCCCTTAGCACACACCAACAGAAAGACAATGAGGAACAATGTCTCAGAAAAGGAGAGAGGTGAGGAAAATGGCTTTGAAGGAAAACATTTGCTTCCAGAACCCACACAGGATATAACCAGGGCAAAGGCAATGGAGAGACAGCTGTGCTTTTGTGTACAAGGTTGCTGGAGTAGAAAGTAGAACAGTTGTACTTAAAGTCAGGAAAAACTGGGATTGAATTCTGCCTTGGATACATTAGTCACATGATGAGAAGCAAGCTACCAAGTGGTTTTCTGAGCCTCAATTTTCTCATCTGTAAAGTGGGAATTATACTACTAGTAGCACCTACCATCTCACAGCGATTTTAAGGGGTTCAAGTGAAGAAATGGGTACAAAATCCTTTATAAACATTAAAGTGGGGGCGGCCACAGGGTACGGTGGATAGAACATCAGGTCTAGAGTCAGGAATATAAGTTCAAATCCAGTCTCAGACACATATTAGCTGTGTGACCCTGGGCATGTCAGTTACCCCTATTTGTCTCAATTCCTCATGTGTAAAAATATGGAGATGGAAGTGAAAAACTATTCTAGTACCTTTACCATGAAAAACAGTGGATAAAGCAGAGCCCATTGGGTCGGACATGACTGAACAATTGAAGAACAATAGCAAAGATTTAAGTGCTTTATAAATGTCAACCAGAATTAGAAAAATAACTGGAAATTTGATTTTAAAATAGTCAAGAGTCTTGGTCATCTGCTGTTGCTTGTCCTTTGTTTTTGAAGAAGACCAATGGCATCATGGGGTGAATAAGATTTAAGTGAGGCAAACTTGTACAAAGTCATCAGCTTCATTCTCTCTCTTCCAGAGACACTGAAGTATAGTGGAAAGACACAAGTCAGGATACCTGGTGATGGCCCAGGATCCAGTGGATGCCCTCGATGTATTCGGTGCCTGACCAAGCTCTAAGCTCTCCCAGTACCTGCTTTGGTCACCTTCATGGCTGTTTGAACAAACTGTCATCATCCTCCCATTCCACCAGGGAAAGCTTTCACCTGCTTGGGAGAGACATCTCCCCTAACTCATCAATGGTTCTGAAACCTGTCAGTTACCCTCAGCCTGGTTTAGCCCATCTGCCAAAATGGTTTTTTCCCAGGGTGTGGCTGCTGCCCATGCTACAGGTTCTTGGAGCCACAGGTGAGAGTGGGATAAAGGTGGCCACCAAAGGTGGATGAGCAGTCCTGAAAAGGGGCTCATCAAACCCTCACACAAGAGGTACAAATGTTCCTTAAACACCATACATATCTAATGTTTATCTAATGAGGCAGCTAAGTGGCTGTAGCACCAATGCAATATTTACAGCATCCATGATCATGACTATAAGTACCGAATGATGTTTGATCGCAAAATATACCAAACTCTCCAAATAGAAGATAGAACTGAAGCATTTATTTAGACACCAGAAAACCAAATCCCAAAACCAGTAAGCCAATTCCATCATAGTACCAAAGATATTCAGAAGCCATAATAATGTTGAGAGCCACAGCATCCTTCAGTCTCCCTACAAACCAATACAAGATCAATATCTACTCACAAGCCTATCTGACTCCTTGCCTGAGCATCCTCTCTCCCCCACCATCTGGCTAGCTCTGACCAGCTTCCTGTGGGTTCTGATTCCCTTCAGCAAACTCCTCCCACCACAGTCTCCATATGACAATATTCAGCCTACTAGGGGGCAGAGTTTATCTTCACAGCCGGGAAGCTTCCTGTGGTCTCTGCTGCACCCTTCAGCAAATTCCCTCCATCACAGGCTCCATGTGATTACATTCAGCCTATTAGGGGGCAGAGTTTACTTTCAAAGCAGGGGAGGTCTTTAAACTCCCCCCTATGTCTATTAAGGGGCAGGGATTAATGTTCTTGGAGTCAGGAAGACCTGAATTCAAATCCAACCTCAGATACTTAACTAGCTGTGAGAAATATAAAATTCAGATTAATAGCACTACTTGCCTTTCAGGGTTGTTATGAAGATCAAATGAGTTAATGTTTTAAACAATTAATCTGTCAACTGAAATTTTAACTTTTCAACCATCAGTTCAGGAATCACAGTAGGACTGTCTCTCTTAGACATTAACCTTTTTCTTCTCTCCAGGGACAGGACTCCCACTGCATATCTCACTCAGTGTAACATCCAGGGTTCAGTCATTTTTCAGTCATGTCTGATTCTTCATGACCTCATTTGGGGTTTTCTTGGCAAAGGTATTGGAATGGTTTGCCATTTCCTTTTCCAGCTCATTTTACAGATGAGGAAACTAAGGCAAACAGGGTTAAGTAACTTGCCCAGGGTCACACAGTTAGTAAATGTCTGAGGTTAAGACTTGAATTATGAAAGATGAGTCTTGCTGATTACAAGCCCAGTGCTCTATCCACTGAACTACCTAGTTGCCTATAATATCCAGAGTGAATTTTCTTTGATTGGGAGGTTGTATATTATTGTAATAAAAGTCCCAGACTTGAAATCATGAGCCAAGTCACTTAGCTTTGGCAAATTTCCATTTCTTCCTCTTTAATATAGGGAGAGAGGTATCAAGGAACAGTGAAAGAGTACTGGATTTGGAGTCAGGAAGACCTGAATCCATAGCCTCCTAAATCATGGGGAGTTCCAAACCATGATGGTAGAGGAAATGTCTATGTCTAGTGTCCCCTCTGTATAGGTGAACTCATACATCCTTTGCATATTCATGTAGTACAGTGATAATGATAGTTATTCTAGCTACCTTACAGGGTTGTTATAAGAAAAAAATGTTACAGAAATGGGAGCTATTACTCTTTCTTCATCATTATTACCATCAAGAAATATCTCTTAAGCACCCAATTGTACATAATCCTTTGCTAGGCCCTCTAAAAACAATCTCCCTGATACAGTGGACTGCTCTCTTGGAGATTCAGTCAGAGGCAAACACACTAACCCTGACCCACAGGCAATTGGTTGTACGGAATTATTGAGTCAGGACAAGGGTAGAATGGGCAGCTAGGTGGAACAATGGATAGAGGTCAGAGCCTGGAGTCAGGAAAAATCATCTTCCTAAGTTCAAATCTGACCTCAGACACTTCCTAGCTGTGTGTCCTTGGACAAGGCACTTAACCTTATTTGCCTCAGTTTCCTCATCTGTAAGATGAGCTGGAGAAAGAATTGCCAAACCCTTCCAGTATCTCTACCAAGAAAACCCCAAATGGGGTCATGAAGAGTTGGATGTGACTGAGTAACAACAAATGGGCAGCATGTGATGACTGTACTTAATAGTCCAAAGATTTATGATTTTGTAAGTAAAGGTGGTTCTTCCACTGAGGCAGATCATGACCCCTCCATATTTTAATAGACTTCTTCAGAGTTTCTATGACCCAGAATTTATCACTTGGTGGCCAATTGTCTGGTGATAAGCCACTTAGTGAGGCTTATTTTCGGACATTAGACATGCTGTCCATCTGTATGTGATGTGAGCATGTTTCCTCTTTGATTATTTCTTATTTCTCCTGTATATATCTCATTTGCACACGTCATTTCCTCCATTAGACTGTGAGCTCACTGAGGGCAAACACTGTTTTTTGCCTTTCTTTGTATAGGCACACAGAAGGTGCTTAATAAATGCATGTTTAGGTTAATAGGACCTTCTAGGGCTTGATCACCACTGGTATATATCTCAAGAACTTTATCTTTTTGTCCACGAAGTTCTTTCTTCCTTTCCATGAAACCATAGAATCATAGTACTGCCCAAATTAAAGAGACTTGAGAGATCATTTAGTTCAACTCTTTCCAAAGGATGAAACCACTCTACAATAACCCCAGGTGGCAGTCCAGTGTACCCTCAAAGCCTTTCAGTGATGGGGAACTCACTACCTTCCAGGGCAGCCCATTCCACTTGAGATAGTTCTAATTATTAGGAATCTTTCTTTCCTGTTGAGGTTCTTGCCTATAACTTCCTTCAAAGCTCATCTAGATTCACTTCTGCCAAGGAGCCTTCCCTGATTAACTCCATCTTATCATAACTTTTCCCTTACTTTGAATTCCCCCAGTACTTTATTAATGTATATAATTCACTGCCTGCCTGTGGTTATGAATGGGCTTCACAGACAAATATCCCCAACTTTACTTTATACAAATGACCCCTGAGAATCTTCAGATCAGTGCTTGTCAGCGTTGGAACATCAAGGATGATCTAGGTTTCTAGGTGGCACAGTGCATAGAGTGCTGGGCCTGGCGTCAGGAAGATCTGAATTCAAACCCATATCCAGACACTTACCAGATGTATGATGCTGGGCAGATCACTGTTAAGTCTGTTGCAGTTTATTCAGTTGTAAAATGGGGAGAAATACACTGCACACTTCTTGTGGGAATAATAAATAAAATAAAATAATATTTGAGAAGCACTCAGTGAAGTGTCTGCATTTTGTTTTTGTTGCTCATTTGTTTCAGTCATATTCGAGTTGTCATGACCCCACTTGAGGGTTTTTTTGGCAAAGATACTGGAGTGGTTTGCCATTTCCTTCTCCAACTCATCTCATAGAAGAGGAAACTGAGACAAACAGCATTAAGTGTTTTGCCCAGGGTCATACAATTGGGAATTATCTGAGGCTGTATTTGAACTCATGAAGGTGAGTCTTCCTGACTCCAGGCCTGGCACTCTATTCACTTCACCTAACTGCCTTGCAGATAGTATGCTCTTAATAAATATTTCAATATTTCCTCCTTCCTTCCTTCCTTCCTTCCTTCCTTCCTTCCTTCCTTCCTTCCTTCCTTTCTTCCTTCCTTCCTTTCTTCTTTTCTTCCTTCCTTCTTCTCCTTCCTTTCTTCCCTAGTCATGTGATGTCTTGGAAAAAGTTCTCTCCAGTCTTAAAATAATAATGATAATAACAAAAAATTGAGTCTCAGCTCTGCCATTTACAAGCTTTAAGTCCCTGTTATGACATTTCTCTGAGCATTGGTTATTCCATCAACAAATTTAGACTGAAGTCTAGAGATGGGAGGAATTGCATAGACAACAGTGTGTTGCTAAATGTTTAACCATTTGCTCTCCAGAAAAACCAACCAACCAACCAACACCAAAACAAAACATGACACACTTTTAAACTTAATCTGAATTTTTAACATTTTCTCCATCACTTTCTTAAGTCTACAGAGTCAATGAAACAAGAAATCAAGCCCTGGTTTGTAGTAATTACCCATTTCTGAGGTGTAAATACTCCTACTGAAAATTTAGCAGCTGGCTGTCAGAGCTAGAACAGTACAATCTCATCTTTTGTATAGACGAGGAAAGTGAGGTCCAGAGAAAGGATATTACCTGCCTAAGGCCACAACTGGTACAGTGGCTAGAGCACTGAGCCTGATATCAGAAAGACTCATCTTTCTGAGTTCAAAGCCTTTATCTGATCCTTGCTAGCTGTGTGACCTGGGAAAGTCACTTAACCATGTTTATCTCAGTTTCTTCATTTGTAAAATGAGCTGGAGAACAAAATGGCAAACCACTTCACTATCTTTGCCAAGAAAACCTCAAAAGGGGTTAGGATGAGTCAGATGAAACTGAACAAAAAGAAGAAGACCACAGAACTGGTATGTATGAAGGTGAAGGTCAGGTTTTAAACCCAGATTTGATAACTCCACTCTATATTATTTTCCTTCTGCTGTAATCACTGCTATTCTTTCTAACTCCCAACCCTACGACCCTACATTTTACAACTGAAAAAACTGAAGTCTAAAGAAGAGAATTAAGCACTAAACAAGCCTTTATTAAGTGTATACTATACCCTAGGCATTGGGCTGAATACTGGAAATACAAATAAAATGAGAAAATAAGTCAGTGCCTTTCAGGAGCTCACATTCTAATGGGGGAGAAAACCCATTTATAAATAGGCATTTCCAAGATACATATGAAGTAGATTCAAGTTAACTTTAGAGAATAAGGCATTAGCAGCTGTGAAGGCTAGGAGAGGCCTTTTCCATAAGGTGGTATTTGAGCTGGGTTTTAAAGGAAAACAGAGATTTTAAGAGATATTGATGAAGAGGGAGAGCAGTCCTGAGCGAAGGCTTATGACTTAAGTGTCAGTAAAAAGCAGAGTGAGGGCTTGACCTTGGATCTTTGGATTCCGGATCCATAAGTAGTCCCCACATTTCCTGTTGTATGACAGAAGCTGCTGCTACTGTTTCTGCCTGAGACCCTCCCTTCTCCCTCCCACTCCTGGCCTCCCTCCCAATCCTCTCCAGTATGGGGGGGTGGGGGTGGGGAAGGGGAAGCCTGAGGGGCTCAGGGAAGCACACTCTGGATCCTGCAAAGACACCCAGCACATTGTTCAAAACAGTTTTGTCCTTGTAAATTATGCTAAATAAACCACATTTAAAAAATAAGTTTGTAGAGGATTAGCAAGTGTCTAATGAATGCAAATCTGTGACATAATAGAGCTGGGTAAATATATTTTAAGTAATCAGCGTGGAAGATTACTGACAGAGAGCTGACTATTGAATCTTAATTAAAATTGTATTTTGAGAACCGTCACTTAATACATTACCCTAACATCCAAAATGATAAACAAAAGGCAGCTTAAAAAAGAATTTGGGTGGGGGGAGAAGGGGAGGAAAGAGAGGGATACAAGTAAGTAGTGCAAATCCAGAGATGGCTTTCCCCCACTGAGGCAAGAACTGCCACAGACTAAGGGGGGGGGGGGAAAGAGAGAGAGAGAGAGAGAGAGAGAGAGAGAGAGAGAGAGAGAGAGAGAGAGAGAGAACCCTAATCCCTACTGTCCTCTCTAGGTATCATCGAAATGAGGCCCCAGGGGGGAAGAAGATGTGGAGGAGAAAATTTGAAGTGGGGAAGGCTGGGTTAAGAAACAAAGAAATGCATAAGAGGAAGGGGGAAGGGGGAAGAAGTACAGATGAAGCTGTGATCATAGTAAAGAATGCAGCATCAGACTCAAGAGAGAGACTGTGAAACGAGAGTCGGTATCAAATGTCAATCAACCACAGTGGAGGAAGCCATCTGTAGAAGGAGGGAGAGTTACTCTGGGTAGAACATGCAGGAGAGACAATGTGGGAGGGCAGCAGGCAGGAAAAAAAGAGAAAGGGAGAAAGAACTCACTTGGGAAGAATGGAGCCTCCCTGGGGGCTGGGACTATGTCTCCACATCAGACTGGGAGCTTCCCAGATACAGAGGCTTATATTCCCTATTTGATTGGTAGCTCTCTGAGAGCATGGACTGTGCCCCTCAAAGGTCCAGGAGCTCCTTAGTGAGGGATGTGTCTCATTTAACATTTTGAGAGCTCCCTGAGGTCAGGGTCTCAACCCTCCCTTCCCTTTCTTTACCTGCATCTAAAAATAATAAATCGATTTTTCCCCACTGGTAACTGGTAACTAATAAGTTGCATGATTGGATGAAGCCCTTTGTTGTTTTAAATTGGGCTGTCAATACTAATAACAACAACAAATTCTGCTGCACTTTTTCTTAAATTTTAAAAGGTTTAAAAAGTATTTTCCTCATAATAATTCCGTGAGGTTCACTGTGAGAAATGATGTCTTTCATTAACTTTGTGAACCCTTTCCAGGGTCAGGGTCAGAGGAGAGATGGGATCCTTGTACTTTGCCTTCCAGATCAGCACGTAGCTGACTAACAGCTAAAAGTGTCCTAATTACCCCCCCTCAAATTTTCTTTAACCACTTTGTTTGGTTCTCTTTTTCTGCCCTTGTCCCAATCTTCCTTATTTATTTGTGTATGATTTTGTGAGTACCCTTCTGCTAGATAATCAGCTCCCTGAAGGCAAGGGATGTCTTTTTTTTTAACTTTTGCAAAATTCCCCATCACCCAGTCTCTTGCATACTTAATTGATTAATACTTAATTCCTTAATTGATTGAGTATAATTATATGGATATCATTTCACCGTTTTCCAGATGAAGGAACTGATGCTCCAAGGAGAAAATTATCCATGGTTGCACTGTTACTTTCAAAGATGAGATTCAAATTCAGATCTACTGAATTCATACAAAACCTCCAGTCTTTCCCATAGTGCCTTTTTGCCTCTCACACACTTTTTTCTTGGCTACTGAGATAATAACATTTGCTGGGAAAGAAGTGAATCTTCAGGTCCCTAGTTGATGTAGCTTCCTGGTGAAGCCACAGGGGACCAGCTTACAGCAATAAGTCAAGAAAAATATTGTGGTGAGGAGAGAGCAGTGAGAGGGGAAAAGCCATTCCAGTGAGGATGATGGTTTATTACAGAGAAGACCAGGCCTGGCTTCATGTTTAAAAGTGAAAGGAAAAAAGGTGAGAAAAAGGAACAGAGAGACAGGCAAAGATGTACCTGGAGTGGGGAGGGTGAAGGAGGAATGGATAGGACAGGTAAAGAGGAAGAGAAAGTGGGAAGAGAGGAATGGAAAAGGAAAGGGGAAGAGGAGGGAGGAAAGGAAAGGCAAAGAGAGAAAAGGATAGAAAAAGAGCAAGGAAGTATAGAGAATGAAGCAAGGAGGAGGGGAAGGAAGGGGGAAGATACTGAGGAAAAGGGAAAGAGGAGAGGTTAATGAGGAAAGGGGATAGGAAGGAAGGAGGAAGAGGAGGGGTTAAGGAGGAAGGGAGGAGAATGGGAAAGGAGGACAAGGGAAAGAAAAAAAAAAGCTTCCTCGAGAAAAGTCCAAGCTAAGGTAGTTTTAAGTTTGGAGCCAGCCTTCCTCCCGTTCGCCTCTGCCCCTCCCTGCTGTCCCCTCGCTAGGCATTTCTTCCTCGTCGGCACTACCACCGCATTACTCCAGACAGAACAGGCAACATTTAGCAGATGGCTGGCTCGCTATCTGTGATAACTCGCCACCCTGATTTCCATTTAAAAGATACCTTAGCAACCGAGGAAGGTACCGCCCGCCTCTCAAGCCCGTAAATCAAGCAAGATGCCCGACTCTGCTTAAGGTAAAAGGAAATGGCCTCTCCAGGGTGCTCCAGGTCGGGGAAGTGTGAATTAATGAGGAGAGGGGAGGGGGATTCAAATCTGCCTTGTAAAGCGCTATCTCCACAGGTGCATGGCACTAGGCCTCCCGGACTCATTTCATTCCTCCCCGAACGGAGACTTTGGTTTCCATAAATCACATTAACCTTTCCCATGCAGCCAGGCTGTGACCTCTGCTTTTTCCAGGGGACATGGGCAAGAGATGCTGGTTCTCCTGACCCCTGTGATAGCTGATGGAAGGGACACAGAGTTGGTCACCCTTATTTCTGTCGAGAAGCTCCCACCTCCTCACTACCCTGTCATTCTGCTCTAATAAGTTAGCAACAGGCCCCTCTGGGGAAGATCTGAGACTGGACCACAGCCTGGAGCTCTCATATTTTGAGGGCCACTGTTGAAAGAGAGAAGAGATGAGAGTTAGTTCCCACTGACCTCTCTTGAAACTAATACTGAGCTGCCCTCTCTGCCCACCTATTGGAAACTTGGTGAAGAGAAAGAGATGGGGCCTCTTCATCTCTCTTATAGGAAGGCTGGAAAGCCAAGTAACAAACTCCTCCCAATGCCTTCCTTTATAGAGGGCAGAAACTGGATTTTTTTTTTTGGCTTACCCCACTCTGCTGCTCTGCCTGGTTTCAGCTCCACAAAACAAGGTGCCTCCATGTCAGCAGCCCCTAGTGTCCCCCCTGCTTCCCCCTCCACAACCCCATGCCCCTCCTTTCCTGAATCCTTTTGTGTGCTGACTCTCCTTCTAGACTGTAAGCTATTTGAGGGCTGGACTATCTTTTCATTAATTGCATCCCCAAAACTTAGTATAGTGCCTTGGAAAATTGTAGGTGCTTAATAAATGTTTATTGAATTGGAGTAGACTACAAATATTATCTCATTTGATCCTCACAATAAGCCTGGGAGGTAGGTCTATTATCATCCCCATTTTACAGGAGAAAAAAGTGACTCAAGCAGAAGTTAAGTGACTTGTCACCCAGCTAGTGTCTGAGGTCTGACTTGAACCCAGAGCTTCCTTACTCCAGCCAGGTCTGGCGCTCTAAATAGACAGAGAGCTTGGTTCAGTGACAAGAGACTATTATACCTGTGTCTCAATTTCAGCTCAAACAAATCTTACTTAACTTTGTGTCTGGGAAAATTAGTCTCTTCAAATCTCTAAATTTGTAAAATTTAGTAGTAGTAAGAATGGATAAATGGGGGAGGGGGAACTAGGTAGTGCAGTGAATAGGGCACCAGCCTTGGAGTCAGGAGAACCTGAGTTCAAATGTGACCTCAGACACTTGACACTTAACTAGCTGTGTGACCTTGAGCAAGTCACTTAACTCAGTCTACCTCCCCCCTCAAAAAAAAAAAAAAAGAATGGATAAAGAGCTGGCCTTGAAGCCAGGAACTCCTGCACTTGAGCTTTACCTTTGATATCAACTGGTTCTGAGACCCTGAGGTCATCATTTAATCCCCCATAGTTACAGGCCACTCTCTAAGCCTAAATGTGAGCAGCCTAGCAGAGGCTGACCTGTAGCTCTATTTTGGTGAAGGGATTTTCTTCATAAGGAGTATCCTTCTCTATGATTCAGCCTATGATTTTGCTGACCTAGGGAGCTCCCAATGAGGAATGTCCTCCATGTCCATCTAATCCTTCTCCAAAATATAGTCTTAGTTGTCTTGGCCACTGAAAGGTTAAGAGACTTGACCAAGGCCAGTGTGTATCACAACTTGAACCTAAAGTCCTTGTACCAAGGACACAAATATGGTACCAAAAAACCTAAAATAGTTGACTTCTCCCTACTTCAAAGGTCTGTCATGAAGAAAATATGGTTATGATGTAGTGTCCCAGAAATCTTAATGCAATTTAAAGCTTTGATAGCTTAGTCTGAAAGTAGATTGACTGATTGATTATTGGATTGATTTAGTAGCTGATTTGAACATCACGGCTTGTCCGTGAAGTGAGCAGGCATTTTTGCCTCACTCTATTCGTGATAAAACTGACGCTCAGAGAGGTTAGTCAGAGAGACCTCTGCTCAAGGTTTTCACCAAGGTCACAGAGCTTATGAGTGGCAGAGTTATGAATATGCTTCTTCTGAATGGTGTACCTCATAGAAGATGGGTATGAATGACAATGTATGTGAGAGAACTAGTGTGTTTAGGAAATAAAGGTGTGTGAGACCGGGAGCAGCTATGTGTGTAAACTGAAGATAAGTTTGAGTGTGAATGGGCATGTGAGGGTGTCTTTGAATGATGGTGTGTTTACATGAATGAAAGCTCCTGTCCAGGAGGCTTTGTACGTGTGTGTGTGGGGGGGGGGGGGGTCACGGCTGGTTTGCTCAGCCTCAGTGAGAACAAACACCATTTTGCAGCCCTGTTTTCATCTTCAAGCATAGCATTCTCCATGCTTCTGATCCATGCCTGCACTGTGGGCTGTGGCCAGAGTCAGCTTCCTATCCCTCTCCCCTAGTAGCCTCTGTTCCAGACCCACCAACCACAAAGGGGAGTTTGGAGGGAGTCATCCTGAAAAGAATATTTTGCTTTGAAATTCTCTTTATCTTCAAAGCCTGAGACTGTTCCCCATTGTTCCTTTCACCACCTCCCCTTCCCTCAAAGTCTCATTTGCATATTCCTAGCACTTCCTCTCTCTCAGTCTCTTCCCCACTCAGGTCTACTGCCCACTTCATGTGTCACTCTCCAATACAATTCCATTCAGATACCCCTCACATGCAGGCCATTCAAACATCCGTCCCCTGCCTCCTTCCCACACCCATTCCTCATACTCAGCCCCATTCATAAATTCGTTCCCACCTCCCTCCACCAGCCTGCCTAATTTCTTTGCTTAGTCACTCACCCCTCTGAATAGCTCTTCTCCATTGACCACTCCCATTTTCCCCCCTGCCATACGTGTTTATAACTTCACTCACTGAGGGCAGTTTGGGTGGGCCTTTTCTGGAAGAGAGGACATTTGAAGTAGAAGAGAAACAAATTGCTTTGTGCCAGAAGGATCATGGAACCCGTTCATGAACTTGGTTTCCCCTTTCCCCTTCTACCTGAGCTGCTCCCCCATTTTTCCTCTTTCATCATTAAACCTCTTGAAAAAATTATTTGTGAACCTGTGCCTCCAAGTCAACAAGCATTTTTTTAAACACTTACTAAGTGCCAGGCCTTGTGTTAAATTCTAGAAATAAAAAAAAAAGCAAAAACAGTTCCTACAGTCAACAAACTCATAATCAACTGGGGAAGACAATATGCAAACAATTATGTAAAAACAGGATATTTTGTTGTTGTTTAGTCATTTTTAGTCGTGTCTGATTCTTCCTGTCCCACTCTTCCTGACCTCTTTTTGGGTTTTTTTTGGCAAAGATACTGAAGTGATTTACCATTTCCTTCTTCAGCTCATTTGACCCATGAGGAAACTGAAGCAAATAGGGTTAAGTGACTTGCCCAGGGTCACACAGCTAGTAAGTATCTGAGGCAAGACGTGAACTCAGGTCTTTCTGACTCTATCCACCGTGCCACCCACCACCCCTTAAACAACATACACATAGATATGCATACATATATGAGTATTATATATACAGTACATACATATACATGTGTGTTTTATATTTACACACATACACTTATATACTCACACACACATATAGTACTGGAGAAGGAAATAATAACTCCAGTATCTTTGCCAAGAAAACCCATAGACAGTATGGTCTGTGGGGTCATGAAAAGTCAGATACAATTAAAGGGCTGAAAAGGTCAGAATATATATAAAATAAACTGGAGATAATCTTAGAGGGAAGACATCTTGCAGAGGATGGGATTTTAGCTGAGACCTGAAAGAAGCTAGAGAAATCAGGTAATAGAGATGATGAGAGAGAATTCCAGAAAGAGAAAACAGCACAAATGCATGGAGTCAGGAGATGAAGTTTCTTGTGTGTGGAACATCAAGGAGGTCAGTGTCCCTAGATCTCAGTTACATTAAAGGCAATAAGATATAATGAGCCTGGAAAGGTAGGAAGGGAATGCATGCTTACCTTAATGCCTTTTAATCTGGCTTCTCCAGGGACTAGTCTCCCAAAGGGTACCAAATGAGCTCCTAATTGCCAAATTTAACGGCCTTAAAAAGAAAGTCATTTTCTTTTCTCTCTGCTGTATCTGACACTGTTGGCTGCCCACCTCTCACCAGATAGTCCCTTGAATTCAGAGACACTCTGTTCTCCTGGTCCATCTCCTCCTACCTTCCTTTTATTTCCTTTATAGCTCTTTAATATTATCCTGCTACTCTTTTGCTGGCTTCTGCCTCTTAAATGAGCAGCTTCGGTTCTTGACTCTGTGACTTCTCCCTTCCTCAGCAGTCTTCATGCCACAGTCACAACCACCCCATCTGTCCAGATTATTTTCACATCTACATTTCATCTCTGAACCCAAATCTCCAACTATTCGTAGGATGTCTAGATCTTGAAATTCCAAGGGCATCTTTCTTGATCACACCCCAGACAGAATTTATTGTCATTCCCCCTAAACCTGCTCCTTCTTCTGACCTCACTATTTTTATCAGTGGAACAGCCCAGACCCCCATCTTTCACTTTTCCATCTTCCTTATCTCTCTTATATCCAATCAGTTTCCAGAGTCCTGTTGACTCCATTTCCATTTTTCAAATCTGTCTTCTCTTCTCTGTTCCCTCAGCCATCACTCAACAACAGAGCCTAATTACCACCTTCATTTTCCTCACTTTCATTTTCTCTTTCTTTAATTCATCCATTATACCTTTGTTAATCATTTCTCCTTTATTCACAGATTTAGTTACATTATACTTGTATTATCATGTTCAAACATCTTCTGTGGCTCCCTACTGCTACTAAGTAAAGTTTTCATTCCTTTGCCTGGTGTTCAAGATCCTCTCATCCCCAATTTGATACCACACTAACCCTAATCCTACTTCTAGTCTTACCTCATACTCTTCCTCTCCATGTTCTCCAGCCATACTGGACAAATGTCTTCCCTGAGCCTTTGTTCACACTATATTCCATGCCTGAAACATCTCCTCTCCTACATTTTCACCCAGTGAATTCTATTCTTTAGAACCCAACTCAAATGTCTTCTCTTTCAGGAAGCTTTCCCTGCTTCCTCATGTTGATATAAACCTTCTCCTTCTCTGCCCCTTGACCCTGATCTTAATATAGTACTTTGGTTTGCTTTTTTATATTAATACATTTGTTATGTATTGTATGTCCTAGTTACCTATGTTGGTGTTATTTCCCTGTCAGACTCTAAGTTTAATGAGGGATAACTGGATCAGGGAACCATAGAACCAGAAAGGAAAGGGAGTTCAGAGGTCATCTAATACAGCCTGCTCACTTTACTGAAAAAGAAATCAAGGCCCAAGATGGGACTATGTCTTATCTAAATTCTTTATCTCTCCCAGCACCTCTATAACAAAAGAGATATTAATAAATGTTGGATGATTGGTCCCAAAGCTGGAGAGTCAAACACAGTCCTAGGCTCAGGACTGACTAACTACTAGTTACTTGTGGTTTGACTAACAGTGAGTTCCTTGAGAAATCCTCCAGCTTCTACATATCCCTCTGCAATTCAATTGCTTCATCCCAGTCAAGATGTTTTCTCTCCCTATTCCTGCACCTTTATCTCCATGTTTTAAGTCTTTGTGCATGTAGACTACTATTCAAGACACAAACTTTCTCAAGCCTGCCCTCCTGTATCGGTCTGTCCTTTAAATCACAACCCATATAGAAGCATGGTAAGGAGGTTGGGGGTGGAGACTGAGACTCTAATGGAAAAACTATGCATTTGGAGTCAAAAGGTTTGGGTTCAACTCAGAGCTTTGATCTTTACTATCTGTATAACTCTATGCAAGTCACTTAGTTTCCCTATCTTCAAATCAAGGGGATGAATTAGTCTTTAAAATTCCTTCCAACTCTGCTTTTTTGAAGCACAAATCTATGACTTTGTTGTTCACACATTTCAGTTGTGTCTGACTCTGTGACCCATTTAGGGTTTTCTTGGCAAAGGTAATGGGGTGGTTTACCATTTCCTTTTCTAGCTTATTTTACAGATGAGGAAACTGAGGCAAACAGAGTTAAGTGATTTGTCCAGGGTCACACAGCTAGTAAATGTTTGTGGTCAAATTTGAACTCAGGAAGATGAGACTTCCTGACTCCAGACCTGGCACTCTATACACTGAGCCACCTAGCTCCAAATCTGTGACCTAGTCTCCTCAGAAGAACTAATTCTAACTCTACTACTTATTATCTGTGTGACAGTACTGACCCTCCCCGCCCAGTTTCCTTATCTATAAAATGAGAGGATGAACTAAATGATCTCTAAGGTTCTTTTTTAGTTCTCAGAGTTTCCCTAAAAGCCTTTCCACATGAATCCACCTACCAATAATTATTACAAGGCCACTCCCATTTTCTCTTCTGTATTCCAATATTCTCTGTACACAAATGAATGAATAAACTGCATGTGCCTATCAAAGATTTGGGCTAACCAAAGGGAGCAGTGGTGTGGATAATTCAAAAGAGCAGATAATCCAAAAACCATTTCAATTTGGCTTAGAAATGCATTTGATGGTTTACCTTCCTTATTATGTCTTTCTCAGGCTAAAAATTAAAATTGGCTTCCGTTCCCTGAGCGTGGATGGTGGGCAAAACCAAGCCTAGTATTAGATATTCTTGTGGGTAATTTACAGACAAAGCAGGTACCTATTCATACAATAGCATCAAAGGCCCCCATCAGAACAAGAATTCCCTTTTAGTCAGAGAATAATGGCTTCCATTGGACTGAGAATATCTCTTCCTCATCAGACTTATCCTTCTTGAGAGTAAGGACCATGTCTCTCTGATCAGACTGGATGTTCCCTAAGGGCAGGGCCTATGTTTCTCCCCACACCCAACGCTTTAGTCTCATAGTTCCTTGAGTTTAAGGATTGTATCTTCCAGATCAGAAAGAGAGGTTCCTCTGGATTTGGAATTCATCTTCTTCATCACACTTGAGAGTAGCCTGTGGCTCCTCATATTGGGAGATTTTTTTCTCTTATCTGACTGGGACATTTCTCTTTGGATCTTGACTGACCAGTAACAGTCTTTGTCTTTTGTACCTCAAATTCTAGCCCTAATTCTGCTTCCCCAGATTCAGGTCGGATTTATCAGTGCTTTCCCCCTCCCTAGCTCTCCCTCTCTATTCCTTCCTCATTGGATTCAGTCTTTCATACTTTGACCTCCCAGGCCCTGGGTGGGGTGGTCCCTGGCACCTACCGCCATCACAAATGTTCTCTAAGTTATTTTATGAACAGTATGAGGCTGAATGCTATTAAGGACCTTCCAGGGAAGGAAGGACAAGGCCTTGTTGTTATTATTACCCTGCCTGGTTATTATGCATTTGGTAATAGACCAAGCATGGCATATTTAATCTTGTGTTCCTAATAACACCTCTGATTATTAAAATGGAAAGAATTTAGAAAATCAAATTTGTTTCTTGACATGTGGCTTATTCATTCAACTCAGCAGGGGGAGAGGTGAGAGTGAGGGTGTGGGCTGTTGGGACAGAGGCAGCCTTAGCAATTCTACAGCCTGAACCTATAGATCATGCTGGGTTTATGGGTTGATCTGTTTCCCTTCTCATTTAAACACACACAAAAAAATTGAGTCACCAACCACAGCTTCAAGGGCCTTTCAGATTTGTGGGTTGAGGGGGGAGATAGGTTCTTGAAGAGGCATAGTAGAACCCCACTTCTAAAGCTTACTCCCTATGTGACCTTAGTCAAGTTCACTTAATCTCTCTTAGCCTCACTTTTCTCATTTGTAAAATGGCCTCCTAGGTCTCTTTCAAGCTCCAAATCTATGATTCTTTAAATTTCCCCATTTTCAAAATTAGCTTAAACTCTTCAATAAGGAGAGTCACATTCTTTGGAATTCTCCTTCCTTAGGCATCAACAAGAATCTGCCCCACCCTCTCTAACCAAAGCTTTCTCTGAGTTTATTTGCTGCACAATCTGATGTTAAGCTCCCCTCCCCCCACTCTGAGCCCCTCCTTGATTGAAGATGGTCTTCCCAGATGGAAAACTTCGTATTTTTAGATTCTGGAGAACAATCACAAATTGGTGAAATGGAAAGATCTCCTTCATCCCCATACTCTTTTTCCTTTCCTCTCTGAAAAGTCATAAGATGATAGATTTGAGCTGGAAAAGTCCTTAGAGGTCATCTGGTTCAGCCCTGGAGTTTTATAGTTCAGGAAGCTGTGGCCTAGAGAGAAATGACTTGCCCAAGGACACACAGGTAGGAAGTAAAATTTGAACTCAGGTACCCCAAACTCCAAACCCAACACTCATTTCACTATTCCATATTGCCAGTGTCCCAGGTTCAAATCCTGGCTTTGACATGTAACCTGAGAGATTTTGGGAAAGTCAGTCAATCTCCCCTGGGCCTCAATTAAATGAGGATAATGACATTTGTAGTACTGCTTCACAGATTGGTAGGGAGGATCAAATGAAACCATCTAACTAACACTTTGTAAACTGTTATAAAAAGCTGCTTGCATTCATCTTCTGGAAGGTCAGGAGACCTGGTTTCAGGTTCTAATTACCAGCTCTGGGCAAGTCCCTTAACTTTCTGGAGGTTCTATCTCCTCATCTGAGAAATGGGGCTAATTTATATTAGTAATATTTGTACTACCTGTCTGACAAGTTTGTTGAGATAAAAGCACTTTAGGAGTCTTAACATGTTAAATACAGGGTGTCCCAAAAATCTTTACTGCAAAATTGCACTAAGACCTTTAGGGTGCCCTGTGTACATGATTTCTTTTAATTCCTCCGTGTCTCCTCCTCTTTTCCTCCCCACTGATCACATTTACCTCAAGGATGCCAATCATGTTGAAAACAGACTTAAGCCCATGTTGTACTCTCACCCAGGACACTGACGAGGTTCTTTTCCTCAAGTCCATTTCTCAGACGCTCCCTGGCACAGAGACCTTACTCTAGGAATTGGGGCAGGTGAAGAGGTAAAGAGGCACCTATCAGTTCTAAGATGAGGACATAACCTCTTCTCTTGCCCAATCCCCTTTAAGAAAAGAAAATTAAAAGAGAGAGAGAGAATCACTGAAAACAACAAATCCTACAGATTCAAGTGATGTAAATATGAATTCAGTTGGGTTTTTTCCAGCTTGGAATCCAAACTTTGCATGGGCTGACAAGTTGATCAGATAAAAGCATCCTTTGCTATCAGGATAGCACATTTAAATTTTTATTGCAAACACCAGGCTCCATTACCCAAGGCTTTTCACTCTGCATTCCTAATATTGTCTTTGTACATGCTGGAGTGTTTATTCCCTAACTCCCCACTCTGCTGACTTGGGCATTCCGAGGTTCTCCATCTAGAGCTGGGTTTTGGATAGACCCTTGTCTCTAAACATCATTAAGGACCTGACTGGGTTTCTCTCTTCTCTCTTTTTTTTTTTCTTTTTGGAGGGTATTGAGGTTAAGTAACTTGCCCAAGGTCACACGGCTAGGTTTTTGTTTGTGTGTTAAGTGTCTGAGGTCGGATCTGAACTCAGGTCCTTCTGACTCCAGGGCCGGCACTCTACTTACTGCACCACCTAGACGTCCCTCTTCTCTTCCTTGTCATCTTCTCACTCCTTCACCCCTCTGTCTTGCCCCCCTCTTCTTCTTCCTTTGTTTCTCCTTGTTCCATCTTCCTTTCTTGTTTTGACTTTGGCTCTTTTTTTTCTTCTTCTTCCTCTTCCTTTATCTTTAATATGCAGTAGATTGTGACTCAGTGTCACATTCAGGACAGCCTGACTCAGACATTTTCAATGGTTTTTCTTAGTTACAGAATGAAGTCCAAACTCTTCAGTCTGATTCTCAAGTTCATCCATAGTCTGAACCCATCCAGCCTTTCCAGTTTCACATAATAACAACAACAACAATAACAACTGGTATATCCCTTTCTATGTGCCAGGCATTGTGCTCAATGCTTTACAATTATTATTTTATTTGATCCTCATGACAACCCTGGAGGTAGGTGCTACTATTCCCCCCATTTTACAGTTGATTAAACTGAGACAAACAGATGTTAAGTGACTTGCCCAAGGTCATACAGTTACAAGTATCTAAGGCCAGATTTGAACTCAAGTCTCCCTGAGTCTGGACCTCGTACTCTATCTACTGCAGCACCTAACTGTCAAGGTGCACCCCTTCATATTCTCTGATGTGTTTTGTGCACTAAGCCAGGACAGTTTATTTGCTCATATAAATGTGAGTTATTATTATTATTTTAATTATTATTGTCAATCTCCAAAATTCATTTCTTTAGATATTTTCCAATTACATGTTAAAAAATAACAAGCATTTAAAAAATTTTTTGTGTTCCAAATTCTCTCCCTTCCTCCTACCCCTCTCCCCTCCCTGAGAAGGTAAGCAATTTGATTTCAGTTATACATGTGAAGTCATACAAAATACGTTTCCATACTAGGTTGCAGAAGAAAACACAAATAAAATAAAATAATAAAATATAGAGAGTAAAAAGAAGTATGCTTCAATCTGAGAATTCATTGGTTCTCACTCTGGAGGTGGATAGCATTTTTCATCATGGGTCCTTTGGAATTGTGTTGGATCATTGTCTTGTTCAGAGTAGTTAAGTCACTTACAATTAATCATCCTTGCAATATTGGTGTTGCTATGTATAATATTCTCTTGGTTCTGCTCACTTCACTTTGTATGAGTTCATATGAATCTTCCCAGTTTTTTTCTGACATCATCTTGCTCATCATTTCTTACAGCAAAATACTATTCCATTATAATCATGTTCCACAACTTGTTCAGCCATTCCTCAGGTGATGGGCATCCAATTTCCAATTCTTTGCCACAAAAAGAGATTATATATGTATGTATATAAATATGTATATATTTATATACATACATATGTATGATATAAATATGTATATATTTATATCATGCATATGTATGTATATTTGTACAAATAGGTTCTTTTCCCTTTTTTGGTTCTTTTTGGGATATAGACCTTGTAGTGGTTTTGCTGGGTCAAAGGATATGCAGTTTTACAGCCCTTTGGGCATATTTCCAAATTATTCTCCAGAATGGTTGAGCATTCACAAATCCACCAACAATGCATTTTTTTTTCTACATTTTACATGTAATTTTACAACATCTCTCTAGCATTTGTCATTCTTTTTTTCTGTCATGTTAGACAATCTGCTAGGTGTGAGGTGGTATCCCAAAATCTTTTTAATTTTTATTTCTCTAATCAGTGGTGATTTAGGGCATTATTTTTCATCAGACCATTGATAGTTTTTATGTTTTTATTTTCTGAAAACTGCTGTTCCCAACCTTTGACTATCAATTGGGTAATGGCTCTTTTTTTTTATTAAATAAATTTGACTCAGTTCTTTATATATTTGAGAAATAAGGTTTTTTATCAGAGAAATGTGCTGCAAATTTTGCCCCAGTTTCCTATTTTCCTTCTCATTTTAACTTTATTAGTTTTGTTTTGTGCAAAAGCTTTTTAATTTTATGTAGTCAAAATTATCTATTTTACTTCCCATAATACCCTCTATAAACTCTTCCCTTATTGATACATAGATCTCACTGGTACATTTTTCAATGCTCCCCTATTTATCATATCACTCTTTATGTCTAAATAATTTATTCATTTTGACTTTATCTTGGTACATAGTATGAGATGTTGGTCTATACCTTGTTTCTGTCAAACTGCTATTTAGTTTTCCCAGTATTTTTTGCCAAATTTTGAGTTCTTATATCAAAAGTTAAGATTTGGGATTTTATCAAATACTAGATGATTTACTACTGTATATTGTATGTTTAATCTGCTTCACTGATCCATCATTATTTTTTTTTCCTTTTTGGAGGGCAATTGGGATTAAGTAACTTGCCCAAGGCTACACGGCTAGGTTTTTTGTTTGTGTGTGTTAAGTGTCTGAGGCTGGATCCGAACTCAGGTCCTTCTGACTCCAGGGCCGGCGCTCTACTCACTGCGCCACCTAGCCGCCCCTCCATCATTATTTCTTAACCAGTACCCAGTAGTTTAATGATTACTGCTTTGTAATATGGTTTGTAGTTTGAAATTTGGAACTGATAGGCCTTCTTAATTATCTATCTACTATCTATATCTATATCTATACATGTATATAGATATAGATATAGATATTTATTTCTCTAAATATCCTTGACCTTTTGTTCTCCTACATGAATTTTGTTACTTTTTTTCTAGTTCTATAAAATAATTCTTTGGTACTTTGATTGTTATAGTATCAGACAAATAAATTAACAGGTAGAATTGTCATTCTTATAATATTGGCTTGGCCTATATGAACATTTCTTCAATTATTTAGCCCTGTCTTTATTTGTGTGAAAAGTGTTTTGTAATTATGTTTATATAATTCTCAGTTTCATCTGCAATTAAATATAATTTCTCTTTTTATTTCTTCCTGCTGAACCGTTGGGAATATATAGAAATATTGATGATGTCTATGAGTTTATTTATATCCTGAAACTTTACTGAAGCTATTAATTGTTTCAACTAATTTTTAGTTGATTCTGTAGTTATGATGCATGCCATCATAACTTCTGCAAACATTGATAATTTTGTTTCTTCATTGCTGTTTTTATTCCTTCAATTTTTTCTTGTCTTATTGTTATAGTACATTTCTAGTACAGTATTGAATAATAATGGTGATGGTGAACATCTATGCTTCACTCCTGATATTACTGGGAAGGCTTCAAATTTATCGGTATTATAGATAAGCCTTGCTCTTGGTTTTAGATAGATATTACTTATCATTTCAAGAAAGGTTTCATTGATTCCCATGCTTTCATGTGTGTGTGTGTGTGTGTGTGTGTGTGTGTTTTAAGAGGAATGGGTGTTGTATTTTGTCAAAAGCTTTTCCTGCACCTATTGAGATAATTATGAGTTTTGTTCTTTTGTTACCAATATGGTCAATAGCTTCCTTATATTGATTTAAAGATATAACTTTTCCCTTAAGTACTTCTTTGGCTACATCCCACAAATTTTGGTATGCTGTCTCATTAATACCATTCTCTTTAATAAATTGTTGATTGTTTCTATGAGTTATTTTTTGACCCACTCATTCTTTAAAATTAGATTATTTGGTTTCCAATTAGCTTTTAGTTTATGCTTCCTCAGTCCTTTGTTAATTATAATTTTTATTGTATTATGGTATTAAAAGGGTACATTTAATATTTCTGCTTTTCTGCATTTGGTTGTGAGGTTTATGCTCTAACATGTGGTCAATTTTTTTGAAGGTGCCGTGTCCAGCTGAGAAAAAGGTATATACTCTCTTCTATTCCCATTCAGTTTTCTCCAGAGGTCTATCATATCTATCTTTTCTAAGATTCTAGTCATCTCCTTGACTTCTTTATTATTTATTTAATGATTAGAATTACCTAGCTTTGAAGAAGGAAAGTTCTTACTAGTATAATTTTACTATTTTCTCCTATAATTCATTTAACTTTTTCTTTAAGAATTTGGGTGCTATTGGGGTGGCTAGGTGGCACAGTGAGTAGAGTATCAGCTCTGGAGGCAGAAGGACCTGAGTTCGGATCTGGCCTCAGACACAATGCACACACACTCAAAAAAAAAACCTAGTCGTGTGACCTTGGGCAAATTACTTAACCCCAATTGCCCTCCAAAAGGCAAAAAAAAAAAAAATTTGGGTGCTATGCTATTTGGTATATATATGTTTAGTATTGATATTACTTCATTATATGTGGTTCCTTTTAGCAAGATATAGTTTCCCTGTTTGTCCCTTTTAATTAGATTCATCTTTGTTTTTGCTTTTGCTTTGTCTGAGATCATGCTTCATTTCCCCTGACTTTTTTTTTTTTTTTTTACTTAGCTGAAGCATAATAGATTCTGGTCCAGTTCTTTATTTTAATTGTGTGTATGTTTCTTTGTTTCGAGTGTGTTTCTTGTAAGTAATATATTGTTCCATTGTAGTTTCTAATCCATTCTGCTATTCACTTCCATTTTATGGGTGAGTTCATCCCATTCACATTCACAGTTGTGATGACTAACTGTGTATTTCCACCTATCCTATTTTCTATTGTTTATATTTATATATTTTTATTCTGTCACTTCCCTAAGACTGTTTTGCTTCTGACCACTGCCTTCGTGCCTTCTCTTTAATCACCCCTCCCCCCCACTTTCTATTATCCCCTTCCCCTCCTATTTCCCTGTTGGCCACGATAGATTTCTATTACAAATTGAGTAGTAGATATATTTTTCTCTCTTTGAACCAATGTAGATGTGAGTGAGGTTCAAGTGTTTCTTGCTGTCCCTGCCCCCAATCATTTTCCTCTCCACCATAAAAGTTCTTTGTGCCCCTCTTTTATATGAGATAATTTCCACCATTCTTCCTCTTCCTTTCCCCTTTCCCAGGGAACCCCTCTTTCTTACTTATCATTTTTTATATTATCCCAACATAATTGATAAACTCCTATAGTGTTTTTTTTCTATGCAGAATCCTTCTAATTGTCCTAATAATTAATGATAAAGTCCTTTGTGTGTCATCTTCCCATATAGAAAGATAAACTTTGACTTTATTGATCCTCTTATGATTTCTCTTTTGTGTATACCTTTTTATGCTTCTCTTAGATCTTGTATTTGAAAGTCAAATTTTCTATTCAGTTCTGTTCTTAGCATCAGGAATGCTTGAAAGTCCTCTATTTTACTAAATATCTATTTCTCCCTTGGGGGAAAAAAAGATTACATTCAGTTTTTCTGTGTAGGGGTTTTTTTGTTGTTGTTGTAATCCTAGTTCTTTTGCCTTCTGGAATATCATATTCCAAATCCTTCACTTCCTTAATATGGCAGTTGCTAAGTCTTCTGTGATCCTGACTCTGGCTCCATGATATTTGAATGGTTTCTTTCTTGCTGTTTGTAGTATTTTGTTTTTGCCCTGGCTGCTCTGGAATTTGGCTATAATATTCCTGGGAGTTTTATTTTGGGTCTCTTTCAGGCACAATCAGTGGATTCTTTTCAATTTTTATTTTACCTTATGGCTCTAGGATATTGGGACATTTTCCTTGATAATTTCTTGAAATATGATGTCTCAGCTCTGTTTTTAATCATGGATGTCAGGCAATCCCATAATTTTTAAATTAAATTATTGCCAGGCAAAATTTTCCCCAACATTTCATATTTTCTTCTAGTTTTTCCAATTCTCTTGATTTTGTTTTATTGTTTCTTGAAGTCTCATGAAATATTATGAGGTCTCATTAACTTCTAGTTGCCCAATTGTAATTTTTGAGGAATTATTTTCTTCAGTGGGCATTTGTATCTCTTTTTCCATTTGGCCAATTCTGCTTTGTAAGGTGTTATTTTCTTCAGGTAGTATGTGTTTTCATCCTTTATCAAACTTCATTGTTTTTTCATAATTTTTCCTTTTACTTTCATTTATTGATATACTTTTCCCTCTATTACTCTTAGTTGATTTCGAAAACCTGTTTTTTATCTCTTGTAGTAATTCTTGTTGAACTTGGGTCCAATTTACATTGAGGTTTTTCTTGTAGCTGTTTTTGACTTCATTATCTTCTGAGTTTGTATCTTTACCTTCCCTGTCACCATAGTAGGTTTTATGGTTAGATTCTTTTGTTGTTGTTGTTTGCTCATTTTCTGCCCTCTTTCTTGATTGGAAAATTTATATTAATGTTGGGCTTTGTTCCCAACATGCAGAGGCTGGGGTGGTGGTGGTGGTGACACAGGGTTCTTTCTCAATCTTCAGGCTTTTTTTTACTTCATTTTTCATAGCTAGTTCTAGAGATTTAGGAGGTTTTAGTGCTCGGAGTGGCTAGGTGGCACAGTGAATAGAGCACTGGCCCTGAAGTCAGGAGGACCTGAGTTCAAATCCAGCCTCAGTCACTTCACACACACACACACACACACACACACACACACACACACACTAGCCATGTGACCTTGGGCAAGTCACTTAACTCCAATTGCCCTACCTTCCCCCTCCAAAAAGCAAAAAAAAAAAAAAAAGAAGAAGAAGAAGAAGTTTTTAGTGTTTCAAATGTGGTGTGATCTGGGGAGAGATATGGTCATTGCTCTTTTGATCTGTATTCTAGTCCTTACTCAGGAAGGGCCCCTGATCCCTTGGAATTGCAATCAATACTACTCCTCAGGGTTCCTGCTCCCTTGGACCTGGAAACAATATTGTTCTTCAAGGTCCCTGACTCCTTGGGGCCAGAAGAGATGCTGTCTCTTGATACTCCCTCTTACCTGAAAATGCTCTTCTTTGGCCTTAAACTATGAGCCAGAATTGGGTATAGGCAGTGGAGTTGCCAAAGAATACCTGGTCCTGCATCCAGTGCTAGCACAAGAGTACCCTGTAATCTCTTTATGACCAGCTGTCAGGTCCTTTACTATCTCTGGCTTGAGATCTCCCAAAGCTATTGCTGCTTCCATCTCCACCATGTAGTCCCACCACTGTGGGTGACAGTTTTATCCTCATGGTCTCTGGATCAGCCTCCTTCCCTGGATCACAGATCTGTCTTTCTGACCTCCTATGTTGTCTTTTACTGAAAGAACATCTCACTCTGATTTTTGTTGGTTCTGCAATTCCAGAATCCAGTTTGAAGCATTCTTTTAAATTTGTTTGGAAGGAAATTTTGGGAGAGCTCAGCTGAGTGCTTTCTCTTGTCTGCCATCTTTGCTATGCCTCTACCATTATTCCAACTAGATTCTAAGGGCAGAGACTTCATTTTCTCAAAGCAGCCTGCTCTGGGCAACCTTCCATATTCCCTTGGTTTATAACAACTTTATCTCTTGGATCTCAAATGGAATTTTATTTTCTAACTCCCTAATTCCCTATACTAAAATAGTGTCCATCATACCTATATATCTTCATGTTATAGTAGAATGCATACTCCTTGAGGGGACTCTGTTATCTAAATTATGCATCTCCCTCAGAATACAGAATGATGTTGTTCACACAGTAGATACTCAAACTTATGTTCTAGCTTATGTTTATAGCAATGCTATGCTATCCCATGCAATCCTATTCCATCCTTTCCTATTCTCCTCTTTTATCTGTCACAACAAAAAACAGGGCATGTGATAGATGTTATATGTATATATGTATGTATACACATACATACACATATATTTGATTGATTGATTTTACCTATTATGTCCACAAATTATCCTCAATACTCCATGAACCCTTCAAGGTTTAGGGTATACATAAGCATTCTGTTCTTCCATACCACCTGTTTGTGTACTAATGAAAGAATTGAGTGGGAGAAGAATCTCTAACTCTCCAAAACCTTTTGTAGACAGAAATGAAAAGCAGCTGTTACTCTGGAATTGTGTTGCTGGTTATAAAGAAATCAAGTAAGATGCAACTGCTTCCATGGCACAAGGAGTTGTGGAGAATGAATTGGAGAAATAAATACTGCTGTTATCATTTTAGCCCCTTTGTGCACACAAATGTTTGTCCATCAATTAATTAGCTATCTAACTCCTTCTCTGGAGAGAGGGACCAATTCAAATAAGTTGTTCTTCCCATTTCACAGATGATGTTACTGATACTCAAGGAAGTCATAGGCCACCTCTAGGTCACAAAGTGAATCGGTTCCAGTTAGGACTTGGCAATAAGAAGAGAGGGCTATAGTGGTAGTTTCTTTGACAGATACTAGTCACTTATCTGAGGGCTCCTTGTTGCTTGACTGAATCAAAAATTTTCTTTTGCTCTCAATGTGCCTCATCTCATTCCTGATTAGACTGGGCTGTATAACCATGTGGAAAGCTGGCCATACTCAGGCAACAACTGGCAACCCAGCCAAGTGGCACTAACCACTTGGCTGCTGTTGCCTGATGAAGAATCCAAATTTGTCCAGCACCTGGCAGGACTCAAGTCCCCTTTCCTCTCTTGGCTGAAGGGAATTCATCAGTTCCACAGGCTTTGTTTTGCCCCAACCTTTCCTTCCCTGTCCTAGTTTCTCACTACCACCATCTCAAGCCTCATCTCCCTGACTTTTTTCCCTTTCAGTCCGGTTACTAGGGATGGCAAGGTCAGTCTTAGGTCAGGGGGAAGAGACTAGAAAATGGACCTCTAAAGTCAGTGTTCCTGTTCACAGTCCATGGTAAATTTAGTAAGTTAGGAGATGCTTCATCACATGACAAGCCAAAGTTATTCGTTAAATTTCTGCCCTCTGAGAGGTAAGTCCATTGACAAACCGGACTGTCCCAAAACTGATAGAGATGTCACAGGCAATCTATAAAGTTGAAGAAGAAGCTTTAAGTAGATCTATCTATCTATCTATCTATCTATCTATCTATCTATCTATCTTTGACCATATAAGTGATTTGGAAGTGGTAGAATCCTTGAATCAATAAGTATCAGGGATTGTGCTATATTCTAGAGATATTAAGACACTGAGGAAACAGGTTTTTCCCTCAAGGAGCTTTTATTCAAGTGGGGAGGTAAAATGTACACATATGAAGAAACAATACTGTTCCCTCTCCTGGTTAAACTAGTCTTGTTCTATCCCAGGAAACAGAGACAATGAAAGGGGATATTGTGATGCCTCACTCTATGGTGCTGCCTACAACACCTAGTAATCATTGATACTACAGTGTGGCATCATACAACCTACAGTGAAGAGAAAGACTCTGCGGTTTTAGGAAGTAATAAAATTTAAAGCTGAAAGGACCAGAGACAATCTAGACCAACCCATTTATTTTCCTAAAGAAGGAAGTGAGGACCTGAAAAGAGAAATGATCTGTCCAAGGTCACACAGGTGGAGGTTGTAGGGAAGAAGGAGTAGCCTATATTTTCTTCTTGAAAATGGCAGGAAGAAGCTTTGACAAAAATGTGAAGGCAAAGTTTTCTGTACTCTTCTACTCCTTGTTGGTGATCCTCATCTCTCAGGTGCCTACTGCCCCTGTGTTGACCCCTGGATGACCATTTCCTTCACCACATCCACAAATTCTGTTCTTCCTAGGAACTGACCTGTGCTTTATATCCATACCTTCTCTTTCTTGTCTTACCAGAATCTGTAGAAAGAACATTAGACTGGGGCATAAGGAAACAGGGTTTCAATATGGATTCTGCCCAAAGCTGCCTGTGTGACCTTGGTCAAGTCATTTTATCTGTTGTGGCCTCCATTTCCTCATCCATAAAATAAAATTGGACTGGACAATCATAATAATACCTATTTTGTGGTCTTCTAAGGTTCACAAGTGTTTTATATACCTTATCTCACTTGATTCTCATAACCACCAGATGAAGGTGTTCATATGATTCGCCAATGACTTTCCAGTGTTATTAAACATTAGAAATAAAATTTGAACACCAGTTTCCCCTGACTCTAAGGTCAGCACTCTAACCACTTTGTAAATTCTATTTCTTCCTTAGATGCTATCTAAGACTCCTTCTAGGATTCTATTAATGAATCTTTAATGAAGAAATTTCAGGTGGTATCCAAACTGTCAGAAGAGATATTTGGGGGCTGATAGACTTGCCTTTCAAATCACATTAGATAGACTGCCTCTGACTGTGCACAAGGCAGAGACAGGAAAAGGAAAATGAACATCCCACTTATTGCTCTGACCAGAGGAATTCTAGGCTCATGTCACTGAGCTTGGTGGACTAACTGGGATCAATATGGTTAAATCACAAACATCTCAAGACACTGGGGTAGCCACAGACTGATAATCTCTTCAACCTGTGGCCCAATACCCCATATCCTGGCAATGTATGAAGGGGTTCAATCTTGAGAGTAACCCCTGAAATTATTCTCTAACACTCCTTTTCCCCATACTCTGAAAGTTGCCTCTGCAAAATCTCACACTATAGTTTCAATATAGTTCAAGTCCATGTCTCCACAGATGTGGATAAAGGAATCCTCAGATCTCATAATAAATACTCAAGGCAAAAATGTACATATCAGGTACAGAATAGTATTTTCTCTACACCACAGAAAATGTAGAAAATACATAAAGGATTCACAATAGCCCATAAACAATAGAACAAACAGTACCTTCTCCCTCCCTGCCCCCTCTCTCTTTTTCTCTGGTGAGTCTATTTTTCCCTAGGATCATCTGATACTTCAGATTCATAACACTACCATATGGTTTAGGATCCCCTTGGAAAGGAAGTGAGTTGGGATTGATAGAGAGGTAGCCCCTTTATATTCCAGTGAATCCTACTTTCACCATTTGGAATCCATATAAGCTTCTACTCTCATGGCATTATCCTCAGGGATTAGACTCCTCTGGAAGGGAAAACATTTTGAGGTTTCTATAAAGGTAATAGTTCTGTACTGTTCTAATAATTCAGCATAACCGCAAAAGGCAAGACCCATGTCTTTTCCACTTTCATTTGATGGCCTTAGTCCCTAGGGCCATTTTCTTGATTCTCTTTTCCCTCCAAGAAGCTTATGGTGCTCAGGGATTCCCCTTTCTCTCATTAGGTGGCTGGATTCCAGAACCTTCTTCTCATCAAAAGACTAGCACTGACAAGAAAACTCCTTTCTTTGTCTTCTCTTTTAAGGGGCCAACATTTCCCAGGAAATCTTCCTTTTTCTAGAGAGGACCCTGAAGTTCTGGAACCCTCATCACTTGGTCACATGGTTTTACTTTCAATAGTTGCCATCTCTTGGCCTGAGAGATTATGATACTATCCTTTCAAGGCAGAGGTCATGAATTTAGGCATCTAAAACTCCTTTTTCAGAATGCCAACTTGTAATGGTAATGGGAATTTGAAGATCATCCCTGCCACTTAATAAGCGTAAGTTGAATTTGAGGACCTTTCCTGATTTGAAAATATACTCTGCCACCTAATAGGTTGCATGTGCTCACCTGGAACCTGTGGTGGGATTCAGGAAGGCACAACTTTTGTCACTTTGTAGTCAAGTGGGCCAGGAGGATTGTGATGTTTTCTGACTCTGGAGAAGGCTATATATACCTCTGAGATGAGGTTTTGCTGTGGGGCTCACTTTGGGAAAAGTCTTGTGATTTGGCCAGATGAAACTCTGGGCAGCCATTGAGCCCCCTAGCATTGAAAACCCAGATGTTGGTGCTTCTCTCTCTGATGACTAACTGTATGTATGTGATGGTCAGATAGCTGGAAGCCCTGTCTACTGTTTGCTGAATTGTGTTGTTTTCCCTGTCTGTGTTTTTGTCTAGTTGTAGCTTTTTGTTTGTGTTCTCTGAAGTTTAGGGTGCTGACTTTTTCCCCTGAACTAGGTAAATGATAAATGATTGATTAGAGTAAGAGATTGTTAACCCCCTTTTGAGTTGCTTTCCTTTAGAAAAGCAAATCAAAGAACCTGTGCTAGCAGCCATCCTGGGTATGTTAGGGTGCTTGCTGCTACACAACTCTATGTGGATGTGAAGGCAAGGAATTCCTAATTCCTTCTTCAAGGACTTGGTTTTGATTTGAATTTGCCAGTTATCTATCCTGATTTTCAAAATAAAGTCAAAGGTTAAAAATCCAGGTCTGTGATGAAGATTTCACTTTATAAAGCAGCACAAATGAGGCGTTCTCTATCCACAGAGTCTAAACCAATTATATCATCTCCATTCAATGTTGATATTGGCTTTGGCCATGTCCAGTGATGTCTCCTAAAACCTTAAATGAATTTTTCAATGGGCATACAATAAAGGACCTATCCCCTTCATAGGAAGATACAATCAAAAGTCCCTAGAGTCTGACATCCTATCACCTCATTAAATGAATCAGAGAACTGCCTATGAATGGGATGGTTTCCAATTCTACAGCAGAGACAATGAGGTGAGGCCACAATACCTAAGCAAGAATCACTCATGTATTTATCATTGAGAACTAACCTCTAACCATCCTTTTGTTTGTGCTTGGTGTTCTACAAGAGAAACAGAAATCCTTCAGGAAAGATTAATATGAAACAACCAGACAAAAATAGGGCAGTTATGGAGAAAAACTTCCAAACAATAACTTGAATCGCATATACAAGACTGCCCCCACACCTCTATTTTACTTGGTATAGTTTAAGCAAAGCACTAATAGTATGTCAGTGTGGTGTAAAGTGCTACTCCTTGAGTAAGTAGACATAGGTTTAAATCCTAGTGATGTCACTTTCAGTAATTTTACCTCTATTATTCATGCCTTCTAGAACAGGATGAAAGGAAAATTAGAAATAATTTAATTCAGTTCACCCATTCCTACAGAAGAAGAAATCAAGACTCAGAGATGTTAAGTGATTGGCCTAAGGCCACAGAGCTAAGATTCAGGTATGCTGACACCATATTCAGCCTTCATTTGACTTTAATGTGCTGCTTCCCTCAGTTTCTTCTTATGTGAAAACTAAGATAATAAATTTCAATGTCTTTCTTTTTGCCTTATGGATAAGCTCAGATTTGCAAGGTAGGTCACCCTAAACTGTATCTTGAGCTCATCGGAACATATTATTCCATTCTCTCCAGCATTTTCTTGTGGGTACAGGACAGTCTTATGTTATTCAATTTTTCTTTCCTTTGTATCTGAAGGTCTTCTGATGGCTTACA
The DNA here is from genome assembly GCA_011680675.1 of Gymnobelideus leadbeateri. NCBI lineage: Eukaryota > Metazoa > Chordata > Mammalia > Diprotodontia > Petauridae > Gymnobelideus > Gymnobelideus leadbeateri. Next base: position 190,178 of record WOXC01008646.1, on the reverse strand, counting down.
GAATTTCTTGTTTTTGAATTGAATTGTTAAATCTAAGCAGAATGTGTTTTGGAGTCTTGTTTTTTTTGTTTGTTTTTTTGAGGTGATTTGTAAATTCTTTCAAATGATGTTTCTATATTTAGAAATTCTGGATCAGTTTCCACCCCATTGTTTCCTGCATTACGGTGTTAAAGGTTTATTTTGTTTTGTTTTGTTTTTGTCTTGTCATGTTCTTCTGGAAGATCTATGATCCTTAGCTTGTCTCTATGCATTCTGTATTTAAGATCAGTGTATTTAAACGGCTTGCAGAGTGAGCACACTTTTGTTTACTTTCTTTTCTAGACCATGGAGATAGCTTTCCTTGCTTCTCTTCTTCTAGATTGTCCTCTACTTCTATATGTTACATTTACAATCTGTTACTTTCTTGTTTGTTTCTTTGGTGATACCTTTTTCAAGGTTCAGTCTTTCTATTCTACTTTTTATTTTTGTTGTATAGGCCATACATTCTACTTTCATAATTCTCATTTTTCTTTTGAACTACTTAGGAATAGTGTATTGTGCTTTGCTATTTTCCTTATATTCCATAGGGTCCTCTATCTCATCAACTATTAGATTGTTTTCTTTGTTTTATAGAATTTATTCAGAGATACATGAATTTGTTTGCTAGATATAGTGATATAGGGGCCATATTTCCTTCTGTAGTTAAGATTTTCTCAGTTGATTTATTTGCTTATAGTCAAGATCTTTGATTTTTTTTTCTTCTGGACATTTTCGGTAACTTCATTCTTTATCCCTCCACCTGATTTCCCCCTATTATTCTTTTCTGACTCTCTCCCTTTTAATGATGATTTTCTTAGGGGCTGGACTACAAAGCATCTCAGCTTCCTCCCATGCTAGACAATTTACAAATCACTAGCCTTGGCCTCTATCCCAAGGACTATTGGGTAGATAGAATTGGACCCCTCAGCTAAATGCTGAGTTCTTTCCCTAGGCTTACTATAGTTCTGTAAAGTCCCTCCACACACAAAGTGTACTATCTTAGTGTTCTTCTATTCCTCAGATCTCTGGCACTAGAAATTTAGAGATTTTTCAGCACTGGTGCTATAAGATTGTCTGCTAAGGTGATAACTGGTTGTATTGACTCAAGCAAACTTCTTTAGTTTAGAGCCAGGGTCTCTATAGCACTGAAAAGAGGGAGGGGAGCCTGGAGGATGGGAGTGGCTTTTGTTGCTAGCTGGATTAGCAACCATACTAACACAGGAAAGGCAACTTTAAAGGGGTTAATAATCTTACTTTAATTAACAGACAGACAAGTAAAGATAAGTAGTCCAAGAGAGAATCCAATAGACAGGGCTCCAAATGTCTGAACAGAGTAATAGATACCTAATCACCAGAACAGGAAGCACCAACATCTGGGTTCAGGCATAGCCTCGGGGCTCCTTAACAATGGCTACCCAGAGTCTTGTCTGGCCAAATCACAAAGAAACATTCTTCCCATGAATGAGCCCCAAAGTAAAATACCAACCTCCCAGCATATATAGTTTTCAACTAATACGCTCAGGGCCAGAAGCCATCACAATACCTATAACTCAGTGCTTAATTGGCTCAGTACCAAAAAGGTGTGGAAGCCTTCCTGCAAGCAAGTCACCTAGTAAGCAGGCTTCCCCCTAAGCAAGCTCCTCCCCTAAGGTAATATAAATCTCCCTGAATACATACATACATACATATATATATTTGTGTGTGTGTGTGTGTGTGTGTGTAGGCTCTATGTGACTCAGCATGTATCACAGCTGTAAACTGAACTAAAGTTCAAAGCAGCAAGCAAGACATCTGTGATTGAAATACCTGTGTACCTTTAGACCTGGGGACATGGCTCCTGTTCCAAGGGGAAAAAGGGACACATGGTTGCATAGACCTATTATTGGACAGGGAAGATCTTACATTCCATTAACCCTACACTAGTGAAGTTTTACTTCCAGGAACATGGGAAGTGGGAGACAGGTGTTGAGTAAGCTAAAGGTTAAGTGTTAGATCGTGTCTTGCTGTATTTTTTTCTTTTTCTAGCTCCTGAATATCTTAGACCATGGAGACAGCTGAAGTTGCTTTATCTTTGGTGCATGATTTCTGTTCTGGAGGGATGTGAGAAGTAGGGATCAGAGAAAATGTCTAGTTTTCTATCTTGTTGCTTATGTGACATGGAAGTCCCAGGGATAATAAAACTTGTACTAACTACTACATCAAGGTTCTTGTGAATTAGAGGACCATGTAAAATTTACAGAGAAATATATGTTATTTAGACTCTGAGGTCTGTGAGAGAAGGAACTCTCTTTTGCCTTTCTTAGTGTATGTGCCTGGCACATAGAGAATAGAAAGGGAAGGGAATAAGCATTATATAGTGCCCACTATGTTCCAGGCACTTCAATAAGCATTTCTTAAAAATACTAACCTCATTTGATTCTCATAGTATCCTTGCAATTAATGCTACTATTATCCTCAGTTTATAATTGAGGAAATTGAGGCAAACAGAGGTGAATTGTTTTGTTCAAGGTTACATAGATAACATGAATATGAGGCTAGATTTGAACTGAGGTCTTCCTATTCTAAATCCAGCACTCTAGCCACCATACCAATAGCTACCTCACAGAAGCTGGTCCATAGAAGGTGCTTAAATAACTGACAAATAGTAGCAGACCTAAGCCCCTCTGTGACTTTCCCAGATCATTTTTTCTCTAGCATATTGGTTTGGTAGTGGATGAGAAGAGATCTTAGTGTCAGAATCATAAACAAGAAGAACAGAGTCTGGAGGGGACAAGAACAGCCTCCCTCCTCCATCGCCCTCCCTTTTTGCTAAAGCTTTGCTTGTTCAAACCACTAACCCCCTACGCCTCCCTCTTGGCCTGAATTTCCCTTCCATAATGCTAATTCTTGGGAGAGTTGGGTTGCTCATTAGTGGTACTGGCCTGCTGGCTCATCAAAGTCATGTGTTGAGAGGGAGCGGGAGGCCAGGGAAGGCGGGTGACATTTCTTGGCATTTTCAACTCGGGAGAAACAAACAAATTGCATTGAAGTTGAATGTCAAAGGCCCCTGAGCATAGGTTGGGAGGCACATCCCTTCTTGTTGGGGGCATTTTCACAGGATTTAGAGCTGGAAGGAATCTTCGAGGCCAACACTTGCATTTTTACAGAGAAGGAAACCGAGGCCCAGAGAAGTAAATTAACTTGCTCAAGGTCATGCCACAAGAAGCCGTCAGAATTCAAACTCAGTTCATCTATGTGAGAGAGCTGCATTAGAACTCTCCTTCATAGAATGTGTCATTTCCCACATTTTTTTCAATATTCAGATTCCAGATATTTGAATTGTTTGATTGTATGTAGGTAGTTGCTGTATTCCAAATACCTGACTTATAAATGAGGAAAGAAAATGGACACACACACACACACACACACACACACACACACACAGATAGAGAGACAGAGACAGACAGGTACATATAGAGACAGAAAGATAGAGACAGAGAAAGAGGGGGGGTAAGGGAGGAGGAGTGGAAAGAGAGAGAGAGAGACAAGGAGAAATAGAGACAGAGAGACACAAGACAGACAGAGACAGAGAGACAGAGAGGAGGGGAAAGAAAGAGAGAGAATGAGAGACAGAGAAGTGAGCATGAGAGAATGTGTCTGTGTGTGCCCCTGCTACCACCATGTCCTCTTTTAAATACACTGTTTTAAGAGCTCTTTAGCCACCTAAACAGCTTCCTATCATCCCTTACTCCCCAAACTCACTTAAGGCCCTAAAGGATTGTGGGAACATAAGGTATAGACTGGTTCAGGAAGCCTCATGGCTCCCAGGGGATCAGCCTACTGTGTGCGTAAGTTACATTATGAATCAAGCAGCTGGAGCACCTACCCACTATTTGTAACCTTGTTTCTATGGGAAAATACGTTCTGAGTTCAAAACAACTGGTTGACAAGCAGACTTATGGTATACAACCCATCTTTTAAAGTTAGGCACTACCCCTGGGCTATCCATGTACTGGGCTAAGTCATATACAGGTATTCTTGTCATGGTTGGGATAATGTGCATATATATATACATACATACATATATACATACATATATATATATATATATGCATATATATATATATATGTTACTTGCATCTGTCTTCCTCTAAGGAGCATAACTTCATCAGGGGAGTAGCACACAATTACAATTCTTCCCCAGTTTCTCATTTCCATTTCATTTTGATCAGGCCCTTTTCCAGAAGGGTGGTTGCAGGGGCGGGAGCAAGGTGGGACTAGTACGTGAGAGAAAAAGTACTGATTCTGAAGTCAGAGGCACTGGGTTCCAATCCCCACTCTGAGGTATACTGTTGGTGTGATCTTAGCCAAATCCCTTAAACTAAACCTTCCTGGGCCCCACCTTCCTCATTTGTAAAATGTGCTGTCTTCTGAAGTATGCACTATATCTATGACCTTAGAGCATTCTTTGTCCTATTGTCTGTTTTCAAAAGGGCATCTGTAATAGGAATGGGAATTGGAAGATCTCTGCCCCTTAACAGACCTAGCGGGGAGTGTGAAAACCTTCCCTGCTTTGAAAGTAAACTCTGCCCCCTAATAGGCTGAATGTAGTTACATGGAGCCTGTGATGGGAGGAGTTTGCTGAAGGGAAGCAGAGCCCATAGGAAGCTAGGAATGAGAGCCAGGGAGATGGTGGGAGAGAGAGGTGCTCAGGCAAGGAGAGAGAGAGAGGTTTGTGAGTAAATATTGATGTTGTATTGGTTTGTGGAAAGGCTAAATGATGCCATGGCTCTCAGTGTTATTATGGCTTCTGAATATCTTTGGTACTATGATGGAATCAGATTACTGGTTTTGGGATTTGGTTTTCTGGTGTCTAAATAAATGCTTCAATTCTGTCCTCTAACTGGAGAATCTGTTATATTTTGTGATCAAACATCATGTGATATTTATAGTCACAGTCTTTATTGTGGGTGCTGTAAGAATTGCATTGCCACTATGGTATCCCATAACCCAGGATTATTATTTAACTTTGCTTAGGAATATTCTTCCTTTTTCACCAGTTAATATGTAAACTGCTAGAGAGAGGGGTTATTCTTGATCCCCTCTCTCCCCTGGAATTGTTAGTGTTCTCTCCTTACTGAAATTACTTTATCCAGCTTTATATAAAGATGTAGACAGGTGGGCTAGATGGAAAATGAACTTAGAATTGGTTGCATGACAGGAACCAAAGAGCAGTTATGACGGGTTTAATATCAACTTAAAAAAAGGTCTCTAGTGAAGTGCCTCAGGGATCTGTGCTCGGTCCTGTGCTGTTTAATATTTTTATTGATGACTTAGATAAAGGCATAGGTAGTCTCCTTGCCAAAACTGCAGGGGCTACAGAGTTAGGAGGAACAGCTAATGCACAGGATAATGACAAGGATCCAGAAAGAGCCTGACAGGCTAAAACTAAGGGCTGAATCTAATAAAATAAAGTTAACAGGAAGATGTATAAAGTTTTATAATTGGATTCCAAAAATGGCTTCACAAATACAAGACTAAGGAGGCATAGTTAGGGAGCCATTTATCTAAAACAAGATCTGGGATTTTAGTTGGCTGTAAATTCAGTATGAGTCAACACTAATGGAAGGAAGGGAAAAAGCATTGATTAAGAGCCTACTATGTGCCAGACTCTGTGCTTTACAAATATTATCTCCACAACAACTTTGAGCTTTAAGGACTATTACTATCCCTATTTTACTGATAGAGAAACTGGGGCCTGGGGTAACATAGTAAGTCTCCAAGACTGAATTCAAATTCCGTTCTTTCAGACACCAGAGCCAGCACTGTACCGTGGCGGCTAGTAGGTCAAATTAAAGGAAGCCAAGCTTCCAGGAATAATGAGATGATAGTCCTATTACACTCTTCCCTGGCCAGGAAGAACATTGAAGATTTAGATCATGTCCAAGAGAGCAACTGGAATTGTGAAGGGCCTCAAGTCTATATCATATACGAGGAACTGGTCATGGAGGTGAAGATACAACGAATGCTTCACCCGGAGAAAAGAAGGAGTAAGTATTTGAAGGGCAGTATTATCGAAGAAGATGGGACATTTAGGTGGTGCATCGGGGGTGGAGCCAGGAAGATTTGGAAGATCTGTGGCCTCAGACAACTATTTCTGTGACCATGGGCAAGTCACTTAACTTCTCTTTTCCTCAGTTCCTCATTTGTAAAATGGGGACACACTGGAGAAGGAAATGACAAACCATTCCATTATCTTTGTCAAGAAAATTCCATCGGGGGGAGGGGGAGGTGCGGCTAGGGGCACAGTGAATAGAGCATGGGCCCTGGAGTCAGTAGGACCTGAGTTCAAATCTGGCCTCTTAACACACACACGAACTAGCCATGTAACCTTGGGCAAGTCACTTAACCCCAATTGCCCTCTAAAAAAAAAAAAGAAAGAAAATCCCATGGACTTGTCCATAGAGTCACATAGTCAGACACAACTGAATGACTGAACAATGTTTGGATTGGCCCCAGAGGGTATAATGGGAGCAGTGAGTAGAAGATGAAAAGAGGTAAACTGAGGCAGGCTGTCAGAAAAAACTTGTTAATGAGAGTTATGGGTTTGCCTCATTGGAGTTCTTTGAACAGAGCCTGGATAATAATCAGACTCCAGTGGGGATTCTGTTGGAGGTATGGATTGGGCTAGATGCCTTCTAGGGTAACTTTCAGCTCTGAAATTCTGGGATTTTCTGAGTATATATTTTTATGCATTTATTTTTGTTGCATGTTTTATCCTCTCAGGAAAATTGGGTGTAGAACCTTGAGTGTAGAACCTGGATGGAAATTTTTGTTTTTGTTTTGTTTCTTTCTTTTCTTATTTTTGTCTTTGTAGAGAAGCTAGTATAGAGATACGATATAGAATCAGCCTGGAAGTCAAGAATACCCACATTCAGGTTCTGTCTTCTACATCTATTCTCTCTCCTAAGGTTCAGTACCCCAGTGTTTAAGACATATTTCTTTTTTTTTTTTTTTAGCAATTGGGGTTAAGTAACTTGCTCAAGGTTACACGGCTAGTCATTATTTATGTGTGGGTGCTCATTTTCTGAGGCTGGATCTGATCTCGGGTCATCCCAACTCCGAGGCCCATGACGCTCTTACTCACTGCACCACCTAGCCGCCCCTTTAGGGCAATTGGGGTTAAGTAACTTGCCCAAGGTTACAGGGCTAGGTTTTTGTTTGTGTGGATTAAGTGTTGGAGGCCGGCTCCAAACTCAGGTCCTTCTGATTCCAGGGCCGGCGCTCTATTCACTGTGCCACCTAGCCGCCCCGACATATTTCTAATTGTATACCTTGCAGACATCTTACATTCAACATATTTACAATAGAACTCGTTCTCTTTCCCCCTAAATCCACCTCTTTTCTAAACATCTTTATTCCTATCAAGGGACCATCCTTCTAGTCATTCAGGTTTACAACTTTACTGTTATCTTTAACCATTCACAATCATTAATTCCACATATTGTATCAATTGACAAATCTTGTTTCTACGAAATCTCTGTTTCCTTTTCTCCACCCACAACGCCACAACCCTAATCCAAGCCTTCATCATATCAGACCTGGACTATTGCAATGGCCTCCTAACCTCGAATCTCTCTCCACTCAATTCATTGTCTACAGAACCTTCAAGCATCATTCCTTTGCCACTCCCTTTCTCAGTAAACTACAGTAGCTCCCTATTAACATTAGGATCAAATATAAACACTGGCATTTAAAGCCCTTCACAACAGAGCTCCAATTTGCCTTTCCAGCATTATCCTCCTTCACACGCTTTGGTCAGTCAAACTGATCTATTCACAATTCTTCCCACACTCCCTCCTCACCTCTGCCTCTTAGAACCACTAGTCTCCTTCAAGAATCACCTCAAATTCACCTGCTACATACAACTTGATCTTTGAAGTTGCTAGTGCCTTACCTTGCTCCCCCCAACCTCTCTCTCTCTCTCTCTCTCTCTCTCTCTCTCTCTCTCTCTCTCCCCCTCTCTCTGTCTCTCTCCTTCCTCTTGTCTCTCTCTGCTTCTGTCTATCTCTCTCTATATATACACAAACACACATAGATACATATACACATTATATAAAACATTTAAGTATATTTGTGTATATGTATATGTATATGTATATGTATATGTATATGTCTCCTCAATAGAATCTAAGCTCCTTGAGCATAGGGACTGTCTTTTTTACTTTGTATCATCACTGCTAGCACAATGGCTTGCACATAGTAGACACTTAATAGATGCCATTTGATGGTTGATGCTGGCTGTATGACCTTAGTTAAGTCACTTAACATTTCAGTATCCTTGACACTCTTCTGTAAGTTTCAGTCCAGGCCGTAATTAGCATTGGCAAAGGACATTTCCTTTCTGAGAGTTGTCTACATAAAAAAAAAAATCATAGATTTATCCTGCCCCCCAATCACTTCATAACCCCAAACCCCAGTGCTTATCACAGTGCCTTTGCACAGAGTGAGCACTTAATAAATGATTAACAAAATGAATTGATTGTCTGTGACGATTTCCTGCATGCTCGGTACAGTGCTATGCCCACAATATATGCTCTATACATCTCCGTTGAGTGAAACTGGTTCTCTGGGAATTGAGGCTGATTCTTACATAGACTGTAGCATCTCCTTCCATGCTGAAGGAACTGGTAAGCAGAATGAAAACAGAGGTTCAGTCTGCAAGTGTTTATTAAGCACCTACTATGTGCCAGGCACTGTGTTAAAAGCTGGGGATACAAAGACAAAGGTGAAACAATTCCTATTAATATGCAAATATGCATTTAGTGGTGGGAAGGGAGGGAGAGCATACACATTAATATTAGGTGAATCTTTTGGTTGGAGGCAACTAACAGCTGAAGGGCGGGGTGGCTAATAGGATTCTAGGTGGTAGAGCTAAGCTGCCTCTCTCCCACTCACCATGGGCTATAGGGATCCTGAAGATGAGAAGTACCTCCTCCCCTATCCCAGTTAATTCCCTGAAGGACCTATAAACAACCTTGCCTGGTAGCAGCATGCATGATTCCTGGACACATTTTATCCTCAAGTGTGTCTCTGATGCAAGCTATCAGCTTAACTTGGCAGGGCTTCCAGATTAGCTTTAATAAGTCATCTGCAGGAGTCGAGGCGAGGGCGGGTTTGGGTAGGGGGAGGGAGTATTGACTTTGAGGTTTGGGTTGGATGTAATGGACTCTGAGTCTCCTTCCAACTCTTGAGATGCAATGATTCTACTTGGATAGAGACACCAGAGGAGGGAGAGAGGGAACACTACTCCCTGTGTCTGCAACACTTCCTGGTCTGTCTTAACCAATTGCAAATGAATTACTGACCCTTCCATTTAATTAACCTCTTGTAGGACTTGCCACGAAGCTTGTGTACGGGAGACCAGACACTTAGTTAGGATGATTCAGCAGTAACTTACGAATCAGGGTTTCCTAGCAATGGCTAAGCTGGGAATGGAAGGTTTTAGCTTCCCAAGTGGATTGTTTCACTCACACAATCGTGGGACACACGATGCATTTTTCTCGTGTCTCATCATTGCTCCTTGGCATCGACCTCAACAAGCAACAACCCTTGCCTGCAACCCTCCTTAACCTTGGCCACCCAAAGCCAGGAAATAGAGCAGAGTGCTTGAGCTGACCCCTGGGAAACAACAAAGAGCAGACACTCTCTCACCGGTATTCTACCCCCTCCTGAAGAAGCTTTTAACTTTGGAAGGAATAATGACTGACTGTAGTAACTTGAGGGACGCCATAGAAAACTCCTTTCCTAACACTCTCTAAACCCCTGACTGATGCAGGCATAGTCATTATAGGAGGCAAGGAGAAGACTGACAAAACTCAATTCAATTAAGCAAATGTTTCCTTATTGGTGATGGGGCATAGTGAAAAGAGCACAAGGATTTGGAGCAAGGGGACAGATGATTTCAAAGCCCACCTCTGAGACTGGCAGTGGAACTATAGGCAAGTTCTTTGAACACCCTAAACTTTCATTTCCTCCTCTGTAAATGGTGGTAGGGTAACAATGCCTGCAGCACCCATGTCAGAGGCTTGTTATGGAAAATGGATCCTATGATCATAGACATAGATAAGTTGGCAAGGACCTGAAAAGCCATTCAGTCTTTGGGTTCTTAACCTTTTTGAATATGTCATGAACCCCTTTGGCAGGCTGCTGAAGCCTATATACCCCTTCTCAGAGTAGTGTTTTTAAATAATTGAAGGAAATACTAAGTTCAGGTAGAAATTATTGAAAACAAGGATATGTCACTTAACCCCAATTGCCCTTCAAAAAGCAAAAACAAACAAACAAACAAAAAAAAACCCCAAAGATATATTTTTTCTTCTATGTTCTGCAGGTCCCTGAAATTCGTGGATCCATGGACCCTAAGTTAAGAACTCCTGATCTAGTCTAATTCTTTTAACAAATGAGGAAACTGAGACCCAGGAAGGTTGTGACTTATCCAGGGTCACACGGATAAATGGCAGAGGGAGCATTTGAACCCAGGTCCGCTGATTCCAGGATCAGTGCTTTCTTCCCTGTAAAATTCTTTGCAAACATTAAAGGACCATATAAAATCAGCTGTCATTAAAATTCAACTATGTTTAAGGCACTGGAGTTATGAATGTGTCTCCTTATCTGCAAAGGGATTAATGGGAAGTGTAGGTTTTCCCAGCCAGAAAGAGAGACTAAACGATCATGGGAAGTGGAAATTTGCAGGGTAGGGAGATAAGTGTGTGGAAGAACTAGTGGCCAGTCAATTGCACGTTAAGGTGCTGCTACTCCAAAATGGATATAATTACAAGCACTTGGAGCACTGTCTAGCTCAATGACCCACTAAAGGACTGATCTGCCTAGACAGAATTTTGTAGATACCCTAACTGCAGCTGCAGTAGGGCTTAGTCAATTTATCCTTTCTCCACTTCTTTCCCCTTCCCTACCTTGTTATTGGTAAACTAGCATTGATTATCCTCTAGAATTTCCTGCTCTTGCTCTCTTAAACTGTGTTTACTGGCTATATGTACTTTTACAATGAATTCTGTGTCCAGATGAAGACAAGCTGATTTTTATTGTATTTTGAGTCAGTGTTTGCTAAAAAAGGAGGGGGGCCACATAAAGAAACTAAGTAAACCTATGGACCAGTTAACTAAGGGACTATATTAAAGATCCCTGGCGTCTGTCTCTGTCTGTCTGTCTATGTCTGTCTCCCTTTCCCTCTTGATATAGTCCCTGAATCTAAGGAGTTTATGATCTGTAATCTGAGAGAATAAGGTATGTAATTAACTTATATAAAGTAGAATGTGATAAAGACAAAGGTGAGATCCAAAGTATTTCACAAAAATTTCAGAAGGTGAAATAACTTCCAGCTGGTTGGAGGGAGTGGGTCAAGGAATGGTTTCATGGAGGAAGGTGAAATAATCCTTGAAGGAAGAGATGGAGTTCAACAGACTTGCCATAGTCTGGTTCCAGCTTCACAAATGAGAAATCCAAGGAATATTGAGACACATATTCCTTTTGGGTTCAGATCTTAGCTCTGTCTCTTATTACCTGGGCAACCTTGGGCAAGTTCTTTCCTTTTCTGTGCCTCAGTTTTCTTCTTTTTTTTTTTTTTTGTAAAATAAGGGGGTTAGACTGGGCAATCCCTAAGTTTCCTTCTGCTTCTAAAATCTGACAATACTTCTGGCTCTTGAAATAACTTACCCAAATTCAAATGAGATTATGATCTCTCCAGTACTGTAGTGACACTATCTATCATTCATTAAGCCATTCTCTTTGATGGACAGGGAAAGGGAGGCAAAGAGAATGAAATCAGACAGGGTGTTGGTAGAGAAGTCAAGAAACGATTACCAGAGTTCTCTATTTCACCTTCCTGGACTGACCCATGACTACTGGGAAATCAATTACATCCTATACCAATTCAGGCCATAATGTCGCCAAATAACAGGGTCACCTTGTCAGATATGACATCACAAGCCAATAGCACATGTTCATCTATGTCATTACCTATTGCAAGCAGCCTTCCTACACAGGATAGTGTCATGTTACCTGTCTATTCATGAAGCTATTTCTTCTTTCTTTTTTTTCTGCCTTACACTCCAAACCTACTTCTCCTTATAGGTCCTTTACAAATTAGGAAGAAAAATCAAAAGCAGGGAAGGTCCCTCAGTCTAACCAGTGAATAAAAGGCTCCTTGTCCAAAGGTACAAGGGCAGCACCAGTGCAATATTTACAGTGCCCACAAACAGTATAAATAGACTTGCATGGTGCCCAATCACAAAATATAACAGGTTCTCCATATATAAGAGAGAAGCAAAACATTTATTCAGGCACCAAAAAATACAAATCCCAACACCACAAAACTGAATCAATCATAGCAACATGGATAATGTTAATGGATAATTCTATTAATGCACCACAGTGTAGCAGAGAGCCATCCTTTAACCTTCCCACAAACCAATATTTGACTATTTACTCACATGCCAAACTTACTCTTTGCCTGAGTGTCCTCTATCTCTCCTACTATCTATCTTGTTCCAATTCCCAGCTTCCTGTGGACTCTGCTCCATGCTTCAACAAAGTCCTCCCTCCACAGGCTCCATATGACTACATTCAACCTATCAGGAGGCAGAGTTTATTTTCAAAGAAGGCAAGGTCTTCAAATTCCCTTAGGCTTATTAGGGGGCAGGGAAGATCTTCAAATTTCCGTTGTCATTACAACAAGGCAGCTTGGTGTGCAGTGGACATTGTTGATTGGACTTGGAGTCAGACCTGGTTCAAAGTCTTTCTCTGGTACTTTATTAGCTATGTGCCTATTATTGTGAGTGAAATTTAACCAAAAGGGAAACTGAGGCACATCTTTCTAAGCAAGATAAGATTTTATTAACAGGGACATGCTTTCTGCTAATAAAAGGGTCAATGGATCTGCCTCTGGCTAAAGACTGAACAAAAGAATAGCCCCCCTTTTATAGCTTTTAGGGAGAAAGAGAACAGATTAAAGATTAGAACAGGGTAGATGTCATGGGCCTGAGGACAACATGTCTGGTTACATATCTAAGGCATGGGAACAACATGATTTGTTGGAAGTTTGGTAACTAGGGGCTAGCAACAATTCCCTCCTTCTTCCCTGTGACTATGAAGTATTCATTGTCTTCTGAGTCCAGCTGCAAGATAGTAGCCTAGACGTTTTGGAGAGCAAACCAGACATCCTTGAAGGATGGCTTGGTAGTGTAAAGATATTAGGCCTGTCTCCCTTATCCCCCAAAGTTAGTTGAATTCTTTGAGGCGAGAAGAGTGATTAGCAGGAGAGGTAGATTTTTAAACTTAACCCATTACAGGCCAGTTGAATTCTGAACTAAATTCAGAGACAGAGAGACATAATTTAAGCAGTTACAAGACAAAATAAATAAATTGTAAAGAGGATCAACAGATAAATGATACAGAACCACTCTTTATCATTTCACTATGAATAAGTCATTTGATCTGTTTAGGTCTTGGTTTCCTCATTTGTATAATTGAGTCAATGATACCTTGTGAAACTGAAATGAAATAATGTATGTAAATTAATGTGAGTTATTATTATTAAGCCAAGTCTATCAACTTCTTATTACCCTGAGCAGGTCACTTTGTGTCTACAGGTTTCAAATTTCCTCAAAATAAAGAAGTTTAATTAGATGACCTCTAAGGTATCTTCGTTCTGCTTTAAATCCCTATGAACTTTATTTTATTCCTTTTCTGTATGGAAGTGAGTAAGGAGAACTTACAGTGACTGAGCAGGGCTGTCTTGGAGGGGCAGGGCTAGTACTATGGAAGAAATACTGCATTTGGAGGCATAGGTCTTGTGTTTGAAGTCCAGCTTTATTATTTAACATCTGTGTGACCTTAGGCAAGTTATTTAGCTTCTGTGTGCCTCATTTTCCTCATTTACAAAATGGGGGGGGGTGAACCAGATGAATTGTAAAGTCCTTTCTAACTCTAGAGCTATGATCCTTCTTAGGCAGTCTGCTGTGTGTGCTATTTCCTTTCATAATTATTCCTTCTGTCTTTTCTTTTTAAAGGATTTCCCCCTTCTCCTTTCAGGTTGAAAATGCAGTCATGTAAGTGAATAAAAATGGAGCTTTATTTTTGTAGGCATAGGTGAAAGAATGGATAGTCTTTCCTCAATTTTCCTAGAGCTTTTTACATCTCGCCTATGCTGTTATCATATTCTATCTTGTTTCATACTTGCATGCACATAACATCTGGGTACACACTTGTGTCACGTTCTTGGACTGTAAGTTTCCTGATGGCAGGAAATGGGTCATTTTTCATCTTCATATCCCCCATTGGATAGCCCACCACTTCCTACACAGCAAGTGCTTAACAAATGTTTATTGAAATGGATTGTATCTAATTGAATAAGGTTGAAGCTCTGTATCGATTATCGGGCTACTTCTCATTTCTAGTGCTCTCCGTCTGACTCTGTGAGCAGGCTGCAACACATTACAAATAAGAAATTAGGAAGAAGTAGAGTAAACGATGTCATCAAAGAAATAGATGTGCTACAAAGAGGAGTTGACCATGGTGCTGAAAGCAAGGGATAATTGATGAACAGTGGGACTGCACCAACATCCCTATAATGTCAAAAGGAAGCAGGGAAGGCCTTCAGCTTGTCCAGTGGGCCCCTGTATTGAACTAATGTGAGGACATGGACCAAAGTTTTTTTGGTCAGACATGGATGTGTTGAGATCTCCGTGGCTGGAAAGAATTTCTACACAGATGAGATCACATCTCCATTTGAGTATCTAAGTGAGTATGGCTGTACTTCAGGTAGCCAGGGGAGAGTCACCCTCTGGCTGGGAGTTAATTGCTTATTAGAGATGTATAATCTGGGTACCTCCCTACATGTCAGTCAGCAATGGAAGGCACCTCCCTTACTATATACATTAGGTAAATCAAACCTTGTCACCTTGGACACTAACACATTGTGACAAATGGGTGCCAAAAGGTAATTGCATGAAGTTGAGAAAAAGTAGAACTGGAAAGTGGGAATATCATTGTTTGGAATTGTGGACAGGAGGTGTGTGTGTGTGTGTGTGTGTGTGTGTGTGTGTGTGTGTGCGCGCGTGTGTGTGTTTTTCATGTGGGCACCAGAGTATAGCACTAGAGCAATTCACGTTTTGGAAATTACTATGAATCAGGGATTAGTTTATTGTTTTGAGTGTCTAGACTTAATGTACAGGATGTAAACTTTACATTTACTCTGTTTAGAGTATAGCACTGACCTTTCAAAGGAGTCATAAGTCATACACCACTCTTATCAATTCCATCTCCATAGCCCCACCATAAATTCATAGTCTGGTGTCTTGTTGGTCTCATATGAATTTGAATAGTGAGAGACACTTTCTCAGGCTGGATCAACTCCACAATTGGAAAACTATTGTTTTTGAGCCTTCTAGGTTAAAAGACTAGACCTTTTCGTGGGGGGTGAGGGGAGAGAAGTAAAGGAAATTTGAAAATCAAGGAACTATGGAATTGAATCTTGTTAACTGAAACTAAACTAATAAATTAATTAAAAAAAAAGACTAGACCTTTGAATATAACGACCTTTCACGAGGCTGACCCTAAAAATGCCAGCTTACAAAGATCTCTGATCTGGGAGTGAGAAGACTGCAGTTTATGTCCCAGTTCCATTGTTTACTAGCTATGTGATCTTGAGACAGAACATCTTTAAAACTCTGCTTCCTCATATGTGGTTTGCATTTCCTATTTTATATGTTCATTTGTAATCCATAGGGTCACAAATGTACAACTGGAAGAGGCCTCACAGATGAGCTAGTCTAACCCCCTCATTTTTACAGATGAGGAATCTGAGTCACAGGGAGGTACAGTCAGTTGCTCAAAGTCAACAGGTAGAAAATAGCAGAGAGAGGACTTAAAACCAGGTCCCCAAACTCCTGATAATACATATAAAGTGTTTTGTAACATACCTTCTTCCCCCCCTTCCACACCTTTGACAGAGGCTAAGTATTGCTTTTTTTTTTATTTAAAAAGTGGATTTTATTACCACGGGACACCAAGGGACTGTCGGGGTACATGGTCACCCAAATCAGACAGTCCTTTTGCACAAACAGTGTCCCTGTTTTATAGAGGTTCCATAGCCAGGTTACGTAAGCTGTGATTACAGTGATGTAAGCTGAAACTCCAATGATTGGTCAACGTACACTTGAAACTACAATTAGTGATTGGTCAGTATACATTTGAATTTCCCACTGGGGTGAAACCCTAGGCTGGGACTCCCACTCACAGATTAATCAAGGGAAAGCAAGGGGTGGGCATTCTGCCTGTTTACAGATTAAGCAAGGTGGAGTTCTCTGCTTTACAAGGCTGAGTATTCCTAACAAAGCTGCTGAAATATGCCCAACATGTCATGTCACAACCAGTCTTTGGTTAGCTCTTTTCTTGATTAGCTCACATGTATGCTACATATAAGCAAGGCAAAACAAAAAGTTTTTATTAAGGATTGACTGTTACATGCACTCTACAGGTTCACAGGTCACATAGCATACTACTTCTATCACTTTCTCAGAGTATCTTGGTCTCTACTATGATCTAACACATCACATAATGTTTGTATCTCTAGAGTTGAGGGTAGGAAGAGGGGAAGTAGGACCAGGATTTGGGTATCTTTATCTTGTCTTTCTGAATTATGAGACTGGCTTCCTATTCCCACTGTAAGTTCTGTGACCACAGGTCAGGTCTTATTCTTTTTTGTGACCTCATAGCATATAGTAGACATTTAACAAATGTTTTTTGAATTGAATTAAATCCCTATTTTTGTAGCTAGGGGTCCTGTTCAGGCAAAGGGACAGAGGTTGGGATATGCTGGATCCAGTTGAATCCATTTGTTTGATAAGTCACTTGTAAAATTTTCATTAGGAGCAATTTACATTCCTGGTGGAGGCCCTTTTAAGTTTCCTGCTCTTAGAACTGTAACTAGAAGTGACTACTAAGGCTTTCTTCCAAGGTAAAGGACAATGATAGCACTTTTACTCCCACAGTAGCAAGAAACAGGTGAATTTAGCACCTAGCTACCAAGAATAAGGAGTTAAAATAGGAAGCTACCAGATGCTTTCCTTACCCTCCCCCTAGCCATGCCTCAACCCCTTCTTCTCTGCACGACCACCTCCATTCCTCCACCTTCTGTCTCTTCCTTGAAACTAAATTTTTATTAAATTTGAGAGTGTGTTTTGTGCTGCTTGAGCTGGGAAGGTTTTGCAAAGCTTTCCCTGGGCACCATTTGTTAATTACAGCTCTGCCTACAACCCACCCCAAGTGCTCTGCCCTCATGTCCTGGACAATCTTAATGAGGATTGTTCTTCCCAGTTAGGAAAATTACAATGCAGACATGCTTTAACAATAAGATCGTACATTTTAACACACAGATTTTGCTCCTTGGTCTATTGTGTATGCTGAAATTATAATAAAATAAAAGCATCTCAGACCATCTAGGGTCTGAGGTGAGACTGTCTCTTGTACCTGAGTTTTCCCTCCCCCGAGCCATCACTTGCCCAATAGACAACATAGTTGTTTTTTTTTCCCCTAAGATACTTTGGACTCTTCCAAGCAGGCAACTTCTCCCATTAAAACATATAGGAAAACATATAGGATAATGACTTGCTCATATCTCATCTGTGACAGAATGGAAACTAGACACCAGTGGCTTCTGATTCCTTTCTTGGGGTTCTGTCTTAAAGACTATTTGCTTGCAATTTGATGACTGTTATTTTTATGTTCCCCATCCAATGCTGGGCCTATGAAGTTGGGCTACTTTGCAGGCAAAAACAAGCTAGAGAGAAAAGAACACTCGATTTAGGGACAAAGGTCCTGGGTTCAAATCTTGGCCTCCTGACTTACTACTCCTTTATGGCCTTGGTAAAGCCAGTTAACCTCTCTGAGAGCCTCAGTTTCTTCATAAATAAAGAGAGCTTTGGATTTTATCACAGAAGTAGATATTTAGAGATTGAAAGGACCTTAGAGGTCATTTAGTCCAAACTATCATTTTATAGATGAAGGAACTGAATCTCAGAGAATTTAAGAGACTGGAACAAGCAGAACTAGAATGTGAATCCTGCTCTCTTACTCCAATGTCTACATTCTTTCTCTTGTCCTGTATGAACATGCTTTCTGGGCCAGGTCCCTTTGATCCTCAGACAGATACAGATGGACCTCAGTATCACCACCATGAGTGCTATCACCATCATTGCAACACTTACCTTCACAAACACATCACCATCATTTTCACCAGCAGTAATGCCACTGTTACTATTACTAACTCTGAATCACCACTATGACTAGGGCTATTTTCACTAGCAAGGAAACTCCCTACATAATTATACTTGCCAGAATCACAAAATCACGGAATCGAAGAGTTAGAAGGGACCTCTGAGAGGCCATTTTATCCAACCCAAACACACACACACATACACACACACACACACACACACACACACACACACAAATTCCCACTATAATAATAATGACCATACAGTGAGTTCTTTACATGTTATATAATTTAGTCCTCATAATAACCCTGTGATGTAGGTGCTGCTGTTACACCCATTTTATAGACGGGCAAACTGAGGCTTACAGTGGTGAAGTGTCTGAGGTAAGATTTGAATTCAAGACTTCTTAATTCCAAATCCAATACTCTCTCCATTGCCTCTACTTAGCTGCCAGATATATTATGTCAAATGATATTTGATTAGCATCAAAAAGACCTGAATTTTCTTCCTCCCTCAGATACTTAATAGATGTATGACAATTGGAGAGTCACTTCAAACCTCTGTGAGCCTCATTTTCCCCATTTATAAAATAGGTATAATAATAGCACCTACCTCATGGGTTTGATGTGAGGATCAAATGAAATATCATGTAAAGTGATGTGTGAGCCTTTAAGAACCATTTAAATGCTAATTAACTAGCTATTAAATGATTTGTTATGGCATTTGAGAACCTTGAGAAGTAAGTGCTATTATCATCTCCATTTTACAGATAAGGAAACTGAGGCTGAGAGAGGTGGGATGAGTATCTGGACTCTACCTTACAGACTCTACCTCTGCTCAGAGACCTCCAGGGAGGGAAAACTCGTCATCTCTAGGCACCTTTGGACAGCTCTCAGTATTAGGAAGTTTTTCCTGATAGCTAGTCTAAATTAACCTCTCTGCAACTTCTGCCCCATCCCTCGAAGTTCTACTTTCTGGGCTTAGAATCCTCTTAGTTTCTATAACCAGCCCCTCCTCACTTTTCCAGTTTTTCATGCACCATTGCTAGTATTGTGAGTTGGAATTTGAGTAGTGGGATCTTCATTTCAAAAACAACTTTTTTTCTTCAAAAGACACTTTCCCATAGTAGAACAGGATCAAGAGATGTTAATTAATGGGGAAAGGCCATAGGAGGATTTACCAACAGACAGACTAACTAGGTCTGTCATTTTCTAGGAGCATGTTTTGGTGCCCAAGATAAAGTGAAAGTCACCCATTCATTTTATATTTCAATAGCAAAATTATCTGTAAGTTCTCCTGGACATGCCAGCCTATCAATGTGTCCCCATCCACTGTCCATCAGCCTGTAATATTTATTGACCTAAGTTCTCATTTAACATTGAGCGCCCCACTTATGGTAAAGATGTTCTATGGTTTATGAATCCTGGTGGTTAACAGATGTTCCACGGGCATTAGACCTCAAAGAGATTAGATAAATTTCACAACTGAGACAATTTTTAAGAGAGAATCTACTGATCTCTCAATTTTGGATGCCAAGAATAAAATAGTCAAAATGTCAAAATTTGTTTCTAACTCAACTCACTTCAGTAAGTTTCCAGTACAGGATCATCTATAGCCCCAAGACTTTACTCAGGACTATTCCTTTTCCCTACAAAGTTAGAGTGTTATGTGTCTCTCCTCATTCTCAGGAAAATATATTATCCCTCTCTGTTAGTAATGAAAATTCCTACATTCCAACAGGCCTCTTGCAAATTTGGTATCTTTTATCTCTTTTCTTGTGCCTGGATGCATGATTGCCTTCTTGGCATAAAATAATTCTCAAAAGATAAACACCCTGTTGGAGAAGATGCTGGAAAACTAGAATACTAATGTATTGTTGATGGAGTTGTGAACTGATCCAACCATGATGAAGAGCAATTTGGAACTATGCCCAAAGGGCTATAACAGTATGCATACCCTTTGATCCAGTCATAACTCTACTAGATCTGTATTCCAAAGAGATCATAAAAAAGGGAAAAGGATCCACACGTTCAAAAATATTTACAGCTGCTCTTTTTGTGGTGGCAAAGAATTGGAAATTGAGGAGATGTCCATCAATTGGGAAATGATTGAACAAGTTGTGGTATATGAATGTAATGGAATACTACTGTGCTATAACAGATGATGAGCAGGCAGATTTAAGAAAAACCTGGAAAGACTTACATGAACTGATGCTAAGTGAAGGGAACAGAACCAGGAGAACATTGTACACAGTGACAGCAACATTGTGCTATGATCAACTATGATAGACTTAGCTCTTACCAACAGTACAATGATCCAAGACAATTCCAAAAAACTCGGGATGCAAAATGCTATCCACATCCAAAGAAAGAACCATGGACTCTGAATGAAGATTGAAGCATACTATTTTCACTTTAAATTTTTAATTTTTTTCTTTCATGTTTTTTCCCTTTTGTTCTGATTCTTCTTTCATGACTTTACTAATGCGGAAATACGATTAATATGATTGTACATGTATAACCTGTATTAGATTGCTTGCTGTCTTGTGGAGGGGGGAAGGGAGAGAGAAGAAGAGCAATTTGGAGCTAAAAATCTTATAAAAATGAATTTTGAAAACTATCTTTACATGCAATTGGGAAAAAAACTATTAAGTGGGAAAAGAAAGATAAACTCCTTGAGGTCAGAAACTCTGACACTTTTCATAGGATTATAGATCTTGAGCTAGAAAGAACCTCAAAAATTATTTTGTCCAACCCTTCATTTTAAAGATGAGGAAGCTGAGACCCAGGAAGGCTAAGAGACCTGCCTGAGATTATACAGTAAGTAGTCCCCATTGGAGGGATTTGAACCCAATCCTCTTACTCTAGAGTCAATTCTCTTTACATTGTATCATGCTTTGCATCCCCCATGTCTATAAATATTTATCAAGAGCCTATTATGTGCCAGGCATTATGCCAAGGTTCGGGGATACAAAAAAATCCAAAAGACAGTCCCTTCTCTCCAGTAGCTCACAACATAATGGAAAAGATAACATGCAAACAAGTTATATACAAGATAAAATGAGGGTAGTCTCAGTGGGAAGACACTAAGATTAAGAAGGAGTGAGACGGGCTTCTTGTAGAGTAGGATTTTAACTGAAACTTGAAGGAAGGGAAGGAAGCCAGGGGTTGGAGATGAGGAAGGAGAACTTTCCAGACATGGGGGACAACCAGCAAAAATGCTTAGAGATAAGAGATGGAGCATCTTGTTCAGAGAATAGCAAGGAGGTTAGTGTCACAAGATCACACAGTATGTGTTGAAGGTTGGAAGAGGTGTAAAAAGGTCTTATTTGGCCTCCTTACATATATGGATTTGTCTACATACCTATGCCAAAATGTGTATGCATAACATGTATACATACATATCATATGACAAAATAATAGATTGTATCAAACATATATTGTAATGTATATTATATGGCATTATTATATATTATATTATAATGTATATTATATGACATGTATTATATATATATATATATATATATATATATATATATATATATATATATATATCATGTACCTTTTTGGTCAGATTGCTTTTTAGCCTGGGTGGGGTGGGGAGGAGTACCTATGATTTCATCAATGTAAAGACTTTTCTATATAAAAACTTCTTTTCACCAATACAGATGAATAACTCCTCTCTAGTTTAGTTATAGAAGAGATGGAGAGCCGGAAAGGACCTTAATGACTCCCTCATTTTACAGATGAAAGAACTGAAATGACTAGCCCCAGGGCCACAGTCTGGTTATGTCCCCAGTTATCTAGGAAGTAAACCTCGATCTTCCTGACATCAAGGTCAACCTTCTAGCACCACTGCCTCTTAGATACTTAGTAGCTGGGTAATCATGAATAAACCACACAACTGCTTAAAGCCTCAGTTTCCCTATCTGTAAAATCAGGATAATAGTACCACATGGGATTGTTATGAGGAAAACACTGCAGTCCATAACACGCTCCATAAATGTGGCCACCATCATTTGTCTTAGGTAAGCCCAGCAGAGATTGTGTGCCTCTTGTCCACAGAAGAATTCCAGGATGTTCATTACCAATTTATCTGCAGGGTGAAGATTTTTTCAGTTAAGCAAATTCAAAGACTGTTGGTGTCTTTGCCTTGTTCTTAATGAAAAAGTTTCCAGAGTTTAAGGTTATTGTTTTGAACAAAGGATCTCATGGTAGAGTCAAATGTGCAGGAGACTTGGCTCAATGAATGACCCCCAAGGCAAATGTAAATATGGATTTTAAATAAAACTGAATCCCTGGTATGAGTTTGGTTGCTTGCCTCTCTCTTTAAATTTGTAGGGTAGCCTGGTGTAGCAGAGAATATTAAATCAGGAAGATTTGTGTTCAGATTCTGCTTCTGACACTAGCTCCATGGTATAAAATTCAAATCTACAAGGCTCAATACCAAATCCAATACTCTATCCTCCTTTCCCATCCTTTTGAATTAATTTTTAAAAAGTAGCTTGAGGAAAGCAGACTGGAAAATTGAGCTAGGTTAAATGTCCAGGAATAGGACAAATAAAAATAGATACTTGAATTTAAGAGTGAGGGGAGTTAGAGCTAGGGGGAATCTGATGGGAGTTGTTAGGAGGGGCAAAGAAACATTCAGAAATAGATTTGTTTCCCTTCTCCTACCCCTCGAAGAGGAGGAGGGAAATAGCCTTAAAGGTTTGAAAAGCAGTTTATACATATATTGTTTTCTTAGATCTTCACAACAAGGTAAATACAAGTATTGAGTCCTCCCCATTTCACAGATTAGGAAACTGAGCCTCAATGAGATAAAATGATTTGCCTGGAGTCACACATCTAGGTAGTGTGGAAGTCAGGATTTGAACCCAGATCTCTATTTCAGTTCAGTTCTCTTTTCACTATGATGGGGAAGGAGGTGCCAAGGAATTAAAGGGCCAAAGGCTGCATTCCCAAAGCCAAAGTCTCAGAGATTTCCTTCCATCATTTGGGTAAGGTCATTCCAGGACAGAGAGGGAGGAATAAAAAGCATTTCTCCATGTAAAAAAGAAAGACAAAGGGCTCTGTGTGTTTGGCAGGGGGTAGGGTGTGGGCTGGAATTGCAAAATGTGGAAAAATGCATAAAGCACTAGGGAGACAGCAGATGGGCCCGGGACAAGCACCTGGCCCCTACTTTGGGGGCATTATGCTGCCAGCATATTGTCACAGGAGGCTCCTTTGCCAAAGTGCCAGTCAGCATAGGATAGGATTAGAGATTACTCAGTCATGACAGCACAATAGTTTTATCAATGAAATCAAACAGTTGGTCAATCTGGTGAAAAATAAGCGAGAATGGAAAGATATGACTGGGGGAGGAATGGGGGTGTCAGACCCCTGGCACAGGGTCCAGACTTGGCAGAGAGGAAAGGATTGAGCCAGGCTTCTGGTGGTGATAACACCAGAGATAGAAGAGTCCTATGACATCATAGCTAATTCATTTACATACTCCCCTCTGACTGACTGATCAAGTTCAAGCTGAGCAGAATCAAGAAACCCTACCCATGATATGGGCTGGGAGTGGGCAGAAGGTAAGAATTCTAGCTATACACTTAGAATCTAGAAGCATTCAGTGCCTGGGGCCACACGTGCATCCCCAAGCTCCATCTTGTATGATCTGAGTCTTCCCTAATGTAGGAAATGCAAATCCACATAATAAATGCCCTATTATCCCAATTACCTTTAATTGTTTGGCTTGTGAAGCACAATGTTAACAATAGGCTAAGGCTCAATAAGGGAGCGTCAGCATTTAGCAGAACAACCTTCTTCCAGAGTTGGGGATAAAAATGAGACAAAAAGGCCACCTCATTCCAGCCAGCTAATGAGCTCACCCCTCTGGGTCTGGGGCAGGTTGTTTAGGACTAGGCAATTTGTCCAAATCCTCCCAAGTGGTTCAGGGATCCTGCTCATATGGTGATTCCTTTATACAATGGTCACTAAAGACTGCATGAAAAAATATGTAAAACCTTTGAAAAGGGAGAAAGAATGGGGATGCTAGATGGCATAATGAATAGAGCACCAGCCCTGGAGTCAGGAGGACCTGAGTTCAAATCCGGCCTCAGACACTTAACACAAAAATTAGTAGTGTGAGCTTGGGTAAGTCACTTAACCTCAATTGCCCTCCAAAAAGCAAAAAAAAAAAAAAGGCGGGGGGAGAAAGGAGAGTGTGTTAGCTGCCTCCTCTTCTGCATTGACCAAACCTAGTGATAGCCCAGGCTCCTCTAAGATATATGTCACTTTCCCCAAGATCCTGAGAACATCTGCTAAAATTTTGTCCCAGAGGAGGCAAGTCCCTCATTTCAGTCAAACTTGGAAGCACAGATCTTCCAGTAATTGGGTAGGAGATATGGAATACAGTAAAGAACAGTCCTGCTGGACCCAACCTCTTCAAAATTGGGGATTCACGGGGCGGCTAGGTGGCGCAGTGAATAGAGCACCGGCCTCCGAGTTGGGATGACCAGAGATCAGATCCGGCCTCAGAAAATGAGCACCCACGAATAAATAATGACTAGCCCACGCATAAATAATGACTAGCCGTGTAACCTTGAGCAAATTACTTAACCCCAATTGCTTTAAAAAAAATTGGGGATTCACAATAAATTGGACTAATAATAAATTCATTTTTACTCTTCTAAATATATATATATGTGTGTATATATATATATATATATATATATATATATATATATAGCCTATAGGATGTTCTCCAAGCTTCCTCCTTTCTAACCAGCTCACTCAGTCAGTGGTAGAGAGGTGGTGAAGGTGGGGTATATGGGAAAAAGAGCACCACTGATTTTCTGTTGCTAGAAATCTACCCTTCATTCCTTTGGCCAGACAATAAGTGTTTATAGACCACATAAGATCACAGAAATTTTTAGAGCTAGAAATTTCATTTAGGAGATTCCACAGTGATTATGGGAAGTAGCAAGGGCCAGTGGAAAGGTTGCTAGACTGACGTGAGTTCTGGAACTAACTTTGTCATTCACTAGCCATGTATCCTGGGTAAGTTTTTTTTCTTTTCTCTGGGAATAGTTCCTTGCCTGTAAAATGATTGTCATTAGTTTATTTTTGTTATTAGCATTTATATGGTGATTTAAGACTTACAAATTTCTTTACAAATATTAATTCATTTGATCCTGACAACAACTCTGGAAAGGAGGTGTTATTATCATCTCTACTTTATATATGAGAAGGGTGAGGAAAACCAGTAAGGTCCTGCAAGTCAGACTTGAATTTAGCTCTTCCTGATTCCAGGTCCAGTGCTCTATCCACGATACAACCTAGATGTGTCCTGCTGAATGTATCAAATTAGCATGAAGAATCACAAACTATAAATAATATATAAATGTAAATGATCATTATTATATGTTTTCTGCTTCCTTCACTAGGTACTCTGGCACATACTAAATATTTAGAAAAAGATTTTTGATTGATTGATGCAGCTCCTACAAGATAGCAAGATATGTATGCTTGAAGAATTTACTAAGTGGTTGAGTTGACAAAATTCACAAGACAAAAAAAAAAACCTCACACACTGAAAACTATGGAGAATAATGAATGATGAAATACATGAGTAAGTGAAAATATGCTATCCCTGTGCCTAGTATTGACTGGAAGGGAACATTGTATAGTGAAAAGAATCCAGGCTATGAGCCAAAGGGCATGGGTTTAAGCCCCATCTCTGCCAGTCACCAATGCCTGGTGTGACTCCAGGTAAGTCATTTCATCCCTCTAGGCATCATAGATGGTTGTAAGGATCCAATGATGGGATGTCTGTGGAAGTCTTTTGCAACCACAGCTATATAAATGCCAGCTATTATTATTATTCATTGTTAGACTAAACTCAGGCTGTGGTTCTTAAGCAGGCAGTAGCAAATTCATTAATTAACGTCCTGTTGCAGTTTAGAAAGCTGATTTTGTTAGCTTAAGTAAGACCCCAGGCCTTGCTGAGCACGCTAATTTTGTTAAAATACTGACTTGAGCCCGGGGAAAATGCAAAACATATTCAATTCACACACACTGGTGCAATTAAAATATTACATTAGCAGCTTGTTCTGCTAATGGGCAGCATAAACTTTTAGGACTATGATGAAATGACGAGATGCCGGTTCAATCCATCAATAAGCATTTATTAAAAACCTACTGTATGCCAGGCATTGTTGTGTCAGCAGCTGGGGACGCAAAGAAAGAAAAAGTGAAACAGTTACCTCCCCAAGGAGCTTATATTCTATAGTGAGGACAACATACGTGCATAAAAATATGTATAAAATAAGTGTATACTCAATGAATGCAAGGACATTTGGGGGAAAAACAATAACAGCTAGGGGGATCACAGAAGCCCTTATGGAGGAAATGGCTGTTGAGTTAATCTTTGATGGGAACTAGGGATGCTAAGAGGCAGAAATAAACAATACATCTAGCTATGGGAGGGGGGGGGAATTTATCAGGTGGAACAAACATGATTAAAGTTGTCTAAGTAAATATAAATTGAGATCTCTTTAGTGAATTTGCCAGTGGTTGTTGATTTAAAATTATTGCCAGTATCAGCTTGAGCTTGGTCTCTGATCTGATGAAGGGTAACCAGTAATTAATTTGAGAGAGACAAGGATATTCAGGGGGCAATTTTGAATTGATTTTGAAGTGTAAGAAAACTTTGACCTTGGTGTTTGAAAAAGGAGATGAGCATGGATTAATAAGGAGAAGGGGAAGGGCATTCTAGATGAGGGAAGAGCAGTAACAAGAACACTGAGGGAGGAATGAGCATGGACAGTCCATGTGAGATGAAGAGATTGGTATGGCTGGAGCAGGAGTCAGGAAGAAAGAAAAGATGAGGTTGGAAAAGAAGGAGGATGGAGGAATTTGATTAAGAGACATGGATTTGTCACCACCAAACCCTTGGGTGTTATACTTGAGAGCTCAGGCTTGTACGGCACAGCTTGCACGACTTCTTTGGAGCACATACCCCCTGAAAACTCTCTCTCTCTCTCTCTCTCTCTCTCTCTCTCTCTCTCTCTCTCTCTCTCTCTCTGTCCTCTTTGTCTGTCTGTCTCTGTCTCTTTGCTCTGTCTGTCTGTCTCTCCCTATCTCTCTCCAACTATCGCAATAAGATTAAGGAGTGCTAGTCTCATACATGAGTTGTGAATTTCTATTTTTCCCTCCTTTGGTGTGTTCATAGGAGGCAACACTAGCAAGGGGGAAAGACTGGTGCACTCCTCAGGGTTGTTGCCCACAACTGCTACACCCCAGCTCAGCTGTCCTGCCTTTATTGTGGGAAAGCAGGATGAAGGTTGAATTTTAATTTTGATAGGCAATAGGGACCTATTCTAGGTTCTTAATTAGGGGCAGAGCAGGATGAAAACAAAGTCTGGAGATTAATCTAGTGATGGTGTACAAGATGGAATGGAAGGAGGTATTTAGAAGCAGAAAGACTAGCTAAGAGGATGTTGTAGTAATTCGAATGTGAAGTGGACTAAAGAAATAGATATGGATAAAGAGAGAAAAGAATGAATAAAAAATATTGGGAAGAAGAGGTGGATAGGACTTGGTAATTAGATATAGAAGAGGAGACAAAAAATTATTCTAAATCTGGGTAGTTGACAGTGCTTGCCTGAAGTTAGCAAGATTCAACTTCCTAAGTTCAAATCTGGCTTCAGACAATTACTAGCTGTGTCACCCTGGGCAAGTCACTTAACCCTGTTTGCCTCAGTTTGTAAAATGTAAAATGAGCTGGAGAAGGAAATGGAAAGGCACTCTAGTATTTGCCCCACCCCCCCCCAAAAAATAACAAAAACCAAAAACTCAAATGGGGTAAGAAAGAGTTGAACATGAACAAAACAACTGCACAACATAAAAAATGAACAATAATTTGGATTCAGGAAGATGTGTATTTGGATCCTGCACTAGATACTTACTTACCAGTCCTGTTACCATGAGCAAATCATCTAACCTCTGTGCATCTCAGTTTCCTCATCTGGGAAATGGGAGAAAGTCATTAAAAGTCATTGCCTACAGAACCTGTACCGCAAGGTTGTGAGGCTCCAATGATGTGTCAGTACATGTAAAGCAGTTTTACAATACTTAAAATGCCATATAAATGTCAGCTATCATTATGACAAGCTACTTTAGATTCTCCCAAACTCTTATGATTTCCAATGGTGGTGACTGTGATATTGGAAGTTAGGGGTTAGGGGTGTTTCATGCATGAATGGGGCAAAGAAAGAGATGACCATTACCCTTCCATCCAAACCATGGATGAGGAGATGTGGTTGTGGTGGCAATGAGGTAGGAAATCTACTGGCCAACAGCAAGAGTCATCAGTAGGAAAATTACTTGTTGGAGACCTCTGTTATAAGGTTTCAGGCCAGGGAATTGGGTGAGTCTCAGGACCCAAGTTAAAAGTGAGGAAAATGGAAAGGACAGAAGATTCTTGGAAAATATGGGTGAGTGTAATGTTAAACTCAATTTTAGATGCAGATATAGTATAAGAGGCACTTTAGTATAGTGGCTAGAATGCTAGAGTTGGCATCAGGAAGTCTCAAGCTTGAATCCTGCCTCTGACACTTACTTAATACATATAATACCTCAGAACCTTGGGCAACTCTATAAGACTTCTGGATAAAGTCTTATATAGAGACCATAAAGACTTTTGGCTGTGGAGAGACTTCCTACATCCACAAAATCACACGTCTTTCATGCACTGACTTAGAAAGAACCAGAAGGGACTTTGGACCATTCACTCTAACTTCCTCATTTAGAGAGACTATGGACAAGTCCCAGAAAATGGCAGTGACTCATTAAAAGAACACATAGCTGGGTAGTGATAGAGCTGTAACTATCTAGAAGCCAGATCTTCTAATTTCTAGACCAGTGTATTTCAAAATTTGTTTTGTTATTATTATGACCCATGTATTTTTACACAACACCATCTTGCATTCCCATTGAGCTCAAAGTGGCAGTAAAGAATTGAAATGGCCAATGTTTCCACAGCAAAATGCAGATGTCACTGGGGAAAAGCTTCTAAGACACCATGAACAGTTTTCAATAGCAATTTTGTAGTTTAATAGATTGGCAGTAGTTTGGGGGGGAGGAGAAGAGGCAGTTTTTTTTTTTCATTTTTCTGAGTCTTAGATTTTTAAGTGTGTGTGTGTGTGTGTGTGTGTGTGTGTCTGTGTGTGTGTGTGTTTCTCTTTATTGCCTCTTCAAATTCAATGGAATTTCCTTGTCAGTAAACTGTGTAAAATGGGCATAGAAATGTTTTGTCCTACTTTTTTCACAGGTTTATTTTTGAGGAAAGGACCCCGTAACCCTTAGAGCACTACAGAAATTGGAATAATTATTGTTGTTGTCTTACCATCCCAATGGCTTGGGTGCAACAGTCTTCTGGAAGGCTATCCTCTTTAAAAGCTCAATTGGCAGCACTCCGTACTCAACCAGAAGAGAAAGCTAAGCCATCACTAAATCTCAACAATCTAGTGTTTGTTAAAGGAAAAATGATAATGGCACAGATAATCAGTCAGTCCCCAAACATCAGAATTTTTTTTAAAAAATCACTTCTGGATTTAAGGATAATGGTAGTTCTAATTTATGTATCACTTTTAAGATTGGCTGAGTTCTACATTGATGCACATAGCAACCCTGTGAAGTAAGTGCTATTAATAATAATAATTATTATTATTATTCCCATTTTACAAATAGGGAAACTGAGTTTCAGAGAAGTTTAGTGACTTGCCTAGGATCATATAGCCAGTAAGTATCTGAGACAGGACTTGAATGTAGGTCTCTTTGACTCCAAATCCAGTGTTCCATTCATTATACTATGCTTCCTCTCCACATTAATAACCGTGTGATCCTGGGCAAATCATTTTACTTGCCTATGACTCACTTTCATCATCTATAAAATGAGGAGAATAATATTTTCGATACCTACCTCATAAAGTTGTTGTAAATGAAGTGTTTCATAAACTTGAAGGATGTAGAAATTGATGCAGTGATGGTGAAATTAGAAATTGGATGGTGATGATGAGGACAACATGGCTGATGATTTCTTGGGGGTAGAAAGACAGGTAAGTGTTATATTTGGATCAAGCAGATATTACGAATCCTGGTTTCCTGAGTCCATACTAGCCCAATAATAATAAGTGGTTAAGGAATCGACAACCTGGGATTACAAAATTTGCCACTGATAAATAATTGAAAGTGGGGCATCCTTCCTTTTCTAGGAGGGTCTGTGTTCATCATTAATCCCTCTCCCAGTCAGCCTGGGCCTTAACCCTTAAGATACAATCACTGAATGCCAGGGCTGGAGGAAAACTTAGAAGTTAATCATAGAATAATAGATGGAGAAGTAGAAGAAAACTTAGCTATCACTAAATCCCGCCCTTCTTTTTATAGATGAGAAAAGTGAGGCCAATAGAAGGGAAGTGATTTGCTTCAGATCACACAAGCACTAATCAAGTCATCAGGAAATCAACACCTACTTATTAACAGGGTCAGGCACGGCGCTAGGCACTAGGGTTACAATGATAGTAAATGACACAATTTACTGGCAAGGAAATTCCATTGTAATGGAAGAGACAATAAGGAGAAACACACACATAGACACACACATGCAATGCATACGGGTAAATAGGTGTTTCTATATTATTTACTTATTATATAAATTATAAAATCATAAAGATTTTAATAACTTATGTGCCAATATTAGACATAATGATAACTAGCCTTCATATGCCACTCTAAGGTTTCCAAAATACAAATATTATCTCCTTTTAGCTTCATGACGACTCTGAGAGATGATAATTAGAATTATCCCTATTTATAATAATAATATTATCCCTATTTTACAGATAAAGAAACTAGGGCTGAGGGAGATTAAGTGACTTGCCCAGGGTCACACAGCTAGTAAGTATCTGAGGCTGAATTTGAACTGAGGTCTCCTGACTCCAATTATTCTTTCAACTATTCTACCTAGTTACATGTACATAGAGAATACATATTAAAAAAAAAGAATTAAGAAAGTACTTAAATACCAAATGACAGAGCCAAGACTTGCACCCACTTCTCAAGACCCAGTTTGTTTGTTTGTTTGTTTTCCCCCTATAATACTCTGATGTTTCAAGACAGGCCTCTGGAGATAACAGGGAAAAGTTACTGAGCTTCATATGAACTATTAAACAGGGATTGAAAGCTTCTCTCTGTCTCTCTGTCTCTGTCTCTGTCTCTCTGTCTCTGTCTGTCTGTCTGTTTCTCTCTCTCTCTCTCTCTCTCTCTCTCTCTCTCACACACACACACACACACACACACACACACACACACACACACTCACAGAGTTAAGTGACTTGCCCAGGGTCTCAGAGCTCGTAAATGTCTGAGGCGGGATTTGAACTCAGGTCCTCCTGACTCCAGGGCCAGTTCTCTATCCAGTGAGTCACCTAATTGCCCATATATCTCTTAATAAAGGCTACTGGACAGCTTACTCATTTGGTTCCATAGGTCAATCCTCTCACTCTCACTCATGCAGACAAATTCATGTGGAATGAACTCAAGGCCCTATTCAAGAGCAATGGACCTGCCCCATTGTTGTGTGACCCTCAAACAGAGATGCCATTTGCACTCATACTCATGTTTCTCCAAGAATGCCTAGGAGATCACCCTATGCTAATGCATGAACTAAGACTCAGAGTTTTCTGGACAATCAGTCATTCAGGAGTGGTCTTCCAGCATTTGCTGGATGACATTTTCTTCAGGGATGTTATGAATAAGATTCTCGCTGTGGTGTTGGTTGGGTTACATTAGCCTCTGAGGACCCTTCCAACCCTAGAACACTGTGATTCTGCCAGTCTTGTCATGGTAAAATGACTTACACCCTCCTCCATCACAACCTAATTCCTTGCCTATTCACAACAACTTCAGTACTGACCCTGCATAAAAATGTAGTCTGGAGAAGTTCCCAAGTACTTCTTACACCAAGCCATTGAATGCTTTTCATAAGCATTGGTGTATTTTTCTAACATTTGTGTACATTGTTCCACAAGGCCTGTGTGAGAAATAATGGCTACCATTTACATAGAACTTTAAGGTTTTTTATTTCATTTAATCCTCTCAACAACCCTGTGAGATATGGGATACTATCTGATGAAGAAACTGAGCGGGAGTGTTCTGGTGAATATTTAACAACCAGTCCTCTGGGGGAAAAAAATCTAGGCATGACACATTTCACCTACATTATCACTTCTTCCATGCCCCGAGCCTCATGCAGGGGCCTGGCATTAATCTACACCAGTAAGGAGAGTATCCATGCCAGGCGGCTTTGGGATTGGAGCTATATCCTCATTTTCTACATCACTTTATGTCTAGACAATAAATGAAATGATAATTCAAGCTTCGACTTGTAGCATTTGCCAATGTATAAATGATCATAATGAAAATTTAATAATTGATTCTCACTAGCACCCCTCTCCCCTTCCTGAAACTGAGAAGGTAAGTGACTTACCCAGTGTTTGACATAGGATTCAAACTCTGGGCTTCTTGACTTCAGGTCTAACACTCAAACACTCATGAATTTTGCTACCTAACTGCTTACGCACACTGTCCAAACTCACCCTCTTCCCCTTCCCTAAGGCCTAGGAGGGTATACTTTCCTGTGCCTGCATGAAAATCGTCCATAACAGTGAGCAAAAAGCAAGATATGACCAAGTAGTTAGTCATTATGACTTGTGACTCTTTCTAGGAATGATAACATGGGCTTGAAATCCATCATGATAAAGTGGAAAGGTCATGGTTTACAGTAAGGAGACCCATGTTATCAACATGAGTTTCTCAGTGACTGATTGTATATTCATAAACAAGTCGGCTTTTGCCATCTGAATTGGTTGGACTAGACAATCTTCAAAGGTCCCTTCCAACTTCAACAAGGCTCTTATGATTTTAGTAAGTCCCTCCCTTATACACTACATTGCAAGTTCAGTATTTTTTTCTTCAAACACATAATATCCTTCCTGGAAACACTCACAGGTCACACTGACCAACAAACCACAGAGCCACCCTCCACTTTGTCTTCCTACGAATTGGTGCAGACCATTTCTTTATCATCACAGGAAAATACAGCAACTTGAAAAGGTAAGGGATAGGATTAGGAATTAGATGGCGTAGTGCTTCTGAATATTTCTGAGTCTCTTGCTCTATCCTGTAATCTCAAAATTCTAACCCTTATGCCTTGGTTAGCACTTGGTACAGGACCTGGCACATAGTAGGCATTTCATAAATGATCATTCTTCTTTTAGGTTTCTCAGTTCCTTTGCAGTGTTCCATCAACTCATTGCATGCTCAATTAGTCTTCTAGAGTGAAAAAAACCTAACTTAATACAGTAGGAGGCAGTTCATTGTACAATGTGCAGACAAAATATTTAATAGATATATAGTTTAGTCAATGAATTCAGCTCAACTCTGCTTAAGGTAGGAATATGGTTGTTAACATTTCCAACCTCTCTCCCTCATTTTCTACTTCTCTGGCCACTTCTGACAATCCGATTTGCTCTTTATGATGGCCTCAGGAGATACCCTGTTCTTTTGTGCTGAGACTTATGTAGAAATTGCTCTCCCCAAAGGCACCTGAACCTCAATTCCCCCAATCTGACAGTTCCTCTGATTTGTGCCAGGCACCATTTTTTAAAACATCTTCCTTCCCTTGGCTATCTCTCTGCCTGAAAGAAATCCCCACCTTGGTTATACCTCACTCTTAATCTGACTTTCCTCTGAATATTCAAGGACCCTGTGCTTCCTTAAACTCTATTGTCTCTATCCTGAGCCAGCCCATATCTACCATCCCTCTTTAATCAGTTTCATTTCCTACACAAGAAGTTTTTCCTAAGCATTCCTATCTCAGTTTCCTCTTCTATAAAATAAGGGGTCAAAACTAGCAAATCTCTAAAGTCTCTTTCAACAGTAAAACAATGATGCTACAGAGAGCATAAGATCACTTCTCAAATCACTAAACCTTTCATCCTCAGTGTCTTCATGTGTAAAATGGGATAATAGCACTTACCACCTACCTACTAGGGTTGTTGGGAGATAACATATGGAAAATGCTTTGCAGACTTGGCTAGGAACCTACGTTATATGCCATACCCCTTTCTTTCCCCTTACCAGAAGACACACCTTCCCTGGACCCCTCCCCTTTTTAGTTATTTATAACACATTCCATCACTTTTCAAGCAATACTGGCTCATTACCAAAACAAGCATCTCTAAAACCCATCTTAACATTCTCATCATAGGGTAACCTACTTTTTAAAATGTATGACCAAGCCAGCGTACAGCAGCATGACTTGAATACGCACATAATTTTAACTCAGACATACATAAATTGGGGAAGGAGGTATGTCTTTCATCATAGAGGCCCATCCTAGCCTGATCCAACCACAATCAGACCCTGTACTGAGAATTGAGACTTCTAGCATCTTCAGGGAGTCCCAGGAGCCAAGAGGCACCAATCTATCGTGCCTTGAAAAGGTACTTTGGGAGGTGCAGCTCCATTTGAAAAGACAGAGTCCCAGATAAAGATGACAGGCTATCTCTATCTTTCTTGCACAATTACTGGGTAAGGAAGCCCAGAGGACCCCAGGATACTTAGTAGACCTAGATGATGGTCTGAAGGGGAGGACTGAGAGAAAGGGAATCTAACAGGGAAGGAAAACCAGGGCCAAAGAGTAGAAACAGACCACTCACCCAGAGAAAGAAGGTCGTTATTGCTGTACAAAGGCAGGGAGAGAAAGCCCAAGGGCAAAGACTGCCATGATCATGGTGTGACTCTTCCACCTCTCCTTCCTGTGTAGTATTGTACCTGCAGAGAATGGGAATATTCAGCTTGGAAAACAGAAGGCTAGAGGAGCACCTTTAAGGCTCTGGAATTTGCACAGGGTATAAAATGACAGGACGTGCTATAAAGCATGACGGTTTTTCCTCTTATTGTTCAGTTATTTGTCAGTCATGTCTGACTCTTCATGACTCCAATAGGGGTTTTCATGGCAAAGATCCTGGAGTGGTTTGCCTTTTCCTTCTCCAGCTCATTTTCCAGATGAGGAAACTGAGGATGAGGGTTTTAAGATATAATAATAACAACAGCAAAATAATACTAACTAGTATTGATAGACTTAATTAATACTTACTGATATATTTGAGGTTCCCAAAGTGCTTTGCAAATGCGATCTCATTGGATCCTCACAGCCCTGAGAGGTGGGCACTTTTATTACCTTCTTCTTACAGCTGAGGCTAAGTGCCTTTCTCAGGGTCACATGGCTAGGTAGCATCTGAGGCCGGATGCAAGCTCAGGTCTTCCAAGTCAAACACTCTAGTCTCTGTGCCACTGGTTCTTTGATAAGCAGCCAGGCAAATCAACGATAAACAGTATTAGCTGCAACCACAGCTTTCAGAAAGTCGGTCCAGATTTTACCTTGAGGGGTTATATTCATAGGAGTGATTGATTCTCTTTGTTTAGGGATATTGAAAACCTTGTTTTCCTTAGACTGAGGGATGAATCAGATGATCTCTTAGGCCTCATGCCTTAGGATTTTGTGGCCCTGCTGCTAAATAATGAACACATTCTGGGGAATTACTCTTCCTCTCTCCAAGCCCAGAATCTTTTCACCTTCATGTTGCCCCAACACCTCTTTTTAATGAACCTGCTTTCCATTTCCACGAGAATAGTGTAGGGACACTTGCTGCCTGGATAATAGAAATTAAGAGATATGAAAAATCCTTCCAAAAAGCTTTCTCTATGTCACAAACCTCCCACCAGAATGACTGACTAGGAGCCCAAAGGAGCCCGGAAACCTCTTCTTTCATTCCCCTGCCTAACCCCATCTGGCCAAAGGGTTGACTAGTAGGAAGAGGTCAAAGATTAGGCAGAAGAAGGAAGAGAAAAGCAATGAGATTTGGACAATCCACAAATGGAAGAATCAGTGTTTCAAATAATTAAGCGTTGCCTCAATGCAGCCAACTTCTGCTCTAAGGGAGCTGCTTACTAGTCTGATGGAAGAGACACAGTCCCTGCCTTGAGGGATCTTCTATGGAGAAGGCATTTGTAACTTTCCAATAAACATTAAGATTCCCTTTGGAGCAGTGTGGGTATCACCATGGCTGGAGGCAGAAGGTTGGACTTCATATGATTGTAGTTTGGGTTGTTAGGGCCAGAATAATTTCCACTGGCTTTATCTTTCCTATTTTTTGCAATCTCTTCCAGGAAATAATGCTATAGAAAATACCATTGTTTTACCTAAAGAATCAAACTTGGTCAAAGATGTTGACTTTCATCCCCCTAAAGCTGTTTAATCTCCTCTTTGCAAGGCCCCCTCTCCAATTATCTCTGCAAGAAATTTTTCCATTTCTTTTCTTCCCCATCCATGCAAAAAATGTGGGGATCATTCAGGGCCCTGGAGGCAAGCAGTGTAGTGTGGTGGAGAGTGTTCTTTAAGGAAAAAATGGTCAGAAGACATAGATTCTGAGTCTTACTCTCTCACAAAGTTGTGCTAGTAACACCACATTTTTGGGGTGCCAAATTCCTCATCTATGTGGTAGGAATACAGTCCATGCAAGGGATGCTTCAGCTTTTATTGTATTATGGACCATGTTGGCAGTCTGGTGAAGTCTATGAACCTTTTCTCAGAATTTTTAAATGCATGAAATAAAACACACAGGATTATAAAGGAAAACATGGGCAGTTAGTTTGCACAGTGGATAGAGTGCCAGCCCTGA
The DNA here is from genome assembly GCA_011680675.1 of Gymnobelideus leadbeateri. Taxonomy (NCBI): domain Eukaryota; kingdom Metazoa; phylum Chordata; class Mammalia; order Diprotodontia; family Petauridae; genus Gymnobelideus; species Gymnobelideus leadbeateri. The sequence continues at coordinate 153,092 of WOXC01008646.1, read as the reverse complement.
TGTCAAGAAGTCTCATCTTTCTGAGTTCAAATCTGGCCTCAGACATTTACTAGCTGTATGAACATGGGCAAGTAACTTCACCCTATTTGCCTCAGTTTCCTCATCTGTAAAGTGAGCTAGAGAAGGAAATGGTGAACCACTGCAGTATTGTGGCCAAGAAAACCCTAAATGGGGTCACAAAGAATCAACAGAAATGAAACAGCTGAACATTAGCCAAAAAAACCTTAAGACACTTAGCACAGTGCCTGGAACTGAGTAGGTACTTAAGAAATCCATTCATTCATTCATTTTTTCTCCTCCATTAGAATATGAACTCCTTAAGGTCAGGGACTGATTTTGTCTCTCTTTGAATCCCCAGTGCTTAAAAAAGAGCCTGGCACAAAAAATGCATTTAATTTAATGCTTATAGACTGACTGTATAAATGCTGTCTATTATTCTATTCTAAGGTCCTGTCTGGCTCTGACATTCTATGTTATTTGTTCTTACACTCTATATACTAAGGTTCTTCTTAGTTCTGACTCTGTACATTCTGTGATTCTAAGTCATTCATGACAGCATCAGTTCATCCCAGCCAGAGACAGGCGGAGCGACTGTCAAATGGTTTGAAATGTTTCCAATTAACAAGCAATTAGGAAGCATGTCTTCTACCTGTTCCTAAGGGAATCCTGGATGGGAGCAGACACTTCCCTGGAAACTCCCAAGACAGCAGAAGGCAGTTCCCCATCACGCTTTCCCTTCCTCTACACTTTCCACCCTACCCCCACTCCTTTCTCGACTCAAAATCCTTCACTCCCCGGCACAGGAGGCCACTCCTCGGCCATCCCTGCATCTGCTGCTCTTCTCACTGGAGCTGAATCAACATATGTGCCTGTTCTGCTGGGGGCCAGAATCGTGATGAGGAAAGGAGAGTAGGGAGGGGGAGATCAGGAGAGAGGACAGAATGGGGAGTGCTGGGCTCACTGGGGAGGACTGTCTATACTCATCAAATATTAGAGCAGGAATATCCTTTAGAAACCATCTAATCCAACCTGCTTATTTTATACATAAGAAAATGGAGATTGAGAGAGAGAGAGGGAGGCAGTAGTACCTGGTCAGATAACATCTAGACCATCACATTCAGATTTAAGAGAGTCATTGACCAATAGGGGTCCAGGGGAAGATGAGTAGGGCTATGAAAAGTCGGGAAAGTGGAAATACAAAGGACTAAGTTGGCAGGATATAATTCTGGCTTTCAAATATTGAAAGGTTGTCCTGTGGAAGATGGAATAAAATTATTCCCTGTCACTTTGGAGGGAAGGACTAAAATCAATGATTAAAAGTTTTTGACATGAGGAAGGGCATGATGCAAGGCAGAATTTTGTAACAAGTAATGCAGGTTAACAATGGGACAGGCTTCCAACAAAAGTAGTGAGGTGCCCGTCATTAGAATTATTCCAGCAGAAGCTACAAAGCCATCTGACATGTATGCATATTGTAAAGAGAATTCCTAAACTCAGTATGAGGTTCTGCTGAGATCTCTTCTAAGAACACAGGAGGAATTTAATAAATGCTTCATGAAGAAATATATAAGACCAAAAGCTACTCCACAATAGATGGGAGGTCAAAAGAGATTGGCAAACATTTTTCATATGAAGAATTGTAAATTATCAACAACCACATGAAAGAATGCTCTATATGAAAAAATACTCTAACTTGCCTGGTCCTTCAGACCCTAGGCCACCCAGAACCTATCTGAGATGAGTGGGATGAGGGCAGATTTGTCACTACAGCCCCCCCAATCTTCTTTATTACCTTCCCTCTTCTTCTGCCCTTTCTCCCTCTCTGACTCTAGCCCATCCAGAACCTATCTGGGATGCTTGACTACTTACATATTTGACTACTCTTATAATTCATATGTGCATCCTAAGGTCCTCTAGGCCTTACCATCTGTCTTGACTCTAAACCTTCAAGACCTCTGGCTCTGCCATCTGACTCATTAATATAAACTAAGAACTCCCTAGGCTTTGCCAAGCATAGCAACCATTTAATGAATGTTTTTGCAATCATTCATTTCATTTCATGTTTTTTATAAGAGAAATACAAATCAAAACAACTCTGAAATTTTACCTCAGAAGGAGCAAATTGGCAAAGATGAAAAAGAAACATGGGGATGGTCAATGTTGATGGGGCTTTGTAAAATGGATAGAGCAGTGCATTATTGGTAGAGCTGCAAATTGGTATAACCATTCTGGAAAGAAATTTGGAATTTGTGCAATGTGACTAGAACATCCATACCATTTGACTTAAAAATTCTACTGCTAAGCATACACCCCAAGGAAGTCAATGACAAAAAGGCCCTTAGAGAAGCACTTTTTGTGGTAGCAAAGAATTTGAAGCAGAGTAGATGCCCACCTATTGGAGAATGACTAACTAGAATGTGGCACATGAATGTAATGGAGTACTACTGTAGGATAAGAAATAAATATGGTGGTTACAGAGATGTATGGAAAACACTATATAAACTGGTGCAAAATAAAGTAATAAGAACAAAGAAAATTATATGGATGGAAATGGAAATGGAAAGAACAAGAGCAAAAAATATTTGAAACAGAATTATTCAAAATTATAATGGCCAAGCTTGGCTCCATGAGATGATACCTTTCTGTGCTTCTTTGCAGGAGTTGGGGATAGGGGATTTTTTGTTTAGTAGTTTCAGATGTGTCTGACTCAGCATTACTTAATTTGGGATTTCCTTGGCAAAGATACTGGGATGATTTGCCATTTCCTTCTATAGTTCATTTTACAGATGAGAAAACTGAGGCAAATAGGGTTAAGTGATTTGTCCAGAATCACACAGGCAATAAGTGCCTGAGGTCATATTTGAACTCACGTCCTCCTGAAGCCCAGAAGTCTATCCATTCCATTTAGCTGCCCATGGGGAGGGGATACTGTATATAATATTGGACATTTTTATTATGTTATAAAGTTTTAAGGAATTTTTATTTTCTTTGTTCTTTTCTTCAAACTTAAAGGGATGGCTCTCTGGGAAAGGGTGGAATAGGAAATAAAATGGGAAATAAAGATGATGTAAAAAGAAAATAAAAGGAAAGATTATTTAATTTTAAAAAAGAAATACTTGTTGATTGATTACTTTTCTCAGATCACAGAGGTAGGTAGTGTCAGAGCTAAATCTACAGCGCAGTTCTACCTGTTCAGAGCTCTTTTTATAATAGCATAAATGTAGGATCATGGGATCATAGATGCAGCACTGGATGGGACCTAAGAAGCCATCTGGACCAGAGCTTCTTAAGCTTTTTCCATTCGAAACCCCTACGTGCCCTTCAGCAGCATTCATTCATTGATGGTACACGGTGTGACAGCACGCACAGTGCAAAGTGCCTGAGCTTTGTGCTCAGAACCAAGGCTTCAGTGAAGCTGTGGGATACAACATGGGTAAGCGCTGTCAGGAACACGTTACATTCATTATGCATTTGATTTTTAATTAATTTTTGCTCATTATGCATTCGGAAACCTTTTACTGTTGCCAAATTTTTCACCATCCTATATGCAGTTGAGACCCATGGCTTAAGAAGCATTGGTCTAGTCCAATGTCATTGTTTTAAAGATGAGGAAATTCTGGCACTCCTCCCCTTCCCTGTCTTTTTACTTTCCTTTTTTCTGAGAATTAGGTGTCTCTATTTCATTCAGGTTGGAAGTCCAGAGGCCATTTTTGGGCCCGAGTCCACCACTGATCAGCATAGGACATTTAGCTTGCTTTATTTCCCATCTTGGCTCATTCACCCCTCTTTAGGCAGTCTTGACTCCCTATCCCCCATCCTGAGGGTACACCATATTGATGTTAGACTTGGTGTAAACACCTGATTGATCTAGCCCACTGTAGCTCAGAATTCCTGAGCTGAAGCATTAGCTTTCGTTTACCAAGTAGCAAAGATCCCCAGGAGACCACCACCACACCTGGTGCTGTGTATTTTCAAAGATACCATTGAGGCACCAAACTTCTTCATGGGAAAAACTTGTTTGGATCAGGACACTAGAGAAAATGTTGGTTTGTTGGGTTTATGAATGGGTGCTGAATACCATAGGATCACAGAATCATAGATTTAGACCTAGAACCTTCTTGTTTTAAGAGAGGAAACTGAAATCTATTAAATTAAATAACTTACTCAGTGCACAGCTGGCATGTATTTGAGGCAGGATTTCAATTCATGTCTTCCTGACTTAAGACAACACTGTTACACCACACTGACCTTACCAATGGATGACAGTGATCACTAAGTGAAATGAGGTATCAGAGACCAAAAAAGCCTGCTCCTGGTTTGAATTTTTCCATAACATATAATCCCATCTTCCAAGTGAAGGCTTTCAGAGAAAATTGAAGGCACTAATACACAAGGTGCTTCTGATAATACACAATCATGGTAAGTGTATATTTGTACATAATGCAGAATCATTCCTATACAAAGGCACATGTAGATAGACACATATCTAGAGATACATATGAATCCTGGTTTGCCACTTATTCTCCAAGTAAATATTCTCCAAATTTGATGAGATCAAAGGACAAAGAGCTCAAAGAACCTTATAGACTATCAGGTTAAAAACCCTAATATTACAGATGTGGAAACTGAGGCTCATTGAGGTTTAATGACTTTCCCAGCATTACTTAGATATTAATCGGAAGGCTGGAATTCAAACCCACATTTTCTGATTTCAAAGTCAGTAATCATTACACCCTATCAAGCTGGTTCCTTCCAGGTTTAAAATGCTATGGTCCTCCTCGTGCCAACACAGACATACGCATAAGTGTACATATACAGTCATAAAAACTAAATGATGGTTTATATCCCTTGGGGCTCAAGAAAATTAGGTTGAAAGTCTAATAAAAATTAAGTGTGAGAAATGGAATACTCAGTCTCTCTTCCTTCCTACCCCTTCCTTTTCCTTGCCTGCTTTTCCCTTTCCTCCCACCTATTATTTAGGGGAAAGGGAGCAGTGAATTGACTGATCCTGAAGGTGAATGGTACCTATTTAGCATGCATAGGTAGCAAGGTAATTTGCAAAAACATTTACTTTTTTAAGTGTTGGGATAATCAATGGAGGCCCACCTTGACAGGTGACTTAGATTTAAACCCAGATTCTCTGAATAAACAGTTCTCTTTCCACTGAACCAACATTGCTTCCCTCTTCTCTTTTCTTAGCCTCAGATTTCTAATTTGTAGCAGTCATTCAAGTTCATTCTGCCTCGGTTTCCTTAACTGTATAATGAGGGTAATAATAACACTTACCTCACAGGGTAGTTCTGAGAATTAAATAAGGTAATATTTGTAAATTATTTAGCATAGTGCTTGGCACAGAGTGGATGCTTCATAAATGCATGTTTCCTCTCTCTTTCCCTCCTTCAGTTTTCCCCTCCCCCTGTCCCTCCCTCACTTCTCTTCTTCCTTCCTTCCTTCCTTCCTTCTTTCCTTCCTTCCTTCCTTCCTTCCTTCCTTCCTTCCTTCCTTCCTTCCTTCCTTCCTTCTTTCCTTCCTTTCCTTTATTCCTTCCTCCCTCACTCCTTCCCTCCCCCTTCTTTCTCTTTCCTTCATTCCTACCTTCTTTCTTCTTTCCTTCCTTCCTTCCTTCTTCCTTCACTCCTTCCCTCCCCCTTCCTTCTTTTCCTCCTTCCTTCTTCCCTCACTCCTTCCCTCCCCCATCCTTTCTTCTCTCTCCTTCCTTCCTTCTTCCATTCCTTCTTTCCTTTCTTCCTTCCTTCTTCCCTCACTGCTTCCCTCTCCCTTCCTTCCCTCGATCCTTTTCTTTCCACCTCTTCCCTTTCCCTGTCTACCTCACCTTTTCTTTTTGCCCCTCTCTTCTCTTCTCTGCCTTAGGTTCTTAGTACTCTCTCACCCACTTGTCTACTCATCAAAGCAACTGGCTGATTAAGTCAATTCATTGACAATGTCAGATTCATTGAGGAAATCAGCTATCTTCCACTGTTCAGCAACTCACAGGCAGACCAGCCTAGAAAGTTCAGAATGACCGAACTTTCCCCTTTTTATTCAGCTATGTTGACATCATGAAGATCTAGTATGAATGTATTTGTACAGTGACGGGTGATGCTGAGAGGGGAGGAAGGAGGAAGTTGAGGAAATGGCAGAACTGAAAGACATGGCACCAAGAGAAGGAGATAAAGGAAGAATGGGGTGGGGCAGTGATATATTACAAATTTAGAGCTGGAAAGAACCTGAGAAATTCTGAGGCCTCTCATTTTGCAGATGAGGAAGCTAAAACCCAGAGAGGGGGCATGATTTGCCCTAATTCAAATGGGTAGCAAGTGATAGAGTCAGGATTTGAACCTAGTCTCCTGACTCCTAAACCCCTAGATTATGCAAACAGAGGAGCTGGGGAATGAGGGCAGTGATATTCAGAGGAGAGGCTGGGGGATATGGTGACAAGGATCTAGAGAGGAAATGAAGGAGTTGTGGGGCAATTATACTGAGGGGAAGAACTGGAATGAGGGCCAAAGATGAGGAAAGGAGGAAGGGGAAAGCAAAGAGTAGCGTAAGAGGAGGAGTTGGTGTAGTAAGAGAAAGTGATACATAGGGGAGGAGTTGGGGTACTTGGCATAGTAGTACTAAGAGGAGATATAGAATTAGGAGATAGTTATATAGAGAAGAATGAGGAAAAGATAGGGAATTGAGAGTGGAGCAAAATAGATGCAGGGAAAAATCTTTCAGTTAATAAAAAACCATGACAAGGGATGGGTAGGTTGGGAGGGGAAGTCTAATGACATTTGAAAATCTTTTGCAAGATGAGGTTATAGCTCTTTTTACATTCTTTGATACAGCACAACTTTGCTAAGAGCCTACAACATCCTTCCAGCCACTGCCTGGCAGGGGGAGGCTGGGAAGGGGTGATACATGCATGCAGGGTCCCTCCTCCTGGTGCTGGTCCTATTACAAATCACTTTAAAAGCCTCATCCCGTGGTTCTGGGGAACTCATCAGGAGCTCCGAATGTGGCATTGCTTGTCACAACAAAATCATTCTCTCCCCCTTATTCTCTCCCCCTGTCTGTGGTGGCTTCACCCATCACCCAGGTATCCTGGCACTTTGACAGGCAGGAACAATTCCATTTCCTCAAACGGGTTTTTCATTTGCTCAGAACTTTTTTCAAGCATCTTTCCCTTTGGCCTGCAATCTCTTTCCTTTCAGCCTGGCATTTCTCTCTCACGGTCACTTTGCTGGCTATATCTGCAAATGACTTTTTAAGCACCTGTGTCCATAGCTGTTCTGGGAGCTAGATTCCTTCCCTTTTCCTGTCAATTTTTAGAATGGTAGGATTTAAAGCTAAAAAGGGCTTCAGAGACCATTCAGGCTGACTTCCTTATTCTGCAGGTTAGAGAACTGAGGTCAAAAGAAGGGATTTGACTTGCCCAAGAATCACATGAATAGCAAGCATCTATGTAATATATATGCATATATTACACACACATACATACAAACAAATACATACATATATCCCTATAGGAATTGGGATAGACAGGGAGGAAACAAACATTTATTAAGCACCTACTATATTCCAGGTACTGTTCCAAGGACTTTAGAATATTATTTCATTTGCTTCTCATGACAATCCTTGGGAGGTAGATGCTTATTATTACTCTGCCCTCTTTTTTACAGTTGAGGAAACTGAGGCATATAGCGGTTAAATGATTTGCCCAGGGTCACATGGCTAGTAAAATCCTGAAGGCAGGATTTTAATCCAGTGCTCTATCCACTACGCCACCTAACTACTTCTAATAGGATAGGGATAGAATCTATGATTTCCCAATCTAGGGAACTACTTACCGTGTAGTTTATATAGAAGGAGATGTGGAAACTCCCTTTAGTGATGCAGACTGGTACCTTCCCTGTAACTTATAGTCATAGAGAAGTTTCTTTAGTCATTCTTTAGGTTAAATGACTTGACCAAAGACACACAGTTTGTATCAGGGGTAAAATTTGAACTCAGATATTAATGGCTTCAAGGCCAGCTGTCTGTCCACCATGCCATGTTGCCTCTCTAAAAACTCTGGCAATAAGAATACTAGCTAACATTTACATTGTGCTTTAAGGCTTATAAAACACTCCACAAATATTATTTCCTTCAATTGTTCAATGAAAGAACCTTTCAAATACTAAGTTGATTTCATATCTATGTATGCATAGGTATTTGGATGTAGACTCAGTATTTGAAGGGCTGCCTGTCAATTAGAAAAAAGATTTCAACTTGTTGGTGCTTGGTCACAGGGGTCTCATCTAGAAACAATAGGTAATAGTTGCAAAGAGACAAATTAGCCGTGATGTCAGGAAATGCCTTCTTCATTCCAATTATCTCCTCCCCACCCGACCCCACTCCACTCCCCCAACCTCTGGCTTCATCCTCTTCAAAACCATGGTTAAAACAAGGAAGTCTATCCTAATTGCCTCCCCGAACCTCAAGCTCCCCTCCCCACTCCCCCCAGCCCAATTCATTCATCTCAGGTCCTCTTAAAACTCACAGAGGCAATTTGTCCTATATTCATTTGCACTTGGGCTGGTTTCTTTGTAGGCATTCTTCAGATCTGAAGCTGAACTCATCTCCCCTCCGAAATCTATTCTCTGTGACCTCTCTTTAGATTGATGGCACCGCCATTCTCCCAATTACTCAAGCTCAGAACCTCTGTGCTATCTTTGACCCCTTTCTATTCTTCATACTCTACATCCTATCCATCTTCAAGTCCCATCATTCTCTCTCTGCAATGTCACAGCTGTCCCTTCCTTTCCATTCACATTGTAACTATTCTAATCCAAACCCTCATTGCCTCTCCCCTCGACTATCATTTAAAAAATAAAATATTTTCAAAGTAAGTTCTGATTATGCCTTTCAGTTTTACCATCAGTTATTTTTGTGAGGTATAGTGGCCAGAGTGTTGGCCTCAAAGCCAGAGAGGTCTGGGTTCAAGTACTACCCCTGATAAATTCTGGCTATAATGACCTTGGGCAAAGCACTCAGCTTCTTGCTTCTCTAGACAGCTCTTTAGGACTCAAAGGTGTCAGCCTGCATCTATAGAGAGAATTTCCTCAACTGGCAGTTTCTTATACCAGAGGTCAATAACTATAGGCCAAATCCTGAGCTAGGATTTTTTTTTCATTTTTAAATACAATAAAACTTTGTTTAAAATGTAAAAAAAACCATCCTTGGTTTCCAGGAATAGGAAAAAGTGCGTTGAGCCAAAGTTTGCAGATTCATAGTCCTGCCCTAGCTAATGAAATTACAGATCCAGTCCCAATCCCTATTTCTAGATATCCCCAGACCTAGGAGTAGACCCTCCCTTTTTAACAAAGAAAACCAGTTAAGCAAAAACAATTGATAGAGTGACCCTTTCTGATAGTATAAATAACATTCTGTCCCTACAGACCCTCATCTCTCTGCTGCAAGGAGAGAGATATGCTTCATTTTCTTCTTTTTAAAGCCAAGATTATCATTACAGCAACTGAGAATTCAGCTTTTTTTTCAAGTAGTGTTTTTCATTTACATTATTGTACTCATGTACATTGTTCCGCTGGTTCAGTTTATTTCAGCCAGTATCAATTCACAAAGATTTCCTTCACATGTTTTCATTTTTTCTGAATTCTTTAAAGTCACAATTCCTTACTGCACAATAATGTTCCATTATATCTCACCTAGACCATTGCAATAGCTTTTTGGCTAATCTCTCCAGCTTTATTCCTTCCCCCCTCTATCAGTTTTTTACAGATCAGTTCTTTATGCAGCAATCTAACCACCTCTCTACTGTGTGTGGTCCCTCAGTAGCTCCCCACTGCCCCCTGAAGGTAGAGAGAGTTCAGACTCTTTCACCTGTCAATGTAGTTCCTTTACAATTTGGTGCCAACTTAACTCATACCATTCCCCAACACATACCTTATATTCCAAACAAAGAAGATTAATAATATGTTCTGTAATCTCTCTCTTATTCTTTCCCTTTAATGTTTATTTTTTCCTTTAATGTTTATTGAGATACTACCCATTCCTAATGTAGAAGGGTGAAATATGTGGGAGAGGGAGACAGAGAATCTGGGACATCTGTTGGGGAGGTTGGCATGTGCCATTAGAACCCAGGATCCTGGTTCAGTCAGGTGCAGGGATGCAGAATGTAATGTGGTACTGGGAGAAGGTAGAACCTGTCCTGGTGTGATGGAGAGCTTCAATGGATCATAATATCACAGTTTTAGAGCTGGAATGGATCTAGTTTATTTCCCTCTAGTTTATTTCCCATCTGGTTTATTTCCCTCAGGTCACAAGTGAGGAAACTAGGACAGGACAGAGTCCTGGACCTGGAGTCAGAGAGACCTGAATTTAAATCTGTCCTCAGACACTTACTAGCTGTGTGACCCTGGGCAAGTCACTTAATCTGTCTGTTTCAGTTTCCTCATTAGTAAGTGGGTATCATAATAGTACCTACCTCCCAGGATTGTTGTGAAGCTCAAATATTTGTAAAGTACTTAACGCAATATTCTGCACATAGTAGGTGCTGAATAAATGCTTATTCCCTCCCTCCTTTCCTTCTTTCTTATGTGACAAGATACTCAGCTCGTAAATGGCACACTCAGTATTTGAACTCAGGACCTCTGACTTTAAATCCAGGACTCTCTCCATTGTATTATTCTGACCTTTGGCTGCTAATAGAGGACCTCACCAGGAACTTATGCTCAGTAGAGGACCAAAAGATATGGAAAACTAATATGGGGGCAGCTAGGTGGTGCAGTGAATTGAACACCAGCCTTGGAGTCAGGAGGACCTGAGTTCAAATATGACTTCAGATAATTAACACTTATTAGCTGTATGACCTTGGGCAAGTCACTTAACCCCAACTGCCCTGCCTTCTTCCTTCCAAAAAAAAAAAAAAAAGGAAGACTAATATGATAAGGAAGCATCCTTCCCACCCTAGATTGTACATTATTCACATAACCAGTCAACCTGGGTAAGTTACAGTTCTTCTATTCATCTGTTATAAAATTTCACATGATTCCCCCACCCCTACCCCCACCAGGTTGAAAGGGGTGGATCTCTCTTGCCTAGGATTACTCATAGCACTCTGAACCTTGTAAACTCTTCATAAAATATACTGTTGTAATTATGTGTGTCCATATGTCACTCCCATTCCTAGACTCAACTCCCTGGGAGCAGAGACCATGTCTATTCCTTCTCTATATCTCCCACAGTGCATCGCACAGTGCTAGCTTCATAATAGTTTCTTAATGTTTGTTGGATGAATGAATACAATATCTAAGGAAGAGATAGAAGCCATTTGAGACTTCATTCACCTCTTTGGATTGTGGGTATTATACTAATAGGCAAGGTCAAGATCATAACAGAAATGATTAATTCCTATTCTCAGTTCTTATCTCCTTTGATCTTTCTGCTGAATTAGACGTCTTTCTTTTTTTTAAATTTGAAAGTTTTTTTATTGTTGTATTTTGTTTTAACATAACCTTCATTTCCCTATCCATATCTAAATCCCTCCCCCTTCACTATACAGAGAACTAGAAGAAAAAAATTAAAGGGCAGTTCAGCAAAACTTACCAACAAACACATTATCCAAGTCCGATAGTATATGCAATGTTCTACACCCATAGGCCTCTTTGCATAGATGCAAAGGACATTCACCTTTTTAAGTGCTTACTCCTTATTTAGTTTTGTTTTTTTTTTAATTCTCTAGGATCTTCTTCTTCATCTCAGAGTGCTCTGTATTTTCTTTTTCTGGCTCCTTTCCCTCCCATGCCCTGTGTCCTATCTTTAGGTTCTATCTTTAACCTTCTCTTTTCTCTCTCCTGTGGTAACCTTATCTACTCTGATGGCCTCGTGGATCACCTTTATGTGGATGGTGCCGTAGTAAATGCCAAGCTCTTCCCTGATTTCCAGCTCCTCATCTCTAGCTGCAAAACAGAAACAACTTTCTTATTTCCCAAATTCTCCCCTCCTCCCAAATTCCAAATTTATTATCAGGGCATCACCATCCTTTCAGTAGTACAGGATGAAATCACACAGTCATCTTTGACTTTTTCCTCTCCCTCACCTTTCACATTCAATCAATCACCAAATTCTATTAATTTACTTCTGAAATCTCTTTCAAATTTATCTCCCCCTCTCCCAAGCCAACACTTTCTCTCCTTGTAACAGCCTCCTTTTTTTGATATCTCTGCTTCCAGTCTCTTCTCTCTACAATAAATAGCCCCACAAAGCTGCCAACACAATCTTCCTAGGGACAGGTCAGACCATGGCATTCATCCATTCACTATCTTCAGAGAATCCCCATGGTCTCCAAGATAAACTGCAAACAATCTACTTAGCCTGGCATTCAAGGCTCTCCACAATAACTCCAAACTATCTTTTCAACTTATTTCCTACCATTTCTCTTCAAATACTATCTCCCAGGCAGGTCATATAACTAGATATTCTAAGGATTGTCTTCCTCTCTCCTGCCCCTATCCTTAGAAAGTGGCCTTTCCATATCCTTCAAGGCTAAGCTCAGGTGCCTATTTCTTCCATAAAACTTTCACTGATCTCTTCCTCATTCCAAGCTCAAAATGTTGTCTCTTTCTTGATATTCTGTATACTATTTTGTTAGGTTCTCTCCTTTGCACTGATCATATTCTGTCTTATTTCATAGTTATTTGTATACATGTCAGAGCTCTGTATCAGATTGCAAATCCCTTAAGGGAAGGGATTATATAATTTTTCATCACTGTGTCTCCAACATAATACATAGTCTTTTTCTTTTGGTCTGGACCTGTGATTTCATTAGTATGCCAATTGGTATATCCAGCAAGAAAACTCCCAGTAACAATGCAGATCAGTGACTGTTCTTTAGCTTACAGTCTTAGAGAGTTGACAAGGGGAACTGAGAAATTAATTAACTTAACCAGGGTCACACATACATGATATGTCAGAGACAGTTCTTGAACCCACATTTTTGTGACTCTGAAGCTGACTATACATTACACCATGCTATGTTTTTCACAGTGTCTTCCACTTAATAAATGCTAGTTGAATTGAATTATCATTGAACTCCATAAATGGATGCCCAATAAAGTGCCTTCAAGGACCCAAGAATATGTTAGAAAATATAGTAGATGATAAAATCAGGGTGCAAAAAATATCTCCAAGGGCTGGAATTGCAGCTATAACTAGCAATTTTTGTGCTTTCAACAAGTACCACAGACTACCCCCTGGGGCAAGGAACATGAAAGGCATTCTCAAACCAACTTTTGAAGATAAATTTAATTGAAGCAGGAGACTGACACCAAGAAGAAAAGAGAAAGGAATGTCCAAGGAAGAGCTAGGGAACAGAAGTCTGGGGTCTTCCAATTTTAACTAGTCATTGCTAATTAGGTACTATTTTTAGTTGCTTCTGAAAAGGTAAAAATACTTTCAATGCTTTCTAAATTTTAGCATACTGATGTGAAGTGCCAGTTGCCCCACCCTAGTTGTAGTTCTGATTGTAATGGAAGCATGAAACTAACAAGATAAGATTTAATAGGGATAAATGTAAAGTACTATTACTTCTGTTTAAAAAAACCCAATAATTATGCAATTAGAAGCAGCAGTGGAAAGAACTCTATTATAAATGAAGTATATGCAAAAGGAAAGCATGGTATAAGGGTATAATATTTGAAGTCATAGGATTGTAGCATTTACATCTGAAATATGCATCCCCTGACAGATGAGGAAGTGCGGAATTAACCACAATCTTGGTCCCTTAGTTTTAATAGTTGAATTTTCTCCTTTTCTTGCCTCAAACCAGGCTGCGGCACTACTTCCCGGCTACCTCCTCCACCGTATACCCTATGTTCTGACTATAGTATTAATATTCTCATGAATGAAACCCCAAACTCTCCCCCACATGCCCCAGCTCTGATTGGTAAGTTTCCGAGTATATTCTCTCCCTACCCCACCTTGCAACTCCCATTTATGTTTTGTCTTTCTCCATTAGAACTAAGCTCATTGAAACTGGAGACTGATTTTCTTCTTTATGTAGTCCATCTAACAGGCTAATGCAGGACATCTAATAAAAAGATACAAAGCAGGGTGATGGAGTATTGAATGTCAGGAAAGGTCAGAAAGTCAGTGACTATGGATCTTAGAGTATTTGGAGGGGAGTAAAGGGTAAAAGAGCAGCTAGGTGGCTCAGTGGATAGAGCACTGCGCCTGGAGTCAGGAAGACTCTTCTTGCTGAGTTCAAATCCACCTCAGGTACTTACTAGCTGTGTGACTTTGGGCAAGTCACTTCACCTTGTTTGCCTCAGTTTCCTCATCTATAAAATGAACTGGAGAAGGAAATGGGAAACCATTCCAGTATCTCTTCCAAGAAAGCCCCAAATGGGATCACCAAGAGTCAGAAATAATTGAAGAACAAAAATATAGGCCATAAGTAGTAGAGCCATGAGTTGAATCCAAGCCTTCAGAGTCCAAATCCAGTACATTTTCTACGGTATCACTCTGACTTCCATACTGTCAGAAGACGTGAGTTTGAATCTTTACTTTTCTCTTTTGTCTATGACTTTAAATAAGTCTTTGGCTTCTCCTGGCCCTGGTCTTTCCATTTGTAAATTGAAGAAGCTGGAATGAAGGGTCTCTAAGGTCCCAGCTTATCATTCAGTGAACCCTTTCAATATAAGTCAGAATTGTGATGTGGAAGGCAAAAAGGCTAAATCTATCGTAGACTGCATTAATAGAAACATAATGTCCAAAGCAAGGGAAATTATAGTCCCTCTGTGTCCTGCACCGGTCAGTCCACATCTGGAAGATTGTTCTCAGTTTTCATTTTAGAAGGGATAGTGACAAGCTGGATTATGTCCAGAGAGAGGTAACCACATGATAAGAATGCTAGAAATTTTGCCGTATGAAATAACTAGGCATTTTTATTAAGCCTGGAAAAGAGAAGATTTAAAGTGTGTGTGGGCGTAGAAGGATAGCTGTCTTCAAATATTTGAAATGTCATCATGAGGCAGAAGAGGGATTAGGCTCAATTTACTTCACCTCAGAGGACAAAATTAGGTAATGGGTGGAGGGTGTGTCAACTTAACAAACAGCTTGGTAAGAATAGGAGTTGTCCAGGGGGGCAGAGCCAAGATGGTGGAGTGGAAACAACATGTCCAAGCCACTCTCCCCCCAGATCACCTCCAAACTATGTAAAAGGGGACTCTGAACAACTTCTGGAGCCCCAGAACCCACAGAACAACACAGAGAAGCTAACCTCCTGCTGAGGACAGCCCAGCAGCCCTGCAGGAAGGACCAGCACAGCGGTCTGGGAACTGGCAGCGCGCAGAACATGGGGAGCCGAGCACAGGTCCACCTAAGTCACAGTTTTAGCCCCAGGGCGGCCGGGTCAGCAGCCAGCTGGAGGGACCCCAGAACACCAGCAGCTGTGGCGATTCCAGAATTATCAACATAGACATGCCTAAGACAAAGTGAGAGGTTAGTGCCCTATGGACTTTGGGACCAGTATTCGGGGAACACGTCAGCTTCCTCCCCTGGGGGCTAGAAGCTGCTGAGGAGACACGCCATTTTGTAGTTTTCAGAGGCAGCTCCAGTTCCTGGCCTGCAAACTGTAGGGAGATCCAGCAATCAGTCTTGGGGGGTAATCGCTCTTGCTTTAACCTCCCTGGATCTGGATTGTGATCTGGGGTGGCCGTCCTGGGTGGGTTTCCAGCTTGCCAGAAATGGAAGTTGTCCCCCCATATGTTCGGAACAAAAGTTCCCCTGTCTGGTGGCAAAGCCATACTGTGGCAACAAGCCCAAAAGTCAAGTAATTAAGTGGCAACATGCCAAGTCAAAGGAAACAAATTAAACAGAAAAATGCAACCTTAGACTCCTACTTTGGGGGCAAAGAAGATCAAAGCATAGAACAGGAGGAGGGCTGTGAGGTCAGAAATCCTGCTCCAAAAGCCCCAAAGGAAAACATGAGCGAGTTACAGGCCATAGAGGACCTTAAGAAGGACTTTAAAAATCAAATAAGAGAAGTGGAGGAAAAATTGGAAAGAGAAATGAGAAGGATGCAGGAAAAGTATGAAATGAGGGTCAACAGCCTGACTGAGGAAAACAACACCTTAAAAAATAGACTGACTCAAATGGCAAAGGAGGACCAAAAGGCCAATGAGGAGAAGAATGCCTTAAAAAGTCGAATTTGCCAGATGGAAAAAGAATCTCAAAAGTTCACTGAGGAGATTCATTCCTTCAGAGTTAGACTGGAGCAAATGGAAGCTAATGACTTTATGAGAAATCAAGATGCTGTTAAGCAGATCCAAACAAATGAAAGATTAGAAGGCAATGTGAAATATCTCATGGGAAAAACCACTGACCTGGAAAATAGATCCAGGAGAGACAATTTAAAAATTATTGGACTACCTGAAAGCCATGATCAAGGAAAGAACCTAGAAATCACCCTTCAAGAAATTCTCAAGGAAAACTGCCCTGATGTTTTAGATCCAGAGGGCAAAATAGAGGTTGAAAGAATCCACCGATCACCTCCTGAAGAAGATCCCAAAAAGAAAACTCCCAGAAATATTATAGCCAGGTTCCAGAATCCCCAGATCAAGGAGAAAATACTACAAGCAGCCAGGAAGAAACAATTTCAATATTGTGGAAACACAATCAGAATAGCCCAGGACCTGGCAGCTTCTACACTGAGGGATCGAAGGGCATGGAATATGATATTCCAGAGGGCAAAAGAGCTGGGAATGAACCCAAGGGTCACCTACCCAGCAAAACTGAGTATTTTGTTTCAGGGGAAAATATGGTCATTCAGTGGAATAGAGGACTTTCAAGCATTCTTGAGGAAAAAACCAGAATTGAATAGAAAATTTGACATCCAGACACAAGAAGCAATAGATGCCTGAGAAGGTAATCAGGGAAAAGAAATCAAAAGGAACTTATCAAAGTTGAACTATTTACATTCCTACATGGAAAAACAATAATTGTGACTGATGAAACCTTTCTCAGTATGAAAATAATGGAAGAAGGGTGTATGGTCATATGAATACATATGTAAATGTGTGTATATGTTTACAGTTTATACATGGATAGAGGGCATAGGTTGAATTTGTTGGGAAGGGAGGATACTCAAGGGGTGAAATTATGAGGTGAGAGAGGAAAGTGGCAAGAGGAGATGGGGAGAGACAGGGTAGGGTAAACTATCTCATGTAGAAGAAGCAAGGGGAAATGGCTGCAAGGGAGGGGAAGAATAGGAAGGCAAAAAGGCAAAACCACATTCTCATTGAATTTGGTTCAGGGAGAGAATGACACATACTAAATGGGATATCTCACCCTGCAGCAGAATAGGGGGAAGGGGAAGGAGAGGAGGGATGATGGATGGGAGGGCATTCTTGGGGGGAGGGGAGATTGGAAGTACCCACTATAGAAGAGGGTCAGGATCAAGTAGGGAATGGACCAGGTGGGGGGTGGGATGAGTAGGAGGGAATTATAAGCAGCCTTGTACAATATATTTACTATAGTAATGTTTTGCATAGCTAGACATGTACAACATATACTGAATTACTTATCTCCCAAGAGGGAATGGGTGACAAGGGAGGAAGGAAATGGATCTGAAATTCGAGGTCTTAACATTAAATGTTTCAAGTATATATATAAATACTATTATTAATACTCCTTTGCTTGTAATTGGGAGATAAGATGTGCAGGCATTGGGACACAGAGATTCACCTTCCTCTAATGCAAAAGTCGAAGGGGGTATGGGAGAGAGCAGATTGGAGGAAGCGATATCTTGTGGGACTGATATTCTGGGGTGGTAGGTAGGGGAAAAACAGGGGGGAAAATAATTGTAACTCAAAATATGGCAGAAATGAATGATGTAAAACAGAAGTTAATAAAGCATTTGTTTAAATGAAAAAAAAAAAGAATAGGAGTTGTCCAAAAATGGAATGGTGTTGCCTCAGAAAGAGTGAACTCTTGGGGTGGCTAGGTGGCGCAGTGAGGAGAGCGTCGGCCCTGGAGTCAGAAGGACCTGAGTTCAGATCCAGCCTCAGACACTTAACGTACACACAAACAAAAACCTAGCCGTGTGACCTTGGGCAAGTTACTTAACCCCAACTGCCCTCCAAAAACAAAAAACAAAAAGAAAGAAAGAAAGAGTGAACTCTCTCTATCCTTAGAAGTTTCAAGGAAGGTCTCTAGATCATTATCTTTCTGGGATGTTGTGGAGAAGATTCCTTGAATGTTGAATGTTAAGGGCTGGAGTAGATCAAAGGATAGTGGATTTAAGAAGTAATCTAGCCCGTTCCCTCATTTTACAAATAAGGAAACTGAGGACCAGAGAGGTTAAGTGATTCTCAAAGGCACACAGGTAAGAAGTGGTAAAGTTGGGATTCAAGCCCAGATCACCTAACTCCAAGTTAAGCACTCTTGTCATGACCTCATACTGGGCTTCTGAGGTCTTTTCCAACTGTGGGAGTTGTTGATGAATCTCTGAATCTATGAAATAGATGTCTTGCTTGGGACAGATCCACAATAACTGGGCAGCAGATTTGGCCAACAGCACGGAGTGTGTGCTGTTTGATAAACTTTAGCAAAGCAGAAGATGATTGATAATCCCGCTCCACTCGTCAGAAACACTCCCAAGAATATGTACAGGGAACGTAAACAAGGATATGTGCCTGGTAAAGGACACACACCAATGAAGATATAGAAGGGAGGATGCCAAAAGGTTACTGAGAATTGCTTCTGGATTGGAAGGCAGGAAGACCAAGAGGGCTAGCCCTAACGCCTCCTCCTCAACCCTCCTCCATCAGCACAAATGATCCTTCATTGCCCTGCAGAGCACCTATCCTCCATTCAGATGTAGGAATAATGATACTAGTGATAATTGCCAGCATTTATGTAGCACTTTTTAAGGTTTGCACAATGCATTATTGTCTCATCTTATCCTTAGAACAACCCCAAGAGACATTCCCATTTTACAGAAGAAGAAACTAAAGCAGATAGAGGTTAAATAATTTGCCCAGAGCCACACAGCTAGGCAGTACCTGAGGCTGAATTTGATCTCAGATTCTCAAGTATTCTTGATTCCAACACTTTCTTATGTGATATCTAACTGCACCATTTGAGCCTCAAGACAACAATCCTGTGACTTGGATAGTACAGGGAATAGTAACCCCATTTTACAGATGGGCAGACTTAGGTTCAAAGAGAATTAGTGACTTACCCAAGTTCACATGGCAATTCAGTGGTAGAGCTGGGACTGGAACCCAGGTCTTCTGAATCCTAATCTGTTGCTCTTTGGGCTACATCTTGTAGGCCTCAACTCAGAAGGGTAGTCTACAATGAAAAAAATAATCCAACTAACTATACTACTATCTAATCCATTCTCTCTCCAATTCATCCACAAGAACAGCAGAAGACATAACTTTTTCAAATGTTTTTTTTCCAAAGTCAGTTAAGTTATATCTATAGCATTCCCTTATAGATGTTTTTAACAATACCCTTATGGAAAAAAAAAGGAAGTGAGACTTTTCTGGCATGACATATTCTAAATGAAGCCTTGCTGGATGGTTGTGATCACAAGCCTTTTTTCTAATTGCCCAGTGACCATAACATATGTGTTACAGAAGTATACAAGAAACAGGTCTTATCCATAGTTCCCACATACCATTCTCTTCCCTTTTTCGAAAACAGGGAAAATATTTGTTTTTCAGTCCTGTCTCCAATCCTTCTCTCATCCTCCATGTTCTTTTAAAGATCACTGATTTGATTCAGTTGTTACACCCACAATCTCTTTTGCTACCCTGTCTAGGCCGATGATCTGAACTCGTGAACAATATATAGACATCCTCTTAATATTGTCTGATTTCCCTTGGGTTCCAACTCCTTGTAAACCATTTTTGTTTTAACTTTGTTTCTCAAATCTCTCGTGGGTTTTTATTGTGTACCCTTCAAATGCATTTATCATATGATGGTCTATAATGGTCTATATTTCTGTATTATCCCCCTACCAAAATGTAAGCTCCATGAAGGCAGGGCCCATGTCAGTTAAATTTTGTATCTCCCTTAGTCCCTAGCACAGAACTTTTCATGAAGTATGAATGAAAATCTCATGTATTTACTGCACACAATTGGCACTTAAAAATGCTTGTTAACATGAAATAAATATAGGACTATTAATTATGCACAGTAATTATAGTCTTTTATAGAATGTTTAGGGATTGTTTACTGTAGGAATTGTTTTTCTTATAATAATTATTTTATTTTATTTTTTAAATTAAATTTTATGTTTATTTTTAGTTTACATCATTCATTTCCACAAGATTACAAATTTTGGAGTTACAAATTTTCTTGCTGTCTTTCCCCTACCCACCACCCCCAAACAGTGATCCCAATGTATACCCCCTTCCACACTAGGTTCTCTCCTATATCCTCCCGCATCCCCCCTCTGACTTTCCAGTAGGGCAAGATGAATCTCCTACCCCACTGCCTGTATATCTTATTCCCCAGTTGCATGTAAATACATATGTATGTATTTTAAACATTTGATTTTAAAACTTTGAATTTAAAATTCTTTCCCTTCCTCCCTCATCACCCACTCTTACTGGGAAGATAAGTAACTCAATACAGATTGTACACATGTAGCTACACAAAACATTTCCATAGTGGATAGATTGTGAAAGACTAACTATATTTTCCTCCATCCTATCCCACCCCCCCCCACTTGTTCTATTCTCTACTTTGACCCTGTCTCTTTACAAAAGTGTGTGCTTCTAACTAACCCCCACAGCCTGCCCTCCCCTCCATCATCCCCCCCTTCATCCCCTTCCCCCCTACTCCCCTGTAGGGTGAGATACCCTACTTAGTGTGTATGTCATTCCCTCCCTACGCCAAATTCAACGAAAGTAAGGTTGACCTGTTCCCTTTAGCCTTCCTGTTCTTCCCTTCCATTGTAACAGTTTTCTCTTGCCTCTTCTATATGAGATAATTTACCCTATTCTTTCTCTCCCCATCTCCTCTCATTATATTCCTCTCTCCCCTCTCAATTTCACCTTTTAAGTGTCATCCCTTCCTATTCAATTGATGCTGTGCCCTCTATGTATACATATACACATACTCACATTATGTATTCACATGCCCATATACCCTCCTATATAGACATATATATGTATTTATACCTATGTGTGTGTGTGTGTATAGATAGATAGATAGATAGATAGATAGATAGATAGATAGATAGATATATTCCCTTTGCCTATTTTATATTCCTTTTACCTATTCTCATACTGAGAAAAGTATCACAAGTTACAGTGATCATTTTTCCATTTAGGAATGTAAATAGTTCCACTTTGATAAGTTCCTTATGATTTCTTTTCCCTGTTTACCTTCTCCTGCTTCTCCTGCTTCTTGTATCTCAGTGTAAAATTTTCTATTCAACTCTGTTTTTTTCATCAAGAATGCTTGAAATCTTCTATTCTGCTGAATGACCATATTTTCCCCTGAAACATGATACTCAGTTTTTCTGGGTAAGTGATTCTTGGTTTTAATCCCAGATCCTTTGCCCTCCAGAATATCATATTCCAAGCCCTTTGATCCCTCAGTGTAGAAGCTGCCAAATCCTGTGTTATCCTGATTGTGTTTCCACAATATTCAAATTGTTTCTTCTTGGCTGCTTGTAATATTTTCTCCTTGATCTGGGAATTCTGGAATCTGGCTATAATATTCCTAGGAGTTTTCTTTTTGGGATCATTTTCAGGAGGTGATCTGTGGATTCCTTCAACCTCTATTTTGCCCTCTGGTTCTAAAACATCAGGCAATTTTCCTTAAGAATTTCTTGAAGGATGATTTCTAGGTTCTTTTTTTGATCCTGGCTTTTAGGTCGTCCAATAATTTTTGAATTATCTCTCCTGGATCAGTTTTCCAGGTCAGTGGTTTTTCCAATGAGATATTTCACATTGTCCTCTATTTTTTCATTTGTTTGGATCTGTTTAATAGTATCTTGATTTCTCATAAAGTCATTAGCTTCCATTTCCTCCAGTCTAATTCTGAAAGAATTATTCTCTTCAGTGAGGTTTTGAAATTCTTTTTTCCATTTGGAAAATTTGGCTTTTTAAGGAATTCTTCTCTTCATAGGTTTTTTGAGCCTCTTTTGCCATTTTAGCTAGTCTCTTTTTTAAGGTGCTATTATCTTTAGTCAGGTTGTTGACTCGCTTTTTATGATTTTCTTGCATCCTTCTCATTTCTCTTCCCATTTTTCCCTCTACTTCTCTTATTTGGTTTTCAAAATCCTTCTTAAGATCCTCTATGGCCTGTAACCAATTCATATTTTTCTTGGAAGCTTTTGGTATAGGAGTTCTGACTTCATTGTCTTCCTTCTGTTCCATGCTTTGATCCTTTTTCTCCCGAAAAGAGGAATATAAGGTTGGACTGCTGTGCTTCCTTTGCTTACTCATGTTGACACTCAGTTACTTGACCTTTGAGCTCTTTGCCATGGTAGAACTCTGCTTCTAGAGAGGAGAGCTTTGTCCCAAATTGCTGGGGTTTTCACAGCTGCTGGAGCTATTAGTTATATGCCCTCTCTAAAGCCTCCACAGGCTCTGGCACTTGGTCACTCACCCCAGGGCCTCCACCCAAGACCATGATCCAGATCCAAGCAAGTTAAAGCAAGAGCAATTACCCCTCAGAATGGTCACTTGTTCCCTCTATGATCTGTAGGCCAGGAGTTCTGAAGCAGCCACAGTGTCTGCCACACCTCAGTCACTTCTCCCTCTGGGGGAAGAGGCTGGACTGCTTTCCCAGACCCCCAGTTCCCAAAGTCCACACTGACCTTTTACTTTGACTTTGGCATTTATGGGTTGATAATTCTGAAAAGCACCATAGCTACTGGTGATCCTCTCTCCTGAAGTCCCTCTAGCCTCAGCTGGTCCAGGTGACCTGGGGCTAAAACTGCGGGCTCATTCAGGGCTGGGCTCTGTTCCCAGTACACTGCAATTAACCTGTCTTGCTGGCCTGCTGGGCTGCCTTCAGAAGGAGGTTTGTTTCTCTCTATTACTTTGTGGGTTCTGTAGCTCTAATATTTGTTTAGAGTCACATTTTATAGGTATTTGAGGTGGTTATGGGGGAAGCTCACAGAGTTTTTCTGCTTCTATGCTGCCATCTTGGCTCTGCCCCCAATAATTATTTTTAAAGGAAAATTCTCCCTACACATTTCATGGCTCATATGAATGGGCTTATATGTGTGATTGTGTTGGGAAGTACCCTCCTTACCCCTTACTTTATCTAGCAAGTAAGAATTGTCCCTTTCCTACCTCTAGATTGGTTTGAGGGGTAATTTGTGTGGAAGAGTTGGAGGAAGGGGAAAATCTATTAGCGTTCTAAAGATTATATATTCTCAGACTGTTAGAACATATTCTAAGCTTTTATAGTTTGAATTTTGGATGCTCAGGAATAGCAGTATGATTTAGTAACTGATTTTTTTAGTAGCTGTGTGACCATAGGGAGTCAGTTTATCTCCCCTTAGCCCCAGTTTCCACACTGGTAAAAGAAGGATGATAATACATATAGTTCAAGGGTGGGGAACCTGTGGCTTCAGGCCACATGTGGCCTTGTAGGCCCTTGGGTGCAGCCTTTTGTCTGAGTCCAAGTTTTACAGAACAAATTCATTTATTTAGGGGACTTGTTCTGTGAAGTTTGGATTCAGTCAAAGGGCTGTCTTTGAGGACTTAGAGGGCCACATGTGGTCTCGGGGCCACACGTGGTCTCGAGGCCACAGGTTCCCCACCCCAGTATAGTACTTACTTTGTAGAGTTGTGGTGAGGCTAAAATGAGACAAGTTTGCAAAGCGGTTTGCAAATTTTAAGTGCTATATCAGTATCAGTTATTTTTAGTATCTCCCATTCATAACATGGTTCCCATGGAATTAACTATCCTTTGTATCATTATTTCACCTGAACTTGTGTTTTAAGAGAATTAATTATTTTAATTAGTTGAGGGGTACTCATATGGGGACACAGGCAGGGGAGCATTATTCAGCTCATTGGGATAAATATTTCTGAGCTACAAAGTAATTTGTCTGGCACAACACTGGTGGAACTGTGAATGGATGCTGGAAGGCAATTTGGAATTACATTAAGAAAGTGACTCAAATGCCCACATTCTCTGACCCAGAGATCTAACTACTAGGTATATGCACCCAAGTAGATCAAAGATAAAACCAAAGTTCCCATATCCACCAAAACTTTGATAGTGGCATTTTTGTGGTAGCAAAGAACTGGAAACAGGATAGAAGTCTATCAACTGAGGAATAACTAAATGAATTGTGTTCCATGAATATACTTGAATATTATGTGCTATAAGAACAACAAACATGAATTCAGAGAAGTATGAGAATGTTTGTCTGAACTGATGCAGAGTGAAACAAGCAGAACCAGGAGAACAATATATACAATGACCATAACAATGTAAGCAGAAAGAATAAAATATGAAAACTGACTATTGTTTAATTATAATGATTGAACTTGTCCCTGATGAGATAAGAAAATGAACCACCCTCTTTATTGGAGAGGTAAAGGACTAGGGATATTACATTTCATATCTGGCCAGACACATGTTTTAGTTATCTTGAACTTTGTTTTCTTTTTCTTTCTTTCTTTTTGTTATAAGGGATGGCAGGGGAGGGAGATATATTCAGAAATGAATGTGCTATAAAAACAAAATTCAAATCCAGGCTCAGACATTTAAGCTCTGTGACCCTAGGCAAGTTACTTTAACCCCAATTATCTTCAAAAGGAAAAAAAAGCAAATTTTCAAACTTAAAATAAGAGATAAGCTTATAATCATAGACTAGAGTCCTAGAATGTCACAGCCAGGAAGCACCTCAGAGATCATTTTGTTCCAAAATCTTTCATTTTATATATAAGGAGAATTTTACGCAGATTAAAGGAGTGATTTGCTCTCAAACAGGCTATCCGTTTATGAGAGAATTAGGGGTTGAGCCTCAGTTTTTTGAGTACTAGAATCAAGACACATTTATTAAGTACTTACTATATGTAAGAAACTAGGTTAGATTCTGGAGTCACAAATGGATATGACACAGACCTTGCTCTTCTGGAGTTTGCCATCTATTTTATGGGGGGGGGTCTAGACCTATGGTTTTATTCTTGGTTGTAATTCCAGGTGTGGAAACTCCTTCCACCAATGCAGATGGTCTATTTGTCTATAACTTATAGGCTTAGCCTTAAGAGATTTGCCCAGGCCACTGAGACACTAGTTGCCTTTCCCAGGTTATTGGTACCAAAGGCAACCTAGGTCTTCCTGACTCCTGAGTTAGTTTTCTAGCCATTAAGCTAGGATACCTCTCTCTAAATTTTTGGGAGAGCATGAGCATGCAAATGACTCAGTTAACAAGGGAAAGTGAAATTTGTGATAAGGTATGTCCCAGCAAAGTGCCTTGAGACAAGTAATAAGGTTAAATCACTTCCACCTGAAGAAAAAGGAAAGGCTTTAGGGATGAGGTGAAACTTCAACTGGTCATGGAAAAAAAGGGAGAGTGTTATGAACCCTGCTGTGGGAAAGGATTTTAAGGGACAACTGAGTCCTCTTTCCAGCCAACAACTCAGAAGATTATTAAGAAGTTCAGGCATTAACAAACAGCTTTGTTCAAGAGAGTGGGCATATCTGCACATGATGTTAGACTTTTTCAATGTTCTAAACTGTTTTGTTTTTCCTTGTTTATTCTTTGTGATAGTGGATGAATCATTGCAGGGGGGAATAATATAGTAAGAAAGATGAGGGATGTAAAAACAAAAGACATAAATATCATCTATTTTAAAATAGAAAGAATAAAAATTCTTTTTAAATAAAAAAATAAAGACTTCAAGCACAGGTACTTGGAAAGAAATTCCAGGTTCAGTATAAACATGCAAATCTCTATGAACCCACACATACAAAATGAGGTTAGAAAGAAACTGAGCGGCTTGATTTTATCACTTTTTCTTGTAAACTAAAATCTCATTAATCTGTAAATTAGTTGAGTTGAATATCCAATTTAAGGGTTATCCAGATCGTTAGCTTTTGTCCTAACTTTCTTTACCAATCTCTTCATTAAGGAGGATCCCTTATGATCCTAAATTTGGAGCTGGAAAGAACTTGAGAGATCATTTAGTCCAAAACCCTCATTCCACAAATGAGGAAATTGAGGCTAAGAGAAATTATAGCTTTCCCAGAGTTACATAAGGAATAAATAAGTGACAGACCTGAGAGTCAAATCCAGGTTCTCTGACTACAGGATCAGCGTTTATTTATTCATTTGACTGTACCAGACTGCTTGTCCCCAAGGAGAGGGATGGCCAACTCACCATGGATCATCTTCTTGTTGAGTTATTGGAGAGGTTAGGAGTGGGAGATGCTTCTGAAAGAAATAAGGGGCATAAAGAGAATGCTGCTCCAGCTTAGGAACTGCCACTCTACCGTGCAGGGAAGAGAATCCTGGAGTCTCAGCTCCTAGAGCTGAACTTGACCTGGAGAGCTCCTCACCTCCAGCTAGGGATTATCTGAGAGCTTTCAAATTTTCTAGGCTCGCATCAATTCCCCTCTGCTGCCTCAGATGTGGTAGGAGTGACTTCTCTACACTCCCCCTTCCTGAAGCTCCTTCTTTCCACATTAACAGTCAACTTGTCCAAATAACAGACCCACACATTTCCTAAACTGGAGTAGCGTTCTTTTTATGCCCCTCATTTCTTTGAAAGGCATCCCCCCTCCTAACCTCTCCAGTAACTCAACAAGAAGATGATCCGTTGTAGGTTGCCCATGTTCCCCTTTGGGGACAAGCAGTGTTTGTCTCCAACCTCAGGAAGGAAAAATGTTTAATTTATCAGACAATACCACAAGATGTTGTTTACACGCACTCAGGATGTAACACAGACGCAGCAAACCGTGAACATCTTAAACCTGTTTGCGGCTCCTTCTCGGTGTGATAATTAAAGAGACAGCTTCTGTCACACATATGAATCGGCAGCCATGAGGAGGGAGGGAGGAGAGGAGGGGCAGGGGGTCCAAGGACCCAGTGGCTGGAGGGAGAGGAAGCCTGAGTACTTGGCTCACTCAGATCCCTCTCCCCCATTCCCACACTCCCTGGCCTTGCTCTTTCTTTGCACTGCCTAGCTATGATCCTTTCTGATAGACAGCAGTGGAGGTAGAGGAGGTAGAGATAAAACAGAGAAAATGAAAAGGTGGTACCAGGGCCAACTGTGGGCAAAGCTATGAAACAGGAGAAATTTGTAACACCCATCGCCCACTCATGAGTCCTTTCCCTACAAGTCTCTGCCTTTCCACCACCTGATTTCTGATTCAGAGGATTTTTTGTTTGTTTTATGTAGGATCTTTCATTTAGAAGGCTGCCAATTAATCATAATATCATCAGAGTATAGATTTAGAACTTCTAGTTCCTTCTAGGGACTTCAGAGGTAATTTAGTCCCAATCCTCTCACTTTACAGTTTAGAAAACTGAGGCCCAGAGGGGTTAAGTAAATAACCCAAGGTTAAACAGATACTAAGCATCCAGCATAGTATAACAGAAATACTCTCAATTTGGAGTCTTGGAGCTCAAAATGAATTCTTGGCTATATTGTGACTCTTGGAGAAATAGTTTAACTTCCTTATGCCTCAGTTTCCTCATTTGTAAAATGGGTTAATATTATTTGATTTACTTAACTTAGGGAAATACGGTGAGAAAAGTGTTTTGTACACCTCATAGTTGTAAGAAAATAACTTGTAATATAATATAACTGAGCCATTTTTTTCCACTACAGCTGTTAGCCACTAATAGCTTAAGGAGGGAAACCCTGGCCTCTACTGGGAGTATTTGTATTTTAATGGGGAATTCCTGTAAACAAACAAACAAAAAACTTCAAGAAACTAAAGGGACTAATCTTTGATGGGGAAACTTCATGCTTACTGGGTGATAATTTGGTACAAAGGACCCTCTCTTGTCTTCCTCACATTATTCATGATGGTCACTGGCTTATAAGTGACAGGAATGAGGGTGAGGCATGGAATAATGAATAATGAAACCATCTGTTTTTTTTTTCTTTTTGGAGGACAATTGGTGTTAAATGACTTGCCCAAGGTCACACAACTAGTTTTTGTGTTAAGTGTCTGAGGCTGGATTTGAACTCAGGTCCTCCTGACTCCAGCACCTGTGCTCTATTCACTGTGCCACCTAGCCATCCCCATGAAGCCACCTTTTAATATTAATTTTTCTTATAATATTATTTTTATTGATTAGAGACAACACATAGGTAGCTTGAGTGTTGTGCTGGTGCCCTTGAGATACAAAAAGTACTGGAAGAGAGTCTCTGTCATACTGGGTACAGTAATGCATCTATAAAAAAGATATGGAAAACTAAGAGGAAGAATGATCCTGAATACAAAGATCCAGGAGGGTTATGATCTGCACCCCAGTAGCCTGAGCCCATAGTACCTACAATGATGAAATCCCAACCATTCAAAGTCTCAGAGTAAAGTATTAAGCATTTTCCTACTGATAATTAAAAATATAGTTGATGTTTTGCATCACATGACTGAGCATATAGTAGGTGCTCAAAAGACACTGGCAAAATTTAATTGGATTAAGTAGAATCTAACATTTCCTTCTCCTTCACCCCCATGGAGTTTCTGAAAACTCAGCAATTTCCAGACAGGTGGAAAGCATAAAATGTGCGAAAGCTTTATAGGTTTCTGGCTGCCTAAGCCCAAACGAGGTACTTGAGAGACCTTGGCTCCCATCCTGGAGAGTGAATGGTTCTGGTGGCTTCTCCCTCAGTGTTTCAGGCACACTTCTCCTTTGCCCCAATTCTGAAGGAAATCTTAGGGAGTGAAAATCTTCTAGAATCTCCTTCACTCCTAATAAAGCATCCTCAGTATCTGTCTGGGCATCCTGGGATAATAACAACAGCTTGTGTTTCTAGCCTGCATTCAGTGAGGATGGCAGCACAAGAAATAACTTCCCAGCTTTGACCTCATCACTTCCCTGCTTAAAATCCTTGGAAGGTTCCCCATCACCTATAGGACAAGACACACACTCCTCATCCTGGTGCGTGAGTCCTGTCACAGTCTGACTCCAAGCAATCCTCTTAGCCTGATTTCATTTTACTCTCCTTCACACACTGTCTGCTCTAGTCAGACTGGACAGTTAGTAGTGCTAAAGTTCAGCTTCCGCCTTCCTCCTGCATACCTTTGTCCAAGTCATCCTCCATGCACTCCCTCTTCATTTATCCTTCTCTGAATTTTATCTTCCTTTCAGGTTCAGTTCAGGTCCCTCATGTGAAGCATTCCATGATCTCCCCAGATATTAGTGCTCTCTTGATCCATCTCTCTCAGCGTGTATTTCTCTCCATTTATGTCTATCAGTTTCTAAGCGTGTCTCTCTCTGTGTATCTTTCTCTCTTTTCTCTGTCTCTCTGTGTTTCTGTGTCCAACTCTATCTCTCTGTCTTTTTCTATCTCTCTGGATGAAGGGCAACTCTGCATGTCTCTCTGTCTCTCTTTCTCTATGTCTGTGATTCTGTCTGCCTCTGTCTCCATAGCTGTCTCTCTAATTTACTTATTTAGCTACATGTGAGAGATATGGTATAGTGATATATGATATAGAAATATATGGTAAAGGGAATAAAAAGTGGAACTGAGAGAGTCCAGAAGATGTTCTACCTTTAATACATCCTGACTGTGTGATCCTGAAAAATCACTTAACTCCTTGGTGCTCCCTATAATTTTAACACCCTATGAAATAATACAAACATAAAATCTCTCCCCAATGTTCATGAAATCAGTATGGTATGATGTAAAGATGCTGGGACTTAAAGTCCAAATACCAGAGTTTTTAAGTCCTAGAGGGATGGTATTGTACAAATTATTTTTTTTAAACAAATGCTTTATTAACTTCTGTTTTACATCATTCATTTCCGCCAGGTTTTGAGTTACAATCATTTCCCCCCCTGTTTTTCCCCTACCCACCTTCCCAGAATAGCAGTCCCACAAGATATCGTTTCCTCCAATCTGCTCTCTCCCATACCTTCTCCCATACCCCCTTCGACTTTTCCATTAGAGGAAGGTGAATCTTTGTGTCCCAATGCCTGCACATCTTATCTCCCAATTACAAGCAAAAGACTATTAATAACAGTATTTATATATATTTGAAACATTTAATGTTAAGACCTCGAATTTCAGATCCATTTCCTTCCCCCCTTGTCACCCATTCCCTCTGGGAAGATAAGTAATTCAGTATATGTTGTACATGTCTAGCTATGCAAAACATTATCATAGTAGATATATTGTACAAGGCTGCTTATAATTCCCTCCTACTCATCCCACCCCCCACCTGGTCCATTCCCTACATGATCCTGTCCCTCTTCTATAGTGGGTACTTCCAACATCCCCTCCCCCCAAGGATGCCCTCCCATCCATCATCCCTCCTCTCATCCCCCTTCCCCCTGTTCTGCTGTAGGTTGAGATATCCCATTTAGTATGTATGTTATTCTCTCCCTGAACCAAATTCAATGAGAATGTAGTTTTGCCTTTTTGCCTTCCTATTCTCCCCCTCCCTTGCAACCACTTCCCCTTGCTTCTTCTACATGAGATAGTTTACCCTACCCTGTCTCTCCCCATCTCCTCTTGCCACATTCCTCTCTCACCTCATAATGTAATCCCTTGAGTATTCTCCCTTCCCAACAAATTCAACCTATGCCCTCTATCCATATATAACTGTAACCATATACGCACACATTCACATATGTATTCATATGACCACACACCCTTCTTCCATTATTTTCATACTGAGAAAGGTTTCATCAGTCACAATTATTGTTTTTCCATATAGGAATGTAAATAGTTCAACTTTGATAAGTTCCTTTTGATTTCTTTTCCCTGATTACCTTCACAGGCATCTCTTGCTTCTTGTGTCTGGATGTCAAATTTTCTATTCAATTCTGGTTTTGTCCTCAAGAATGCTTGAAAGTCCTCTATTCCACTGAATGACCATATTTTCCCCTGAAACAAAATACTTAGTTTTGCTGGGTAGGTGACCCTTGGGTTCATTCCCAGCTCTTTTGCCCTCTGGAATATTGTATTCCATGCCCTTCAATCCCTCAGTGTAGAAGCTGCCAGGTCCTGGGCTATTCTGATTGTGTTTCCACAATATTGAAATTGTTTCTTCCTGGCTGCTTGTAGTATTTTCTCCTTGATCTGGGGATTCTGGAACCTGGCTATAATATTTCTGGGAGTTTTCTTTTTGGGATCTTTTTCAGGAGGTGATCGGTGGATTCTTTCAACCTCTATTTTGCCCTCTGGATCTAAAACATCAGGGCAGTTTTCCTTGAGAATTTCTTGAAGGGTGATTTCTAGGTTCTTTCCTTGATCATGGCTTTCAGGTAGTCCAATAATTTTTAAAGTGTCTCTCCTGGATCTATTTTCCAGGTCAGTGGTTTTTCCCATGAGATATTTCACATTGCCTTCTAATCTTTCATTTGTTTGGATCTGCTTAACAGCATCTTGATTTCTCATAAAGTCATTAGCTTCCATTTGCTCCAGTCTAACTCTGAAGGAATGAATCTCCTCAGTGAACTTTTGAGATTCTTTTTCCATCTGGCAAATTCGACTTTTTAAGGCATTCTTCTCCTCATTGCCCTTTTGGGCCTCCTTTGCCATTTGAGTTAGTCTATTTTTTAAGGTGTTGTTTTCCTCAGTCAGGCTGTTGACCCTCATTTCATACTTTTCCTGCATCCTTCTCATTTCTCTTTCCAATTTTTCCTCCACTTCTCTTATTTGATTTTTAAAGTCCTTCTTAAGGTCCTCTATGGCCTGCAACCCGCTCATGTTTTCCCCTGGGGCTTTTGGAGCAGGACTTCTGACCTCACAGTCCTTTTCCCACTCTATGCCCCCAAAATAGGAGTCTAGGGTTGCATTTTTCTGTTTCCTTTGCCTTGGCATGTTGCCACTTAATTGCTTGACCTTTGGGCTTGTTGCCACACTATGGCTTTAAGGCCAGATAGAGGAATTTTCGTGCCGAACGTGTGGGGGGCAACTTCCATTTCTGGCAATCTGTAAACCCACCCACGACTTCCACCCTAGATCACAATCCAGATCCAGGGAGGTTAAAGCAAGAGCGATTACCCCCCCCCCCAAGACTGATCGCTGGATCTCCCTACGATTTGCAGGCCGGGAGCTGGAGCTGCCTCTGAAAACTACAAAATGGCTTGTCTCCTCAGTGGCTTCTAGCCCCCCAGGGGAGGGAGCCGACGCATTCCCCAAATACTGGTCCCAAAGTCCATAGGACATTAACCTCTTACTTTGTCCTAGGCATGTCTATGTTGATAATTCTGGAGTTGCCACAGCTCCTGGTATTCTGGGGTTCCTCCAGCCGGCTGCTGGCCCTGCTGCCCTGGGGCTAAAACCTAGGCTCATGTGGACCTGGGCTCAGCTCGGCTCCTGCATGCTGCCAGTTCCCAGACCGCTGTGCTGGTCCTTCCTGCAGGGCTGCTGGGCTGTCCTCAGTGGGAGGTTAGCTTCTCTGTGTTGTTCTGTGGGTTCTGGGGCTCCAGAAGTTGTTCAGAGTCCCTTTTTACATAGTTTGGGTGGAATCTGGGGTTAGAGTGGCTTGGATGAGCTGTTTCTACTCCGCCATCTTGGCTCCGCCCCCTGGACAAATTATTTAAACTGCATCTCAGTTAGCAATTTCATTTCAGTTCAACAAAAATTAAGTGTCTACATATACAAGCACTGGACTGATAATACAAAAGTGAAAAATCAAATAGTCTGGAACTATAAGGATCTTAAATTCAAATGAAGGCATTGATATTTTTGTTTTTGTTTTTAATGCACTTGTGATAGAATTAGTGTAAGGAATCGCTAGTGTGGGAACTCAACCTCTCCAACTAGCTGATCAAGTGTTATGCAATTTACACTCTTAGAGAGTTATAGGGAGGGGTGACTAGGTGGTGCACTGAATAGAGCACCAGCCCTGGAGTCAGGAGGACCTGAGTTCAAATCCAGCCTCAGACACCTAACACTTACTAGCCAAGTGACCTTGGGCCAAGTCACTTAACCCCAATTGCCCTGCCTTCTACCATCAAAAAAAAAGAAAGTCATTGATGGAGTCCCCAAATGTTAGTTTGAAGTAGAATGTGGACTTTCCTGAAAATTTGATGTCAGCTGTGCAGAGTGTAAAGGGGCTGGAAGAAAGCTATACTGAAGTTAACTCTGACATGTTGGGCTGATAGTTAAATTTTCAGTATGAAGATTATATTCCAGAAATTAACAAACTGCAAATTAGGGCTTATGTTGATTGCTTAGACTTTAAAAAGTGATGGAGAAAATATTGATTATGCTGGTTAAATTTACATTTTCAGCAGGAAGGTTGTTAAACAATTACTAGCACACTCCTGGTTGGAGGTGAAAGAATTAAGGAATTAAATGGTTTGCTGGATAGAATAAAGGAGATGGACCTGGATTCAGGAAGACCTGAATTCAAACCCAGCTTCAGACTTATAAACTATGTGACCCTGGGGAAATCAATTAATCTCTCTCTGCCTCAGTTTCCTTACCTGTAAAATAAGGATATTAATAGCACCTACTTCCCAGGACTTTTGGAGGATAAAATGAGATAACATTTATAAAGCACTTCCCAGACTTTAAGTTCTATACAAAGGGCACAATACTTGCTGTCTAGGGACAAAAATATAGCTATTTGGTTTTCCAAATTTTGGTCCTGGTATTTGACCCTGGTAAGTCATCAAAGTTTTCTTTCTGTAATATAAGGGAAAGGAAGTCAACGAGCATCTATCAAATGCCTATTATGTACTAGACACTATGCCTAAACATTTTTACAAGTATTAACTCATTTGATCCTTACACAAACCTCTGAGATAGGTGCTATTATTATCCCCATTTTATGGTTGAGGAAAGTGAGACAGAGATAAAGTCCTTTGCCCAGGGTCACACAGCTAATAAATGTGTGAGGTTGGATTTGAACTTAAGTCTTCCTGACTCCAGACCCAATCCTCTATCCACTTGTGCCACTATCAGTCTCTGTGATATTGTGTATTATGGTTATTTCTGTTGTTGAATGTTCCAGTTGGGTAGATATTGTGACATACTTAAACTTCATATCCCTTCCCATGCCTAACAAATGTCCTCCACATAAAAGAAAGTTAACATAGATTTTTGTTGAATAAATGAAGAAATAGTGCTTCCTACCTCTCCTTTTGGCATTCTTTTCCCCTCCACTACTTCCATGTCAACCCTCCATAGAACCTTCTGGTTCTCCCCTAAAATTTCAAATTGTATGAACTAATGCAAAGTAAAGCAAGCAGAACTAGGAGAAAAACAAAACTATCACAATATAAATGGAGAAAACAATAGCAATCCACTAGAATTTGAGTGCTGCAAAAAAAGATAAAGACCAAGTCCAAACCCAAGAAAAGATATGAGAAGATATCTTCCCCTATTCGTGATTCTTTATAGAGATAGGGAACCATGGATATGGAATACTGCGGAAGATGCTGAATTTTTTTAGTTTTGCTAAGATTTTTTTCCTTCCTTTGTTTAGTTTGTATTATATTGAATGATTCTTTGGGAGGGGGAGAGGGGAAAATACAGTTGGAAATGTAGAAAAGTATAAAAAAGTATATCAGGGAGAGAAAAAAAAATTCCAGATGCCCTATAATTTTCCCCTTTCTCCCTTCTGCAAACAAACCTTCTCTTGAGAAAGGATATAGCACCAGCTACTCAGTATGAATTTCAGTTATTGCTAACCCTTTCCCTGGGGAAAGATTTAATCTTCTACATGATATCTTTATTGATCTCCCCCAGTTGCTAGTACCACCCCTCTCCTACCCCCCCCACTGTATCTTTTTTCTTTATGTATCTATATAGGCACATGTAGTCTTCCCAAGCAGAATGTAAGCTCCTTGAGGGCCAGGACTATTCCCTTTCTATCTTTGTATTCTCATAACTCAGTAGAGTGTCTGGAACATAGTAAGCACTTAATAAATGCTTATGCCTATTTAAAACTTCCTCTTGAAATAACACCTTTGTCCTAAATTTAGAGAATTTCGATCCTTAGCCAGCAGGAAAGGGAGCTATTTCTGGAAGAGGTGTCTCTTCTTGTCTCTATGAATGAATAAATTAATGAATGTAACATTTATTAGATGTTTACTATGTGCAAAGCACTGTACTAAGTGTTGGAGATACACATTAAAAACCAAGACACAATCTGCTTTCTAGGAGCTCACATTCTGATGGTGAGTCAGATGGAAAGGTCCCATGGTTATTAAGGTATAGCAGCAAAGCAGATGTTAATGACTATTCTTTGGTGTTTATTTATTTAATATCACTATTCCCAGGGCCCCTGAGTTCAGGGTTTGAGGAGAGATGCCTGCCAAAGTAGTGGTGGTGGTGCTACCTGCCTAGCACCTGGTTCTCCAGTCTTTCCCCCAGAGTGCCCTGCTCTTTCAGCTAAGTTGGTTTACTTGTCCTGCATGTGGCAGTTAGTTGGCAGCTGGTGGGAATAGTTGGTCTCCTCTCCACGGGAGTTGCTTCCCTAGGTGATGGCTTTGTATACTAGATTGAAAGCAAGAATGGTGGCTGAGGGCAGGGGGGAGGTCAGGGAAAGCATAGTGACCTTCTCAGGGCTCTCCTACCTATCTGCCTATTGGTGGCAGCTGGTCAGCAGTTGTAATGAAATAATAAAATTCTTAAGTAGTCACCCACATTCCCCTCACCCCCTACCAGAAACTTAAGTCTATTCCTTTTCAGCCCTGCCTGATTTACATGGATGACGCCCTCAGGGAGGTCTCTGTTCTTTCCTTGTTGGTAGACACTCCTGGAGAAAAATTATCACCGAGATCCCCAAACTAGATAAAAGGTATATATAGGGGAGGGGCGAATGGTGCTACTGAATCTTGGCTGGAGTCTCCATGGAAAACCCTGGGATCTGGCAGGGAATGAGCTGTCTTTCTCTTTAGCTGTGGGGCCCCCTCATTATTTAATCACATCCTCCTAGTTCACAGCAGGGCTTCTGCTGAAGACAGCCGGCCTGCCTGCCAGCCTGCTGCACCCCAGGCTTTGCCCAAGATCCCAGCTTTTCCTCCTGGCAATAGGAAAAATAAAAGACAAAAAGAAGAAAAAAATAACCCAACCAACCCTAAACTTATTTATTTATTTATTTCCCAAAGATGTCAAGGATCAGTGGTTGCTAGGGTAACGCTTAAAGTTGGGACTGAACTATTTCCAGTGGCCTCAGCACTCACCTCCTTCCACTCAAGTCCAAACTGTTCCCCCCATTGCCTTCTCCTCCCTAGGTACTAGCCTCCTCTTTTCTTCTCTTGGCTAGATTTGTTCCTATTGGCAGCTACTTAGGTGTTCCTACTGAAGATACTCAGCCCTTCATATAAAATTTCAGATGAAGGAAAAAAACATAAGAAAAAAAGTGACACTAATAAGATTCCTTAGTGGCTTCAGGTTTACCAGGGACGCTCGAGTGGAACTGGCAAATTCTCACTCTCCCTTTTCCTTCTTGTCTTCTGTTTTCTCCTCCATCTCTTTCCTTTGTTTCTATACATAAGGTTACTTGTCCCTGCCCCCTGCCTTGAAAGGAGTTTGAAACCTGTCATAAAGAAATCAGTGTCTTCTCCTCAGGGGCTAACTCACTGAGTTTGGGACCCATGAGTAATACCTCTCTCCCCGCTCCCCCCACCCCCATCCATCTCTCCCTCCCCGCCCCATCCCCACTGAGCTCCCTTTTAGCGTGGCAGATATGACTCTTGGTGAAAAATCTTGGCTCTCTACCAAAAGAGGATGAAAACTTACCTTCATCTAGTAAGGTCCTTTTGAGATCCACAGAGTTTGACCTAAAAGCCAATCAATCAACAGTCCTGGATGACCCATGATTAAAAGTCTCAGAAAACCGGGAAGCCAATGTTGGGAGTAGCAGCACAAACAGGGAGCTATCCATGGTGCTGCAATGCTCTTTTTGAATTCTGACCTCTGCCTCTAGCCTGTCAGGTATGCCTATAACCTGTTCCCCAAACAGTGTCTTGAACCTTGCTGGTCTCAGCCTGCTTGGCATATTGATTATTGCCTAATACCTTGTGTGACTCTGGGAATCCACTCTATTCTGGGTTCCTGGTCACATAACTGTCCAGAGAAGCCTTTCAATCTCCATCTTTCCCTTTCTTCTCTACCTCCATCCTTCCCTCTCTTCTCCTTCATCTCACTCCTTCCTTCCCTTCTCTCCTTCCGTTTCTGCTTTCCTCCATCTTTACTTTTTTCCATTCCTCCATCTCTTTTCATATCTTTTTTCTCCTCCATCTCTCTTTTCCTCTTCTATTTCACCATTCTGTTTTTCTCTCTCACATTCCTCTTGATTTTTCCTCTCCGTCTTCCTTTTCCCTCTTCTTGCCTAAATTTCCTTTCATCTCAATCTTTTCTTCTCCATTTACCCTTCACTTCTAATTCCCCCCTTATTTCTTTTGTCTTGTTTTATATTCTTCTACAATGGTCTTTCTATTTTAGTTTCCTCTTCCTCAATTACTCCCCTCCGCAATGATTCCTGTTTTACTCCCTACCTCTGTGATTTGTCTTGCCTCCTAAATAGGGTATTCAACCAAAATGAGCATCCAGCTAAGGTAACGATCCAGAAAAGTCTGCCATTAGAAACATAGAACTCACCATCCCCCCATATTTCCCATCCTTAAGGGGAGTGAGGGGTGTAGTATCTAAGAAGACAGGGGAGGAGAAAGCTATATGATAGAGAGCAGTCAGACTATATCTGTGAAATCACTGGAAGTATAAAAATGGCCATAGAATGGTAAGGAGGAGCAGGGCACAGCTAGTAACTAGGTAGGGATCAGAGATGGGATGGGAGGACCTGGCAATTAAAGACAGTACCGAGTTACTTTGGTGAAGAAGTGGGATGACTTGGTAAACTTCTGAAGAGAAACTGTCAGTAGGATAGTATCAATTCTGAATATGCTTCAGTGATAATATGTGCATATGTAGATGAGGTTTCAGGGTCTAGTCAGGTGTTAGTGGGAAATCACAAAGGTTCAAAATAATTGAGTCATTAGTGCATGTTTCTGTCCTGTGGTTATTGGGTTTTAATTTGTTGCTTGTTTTTTTTTTTTGTTTGTTTGTTTGTTTGGTTTGTTTTGGTTTGTTTTGGTTTGGTTTTGGTCCAAGTCTATTTCATTAGAGTGGAGAATTCTAGGTAAGGAAGCTACCTTAGTGTAGACTTGTAACTGTTCTACAAATCATAACTTTGGAGAATCAGCAGGGGAACTCAGAGAGTTAGTGATTTTCCCAGTGTCATCAAGCCAGGATGTCTCAGAGGCAGGACCTGAATCTTCCTGGTTCTGAGGTCTGCTCTCTCTATCCACTACACCATTTTGCTTCCCTTTGTATTATTTTAAAAGATTTTACAGAGGAATAGCTTTATTACTATTCTTCCACCAAATCCCTCCTTGGATTTCTCTTCATGGCCAGACCCAGGTGCTAGAAGATTAGGTCAGCACAGCACAAGCCTAAAGGTCCTACAAAGCTGGAAAGGCTTCAAACTTGAGGTTGCTGGTGGCTTGCAGTCTGTTGCCTGAGGTCTAGCCTGACTAGTTTGGGAGAAGTTCATCATCTGGTTAGCCAAAGAGAGATGAAATTTTCTACAATTACATCTGTCAAAGACTGCTGAGTCATAGAAGGGTTGTGATTTGTGTTAACGAGGGAAGCATCCATACTGACAAAATCATAGATCTCTGAAATGTTGAAATAGCATCATTACCATTTTGGGGATGTGGATGTGTTAGAGAAGGCACACCTGTGGTTTCATTGTTATGGAGATCTCCTAGTGAACATACTCCCCCTACCAAATGCAGATCTGTATCTAATTAGCAGATAGTAATAGTTGTAGAGTATTAACTGTGTCACTGGAAAATTAAATGGCTTGCCCAGTGCCATTCAGTCAGAATGTATCAGAGGCAGGACATGAATGAAGCCTGGTGTTCTTGAATTTGAGGCCAACTTTCTATCTATTATACCACTCAGACTATTACTAGCTATATAACCCTGGGGAAATAACTTAACTTCTCTTTACCTTAATCCACTGGAGGAGGAATGGCAAACCACTCCAGCATCTTTGGCAAGAAACCCCAGGGAGAGTATGGCCCACAGGATCATGAAGAATCAGACTTGACTAAACAACAAAGCATTATACTACACTGTCTTTTTGCTAGTAAAAAAAATGATACCAGTTTGTGAATAAAGTATTTGCAATTAATCAACAAAATTATGTCTGTTAATTACCATAGTCTTGCTCCACCCAACTAAAGAAGACTGGTATATCCTTGGGTTAGTCAATTCATTCCCCCTAGGCCTCAGTTCCCCTGCTCTGTGAAATAAGAGGTTTAGACTGGGCAGTCTGGTTAGTTTGTGCTTTCTTCCAATATGGATATTCTGTGCTCTGTGTGATTCTAAATTTTAACAAATTCCCTTGTCTCTGGAAGTTTCTGACCATTCACATACAAGTAGTTCATTCTCACTAGAGCAATTCATTCCCACCCAGAGAACTCCCTGTATCTATGTGAAACCATTTCTGTTGTATTCTTAGCTACTCTAGTCCTGAATAAGTCTGAGTTTTTCCTGAGCTCCCTTGCACCTCTGAGGTAAACAGTAGTAGTCTGGTTCTACCGCCATTTAGGTCAAATGATATTCCACGTCAGCCTTGTTCTTGTAGCGCACTGGATTTGGAATGACTGGCTCTCAGTTAAAGTCCAATTCTACCTCTATGACCTTGGAAAATGTATTTAGCTTCTCTGAGCCTCAGTTCTCTCATCTATAAAATTAGTAGATTTGACTAGAGTCCTAGGATCCCTCAAGGCTTGTTTCTCTGGGAGCGTTTTGATTTGCTTCCCATATTGTTCTCTTCTTACCTCCACTATATGAACTTTTTCTTTTTACTTGGATTTCTCCTTTAGCTAGAGCTGAACAACCTCTCTGGGCCACTTGCTCATCCATTACCACTTAAATGCTTCACACTTAACTCTATTCATTAACAGAAACAAGCTCAGTCTTCCCACAGGGATGGACAAAAGTTAGCATCTGGTTCATATACCAGTAAATGCAAATACCTTCATTAGTGGGTGGTGATGGGTTCAGTGTTCTTTATGGTCTCCCCTTGTGAAGAGATTGGTTTCAACCTCACATTCAATTAAGTAACCATTCATTCATTCAGAAGACATTTTTTGATCATTTACTATGTGCCTAGCACTGAGTTAGGAGATATAGGGGAAAAACAAGAATAAAACAGAAGATGACTACCAGATTACAGTCTATAGTCTAAAGGTAAATCTCAAATTCAATTTGATTTAAAAAAAAGTCAACAAACATTTATTTTGAGCAGATTGACATGGTTAGATCTGTGCTTTAAGATGCCTAATCTGGTAGAAGAATGTTAAATGTATTGGAGTGGGGGAGAGGCTGAAAATGAGATTAGGTAGGAAGTCATTGGAGTACATACAGACCAGAGGAAATGAAGTCATGGACTAAAAATCAAGGCATGGACTAAAAAGTAAGGCATGGATTAAAAAAAGAAGAAACAAAATGGCTGCACAGGCAGCAGTATACCCTAGTCATTGATACCTCTGAACCTGCAAAATATAAACAGATCTTCTACATTGGGGATATACCTGGGTTTGACATGCTACCTCTCCTACTCAAAAACCTTAACTGGCTCCCTAGTACCTCCAGGATAAAATACAAACTTTGGCATTTAAGGCTCTTCACAATCTGTATCCAGTTGAGGACTATTTCACATTATTCTCCCTCACATGTTTCAGCTTACCTAGACTACTCCCTATTCTCTATACAAAGCATTCCACCTCCCACCTCCATACTTTCACACAGGCTATCCCCCAAGTTTGGAAGGCCTTCCCTCTCCACCTTTACTTCATGAATACCCAGTTCCCTTTAAGGCTCATCTCAGTGCTACCTTCCTCATGAGGGTTTTTCTTATTCCCCAGTTGCTAGCACTCCTTCTCAGAATAGAATAAATAAATATGTTGTGTTGACTTTCAATATATTTTGCCTTTATTTATCTTTTTATGTGTTGTTTTCACTTCTATACCTTAGCTCCCAAAGAAGGCAAGTTTCTTGAGTACTAGGACTGTTTCAACTTTTTCTTTGTACCCTTTCCCAGTGCCTTGGTAAACAGGAAGTGCTTAATCCATGCTTATTGAACTGAAATTGAAGGGAAGACTTGGGGAAGTCACCCAGGTAGCTATAGTTGACTGTTTAAGCCCTATTGAAGAAGGTCTGGAAGTTAAGGTGAGTAAAGCATAAACCAAAGTTTTGCAGGCAGTTACGGTCATTCTTATCTGTCATGCCCTGCTCCATTCAGGCCTGTACTGAGATGCTTTGTCCAACAAAGGCCTTAAAAGTTCTATCTCCTTCTACAGAATCTGAGGAAAGACAATTTTTCTCTGTATTCTCAGCACCTAGCACAATGCCAGGCACATTTAATAAATGCTGCTGATTGACTGGTCTCCTCTTGGGTAGATGCTCCTGGAGGAGAAGCCAGCTTCAGCTGAGCTGGGGACCTTTCCCTATGAGAATGGTGAATCTACTGCCTCAAAGCAATATATCCAATGAGATAATATATGTAAAACCATAAAACACCCTATAAATGTCTACTGTTATTATTGTTTCTATTATTCTTTATAACCACCTGTCCAGGATGGTCTGAGTGTGACCCTGTGCAGAATCAGAGGAATGGCCTAGCTAAGCTTTCAAGGTCACTTCCATTCTGAAGTCTAAGAATTCCTGGACCACTTCTCCTGGGCTTTGTGCTCAGAAGGCAGACAGAGAGGAAAAGCCCAGGGCCCTCCGGTCATTTGTGGGTTTGTCTTTGATTAAATCTTGGGATTAATTTTTCCCAGTGACACAGTGGCTGGCCTGGAAGCCATAATCCCTTCAGTAGTTCAACATGTTTATGAGGGTGAGAGGATGCTTAATGCAGCAGTTAAAATGCTAAGCTGAGTAATCAGTTCATTAGGAATTTACTCAATATGTTTGCTGTCTGCAGCTGGGCCCTACTCCCCTGGACAGAGATAAATCAGCAGACAGTGCAGCTTGGTGACAAGATAAACTCTTCCAACATCGACAGACAAGACGGAGAAATTCCCTGGCATGGGGAGGAAATTCCCCAGCACAGAAGCCCTACTCTGCATGTGATCCTGAGAAGGTCTGCCCAGTGCTTGTCAAGCATACCCCATCCCTCCCACCAAGCAGTCTGCCCCGTGAGCACTGTGTCCAAGGGCTTAGGCCCCATGATGCATGAGCCTCTCCAGATATGGAGAAATCACCATGACTGGATGCTATCCACCCGAGACTTTTAAAGGAACTCAAGGGTGAAATTGGGAAACAGTTGGGCCAAGACATGTAGCGGTTCATTCCAAATGGCCACTATACTGGAGAACCAGCAGGTTACCAACGTGACTCACATCTCTAAGAGAAATTGGGGCGGGGGGGGGGGAACCTGGCAACTACAAACTAATGAGTTTCACTTTACATACTGTGAAAACTGGTAGAACCTATAACAAAGAGTTGGATCACTGAACACCTAAGCAAATATAACCTGCTGAGGGAAAGGCACCGTGGGCTCTGGAAGGAGAAATCATGTCTGACCAGTCTGTTAGAATTCTTTGAGGCAGGAAATAGCAACATGGATAAAAGAGAACTAGAAGATGTCATTGATTTAGAATTTCAGAGTCTTCAACAAGTCCTTAACCCACCCACCCCTCAAAAAAAACACCATGGGGTATCATGAAGCACTGGGTTTGGGGTTTTTTGAGGGTATAGATGGGAAACTAGCTGGTAAATAGTTAACATAATGTCGGGATGACTGGTCACTAACACTCAACCTGTTTACCTTCATTAGGAGCTTTGGGGCAGAGGTGAACATAACACATACACAGACAAGATCACTTCTCTGAATGGACAAGAGTGAAATGTGAAGTGGCCCAGAGTTTGATACATGGACCATCTCACTTCACATTTCCATAAAGTACCTGGAAGGAAGGGAAGAGGGTCTTGTTCAGATTCACAGATGGTGGCACTCAAACTTTTGGGAATAGTGAAATGTCAAACCAACTGGGATAGTCTGCAAGACCTCACGAGACAGCACAAGTGGGCAGGAAAATTGTAGATGAGTTTCAATGCAGGCGAGTATAAGGCAAAAACTTTAGACACAAATAATGCTAACTATGCTTATTGAATACAGAGTTCTGCTCTTTCTGTTATGATTCAGGAAAAAATG
Organism: Gymnobelideus leadbeateri; assembly: GCA_011680675.1. Taxonomy (NCBI): domain Eukaryota; kingdom Metazoa; phylum Chordata; class Mammalia; order Diprotodontia; family Petauridae; genus Gymnobelideus; species Gymnobelideus leadbeateri. The sequence continues at coordinate 109,739 of WOXC01008646.1, read as the reverse complement.
GACCTTAAAGTTACTATAGATGTTGTTGTCATTGAAGACTATGGCTCAGTGTTTCCTTCCCTTGAACCTGATCCTTCCTCACAGTGTTGTTTCTTTCCCTTTCTTCATTTTTAAACTTGTAGGAAATGTGGTTAACATTTACTGTCTTCACTTCCTCACCACCCACTCCATCCTCCTCCCCACGCAGTATGGTTTTTAGCCCCGCCCCCCACTCTACAGAAACTGCTTTCTCAAAGGTCACCAATCGCCTCCCAACTTCCAAATCCAAAAGCCTCTTTTCAGTTTTCACCCTCGTTGATCTCTTTGAAGCATTTAACACTGAGCATCACTTCTTTTTCCATTATATTTTCTTCTCCCTTGGCTTTCATGTCATTGCTCTCTCAGTTCATAGAATCACAGATTTACAGCAAAGTCCTTTTTTTTAAAAAAAAATTTGGTCATTATATTTCAATAGAATTATTTTTACTTTGTGATCCTATGCATTATGTTTTATGTTTTAAGGACATTATCAGAGATGTTCATAGGCTTCACCAGACTACAAAGTTGTATATGACACACTTGTGTGCATACACACACATACACACACACACACCACATATTTAGAACCCCTGATCTAGAGTTAGGAAGGACCTTAAAGGCCAAATAGTTCAAGCTCTTCATCTTCTAGGTGGAGATATGAGGCTGAGAGGTTAATTGATTTGCCCAGGATCATACAGCTAGCAAGTACCAAAGATGGGATTTGAACCCTGGTTTTCCTAACTTGAAATTCAGCACACTATTTGCTATGTCATGCTTCTTCCCCCTACCTATCGCTCTGAATGCCTCCTTTTGGGAATTCTTTATCATTCCTCTCCTTTCTCCAATCCAAGTGTCACCTTTCTCCAAAGGTGCTGTCTTTGGGAATTCTCTACTTGAAACAGACCTACCCTTGAGATTCATCCAAGAATGGATGTTCCCAACACTTGGGAATTCTCCACTCTCTTTCCTCCTTTCTTTCTCTTGTATAGCACTCACTCCCATGGCTTCAATTATTACCTCTAAATGGATTCCTCTCAAGTCTATATCTCCTCTTTCAAAGTTTCCCCAATGCTCTAATTACATACCCACATAGATGTCATACTAACCACTTAAACACAATTCATCATATTTCTTCCCCAAATGGTCCATCTATATTTCTGTCCATAGTACTTGGATATTCAGGCTCAAAACCACAGTAATTTTTGACTCTTCCCTTTTTCTCCCTCCCCCCACTCTTATCCAGTTACTTGTCAAATCCTAACATATCTACCTCTGAAATATTGTCATATCTGTCCCTTCCTTTCTACTCCAACTGCCAACAATGTGACTGAGGTCTTTATTGCCTCTCATTTGTACAATTGCACGAATCTCCAAACTGATGCTCCTGTCCTTGTTTGTATCCTCTTCAATCCCATTATTACCAAAATAATCTCCTTGGTTCATGTTCTTCTCCTGCTCAAAAACCATTAATGATTCCCTATTACCTAGGAAATACAATCCAAACCCTTTAGTTTGCAACTCAAAACTTTCTACAATCTGGTTCAAATCCATATATCCATCTCTTTCCTTGGTATTCCAGCCTTATGTATCCTAGGCTCCAGCCAAACTGGAATACTGGCGAAGTACTTTCTGAGATTGTCATTTACTCCCAGGGTCATAGGGCTTGGAGCTATAAAAGTCCTGGGAAGTTAAATATATAATACAGAGAACAGCTTAGATCAATGTTTTTGTTTTTGTTTTGCTCCAAATCCTTTGCTCTTTCTCCTACTATACCACATGGCCATGCTTCTGATTCTCTTCTTTTGTTTTCTGAACTCTTTGTCACACCTAGAAACCCTGTGGGATGAAAAGATCCTAACTGACTTAGGCTGGAATTCTCATGAGCTTATGCCCCTTCTTGACCTCAGAGAAAGGAAAATGAAAACCATATACTCCTCAATATGCCTAAATTTCCCCCATGGTAAAGCACCTCTAACCTATGAGGGCTCTCTCTAGTCCAAATCCAGTGAAGTCTTTCTCCTCAAAGTTAGTTTTAGCACCAATCCAACATAGAGTTGATTTGAAATTAATCCAGAGGCTTAATTTAGCTTAGAATTCTGCAGGGACCCCCAACTCCTACTTGAAACAGACCTAGCCTTGAGCTCCATCCAAGAAGATTCATCTAAGTTGGCCTAACAACATTCCCTGAAGTCCTCACTTTCTGATTGCTTCCTTTCTCCTCAGTCTAACAATGATATCCTCCACAATAACAACAGTTAGTATGCATATAGTCCTTCAGGGTTTACAAAGCTCCTTACACTTATCTCAGCTGAACCTCCACCAATCCTGTGAAGTAAGTTCTATTCTCATTCTCATTTTACCAATGAAAGAGGCCAAGTTGCTTGTCTAGGATCAAACAGTTAGGAAGTGGCTTAGACAGGATTCAAACTCAGGTCTTCCTGACTCCAAGTCTATCAGTTTCCTGCATTTCCCTCTCCCCCTATCCTGAAATCTCACTCTTTTTTGCAGTTTTTTTAACAAATTAATTTATTTTTAGTTTTCAACATTCACTTCCATAAATTTTAAATTTTCTTTGCCTCCCTCCTCTTCCCCAAGATGGCATGCAACCTGATATAGGTTCTGCATATAATTCTTATTAAACATATTTTCACATTAGTCATGTTGTGTAGAAGAATTATAATGTATGGGAGGAACTATGAGAAAGGAAAAAAAAAAACAAAAAAAAAGGGAGCAAACCGTCTATTTCGATCTGCATTCAGACTCCATATCTTTGTCTGGATGTGAATGGCATTTTCCATTATGAGTCTTTGAGAATTGTTTTAGGACCTTGCATTGCTGAGAAGGGCTAAGTCTAGAAAATGTGTACAATGTGGCTATTACTGTGTACAATGTTCTTCTGATTCCGCTCACTTCACTCAGCATCAGTTCATTATAAGTCTTTCCAGGCAAACCTCACTCTTAAAGCCATTGATGACCTCTTAATCTACAACTCCAAAGGCATTTCATCAAGTTTTGTTGCCTTTAACCTGTCAAAGCATTTAACATTGTAGACCTCTCTGCTCTCTATTTTCATTGCCCTTGGTAAGGAGGTACTACTTGGCTGTCTATCCTCCTGACTCTAACTGCATCTTGACCATCTCCTAGCTCCTCTTCTTTATTCCTTAAGACAGATATTTCTCAAGCATTGGGTCTCCGCCTTCTTCTCTCTACATGCTTTCATTCTTTCTCTCTCTAGACCAAGGATTCTTATACTCTTTTTATCATAGATCCCCTTTGGTGAAATCTGTGAACCTCTTCTTAAAATAATGTTTTTGAAGGTGTAAAATAAAATACCTAAGATTTCAAAGGAATCCAATTTTATTGAAATATGATACCAAAATGTTATATTCACACACACACACACACACACACACACACACACACACACATTAACAGACCCTGGCTTTAGACAATATCATTCACATACAAATCTTCAATTATCATCTTAGAGTAATTGACTCCCACATCTGTATTTCCAGCCTTGGCCTCTCTCCTGGGCTCTAGATACTCATCTTTAGGAGCCTATAAAACACTTCTATTTGGATGCCCCACTGGCACCTCAAATCAAAATGTCCATTACTTAACTTTTTATCTTTCTCTCTTTTATCTTTCTCTTGCTTCTGATGACTATTTTTGTCAATGGCACCATCATTTTTCTAGTTTCTCATGTTCCAAACTCCCATAGGGTTCTTTCTGACTTTTCCTTCTCCTTTCATATCCAATCAATTTCCAAGTTCAGTCTATCTTACATCCATAATAGCTCTTGAATTTATTCTATCACCTCTCTTCCTGTTGGCATTAGTATATCATAGGTACTAATTATCAGTCAGTTGGCAAGCTATTGAGTGTATATTGTGTAGCAGGCATTGTGCTAAAACTGAGTACACAAAGAAAGGTAAACATAGTGCCTACCCTCGTGGATCTCACATTCTAATGGGGAAGGTAATATATAAATTTAAAATACTTATACAGTATTATATGGAAGGTAACCTTAGAGGAAAAGACTCTTTTGCCTCTGGGAACCTGGAAAGTCCTCCTACAGAAAGTGATATTTTCACTGAAGCTTGATGGAAGCCAGGGATTCCAAAAAGTGGAGGTGAGGAGGAAAGGTATTCCAGACATGGGGGATATGATGGGAATTGGGGGATGAAGTGCATAGAAGAGCAAGTGGGCTGCTTAGGTTGAATCATAGACTATATGGAAGAAAGTAGAATTTAAGAGACTGGTTAGATAGGAAGATTGTGAAGTGCCTTGAATGTCAAACAAAGGACTTTATGCTCCATTCAGCCTATACCAATTGCAAGAACAGTTTTATTGCCTCTGCTCTTTCCCCCTCCCTTCCAGTTCATCTTTCACATGGTTTCCAGACTTAACTTTCCTTATGTCTAGCTGGTTTTCTGGCTGAGTCACAGAACACCAAAGTCTCTAATGAATTAAAGTTGTGGGTCAATGAAAGGGCAATGGAGAGAGGTACATGATGGGCCTGAGTAGGCTGCAACAGATTACAGGTGAAGAATTATTGAGGAGAATTGGCGTGAGGGATGTCATTAAAGAAATGTATGATTTGAAAAGGAGGTGGGCTGGTCATGGAGTGAGAGCAAGCAAAGAGCTGGTGAAGAGCCCACATGCTTTATTGGTGTCCATGAAATGTTAAGAGGCTTAGAGGAAGGTTCCCAGGACAATGGAAGAATGCATTGTAGAGAATTTATAGGAGATGGACTAGAGTCTCAGGGAATAAGAACACTTGATGGGCTAAAATTTGCATCACTAGAGGGAGTAACTATGTTGATGAGATCACAGTTCCACTGAAATGAATCTAGTTGTGAATAGCCAGGAGGCATAGGGAAAACAAAGAGTATTAGACTATTAGACGTGGAGTCAGAAATATCTGCATTCAAATCCTACCTTTGACTGTTTGAACTGGCTGTTTGACCCTGGCTAGGTCACTTAACCTCTCATCTTTAATTTCCTCATCTGTAAAATGGACATCATAATAATAGCACCTGCCTCACAGATTCTTGTGAGGATCAAAAGAGACAACTAGAAAACCTTAAAGTACTACATGAATGTTAACATGCTTATTTATCACTCACTCACCGGCAATGCCCCCCCCCCCACCCAATGCTTAAGGAATAAAGTTCAAACTCCTCTGCCCATGGCATTTAACACAACCACTGGACCTTTCCATTCTTAATCTCATAACATTCATCTCAAAATTATCTAGGTTTAACCAAAATTGGATAGTCTGTCTTTGTGTAAGTTATTTTCTATGTCTGGAATTCCTATTGCCCTTTCAATACATATACCACTCACTACCCAGTCTTTAAAGTTCAACTCAGGGATCCTCCCCTAGTCTTTTAACATTGTCTTTCAATGACATGGATATTAGAAGATAACTATTATCTCACCTTACTTCTTTACTCCATGCTAAAAAAAACATTTCTCTCAGATGTTCTTATAATGACAAATTATCTAGTCCTCCCATCATCCTGGTTGTCTTCCACTGAACATATTGAAGCATACCTAAGTCTTTCTTTTGCTCCATTTCTCAGGACTTGTACTCGTACTTGACTCCTACTATGCCTGGGACATAGCAGATCTTTAAAATGTTGGATGATTGAGTTATTGATATGAGTGCTGTGCATGAATATGTGTGTGCAGTTGTATGTGTGTGGGGGTGGACAATATGTGTGATCTTACATGAGTGTGTGCATGAGTAAGTGAGTGTGCATGTGATGGGGCGTGTGCATATGCTGGGGACAGGAGTGGCTCACAGCTTTGGCATGGTGAGCAAAATTTCCAGCCCACATGGCGAGGCCAGCTGTTCGTTACTGCTACCTTATTCATAATCCATGGGAGGTGAGAAGAGGCCAGGACATATATCTGACTGAGGTGTAAGAGGGGGCTACATTTAAATGGAAGCAGCTCTGGCAGGATTATTCCTACAAGGGAAGATGATGGAAAAAGTGGGAAGTGCATTCAACTTGGACCTGAGCTTGAATGCTGGGTCAGACTATGATAGTCTTTTTACTTCTCTGCACTTTAGTTTCTTTATATGAGAAATAAGGGGGTGCGAATAGATGACCTCAGGGTTCCCTTCAGCTCTACAAGAGATTTTCAGGCAGGATCTAGGCTTTGAGATTTGAGATTGGGGTGGGGTCAATGGGAAGAACCTTTTACTCCCAGAGTGAATCAATTTCTGCAGCAGAAACTGCAAAAACATCAGAGACAGTAGGGAAAACACTAGATTGGAATCTAAGAAACCTGGGTTCTGGCCCTGCCTCTGCCACTTCCTTGCATATAACTTTGAGAAATCCCCTGTTCCTCTATGAATCTCAGTTTCCTCAAAATAAAGTTGGCCTATGGCCCTAAATTTCCTTCCAGCACTGACATTCAATGATTCTAGGGCTCGTGTTCCCATGAAAGTGCTTGGAATGAAGCTTCCCCTGAGATATAACAGTGGGAAGGGTCAGGGTACCCTTTTTGAACACACATGCATAACAGCTTTAGGGAATTCACCTCTGCCTTCCTGATGTCTCACATGGGCAGCTACGTGGTACAATGAATAGAGCATGCTAGGCTTGAAGTCAAGAAAACCCGAGTTCAAATTTGGCCATAGTTACTTACCAGCTGGATTGCTAGGTAGCATGATGTATAGAATGTCAGGCCTGAAGTCAGGAAGACTCATGTTCTTGAGTTAAAATCTGGCTTCAGATATTTACTACCTGTGTGACCCTGGGCAAGTCACTTAACCTTGTTTGCCTCAGTTCCTCATCTATAAAATGAGCTGGAGAAGGACATGGCAAACAACTCCAGTATTTTCCCAAAGAAAACACCAAATGGGGGCATGAAAAGTTGCACATGACTGAAATGACTGGAAAACAACAACTTACCAGCTGCATGATCCTGAATAAGTCAGCTAATCTCTGTCTGCTTTAGTTTCCTCAACTGTAAATAGGGATATAGTATCTACCTCAGGGTTGTTGAGAGGATCAAATTAGATAATACTTGCAAAGTGCCTGGAACATAGAGATACTTAATAAATGCTTACTTCCTTCCTTCGTGGGAATGAACTGGTCAATAAGGATGTGGTTTGGGGTTTGGGGCTTTTTTTGACAGCCTTAAGATACCCTTTATCTGAACAGGGATTTTTCTGAGCATGTCCTGTTTAGGAGTCGAAAAGGATATCAAAATTCAAGCAAGGCCCTGTCCACTCTACCTGAGGAACAGATCAATAACAGTGATATAGAATCTCAGAAACATTGACAGTAGAAGGGATTTTAAGAGACTAGTTAGTCAGTTGGGAGATGCCTGGAATATAGTTGTTGTTCATCCTTCGTTTTTAGCCAGTGACATCATGGGATGATCTCTTGACTTATGGGTAAATTAGATATAAGTGAGGCAGAATCACACAGTTGTCAGTCTTATTCTCTCTTCTTGAGATCATCAAAATCCAGCGGCAAGATAAAAATCAGGTTGACTGGTGATGGCCCAGGATTTAGTGGATGACCTTGGCATCTTCAATGTCTGACCAAGCTCTAAGCACTCCATAGTACCTGCATCAGCCACCTTCACACCATTCTTCTTGAGGAAGTCTTCACATGCTTGGGGTAAACATCCCCCTAACTCACCAATGGGTTTGAGACCTGTCAATTATCCTCAACTAGGTTTTAGCCCATCTGTCAAAGTGATTTTACTGGAATGTGGCCACTGTGCACACTACAGCTCCTTAGAGCTCCAGGTGAGAGTGGGGTGAAGGCAGATAGATACCAAAGGTAAACGAGCACCTTTGAAAATGGTTCAGCAAACTCTCACACCAGAGAGTCCCCTCTGAGCAAGGTAACATTCGATATTACTTCTAGGATTGTTGACTTGTGGTATTTGCGATGTAGCTTTCTAGAAATCAATGGAAGATTTTTGCAGCAGGGTTGCAACCAGTTTGAAGTAAGAGGGATTGGATTAGCTAATCAAATCACATATGAAGAAAAAGGCTTAGAGAGAAGTGACTTGACCAAGACCATAAGTCAAGTTAGAGGCAGAGCTAGGTGTAGAAGAGCCCAGGTCTCCTGGCTTGCCATCAAGTTCACTTGCTATTGACAGAAAACTAACAGATTTAGGAGAGCAGAGTAAGAATAAAGACAAAGGCTTGTGTGTGTGCGTGTGTGTGTGTGTGTGTGTGTGCGCGCACCAAGACACTAGATCTATCCCTACATCCCCAGGTGAGAATAGGGGAGGATGCCTCATATACCCAGATGAAACCGACCAATATGAGGTCAGGCAGACAAGAGAGAAAGGATCTTCTATTCTTGACAAATGATTGCAAAAGGAAAAGGCAAAATCAATGGTGAGAGGGAGGGAAGAGAAACAGATTGGTAAAGTGATTTTTTAAATGCCAGTCATGTCTATGGAGAGCTGTGGATCCTGTGAGATAGCCCATGGGCTTGAAGGAACCAAGAGATGGTTCTGAGCTTCCAACAAGGAGGCACGAGCTATGTTTGGAGCAGGCATGAACCAAGGAGGAACCAGAAGAGAGAACTTGAACCCAAAATGAGACCCCCAGAGGCTGTGAACTCTTCAGCAAGAAAGAAGAGATACCTTAGGGTCCGATATCAGCTGGGGTTGGGGGTTTTCTTGCTTTTTACTCTTGGCAATCAACCCAGTACCTGTCACATGGTAAGCACTTAATAAAATGCTTGCTAAGTGATTCATACTTCTGCTTCATATTTGATCTTCACTCCCTTGCTGTTGAAAGCACTGTCAAGGGATGGGTACAGGGTCCCTTCTGTATCTTTCTGCTATTTCCCTTAGACTTGGACCTTGTTTCCATAGAATCCCTTCCTAGAGGATGAGATCGCAGAACTGGAGTTAGAGGAGGTGATCAAGTATGCTCTCATTTTAAAGATAAGTCAGCCAACCTCTAGGGTGGTTAAGCATCTTGCTCAATGTCACACTGGCACTAAGCGTTAGAAGTGCAATTGAGCCTAGCTCCTCTGTCTCCAGAGCCTAGCTCTTTCCACCATACTACCTGGCCTCTGATGACCTCTTAGATGGTCTGTCTCATTCAATTCTGGGATTTTATGAAAGATGAAGGATCTTTTTTTCTAAAGGTCTTTCATCAGAATTAAGCACCAGAAGGGGCCTTTAGAGATCATTGGTTACAATCCTCTAATTTGACAGAAGCAAAAATAAGAATCGGATAGGGAAAGAGAATTGCCCAGGATGACAGAGGCAGGAAGTAGCAGCACCAGGATTCCCAGGTCTCCAGAATCTACTCTTTCAATTTAAAGCTCATGAGGCAAAATAAAAATACCATTAAAATGGAGGCTCACCATTGAATTATAGAGTGCAGGAATCTTTATTTTTTTCCTAAGATATCCTTAATTAGACTATAGAGGTCAGCTCAGCTTTTGGTTAAACAATTCCCTGTGGCAACATCCATGTGGCCTCATCAGCTTGTCTGAGAAACAAAACCTGGAAAGCCTGTCCCTTAGATTTGCCAACTACCCAATTCCTGGCTCTTCTTCCCATTCAAAGGTGATGCCCCCTCCCCCTGCTTCTGGAGCCAGCAGCACTTCCAGATGCCAGAACACCATCCTATTTGCAAGGCCCCACTCATTGATTGATGGATTGGTTATGTCATAGCTTATGTACCTGTCACTAGGGAAATATAATACTTTACATTCATGTGACTTAGGATCATAGAACCAGGGTTAAAATGGGCCTTAGGGGTCCTCTAGTTCAACCCTTTCATTTTATAGATGAGGAAATGGAGGTCCAGGAAGGTGAAAGGGCTTGCTCAAAGTCACACAATAAATGTCACAGGCAAGATTTTAAGTCAGGTCCTACGTATGACTCTAGATGGTAAGGTGATTAGAGTGTTGAGTCTGAAGTCAGGAAGACTCATCTTCCTGAGTTCAAATCTGGTCTCAGACACTTACTAGTGACATGGCTCTGGGCAAGTCACTTAACACTGCTTGTCTCCGTTTCCTTATGTGTAAAAATAGCTTGAGAAGGAAATGGAATACCACTCCAGTATCATTCCCAAGTAAACCCCAAATGGGATCATGAAGGGTCAGACACAACTGAAAATGACACAACACCAAACCTCTGAATCTTGAGTTTTTTCCAAAGTACCACAAACAAGACATATAGCAACACAACTTAATACCCCACCATGAAACAAACACCATCATCTCCAATCATAGAGAAAGGCTAAGATCTTTACAAGCTACCACAGTCTGAGATTTTATGTTGTATCAAGGTCATTTTGTCATATCAGATTCTTAATAATTGACAGAATGCTTTTTATATGTTCTACACTCAATGTGAGAGACACAAAAAAGACATGATCCCTGCCCTCAAGTAACTTATTAGCTACTTGAGAGGCAGCGTAGTGGATAGAGAACAACCTCAATATCCCAGGTTGAAGTCATTTTTCTGATACATACTGCCTTTGTGACCCTGGGCAAGTCCCTTAACCCGTCTTGGCTCTTGAGTTCTAGGTAACTCTCTATGACAATAAGTTGCAGAGCAGATAGTGATCTGTATTGATATAGGGAGTTTTTTCATTCACCAATGAAAGTCTCAGGCCCAGGCCTAATCCCTTATCCCACTCAGACCAATCTTCCACAAAGAATCATTAGTAACATTTATAGAGTACAATCACTCAACAAGCACTTCCTACCTATTATATGGTCTGTGCTTTCAGGGAGCATACAACTCAGCTTTGTTTGTTGTTCAGTCATGTCTGACTCTTTGTGACCCCATTTGGAGTTTTCGTGGCAAATATTTTACAGATGAGGAAACTGAGGCAAACAGGGTAAAGCGGCTTGCCCAGGATCACACAGCTAGTAGTGTCTGACGGGTCTTTCTGACTCCAGGCCCAGCACTCTATTTACCGAGCCACCTAGCTACTTCACACAACCCCGAAAGTGAGATCAAATATTCCTCAATGACTGAAGAGTAAAATAAAACATGGTAAATACATGGACAAAATACTATGAGGTTTTCTCTCTGGGAGTAGCAAAGAAGGCTCCACGGAGGTGGCAGCTCAAACTTGAGTCTTTCAGGAACACATGAGCTGGATGCAGCATGATGAGGAAGAGTTCCACAAATAGAGATGGATAACACCTTCCTGGCATGAAGAAAACTGTGAGCAAATAGATGGACTCATAGAAAGGTGAGTGGTCCAGTCACAGGGTATTGTAGAGTATTTGAAGGAGAATAGCTTTAAATAAAGCTGCTGATGTAGGTCTGAATGAGATGGTAGAGGGTCTTCAATACCAGCGTGAGTTCAGACTTTTTTTTGGCAGGCAATGGTAAGCCCCTGAAAGTTTGTGATCATTTGAATGACAGGGTGATAAGAAATATGTATTATGAAGATTATCTCTGGCTTCCTGGCGGCAAATTTCAAAGGAGAGAAAGAGGGAGTAGGGAAGTAAATAAATTGAAAATAAAATAAATAAAACTGAAATAAACCAGAAAAGAAGAAATAAGGATCAGGAACTATAACTATAACAAAATTGTTGTTTAGGGCAAACGGCACAGAACATGCCCTCAAATCATATTTAGCTGGGTGAGATACAGATCCAAGAACATTGGAACATATTGTTGGGTACCTTAGAACATTAGGAGGGCAATGATGGGAGGCTGTCACTTGGGGAGGCAAGAGGAAGAAGGCAAGGTGAGGTGGGCCAAAGAGGGACACAGAACATGGTGCATAGTAAGAATTTAATAAATGTTTGCTGATTGATGGATTGTTGGAGACTAGAGTCAAAAAAGATGTAACAATGAGAGTTAATTCAAATTCCTACTGCCAAGGGTATGTCTGACATATGAATTTATCTATAGAAATGCCCACTTTCCTTCCACATTGCCAATATGTGGAACCAAGATGGTGGAGTAAAAGCAAGACTTGCTTGAGCTCCCACTCCAACCACCTCCAATATCTGTAAAAAATGACTAAACAAATTTTAGAGCTACAGAACCCACAAAATAACAGGGACAAATAAATCTCCCATTGAAAGCAGCCTGGCAGACCAATAGGAAGGGTCTATCTCCACAATGCCACCAAATGTCTCCCTTGCATTAAGGTGTGTGTGTGTGTGTGTGTATGTGTGTGTGTGTGTGTGTGTGTGTGTGTTTGTGTGTGCTCTTTTTACATTAGACTGGGACTCTCTGAGGGTAGAAGCTGCATCTCCTTCCTCTGAATTACCAACTCCATAACAGCCTCCTCCATCCCAATCTAAAAGGCACTCTCTATTGCATTCACTGATTTACATCAAAGTTTTCTAACCCTGACAATTCTAAGACTTTACCAACCAACCTTGTTGCTGAAGAGCATTCCCACAGGGAAATTCCCTTTGATGGGAGACTGAAAACTTGGGGGAACGTACAAATATGGGAGGAGCATGGCTATTGGGAGGTCAACTTCTCTGAAAGAATGTCATGTTTCCATGGGTAGTTTCCTTCCCCAGCAGAAGAGAAGCATGGGTTCCTAGGGGCATACCAAACCCAGAATGCTGGGGGAACACAGAGCCAGAGATAGGGATACAATGGCCTTAGATATTGAGGCTGAGAGTAATGAGAACATAGAAAAGGTCCCATGTGCACAATTTGGGGAGTGAAATAACTCTTACTAAGCAGGGCTGCTTTGTATCAATGTCTCTTTCCCTGAATTATTACCAATCTTCCCAGAGAAACAATTTGTTAGCTATTTCATTATCCTTGGATGAAAGGTGTTTATAAAATATGTTGAGCATATTACAAAAAACAGAAAATTTTAATCTTTTGAAATATTATAGGAGTGATACTACATTACCATTTGTATATTTGTGTTAAAATTATTTATCTCTAAAACCATTGGATTGTTAGTCCCTTGAGGACAGGGACTGTCTTTTGCCTCTTTTTGTAATCTCAGCACTTAGCACAGTGCCTGAAATGTAGTAAAGTGCTTAAAAAATTTTTATTGACTGAGTGACTATTTTCCACCCTGGTTGAAATAAGCCAAACTATGTAAAGGTAAAAGGTGGCATACCCCTGCCCTCAGGGAGGAACTCTCCTTCTCATTCTCTCATTTCTGTATCTCCCCAACCACAAGTGCCCTCTCTCCCTAACTACATTGTATTTGGCTGCTTTCCATGAATTCTGTTTATATTTCTTCTGTATTTATTCCCTTGTTGTTTCTCCCATTAGAAGGAAAGTTCCTTAAGATTAGGGATTGCTTTCAGTTTGTCTTTGGGTCCCAGACCCTAACACAGTGGTGCAGAGAAGACATTCCACCGATGTTTGCTGATTAATTTGGTTTCATTCATGTAGCTGACCTCTCAGAGGCTCCCCCAAACAGGAAACAAAGCACTCTCCAAATGATCTGAATTATGGGAGAGGTTATAGTGCATGGAGCTCTCTCCTAATGTTCTGATCCTTTCTGAAGCCCTCCCTTCTCCCATCCCTTACCAGAGTTCTATTCTCCACTCAACAATTTTTCCTTCACTTACAGCTCATCCCTTCCATCAATTTCCTGCCCAGGGCAATTTTCCTCAATCAATTTTCCCTTGTTTAAATCCCGTGCCCAGTCTACGCTCCATTTCCCAGCCCTATTCCTCACCACTTCTCTCCTTCACACTACTTTATCCCATTCCCTCCACCCCTATCCTTCTGCCTCACCCTCTCTGTGAGTAAGACTCAGCCTTGGAATTGGATGCCAAGAAGTCAGAAAGCAGCTGGTGTGAGAAGGGGAGGATCCCACCCCTCAAAAGGAAAGTGCATAGGAACCAGGGCTGCCTGAATGGCTTGCAGCAGTGGCCAGCCTGCACCATTCTCCCACAGAAGGAGGAGGGGCAAGAGCAGGAGGAGGTGAGTGCAAGGAAGACAGAGCCAAAACAGAGACAAGTCATAAAGTCACTGGATTGGAAAATGAGAAAGCAGGATAAATAGGCTCTTTGGAGGGAAATAGGTCTTCCCTGCTCTTTGAGCACGAATAAACAAGGAGTGTTCCTGTCAACAACCACCTCACACTTGGGGAAAGGGCTTCTTAAGCCTCCCTCCCAGCCAGCTAGAAGGGAGGGATGCAAAGGATCTTGAAATGCTCTTTCCACCCCTGACTTGACTTTCTACCTTTATCTTAACACTATTTGTCAGCATCCTTCCACTCCTTCACTCCTTCCGCCCCTCAGTAGCCAGCACAGACATAGGATCTGAGTCAGAGCTGGAAGGGAACTTAGGGGCTCCTGAATCCTACCACTCATTTTTCAAATGGAAACTGAGGCACAAGAGAGGTCAAGTCTAGAGAAGACTTATCCAGAATCACACAGTCCACAGGTGTCCATAATGGGATATGAATCCAAGTTTTCCTGCCTGCTAGTACCCTAACCTGTACATCACGTGGCCTTTCAAACAATTTCCATCTTGCTATCTTGCCTCAAAATGCCTCTGGTGGCTCCAGCTGCCCTCCCTTTTCTTCTCCAACTACCCAGATTTTACCTCAAGTCAGTTATTCTGGACATAAGGCCTCAAAGGCCTCAAGTCTCATGTCCTGCATGACTAACTGCCTTCTCTGAATACTCCGACCCACACTCCTCTTTCCCTTTCAGATTCTGGGCCAGAGAGTAGTGTAGCAGCAAGGTGATTAGTGTTGGAATCTGAAGAGCTGTGTTTAAATCTTGACTATGATTTCATTTTTCTGGGTTCCAGTTTCCTCACTGCAAAAGGAGGGCCTAGGCTAAATAGTTTTTATGGTCTCCTTCTGTTCTAAAATCCTATTTTTCATCTAATGTAGCTTTTTTTTAGTGTGGAAGATAGTAATTTTTCTAATTGTTACAAAGCACGTGTCTTGTCTCCCCAGCAAGGCGGTAAGTTCCTTGATGACAGGGAATGCACGTCCTCCTTTTCTTTTTTTTTTCCCCATAATAATATGGAGCATCTGATTGATGTTTAATGAATAGTTGTATATCTGAGTCTCTTTCCCACGTGTTCCATCTTTGAGGGCAACGCCTCTCATTGGAGGCCACATCCAGCTGACTCAGGCATCTTGTATCCTAAGTCTAAAGAACAAGCGTATTTTTGTATAATGCCTTAAGGTTTACCAAGTGCTTTTCTGCTAACACCACTGTCGGGTGGAGAGCAAAAGCTATCCTCATTTTAAACTCGTGTCCAAAACTTAACTCATTATCTTTTCCCCTAAGCCCTTCCTACTTCCAGACTTCCTTATACTGCAAAGGGCACCACCATCCACTCACTATCCCCAGACTTCATCTGTTTCCAGGGCTTATGGATTGCAGCAGCTCTCTCCTCTGGTACTACCATCACTGCAGTGCAAGACCCTCATCCCCTCACCTCTTGAATACTGCAGTAGCTTGCTGGTGGGTTTGCCTGCCTCAAGCCTCTTCCCACTCTAGTCCATCTTCCTTCCAGTCACTAATACAGTCTTCTTAATGTAGGTCCAAACTGTCACTCCCTTACCCAGTAATTTCTGATGGCTTCCTATCACAATCAGGATCAAATATAAAATCCTCTGTCATTCCAAGTCCTTCATAACCTAGCTTCCTCCTACATTTCTAATCTTCTTACACCTTACATCCCCTCAGGTATGCTTTGACCCAGTGACACTGGCCTCCTGGCTGTTCCACAAGCAAGTCACTCCATTTCTCAGCTCTTGGCATTTTCTCTGGCTGTTCCCTGGGGCCTGGAAAGCTCGCTCTACTCAGCTCTGCCTACTGCCTTCCATAGCTTTTTTTTTGGAGGGCAATTGGGGTTAAGTAACTTGCCCAAGGTCACAAGGCTAGGTTTTTGTTTGTGTGTGCATTAAGTGTCTGAGGCCGGATCCGAACTCAGGTGCTTCTGACTCCAGGGCCGACGCTCTACTCACTGAGCCACCTAGCCGCCGCTGTTCCATAGCTTTCTTTAAGTCCCAATTATAATCTCATTTTCTATAGGAAGCTTTTCCCAACTTCTATTAATATTTCCTATTTATCTTCTATCTTG
Source organism: Gymnobelideus leadbeateri (assembly GCA_011680675.1). Lineage (NCBI taxonomy): Eukaryota > Metazoa > Chordata > Mammalia > Diprotodontia > Petauridae > Gymnobelideus > Gymnobelideus leadbeateri. The sequence continues at coordinate 93,701 of WOXC01008646.1, read as the reverse complement.
TTTGTACACATTTGTTTGTTTGTTGTCTCCCCCATTAGATTATGAACTCCCTGAGAGTAGGAACTGTCTTTTGCCTCTTTTTATATACCAAGTACTAACAATACAGCATCTAACACATCATTGGCACTTATTAAATGCTTATTAAAAACCCAAGACAATTTCAAAGGACTCATGGTGAAAAATGCTATCCACCTCCAGAGAAAGAACTGATGGAGTCTAAATGCAGATCAAAGTATACTATTTTCACTTTATTTTTTGTGTGTTTTTTCCCCTTTTGGTTTATTTCTTCTTTTGCAGCATGGCTAATATTTTACATGATTGCACATATATAACCTATGTTAGATGGCTTACTGTCTTAGAAAGGGGGGAGGAGTTGGGGAGTGAGAGAATTTTATATTAATGTTTAAGAACAAATATTAAAAATTTACCTTTACAAGTCATTGGGAAAAATAAAGTACCATTAAAAAATGAATGCTTATTAACTGACTATCCCAGAGAGATTATGTGACTTCCCCTAAGTCTCACAGGAAGATCCAAGATCTGAACCCAACACTACTGATTCCAAACCTAATACTATGAAAACATTTTACAAAAACAAGGCAATATCTTGTTTCCCTGCCATTCATAAACTTTAGAATCACAGAATCATTGACAGACCAAATTGAAAAAAAACCAAACCCTTATAAATCACCTGGTCTGGAGTAGTAGAAAGAGTTCTTGGTTTGGAATCTGGGGACCTGGGTGTGAAACCTAACTCTGATACTTCCTACCAATGTGACCCCAGACAGGTTGTCTTCCCTTTCTGGATCTGTAAAATGAAGGGTCTGGATAAGATACTACCCAAAGTCCCTTATAACTCTTGAGTCTATGAATCTTCTCATTTTAAATACTCAGCATGAGTAAGGGGAATACAGTCAAATCAACAAGTATTAGAGTACTTACGATGTGCCAGGCACTGTGCTCTAGCCTGGAAATACAGATATAAGCAAGAAGAAAGACAGTCTCTTCCCTCAAGGATTTTCTATCCTAATGAGGGAGAATGGAGCTTCGGCGGAATGTTCAGAAGGTCACCATGTGGAGGTATGGTGGAGAAATATGGAGAATCTTGGGCACTTTCTCAAAATGGAGATTCTTGGAGGCAATCACCAATTGAAGGTGGAGACTCAAGGGGTAAAGGTGTCTTCCAAGGTGAGGAGGCTACTGGGGAATGATGAAGAATTCCATAGGGCCAAGAGCTGAGCCAGGACAGTAGTGAAAAAGAAGCATGAGGAAACTGAAGTATGGAGGCAGTGACTTGTCCAATGCCATGGAGAAAGTAACAATCAGGATCATACCCCATCTATCCCACCTTCTAGTACATTGTTCTTTCCATGACACAACAACATATTACAATCCAATCCTGATCATGAGCCAAATCCAGTTGGGTTCAGAGAAGAGGGGGCAGAAATCAGGCAGAGATTTCAGACCATTCTGAAGATCATAACAGTTCATATTACATATGATTTATAGAGTACTTTCTTCACAATCACCCTGAGAGCTATCTGTTGTTGTTCTGATTCTTCATGACCCCTTTTAGGGTTTTCTTGACAAAGACACTGGAGTGGTTTGCCATTTCCTTCTTTAGCTCATTCTACAGATGAGGAACCCAAGACAAACAAGATTAAGTGACTTGCCCAGGGTCACACAACTAGTAAGTGTCTGAGGCTGGATTTGAACTCTGGTCTTCCTGACTCCAGGCCTGACACTCTATCTACTGAGTCACTTAGCTGCCATGGGCTTGCTAGTGAAGTATTATTACACCTGTTTTTTAGATGAGAAGGCTGAGGCCCAAAGTTCAAGATGTTAAGACTCTCCCCCAGGGCCACACATCTAGTTACAGTGAGGATTCAGAATCCAGTTCAGCTTTGCTTTCCCTGTAGTACTTGTGAGCTCTGCTGAGGGAGAGCTAGTAGGGAACGGTGACTTCATCAGTCTATGAAAGTTCCCTGGAACAATGAATGGGAGAATGTAAATCATTTCTTAAGATGATAATGAGGAGGACAGCTGGTGAAAAGGGGCAAGAGGTTACCCTGAAAGCGATAATGATAAGACACATTTTCTCATTATATCTATGTTCAGGTAAAGAGACTTCTCCCAGGACCTATCTTCCTGCCATTTCCTCTGAATGATTTGGGGTTCCAGGAAAAACCAATCAAGCTATGGAAAAAAAGAGCTGTCTCTTGACTGGAGACTGATGGCCATCCCCTATGCCCTCCTGCCTTCTCCCCCCACTTCCAGATTCTTTCCACACCCCGGTCTGTTTCTTCCATTCATTCTTCCCTCCTAGTGCAATTCCTTTTTAACCCCTTATTAGTCCCAGGTCTGTTTCCACTTTCAACCCGTAAGTCTTCCTGGTTCCTTCCAGCCACCCCCAGCAACACCATGTTTTGCCCATCACTTCACTTTCCGAGAATACCCCTTAGAGGCCTTCCATTTTCTCCCAAGACACCCACTGGTACTCAGTGCCCCAAGCTCTCCCTCCTCCCCTCTTCCTAGGGAGTGGGGAACAGGAGGACTTAGGCCGCTCTGCCCGGAGTAAGGTCAGACTGGTTAATAAGAAAAAAGCGCCCGCTGCTGCTTCTGTGAGGCCAAGAGAAGAACCTGAGAGGAAAACAAACATCTTGACAGGGCTCTGTGGAGGCCAGGGAGGAACTAGGCCCAATTTATCCACATTTGCCTCTCCAGATTGGAGTATAAATGGTGAGATGGAAGAATTAACCTTTTCAAAAATGTAATTTCATAAAATCATCACACTTGGAGCAGACTCGCTTATTATAACCATTATTTATGGCTTCTCCAAGCCTCAGGCCACCAGGATGGAGGGGCAGAGAGGGAGTCAGAATGGCATGAGTCCTGTGGAGAAGAGCTGGACTGAATTATCTATACTCCTGGGTTCTGTTAATGACTTTCTCCCCAGCCCTCCCTGACCTCAGGCAGGCAACAATCTGGGCCTTTCCCCTGGACACTGACTCTCCTTTGACTCCAAACATGAAAGTGTTATATAGTTAAATCTCTTGTGCTTTCAAATGAGAGACACTTTAATTTCCATAGGGTCAATTGATATAACAATTTGACCTTGACCAAGGAAAGCAGCTGTTGTGTAGATCAGTAGGGTGAAACTCATATAGAAATGAGGTCACTTAACCATATATAAGTATCCCTGTGGGCTCCATATTGACTTAGAAAACCATATATTAACATTATCTATATTCTACTGTATTTTTATTTATTTTGTCAAATATTTCCCAATTACATTTTAATCTGGTTCAGGCCATATTTGGGAGTATTGGGCATATGAAGTTTGTGACCTGCTTGACACTTCTCATGTGGACAAAAGACCCCTGAATTTAACAGGCTTTGGGTGCGAATCTAGCCTCTAGCTCTGTGACCTTGGGGAAATTAACTCCTCTGAGCCTGACCTCCTTTCTCTATAAAAGGGAAATAATAATGCTAGGACTACTTATCTCATAGGGTTAGGATGGGGAAAGCATTGTCCAAACTTTAAGGTGCTGTACAAATGTAAGTGCTTCATCTCCCTTAATTCCTGACTGGTGCCCCAAGGCTGAGGTCTGTTTCAGAGCTCTCTTTCACCTTTAGCTTAGTTCTTTAGCTCTTTCACCCTTAGCTTAAGTCAGAATTTCAACTGACCCGCAGGATCCTGATGCCAAACCATCCCATGTGTATTGTGTCTTCACCTTTGTATATACCTGTTCTCTCCCTCAGCTAGACTATAAGATTCTTTTTTTTTTTTGCTTTTTGGAGGGCAGTTGGGGTTAAGTAACTCGCCCAAGGTCACACGACTAGGTTTTTTTTTTTCTGTGTGTGTGTGTTAAGTGTCTGAGGCTGGATCTGAACTCAGAACCTTCTGATTCCAGGGCCAATGCTACTCACTGCGCCACCTAGCCACCCCAAACTATAACGTTCTTGAAGGCAGGGTTTGTGTAAGTAAGGTGAATTGTAGTGTAAGTAAGGTGGATTTTAGTGTGTGTGAAGTGGATTTTTGTTATTATTTCTTAGAGTTCAGTTTCCCAAGATCCACAGCCATAACAATCTCTTGTTCCCAGGTTATTAGATGTGAGTTCCCACAGTTATGGTTCAAAACATCTCCACCATGCTCATGCAGCATTATATAATTATAAATAATATAAACATCCACTGCAATTGTACAGTGAAATACTGAGATAGGGTGATGTAAACTTGTGAGGGTACTACTGACAACATGCCTTCTTTGTCTGGTGTCCCTCTAAAAAAGGTGGCCAGCGGTCAGTGAATGGGGAACCTTAGGCTGCAAGCACAAATACTGTGTGTGCCTCAACTGGCCCCCTTTGAGGCTTGAGGGGATTTAGGGGGATGCACTAGTTGTGCCTGTCTCAACTACCCCATCAAGACATAGGGGTAGTTGCCTCTCCTCACCAGCCCCTGCAAGAAGGGTGAGTAGGGAATGCTGTAGGATTGATGATGCTCCCATGATCAGAAATCCTCTTCTGAGAGACTAGACTAGAATAAAGTAAGATTATTAACCCCTTCTTCATGTCTTTCCTGTCTGACCAGATCAAGAGTGAACCTGTTCAAGCAGCCCTCCTGTGTGCTGTGTTGATTTGTCTTACAGTGTGTTTCATTTTTGTCTTTGTAATCCCAGCATCCAACACAATTTCTGGAAAATAATAAGTGCTCAATAAATGCTCACTTGTGATTTCTGGGGAAGACCAATGGGACCTGCTTCCAGGTGCCTGGCCCCCATAGGAAAGGGGGCCCTTGGCTTGGTTTGAGAAATGATGACAGCACCAAGAGTCAGGAGTGAGGTGGGGTTGGACAATGCCAGAAATGACTGCCTTCCTCATAACTTTGATTTCCTTCAGGAAGACAGACCATTGAGTAGAGATTATAAGGGTTCCAGTCATGATTTTTGCCTCTTAACACATACTGGCTCTGTGACTCTGGCCAAGTCACTTAACCTCTAATGGCTCTAGGCAAAACTCAAATACAATACATTTCCTCACCTGGGAATTCCCGATGCCAGGGAAATTGCCAGTCCAATCTTTATCCTATCCCTGTGCCAGAAAGGCAGAGAAAGCAGGGGTCCTGAGTTATTCTAATGACTCCCTGGGGCAGAGGCCCCATTACTCTCAAGGTTTATGGGAAGGTAAGTGTTGGATATGCAGGAGCTGTTCTAGGAATCAAGGAAGCAAAGAGCCTTGGGGAAAGACAATCTTCTGATCTGAAAACAGTACTCTCCAACCATGACTCCTTACCATCCCTAGTTCATCCTCTCAGAGACAAGGAGCTCCCACTGGGGCACCCAAATTGCTGCTAATCTGCAGTTCATTGAGGGGCTTCATTGGCTCCAGCTGCTTCCCTAATAATCATAGCTCCCATTTCCACAGAGCTTTAAGATTCACAAATCATTTCCCTTACAATCACCTTGTATGATAAGCAGTGAAAGTGTTATTATCAGTTCATCAAAAAAAGCATTTATGAAGTGCTTTCTATATGCCAGACCCTGTGCTAAGTTCCAGGGATACAAAGAAAGGCAAAATATAGTTCCTGACTTCAAGCATCTTATAATCTAATGAAAGAGAAAACATTTAAATAGGCATATAAAAGAATGTAGGTATATATATATATATACATATATATATACATATATACATATATAATGTATTATTTATGTATGTATACACATATGTAGTCAGTGGAAAGCAGATTATAATTGAGTATGAGGTCTTAGACAACTGGACTATACTAAGGATCTTAACTAAGAAAATCACAAATTATTGTTATGTCTTATTGCATTTTTATTTACTTTGTTAAATATTTTCAAGTTACATTTTAATCTGGTTCTGCAAGCCCTGAGGAATGTTGCAGGTGCAGCATGGCCAGAAAACCAGAAGTTTGTTATCTCTGTCTTAGAGGATAATGCCATGTGAGTTTACAGGGGAGATTAAGGTGGGCTGTAGCATCCAGAGAAAGCTTTTATGGTGTCAGCTTCCTTATCTGGAAAATAAGCAGGTTTAACTACTTGACTTCTAAATTTTCTTCTAGGTCTAAAATGGTAGCCTACTTGATTTAATATTTGGCTGGAAGTGAGAAAGACCTGAATTCAAATCCTGTCTTAGACACTTAGTTTCTGTGTGATCCCAAGCAAGTCACTTAGTTACTCTCACTGTTTTCTCTTAGACTCAGTTTCCTCACCTGTAAAATGAAGAAGTTAGACCTTTAAGATGCCCTCTAGCTCAAAAGCTATGACTGATAAATGAAATCTAGGATCCATGAATAAGACTTGGAAATAATTCCTGCTTTTAATAATTAGCATTTATACAGCACTTTGAGTTTTCTAAAGTATTTTACAATGATTATTTCATTTTGTCCACATTTTATTTTTTTCACTTTGTTCATATATTATTCATTTAATCCATTTTAACCCTGGGAGGTAGGTGCCATTATTATCCCCATTTAGAAGATGAGAAAACTGAGGCAAGCAGAGGTTCAGTGACTTGACCAGAGTCACACATTAAGTATCTGTGGCTGGATTTGAACTTAGATCTGACTCTAGCTACTTCAATTTCCCTCCTTTTCTTCTACTCAGATTTCCCTTCAGTTCTCCCTTGACCTGATCTCTGTCATTTACTCTCTTCACCCCCTTCCCCACTCTCCCCACCTCTTTTCTTCCCTCTTCTGTTTTTTTCTGCAATTTATCTCCCCTCTCCTGCCCCTTCTTCTTTCCCTTCTATCTGAGCTCCTCCTTTCCCATTATCTTCCCCCTCCCTGCATCTTCTCTAGTGTAGAACAGGAAAGACATTAAACCTGTCAGGTTAAATCAGATCAACTTGTGCAACAATTTAAAAGAAGACAGATCTGGGGGATGTGTGTGGTTTTTAAATAGAGAGTCAATGGAGTCAGTTGCTTCACTCAGAATAAAAACAATTGATTATCTTTGAAGTCACTTATTGAGGGCTTAACAGCCTAGAAACAACCCACAGCTCGAGTTTCCAGGTGTTCAGCCTCCCCCTGCCTCCCTTTTGTGTCCATTGTATGTTGCTGGCTTGGAGAGAGCCAACTGGGTGTCTCAGGAAGCATGGATCTCCCCTTTCCCATCACCACCACTCATCCAGCTTTGGGACCTGGGGAGATTTACACGGGTAATAAGGAAGGATGGATAGCCGGTACAACAATCCTGCTTGAAGCAACTCAGACTGTGAAAAACTGAATTTACAAACTGGATCCATCAGGGACTGGTTATTCTCTTTACAAAAGAATTCACAGCTGAACCAAAGGAATCACTGCAGGGTTTCTATAAGAGGCTGCTCCCCATAGCGCACTAAAAATTGGGTTTGATTGACAAAAACTCAATTCATTCCTAGCTTTTCAGTCAGTTGTCAGTCGACAAGCATTTATTAAATACTTGCTAAATCTTGGTCTCAGTTTCCTCATTTGTAAAATGAGAAGGCTGGTCTAGATGGGCTTTAAGGTCCCTTCCGGGTCTGGGACAATGACATGGGACAATGATACAGGACCCCTCCCCCTTTTCTTCCGAACCTTCTCAGACGGTAACTCACTCTTCTTTCCAGCTTTCTCCTGAGCCTTGCTGTCTGTCTTTCCATCATCTATTAGTATTTCTTTACATCCTTTACATCCTTTCCAATTGGGCCTCATGCTATGTTTTTGTCTCCAGAGTCTGGACAATAAGACTGTGGAGGAACAGGAATGGAGAAGTTATCCACAGAAAAACACATCTGGAAATAAAGATTTCTGGTTATGGCTCCCACAATTACAAACTGATTATGGGATCCTGGGTAACTTGATCTCTCTGAGATCTTGGTTTCCTCATCTGTAAAATGGGGCTAAGAGCTTCTGCATTATCACTCCAGGATCATAGTATCTAAAGCTGGAAGACAATCTAGTTAGAAATCATGTAGTTTAACCCCTCATTTTACTGATATAGAAGCTGAGGCCCTGAGAAGCTGTGACTTGCCCAGAATTATGCAATAGAAAGGTCAGGATTTAAACCTAGTTCTTTGGGGGCAGCTAAGTGGTGACATAATGCAAAGAATGCTGGGCCTGGAGTCAAGAAGACTCATCTTCCTGAGTTCAAATCTGGCCTCAGATACTTGCTAGCTATGTGACCCCAGGCAAGTCTTACCCCTGGTTGCCTCAGTTTCTTCATCTGTAAAATGAGCTGGAGTTACTCTGGTAACTAGGAACTGGAAGAAATGGCTATGCTGAAAGGTACTCTCTCTCTCTGACTTAAACACATTCATATAGATAAGAGTAGCTGGCTTATAGTGCTTTAAAGGTTGCAAAGCACTATATATCCATTATCTTACTTGATCTTCACAATGATACTATGAGGAAGACACGACAGGAAGGTGGTACTGAGGCTGACTGCTGAGAGCTGAATGTTAAATTTTCAGCATGAATATTTCATCTCTCTCAGCCTCAGTTTCTGCAGCCATAAAAATGGAGCTGATACAACTAAAGATCTAAACTTGCCTGATGTAATGTGGGCAGTCAGTATAATAAATCAGATTTGAACTCAGTTCCCGTGACTTCAGAGGTACTGGTCTTCCCCACCTATTTCTATGCATTATTGTGAAGGTGATGTTGCATAAACCCTAAAATGTCACAGAAATGGGAACTCTTCTGGCAGATCACAGGAGCAGAGATTTAGAGACAGAATGCATGTTAGGGGCCATTGAGTCTAGCCCCCTCATTTCCTTTATTTTAGAAATGAGAAAACTGAGGGCTTGCCTTTAGGGACACTGCCAGAATCTGAACCTAGGTATGATGAGGCAGCATGATGTAATGAACAGAATGGTGCCCTTGGAGTCAGAAAGGCCTAGGTTCACATTCTGCACCTAATACATCATCTGTGTGACCCTGGGTCAGTCACTTAACTCCAAATCTCAGTTTCCTCATATGTGAAATGAAAATTTGGGCTTGATGGGCTCTGAGGCCCTTTCCAGCTCTATGTCTCAAAATCCAATATTCTTTTCCATTCCATGAGTCTACATTTGAGGTCCTGCTAAGACCTGGGGATGGGGGTGGGGGCCCAGGATAGATCAGGAAGACAATCAAAACAGAACAAATGATGGGGTACCCAGAACCCAGGGTGGTGGGCCTGTTGCAGTCAGAGAAAGGAGGAAAGAGTCTTCATGCCTGGAACTCTGGTCTGCTTTCTCAGGTCACTTTTAATAAATGAATCTTGGGTTTCTCTATGCTTGAAGGGTCCCCTGACTGAGCCATGGAAATCTGAGTTAGCAGAGACTCTGGTGTAAGAGAACATAGCAAAAGGAATAGATCCTGTCTTATTTATGAAGCCACATGTCTGATGTTACTGCCAAACCTCACCATGCCCGGCCTGTCCTCTATCGCCATACACATAGATGCACAAGCATTTTCAAAGATATCCTGCTCTATGCAGGTACCAGTTGTTGTACATAAATGCTGCCAAGGGCACAGGGGTGTTGGGTCATACCCATAGAAATGGATATGCTCTGATGCACACACACACACACACACACACACACACACACACACACACACCCCTCAGACTTACATATGTACCAGTACACAGACAACCAAAGAGATACACAGAATCAAGACTTACACACACATTCATACACAGCTATAGGTTGGTGAAGGTTGCAAAGCACAGAGGACTTATCTCATTTCATCTTTACAGGTAGGGTGGTGCTGGAGCTGACTGCTGAGAACTGAGTGTTAAATTTTCAGTGTGAGCATTCAAACCTTAGAAATCATCATGGGTTACAAATCAGAACTCGATTTCTTGCTTTGTTGATTGTCTAGACTTAAGGAAATGATATAGAAAATGTTGATGATATAGATTAAAATTTGAAATGTGTCATGAATGCCATCCTCTCCCCAATCCCCAGAGACACTTGTTAAACATTTATCAGCATTCCCCCACAAGGCATCCTGATTTGTATTGTTGCTCAGTTGTTTGGTCACATCCAGACTACATGGCCCCGTGGACTTTGTCCATGGAGTTACCTTGGCACAGTGGTTTGCTATTTTCTTTTTTAGCCCACGTTTTGCAGATGAAGCATTTTTGTTGTTTGTCCTTGGTTTTCAAAGACGACCATGACAGGAAGGTGATGCCAAGACTTGCAAATGAATTGAATTGAAGTGAGGGAAGGTTGTGCAAAGTCACCAATCTCACTTTCTCTTCAAGAGACATCTGGGTCTAGTGGTCAGATATTGATCAGGATGACTGGAGATGGCCCCAGCACAAATGAGGCAAATAAGGGTTAAGTGACTTGCCTAGGGTCACACAGCCAGTAAGTGTCTGAGGCTGAATTTGAACTCATATCTTTCTAACTCCAGGCCTAGTGCTCTATCCATTGCACCATGTAGCTGTTCCTTATTGTTCCAATGAGCAAAATAAGACTCAGAGAAATATCGTGGTCACATAGCTAAAGTCGGTATTGAAAACCTCAAACCTTAAAAACTCCAATTTTGTTCAGTGCTCTACTGATAACTTAATAACGGTGATAACTTGCCTTGCAATATGCAGATATATACACAAGAAGCAAGAGCCAAAAGGCATCTAAGTGCTTTTCTACAGACTGGCATGGGGACCATTACTATCTAAATCTACTTTAAGGCTCAATTTAGGTGGCTTCTGGTCTGGTATGGAGCACTGGAGGCCATCCTAGAGCTAAGTGGATATGAAATTGTGGACATCACAGAAGATACGGGGATGGTAGAAGAGGGTCAGGACCCAGAATATGATACCTATGTGAGCATCAATACACTTACTGTCTCCAGTCACCAATGGCCAAAGGAAGAAATCAAACTTCTCTTTGCCATTTCTTTAAGGAACCACTAAATAAAACTTGAATTACGAAAGAAAACAATACATACACAGTTATACTCACAAAGACAAACATACACATACCCAATATAAGTATACATATGTGTATAGAGACATCGATATAGTGGCTCCTTATTTTCAATACAAACCCTTTATTCATTCCTCCTTATTAATCCCTAAGAAAATTGCTAGTTTTGAATGATGAATATCGCTGCATAAAGTCCAAAGTCTGATTTATAAATTGCTTCTTTCTTTTCCAGGTTCATATTCTTCACCTTTTATATCAATGTGGATTCCCACTCACCCTTAAGCCTCCCCATCACATCACTGGAATAATTAAAGGACCCTATTTATTGACTTACAGGATTATGTGGGCAAATCTTATGCTCCAGGCTTCCCAACAGCTCTGAGCCCCTCCACCAAGCAAGCTGGGGCCAAGCATAGACTCAAGCCCAGGAATATTTTTGCTGAGGCATTACAACAGAGCCCAGTCATTCCAGATAGATATATAAGTGCATATATATATGTGTGTGTGTGTGTGTGTGTGTGTGTGTGTGTGTATGCACACATATGCATATATATGTATATGTGTGTATGTATGCATATATTTGCTTTTGCTTTTAAAGAATCAGAAATAACTTGGCTATAAAAATATACTTTGGGCAGAATGTTGGCTCTCAGGGTTGCTGCCCAGGAGAACATTTCTACTTCAGGGTTTCAGGGAAAAAAGAACAGGAGCTCAGCAATTTTTATTTTCCAAAGGGTGGAGAGAAAATACAATTGAACTGAAGTTAGGGCTTAGTGGAGCTCCTTTGTGGGTTTTTTCCCCTTTAATCAGAGGCAGCCCCAAGGGCACTGGAGGCATAGAGGAAAAAGCGCATTGGGTTCTCTGCTTAATCCTGATCCTCTTTCCCCTATTTGGGTGAGACAAACAAACAATAACTTTCATTTTCATTCCTGTGGCACTTGAAAGTGCTTTCTCACAACTCTATAAGGCATTATTATCCCAAATTTAAAAAGGAAGAAACTAAGAAATTTTTATTTTTGCCTTTCTATCCCTAGCTCTTAGAATATTGTCTGGCCTGGGGATGAATGAATGAGCATTTGTCAGGTGTACAACACCGTCAAATGTTGGATATGGGGATAGATTGCTTTCATGGTGCTGAATAGGACGGAAAGAAATCAGTATTTTACAAATATTTTCTCATTTAATCCTCACAACAAATGTGGAAAGTAGGTGCTATTATTAGCCACATTTTATAGGTGCAGTAACTAATACTGGCAGAAGTTAAGTGACTTGCCCAAGGTCACACAGTTAGTAAGAATCTGAAGCCAGATTTTGACTTGGGTCTTCCTGACTCCAGGCCCAGTGCTCTGTCCACTATACCAACTAGCAGCTTGTTGACTCAGTTGAGATTAAAGGTGACATGGTAGAAGGAGCAGAGGGTTTGGAATCTGAGGACATGGGTTTGAATATTAGTTTTGCTATTTGCTATTATTTACATCTTCTTGCACCAAATTTATAAAACTAAGAGCCATTCCCCAGTTCATAAATGGTCAAAGATACCCTTGTTTAAATGCCTGTTTAAGGCATTTTTCAGAAGAAGAAATCAACACTATCAATAGTCACATGAAAAATGCTCTAAATCTCTATTGATTAGAGAAATATAAATTAAGAGAATTCTGAGGTACCACTTTAGACCTATTTACTAACAAGACAGAAAAGGAAAATGACAAGTGCTAGAGGGAACATGGAGAAATCGGAATACTGATGCACTGTTGGGGAAGTTGTCCAACTGTTCTGGAGAATCGTTCAGAATTTCACCTAAAAGGCTACAAAACTGTACATCTCCTTTGACCACTCAGTAATACTGTTACTAAATCTGTTCCCAAAGAGATTGAAGAAAATGGGAAAGGATCTATTTGTACAAAACTATTTATAGCAGCTCTTTAAAAAAGAGCATTAAATGCATGGCAAAGAATTGGAAATTGAGGGGATGCCCATCAATTAGAGAATGGCTAAACAAACTGTGGTATATTATCGTGGTAGAATACTCTTGTTCTATAACAAACAATAAGCAGGAACTCCTGTAAAATGAAATGAACAGAACCAGGAGAACATGGTACACAATGACAGCAATATTATAAGAATGGTCAACTGTAAAAGACTTAACTACTATGATTAAGATAATTATCCAAGGCAGTTCTAAAGGACCCATGATGAAAAATGCTATTCACCTCCAAAGAGAGAACTGATGAATTCTTAGGGCAGACTGAAGCAATTAAAAAAAAATAAATTCTTCCTTTTTCTTGTTTGTGTTATGTGTGTTTTCTTTTGCTACATGGTTAATATGGAAATATGTTTTTCATCAATTCATACATATAATCAATATTATATTGATTGCCTTCTTGGGGTGGGGGAAGGAGTAGGAAATAGGAAGAGAATTTGGAACTCAAAATTTTAAAAAATTATATGTAATTGGGATTTAAGTTTGTCTGTCTATCTACCTATCTATCTATCTCTCATAGTCCCTACCGCTAAGGAGTTAATAGACTAGCTGGGAAGATAACATATAAGCACATTGAAAGTTAAATAGTAACATCAGACAAGAAAATGAAAAACATCATGAGAGAGTTCATGCTTAGTACCCAGTGAGGTAATCAGTATATTTTCCCTGACTCCTATCTCTCTTCTAAACTCTCCTATTATGTTAGGGCACCACTACTCTTAGTCACTCAGGTTTTCAGTCATGGAGTTATCCCCAGTTCTTCTCTTTCCCTTTTCCTTTTCCTTTCCCTACTTATCCAATTAGTTGCCAAATCTTATTGATTCCAGTTCTTTCTTTCTATTCACACCCTAATCATCTCTTCTCACCTGAATTACTGTAATAGCCTCTTAGTTGGTCTTCCTGCTTCAAGTATCCCCCTTTCACATACACACCAATCCATCCTCTGTACAGTTGCCAAAGTAATATCTCTAATTCACATGTCTTCCTGTTTATTTCCCTGCTCAAGGACACTCACTGTCTCCCTATTGCCTTTAGGATCAAATGCAAACTATCCTGACATTTAAAGACCTTCCAAATTTGCCTCTAGTCTACCTTTTTTGGATTGGGTTATTATGTATCACTTTCCATCATGCACTCCATGGTCCACTCAATCTTGTCTTCTTACCATTCCTGACACATGACATTATGTCTCCCTTTTCTATAGTTTTGCACAGACTGACCCTCATGCTTGCAATGATCCTATTTGGCTCCAACTCTCTGAGCTCTGAGCATCCTTCAAAGCTCACCTCATGTTCCATCTCCCACATGAGTCCTTTCCTAATTTCCCATCTGCTAGTGTCTTCTCTCCAAATTACCTTCAATTTATCTTGTATATATTTTGCATATGTGTACATGTTCTCTTCCCCAGATAAGCAGTAAGGACTCTTCCTAGTTTTTTGTTTTGTTTTCACTTTGTTTCCCTAGCACCTAGCAAACCTCCAAGAGCACAGGAGGTGTTTAACAAATGCTTTGTTGATTTATTGATTCACACAGGTAGTAAAGAGCCTAGGACCTCAGAGGAAGGAAACATTTCTGCAGGTTGACAGGGCCAGGGATGGCTTCAAGGAAGAGGTATGGTTTGATTTATTCAGACAAGTTTGAAAGAAGAATGTGTCAGATTTGGCTAGGTAGTAAGGAGGGAGAGGAGTCATTCAGGGCAGGAACCTCAGTAGGCACAGGTGGGAAGCAAGATGTCCTGAGGCTAATGACCTGTTGGAGGTAATCATAGGCAGCTTTTTGGATTTCTGTGGGCAAGGAAAACAGCAGGCTATTCTATCCAAAGCAAACACTTGGCTCTTCCCTTCCCCAGTGAGGTGGGCAGTACTTAGTCATTTTGTAATCTTCACCCTCATGCCCACTGAAGAAGAAGGGGAGGGAGACAGAAGGATAGTTAAAAAGGGAAGTCTAGAACTAAGGATTAATATAGATGACTTGGGAGGTGGCCAAGAATCCAGGTTCCGGAAGTAGTTGGATGGGGATCTAAGAATTGGTTGGTATGATTTCTCAAGAAAAACAAAAGCAAAAAACAAACTTTATCATGTGTGACCTTATCTAACTTGCAGCTGCCTGGTCCAGTAGATAGATAGGGCCTGGAGTCAGGAAACCCTCAGTTCAAATCTTACCTCAGATTCTTACTAGCTGTGTGACCTTGAGCAACTCATGTAAGCTCAGTCTGCTTCAATTTCCTCAACTGTAAAATGGGTATATTAATAGCACCTAATTCCCAAGGTGTTTGTGAGTATCAAAAGAGATAACATTTATAAAGCACACAGCACAGTGTTTAGTGCTTTGTAAAGAAGCACTTTAAGTGGCTTTTAAAGAATAACTCACGTTTCTAAATTACCTTAAGGTTTATAAAACATCTAGGAGGGAGGTATACCAAGTATCATTATCCCCATTCTGCACATTAGGAAATTAAGGCTCAGACAGGTTAATTACTTTGCCCAGTCATATAGGCAGCAAGCATCAAAGTCAGAATTTGAAATCAGGTCCCTCTTGACCCCAATCGTCTTTGCACTGAATCATTACAACTGCATTCAAGAACTCTGGGCTGAGAGTGTGTTGTCAGTGTGGACTATAGCATTATGGAGAGGAATATGGAAATTGGAAGGGAGCCATATTCCTGAGGCACTTGGACAGGTGTCTTGGAAGCATGGACTTGAGAATCAAGGAACCAATAACAGGGAGTGTGTGTGTGTAGGGCAGAGGCAGGGAGGGCAAGAGGGTTGAAGACAGAGAGACAGGAGTCTGGAAGCTTGAAGGCAGAAAGCTAAGAGCTTGGAATGCCAGGGGATGGGCATCAGGGGACTTGGAATTAAGGGACTAGAGACAGAAGGCTGAGATCTAGACAACAAGGGGCCTCCAGGGGAGAAGTTTATGTTAATTTAAAAATCCTCTTCCAGTTTCCACTCCTATATGACTACAAAGTGATGTAAATGATATAGGTCCCAGGCCCATTGACTTTTAGTCATACCCATGTGAACATTCTAATCAATCAACCAACCAGCTAATTGTGAAGCATGTATTAAGTGCCTACTAAATACCAGGCATTTTGGTAGGTGCCACAGACACAAAGACCAGAGAAATGGACAACAATGTCAAGTACCTTATATTTTATTTC
This sequence comes from Gymnobelideus leadbeateri, assembly GCA_011680675.1. Classification (NCBI taxonomy): domain Eukaryota; kingdom Metazoa; phylum Chordata; class Mammalia; order Diprotodontia; family Petauridae; genus Gymnobelideus; species Gymnobelideus leadbeateri. The sequence continues at coordinate 77,659 of WOXC01008646.1, read as the reverse complement.
AGTGGGGCACATGGCCCTCTAAATGAATATGTGCAAAGTCTGTATGAACTAAATACACAGCAGGTTTTGTTTTTTTTCTGGGGGGCAGAACTACCAGTTGGGGGAATCAAGAAAGAGTTGATGTAGAAGGTGGCTTAACAAGCTGAGCTTCGAAGCAAACTAGGAATTCTAAGAGGAAATGGGGAGGAAGGAGAGCTTTCTAGGCATGTGATTCAATCATTATGAAGTATGGAGATGGGAGATAGAAAGTCACATATGAGAAATGTAAAAAGGTTAATTTGGCTGAACCACACAGGGTGTGAAGGAGAGTATTGTATAATAAGGCTCTAAGGGTAGGCAGGTTGGAGCCAATTTGTGAAAGGCTTTCAATGCCAAACAAAGGAGTTTGTATTTAATGTTAGAGGCACTAGAGAATCAATGAAATTTATTGAACAGGTGATTGACATGGTCTGACTTTCCCCTACTGGGCTGAGACAAGAGTAACTTTTTTATTGATGAAGGATGCCCTGGTAAATTTTTGGATAGGGTGTCAGACCTGGAGGAAGACCTGAGTTCAAATCCACCCTTAGACACTTACTAGCTGTGTGGGGCAAAACACAACCTCTGTCTGCCTCAGTTTCCTCACCTGTAAGGAGATGATAATAATAGAAGCTACCTCTCTGGGTTATTGTGAGATCAAAAAATATAATTTTCACAAATTGCTTTGCAAAACCTTAAAGCACCATAGAAATGCTAGGTATTGTTAGCATCAACTTTGTATGGGGTAAAGGATCACCTAGAGATGGTCAGAGAGGTACTAGAAATCCTGAGGGTAGGAGATAAGAGGAAAGATGCCTACAAGGAAGGAATAAAGGCTAGAGATGTAGGGACAGAAATCGCTTGTGGAAAGTGACCTTTGATGGGTGTCTGGAGCCACAGCAGGACCAATTCAATTAACTGGCAGAGGCAAGGCTGACATCCAACTACCATAAATTAATATTTTCTCAAGTAGCAACAAACTATCAGTTTCTGACATAGGGTACAGTGTTCTCTCCCTCTGGGTTTGTTAATTATCCTTATCACCAAAATAATTCAGATCCATCTTTTCAGGTGGCAAGGATCTGATACTAGAAAGACCAAAGGAGCGATATTTGTTAATAAATTCTCAGACATGGAATCCAGGAGTCTGAACAACCATTTGGGGGGCGGGAGCAGGTGGCTACAGAAAGAATAGTTTTGATCTGTATTTGGAAACCAGGCTGAAAAGAACTGATTTCTTTAGGACTAAGATTAGAAGATGGGCCTGGGAATTATAACTAGCATAAATGATAACACTTTGAGAAAAGTGGAACTAAAAAAGTAGGATTTTCTTGCCTATGTATGGTATTAGAATGTAATCTCCTTGTGAACAATGATTGGTTAATTTCTTGTTTTTGTATCTCCATCCCCAAGCAAAGTATAGCACATAGTAGGTACTTAATAAATATTTGTTGAATAGTTGACTAATTGACGGAATTGCTCACTCAGTGGTCCTGAATATTTCATACTTTTAATGGCTGCCTGATTGTAGCATAAGCTATTCAATTCCACTCAATACAATCCAACTCCATATTCATTAAGTATTCACTATGTAATAGGATGTTACAGTAGGTACTAGGGATACAAAGATGAAACAAGATGCTAGGGTGATTATGTATCCTGCCCTCAGTGAGCTTACGACCTTTTCAAAGGAGATGATGTATACTCAAATTAACTTTGAAGATACAATGTAGTGGCAATGAAGGAGTCTAGAAAGCACTATAAGAAATATACGGAAGGTGGGATCCTTTCCCCCTTAGGGGAGGTAGGGAAATCAAGGAAAGCTCCATAGAAGAGGTGGCCTTTGTTAGGTCTTGAAAGAAAGGAGAGATTTCAGCAAGTAGAGATTGTGGGGGACAGCTAGGTGTCACAGTCAATAGACCACTGAGTCTGGAGTCAAAAAGACTCATCTTCATGATTTCAAATACAGCCTCACTGTGTGTCCCTGGGCAAGTCACTTAACCTTGTTTGCTTCAGTTTTCTCATCTTTAAAATGAGCTGGAGAAGGAAAAGGCAAGCCAGTTCAGTATCCTTGCCAAGAAAATCCCAAATAGAATCACAACTGAGATGACCAAATAATAATAACAGATTATAGGGGAAATCTACTCCATAGTTGGGGGACACCATCAGATAAGCCATCAAAATTGGAGAGGGCAAGGCAAAAGCAGGGGTTTGTAAATAGCTCCAGTTTAGTTAGAATGTGTCAAAATATGAGATACAGCTAGAAAAGCAAACTGGAATCACTATTAATGACCCACAGTAGGAAAAACCTGAAGGCGAGAGGACAAAAGGATTAGGTTATATTCCCTAGGGTTCTTAACACCACAAAGGGGTTCATGGATATATTTCAGTGGAACTTTAAAGGGGGAAATATATATATTTTTATTTTCAACAATATAATAATTGCTAACATTTATGTGGCATTTTCTATGTATTAAGCATTTTAAAATTATTATCTCATTTGAGCCTCACAACAACCCTGGGAGGCAGGTGCTATTTTACAGATGATGAAACTTATGCAACAGAAATTAAATGACTTGATTCATAAGAAAAAAAAGGAAAATGATAAGCTTTGGAGAAGATGTGGGAAAATGGGAACACTAATGCACTGTTGGTGGGTCTATGAACTGATCCAACCTTCTGGAGAACAATTTGGAACTATGCCCAAAGGGCTATAAAACTATGCATACCCTTTGACCCAGAAATACCACTTTTAGGTCTGTATCCCAAAGAGATCATAAAAATAGGAAAAGGATCCACATATACAAAAATATTTATAGCAGCTCTTTTTGTGGTGTCCAAGAATTAGAAACTAAGGGGATGTTCACCAATTGGGGAACAGCTGAACAAGTCATGGTATATGAATATAATAGAGTACTATTTTTCTATAAGAAATTGTGAGCAGGCAGACCTTGGAAAAACCTTGAAAAACTTACATGAACTGATGCTGAGTGAAGTGATCAGAACCAGGAGAACATTGTACACAGTAACAGCAACAATGTGTGATGATCAACTTTGAGAGACTTACTCTTATAAGCAATACAATGATCTAAGAGTATTCCAAACGATTCAAGATGGAAAATGCTATCCAGGTCCAGAGAAAGAACTATGGCGTCTGAATGTAGATCAAAGCATACTCTTTTCTCCTTTTTTTCCTTTTCTCATGGTTTTTCACTTTTATTCTGATTTTTCTCTCAGAACATGACTAATGTTGAACTATGTTTTAATATGATTATACATGTATAGCCTAAATCAGATTGCTTGCCCTCTTGGGGGAGGTGGAGAAGAGGAGAGGGGGAGAAAAAAAATTGGAACTCGAACTCTTATAAAAATGAATAAGTAAAACAATAAATAAAAATGTTGAAAACCATCTTACATGTATTTGGAAAAAATAAAATACTATTAAGTGTGTGGGGAAAAGACTCAGCTCAAGCACCATCTTGTACATGAAGCTCTTCATAATCCCCTCAATTGCTGGTGCTCTCCTTCCTTAATTACTTGCATTTAATTGCTTTGTATATATTTGCATTTATTCACTTCAGAGTTATACTCCATATATATATATATATACATATATATATGTATATATATATATATATATACTTATTACTCTTGTTAGAATGTATGCTCCTTTTGAGTAGGGAATGTTTCATTCTTTGTACTTATATCCCCAGTGCCTAGCACAGGACCTGACACACAGTAGATGAGAAATGATCATTAATAGCCAATTATTAAAATTAATGAGACCCCAGCATTTTCCCCCATATTATTTCCTTGTCCAATCTCTCAAGAACAGGATTGATGGAAGACAGGATTAACATTCTTCTCATTCTGGGTATTCCTACTCTACCCAAATGCATCAGACTTCTAATGAAGTAAAATTCCCTTCTGCTCATACTTGAGTTGGGCATAAATTCTTTGAACAGATTGCCTAAGGCTGGGGGTGGTCTGGATAGAAGGATAGTCTCTCTTTGACATGATGTGTTTCTCTGCTCCTCATTGTAATCTTCATTCTCTCATTAATTAACCAATCATAGTTGATTGCCACCCTCAGGAGCACCCCTCTTCCAATGGGAATATAAGCCATGAATCAGTCACCATGATGGCCTGGTCCTTTTATTAAACTTATGGCATTATTAATAAAATGATTAAATTACCCCGGGAGTGGGGGGTGGGAAGGGAGGAGAAATTAAATGACTTGCCCAGGTTTATGAAGCTAGTAAGTGACTAAAACTTGATTTGAACTCGGGTCTTCCTGACTCTGGGCCTGGAACTTTAGTTTCACCACCTAGATGCCTCTCAATCTTTAATTAAAATGATCAGTTTCTTTAATTATTTAAAAACAGTATTTAGAGAACGGGGTTCATACATTTTATCCCATTTCCAAAGAGGTCTATGACACAAAATAGGTTAATACTCCCTACTATAGAGGGAAATCTCCTTTAATCCCTTGATGGGGAATAGATGAGGAAGAGGGTCATAGATTTGAGGTAGAAGGGGCTTTAGAGGCCATGTAGCCAAATATCTTTATATCACAGATAAAGAAACTGAGGCCCAGAGAAGTTAAGTTAGACAGATAGTATATAATGAAGGTAGCTTTCAAATCCAGGTCATTTCTCTTGGTCCAATGTACTTTCCACTAGAATATTTTTTCTCCCCAAACAATTATGTCATTTGTTCAAAAAATGAGAACTCGGTATTTGCTCCTAGCCTTCTGCTCTGGGTGGTTTCATCATAGGATCTGTCTTAGCTCCTATACTCTGACTGTTTGGAAATCTAGCATCAAGCCTTAGAGGGTCCTGGGCACAGCAGGAGGGAATCTGGTGGGGGAAGTCTCAAACACAAGAGGAATAGCTTCTTGGCGCTACTAATCACCGCTTTCCATAAGGAACGTTACTGCATGTGCTCGTTTGCTTTTTAATCATGCTCTAAATATGCATTTTCACGTTATGCCCTAATGGCACCGGGAGAATCATTAGGATCTATTGGGACCATAATCCATGGTTTTGAAAGTCTCTAAATATGCAATTTCACTCCATGGCACAGGTTTCTAAAACTCCACAAATAACTATTTGCAGGATAAAGTCACAACTCCAAAGTCAATTATGGCTACTGCCAGAGAAAATTTATCTCCTTTTTTTTTCTTTTGAAAATGGAAATGCGGAATGAGGACGTTGATGCACAAAAGCCACCTTCACCTCCTTTCTGGGTGAACCTGATACCCCAGGAGGTCTGATTGACAAGGAGCTGGGAAATTCCAATTTGGGAAGGCAAGCCAAGTCAGCAGGCTGAACAAGCCAGGGTTTCTTGGGTTCATGTTTCCATCTCTTGTCACCATGGAACTTCTCAGGCTAATATCCTGATTTGACTCCACTTCTGTTCTCCCCCTACATGGAGGAATGCCTGCTTTCTCCATTCTTTGTAGGGTTCCATCCATGCATCCCAGCCTGGGTTGGGAATTTCAATTGTGTGGTAAAAAAGCACATGTAGATAGAGGAAGAACAATGGAGGCAGTGTGTTCAAAGAATGGGATTCAATTCCTGTCACTGATGTTTATTTACTACCAACACGACCCTGAGAACAATAATGTTCCCTTTTGGATTCTGAACTTTCTCATCTATAAAATTAAGGGGTTAGGTTAGATCATAGGTTCCTAACCTTTCTTGGGTCATAGAACCCTTTGGCAGCCTGGTAAAACCTATGGACCCCTTCATAGAATAATGCTTTTTGATTCATAACATTAAATATAGACTTACTAGCTGTGGTGACCCTCGGTCAGTTGCTTAATTTCTGTTTGCCTCAGTTTCCTCATCTGTCAAAAGGAGATAACAGCAGCTGCTTTCCAGGGTTGTTGTGAGGATAATTGTAAAGTGCTTAGCACAGTGACTGGCACATATAAATCTATAAATGTGGGCTCTCCACCTTGGTTAGGTTTAGGTGGTGCAGTGGATGGCCTGAAGTCAAGAAAACTCATCTTCCTGAGTTCAAATCTGGTCTCAGACACTTGCAGTCTGTGTGACCCTGAACAAGTCACTACACCCTGCTTGCCTCAGTTTCTTCATCTGTAAAATGAATTGGAGAAGGAAATGGCAAACCCCTCCATTGACTTTGCCAAGAAAATCACAGATGGGGTTACAAAGAATTGGACATGACTAAAATAACTAAAAAACAGCAAGAATATCTGTTTTAGCTCCTCCATTCCATGATTGTTTGGAAATCTGTCAATGAACTTGGATTGTAAACTCCTTAGGACAGGGACAATCTTTTGCCTCTTTTTGTATTTTCAGTCTTAGCACTGCACCTGGAACCTGGTTGACACTTAAGTGCTTACTGATTTATTGGTGCCCAAGAACACTGAATTTCGAGTCAGATTTTTGGATTCATAGCCTGGTTCTGCCACTGAGTGGGTTACTTCACATCAGTGGACATCATCTTTTCACTTGTAAAACAAGAGCCATGAACTCATCAGCTTTTAGGGTCCCTTCAGCTGTAATTCTATGATCCTAGAGTCTATAATATCATGGTTTCAAAAAATTATAGGTTGACAAACTCTATCGCATTCAATGTCCTATTATTGTCACTCCCTTGGAAAGGAGCTTTCATCCTAAGGTACCTCCGGGTTGTGGCCATTTATATGATGAATAGTCATCAAAGCAGAAAACGGAAGCTAGTATACAAATAACTATAATGCAACTTAGAAAATGATTAATACAAAGGAGAACCTGTAGAGTCAAAGAAGAAGGGATCATGGGCAAAAGTAGAAGAGTCAGGGAATGTTTCAGGAACAGGTGACAGCTCAGGTGAGCCTTGAAGGAGGAGAAAGTCAGCCAACTGTGGTGGGGAAGAGGAGAACGTTTTGCAGGCATAGGAATCAGGCTCTATAAAGGCAAAGAAGGGAGAGGAGGCAGGATGAAATCTATAAATAATAAAAGCAAGCGGTTCGGTTCATTGAAGGTATAGAATGAGTATTTGAAGGAGTTGTTAGGAAGATGAAATAAGACTTCAGGATTGAAAGTGCTTTGAAGAGCGATAGAGTGATACACAAATGTAACAACTCATTACTATTCGATAATATTGTGATATGTCAACAATTATACTGATGCTATAATAATTGTATTCAAAGACACTTTAATAACCCCACTGCTTAATGTCTCTGTTGCAAACTGCTGAGGCCAGCTGCTTTAGGCTTACAGGACTAAGTTTGAGCCCTGTGCAGAAACTGGGGAGAAGGATTGGGAATTTCCTTCTCAATGGCCTGGGGGAGATGGGATTTCATTTTAAAACCAAAGAATCATAGGACACCAGATCTTGAAACGACCTTAGGGGCTTAGAACATAAAATGTTATAATATAAACTGCAGGATGTTAGAGCTGGAAGAGGCCTTAAAACCCAGAATGTTAGAATACAGAATATTAAGAGCTGAAATGGTGCCTTAGAACATAGAATGTGAGAATATAAAGTACAGAATGTTGAGCTGAAATCGAGTCTTAGAATACAGAGCACAGAAAGTCAGAGCTAGAATGGAACATGGAATTTTAGAATAAAGAACACTGGATGTCAGAAAATATGGAATGTTAGAATGCAGGGTATAAGGATATAGGACACAAAATATTAAAAGCGGGAATAAGAACTTAAAACTCAGAATATTAGACTATGGAACACTAAATGTTAGATCTGGAAGGGACCATAGAAAACAGAATGTTATAACATAGCACACAGAATTTTAGAGCTGGGATAGAGCCATAGAAGATGGAATTTTAGAATCTAGATTCTAGATTCTATGGCATTGACTATGGGATGTTAGAACATAGAGCATATACTGTCAAAGCTGGAAGGAACCTTAGAACATGGAAAGTTACATCGTCAAACATAGAATGTCAGAGCTGAAAGGGGTACTAGTGACCATATAACCTGGTGTCTTCATTTTACAAGTGAGGAAACTGAGGCCTAGAGAGGGAAAGTGGCTGGTCCAAAGTTACACAGTGAGTCAGAGGCAACATTATTATGAAAAAAAGATATTTGTAAAAAGCACTTAGCACAGTGGTCTGGTTCACAGTGGACACAATATCAATAATGAATCTCTTCTCTTAGAACTAGAACCTAGGCTTCCTGACTCCCAGGTCTCAGCATTCTTTCCATTTCACCAGACTCCCTGAGGGAGAGAGGTTCTCTCTAGAGCAAGGGATTTGGGGAGGATGACATTTTTTCACCCAAAAAAAAGGGCATTAGAAAAATGCCCTTTTCTGATAGGGGTTTCATCAAAAATAAAGAGCAAATCTCACGCTCTAGTACTCTGTAGAAATTGAAATAGGGAATAGTGTTGGGGGGAGAGCTAAGAACAAGTGTATATATTTTGTCTGTTCAAAATCATTTTGCATTTTGTTTCCCCATTAGTCTGTGAACTCCTGGAGAGTAAATTATTCCCCCTCCTGTTCATTGTCTCCTCAATAATTAATTAGCACAGTGCTTGGCATATGTTTTATAAATGCTTATTGACTTGAGTTGGGAGGAGGAGTAAACTTTTCCACCCCTTACTCACTACCTATAGTAATTTTTTATTTGTGAGTCTAGGAAGGACCCAGAGAAGTTTGGGTCCTGCACCTGAAGGCACAGGTGGAAGAAGCAGTGCCCATCATGCACAGAGGGCTACTGGGCATTCACTTTAGATGACTATCTTAGTTGGTCCTAGGACTATAATGAACAAACAGACTCTAAGCAGAAAGGGGATTGAGTCTCCAAGACCCCCAGTCAGACCCATCTGGGGTTTTCTTACTTTACTCTATTATTAACTTTCACTGCATACCCAGCATCTCACAAATTGGGGGAGTGGCCCTATCTGTGTCAGTACTGCTGTCACCAAACCCCCTTTCTCTCGAATTGCCATATCGAAGACATCTACTGAGTGAAAACTCCACTGGGTTTTTCAACAAGGATGTTACTACAAGCTAAGGAAAAGAGGATTAAACAAAACAATTCTGTAAGGGTAGAAAACTGACAAATTACAAAGCCCAGAAGTCATTTCTAGACTAATAAACTCTGCTCCAATTAAGCCAAATTTTCATTATAACCTTACCAGGTTTGCTTCCACTTAGCTCATGATTCCCTTATTTTATATATCTGATGATTCTTCTATTCCCTCTCACCAACTTTTGGAGTCAACACCAACAAATTCCATTAGTCCACCATATTGGCAAGACTCCCTCCAACAAGAACAAAAGAAGGGTCCTTTATGACTTAGAGAGGTCTATCTAAGTGTCATTTAGGCTAGGAGTTTTCCTTTTGGCATCTTTCAGGATGCCCTTATGGATACATGGTTTTCTCTTTGTAGAGACAAAAGCTGATTGTTAAATTTTCAGGGAAAACATTTATACATTGGCAGTTGCTACAAATCAGGGCTTGATTTACTGTCTTATTGGTTGCCTAGACTTAAGAAAGTGATGGAGAAAGTGCTAATAATTCAGAAGAAACTTAAAAGCATGTCTTGTGTTCTTTTTTCTTCTCCCCAGAGAGTCAGTTGTTAAGCATTTGTCACCACACCACTGCTTCTTAGTCTTAGTTTTTAAGCAGGGCATATGGGAAACAAAGAATTGGTGTGGACTTCAGATGAAACGGGGAGAAAAAGATTTCTTTTTACACAAACATTTTCACCTTAGCTAGGCAGTACTGCATAATAGAAAGAAAAATGGAACTTGGAGCCAGAACACCTAGGTTCTAGCACTTAATTAGTCACTCACTGTCTGTGTGACTATGAGTAAATTAATTAACTTCTCTGGAGCTAAACTTCCTCAAGTGTAAAATGAGAGAGAAAAATACTTGTGCTTCTTTCTTTGCTGGATTGTTGTGAAGATCAAGTAAATAATTTAGATCAAATGAAGAAGTATGAAACTGCTTCATTGGTATCAGACTGCCAACGATGACAAAAAACAAATACTGGGAGGGGTTGTAGCAAAACAGGCACACCAATGGACTCGGTGGAACTGTGAAATGGAGCGGCAATTCTGGAAAGCAAGTTAGAACCATAACCTCAAAGGCACTAAAACTGGTTCTATCCTTTGTTCTACTATGCCTATACCCTAAGGAGATAAAAAAAAGAGAGAGAGAATGCCCTATATTTACAAAAAAAAAAGTATACAATAATAGAAACATTAAAAAGATAATTTTGAAAATCTTAAGAACTCTAACTAACACAATTACCAACTATGATTCCAGAGACTGAATGAGAAGCTATGCTACCCACCTTCTGAAAGGAGATGGATTTCAGGATACAGAAATAGACATACATTTGTGCATGCAGATGATGTGGATTTTGTTTTTGCTTGACTGAATATTGATTACAAAAGTTTTTTCCTTTTTTTAAATAAATGGGTGGAGTGCAGGGAAAAGAAAAAATGCTTTGTTAACAGGAAAATAAAATGAAAATTTCTAAAGAAATTATATAATTTTAATGACAGTTCAAATTTCTGTAGTACATTAAGATTTATGAACAACTTCTTTGCAAGGTAGTTATCGTAAATCTACATAAGACATTTGGTAATCAACAAGCCGTTATTAAACACCTACTATGTTTCAGGCACTGGTAACAGGTGCTAGGAATACAAAATCAAAAGTAAAGCAGTCCCTGCCCTCCAGGAGCTTACATTATAGAATGGGAATGAATGAATATATATATATATATACATATATATATATGTGTGTGTGTGTGTGTATGTAAATGTGTATCTATTATATATATGCACACATAGAGAAATATATACATATGTACACATATGTGTTATATATTTAAGAAATTTATACATACATGTGTATGTTGCACACACACAACATATAAGAATAAATGCATGACAATTTGGGAGTAAGCTCCTAGGAATATCGGGGAAAGTCTTGTATAGAATTTAATGGTAACCGTTTTTGCTGTTCTGTTATTTCAGTCATGTCTGACTATGACCTCACTTGGAATTTTCTTGGCAAAGATACTTGAGTGGTTTACCATTTTCTTCTCTAGCTCATTTTTTAGATGAGAAAACTGAGACAAGTAGGGTTAAGTGACTTGCCCAGGGTCACACCACTAGTGCATGACTGAGGCCAGATTTGAACTCACAAAGATGAATCTCCGTGATTCCAAGTCTGGTACTCTATCCATCGTACCATTTTAGTTGCTCCAATGATAACCATAAAGTCCTATATAAATGTAAATTATTTTTATTATTTTGCTTATTTTAGCTTTTACTTCCTGGGTGACAATAATAATAGCTTTGATTTACATACTGATGGCCTATGAATTATACAGATTTCAATCAATCAAAAAAAATTCAATTTATAGAGTGCCTAATTTGTGCCTAATTCTGTGTTAGACTCTGTAGGAGATGCAGAGAAATGTTTCAGACATAGCCCCTGCCTTCTAGGAGCTAATGATTTCAACGGGGAATGTGTCATGTATTTGAATGAGCTCATCAGAGTAAAGCACAGCAGGTCTTGGGGGTGCTGGAATGATCAAAGCAAGGCTTCTCTTTAAGACACATGCCAAGGCAGGGCTGGGGAACAGCCAGGGCAAAATGTGAGCTGATTGCTTTAGCAGTTTCACCTAGGCTTATACTTGTTCAAGGCAGTTAGAGGATTCAGGCAGAGGGAAGAAGGCTGTTGTGTATCATTGATCAAGCCAGTCTATAGATAGTGGTGGGCAGGGAGTGTCTGGGGAAGGGAAAGGAAGAGAAGCTAAATGAGGCTAGGAGGAGCAGTGATAGCTTTTCCACTCTACTAGGGGGCTTTTGGTTTCTTCCCTTTCTAATATCTTCATTGTGGAGAGTATGGGAGGCCCAGGAGCAATTTCACAGACTGCAAGAGCCTGTTACTACCTAATGCAATTCTTTTATTTTCTAAATAAACAGGTCAAAGAGAAGGGAACCAAGTAATCATTAAAGTCTCTTCCAGTTTTGGCATTCTATGCTCTGTGTTCTAAGATTACATATTCTAAGGCCCCTTCCTTTCACTTCTGACATTTTATGTTCTGAATTCTAAGATTCCACATTCTAAGTTTTCTTTTAGTTCTGATATTCATTCTATGGACCACTTTCCAACATTCTGTGTCTTAAGGTCCCTTGTAGCTCTGACATTGTATGCTCTGTGTTCTGATGTTCTGTGTGCTAAGGTCCCTTCCAGTTCTGATATCATATGCTCTGTGTTCCAATATTCTCTTCTAGAAAATAGGGAAAATCTGCCCTCTGGGCAGAGCCAAGAGGAGCTAAGTGTCAGAAGCTAAGTAAAGATGGGAAGGACCCAAGAAGAAAGTTTTGAATGAGAAGAATTTTAGTGTTGGCAAATAGTAGAACTTAGAACTAAGAATTGCTTCAGAGAAAGAAAACTTTTCTGGGAACTACAGAGATATAGAGTAAGGGGAGGGAATGATACGAAATGCTCTCTTAGGGATAAATGTGGAACATATATTAGGGATTTGTAGTTAGAGAACCACAGAATTCCAGTGCTCAAAGGGACCTTAGAAATCATTTATTTCAAGAGTATTATTTTATAGATGAGGAAACTGAAGCCCCCAAGTGAAGTGACTTGCCCAAGGTCACATAATTCCCCATATCATCCTATTTTTGGAAGTTGTTATTGCCAAGGTACACAGTATACTAAGCCCTTGGACTCATGTCAGCCCAAGAGATGATAATTCCAAGTTTCCATCAAGCCAATATTTACAAATTACTCTCCCTTTTAGGTCTAGTAATGATCCTACTGCCTTTGACCATAAATCAATAATTTTCCCCACCTGGACCTCAATACCCTGACCTAAAATGAGGGGCTTAGATTTAATCATTTGCTAAGACCTCTTCCAGATCTGACTTGCTATCTGTCATCTATTATCGTCATCATCGTGATCACCATGCTTTTTTTTTTTTTTTCAACATTCTGCAAGGGAGAGGGTACTGGATTTGGAGTCAGAGGATCTGGGTTTGAATCCTGACCTGTCTTGCATTTAACTACCTTCTATTAATGTATATTTATTCCCTTCCTTATTCTCTTTATACTTATCTCTATATTTTTCCTCCCCATTAGAATGTAAACTTCTTGGGAGTAGGGATTTTTTTACTTCAATTGTATTTGTGTCCCCAGCACCTAGCACATGGTAGGTGATTAATAAATGCTTGTTTGATTGATGAATATATCAATATCAATTCACTGAAGGTTCACCTTTGGTGTCAACAAATAATTTTCTCTCTGGAGAAAGGAAATTGGGGCTCTTTAGGTTGGTACCACTTATGTTTTATTCTTTACCATCTTAGGTGATATTGCTTTGCATTTCAGGTAAAAATATATTTGATGGGACTGAGAGATTCTACTCCCTACTCCACCCCCAGGAAAATCTTATTTAGATACTGGCATTCCTTGATGCTTGTCTACTTCCCATGGTCATTTTCTGGTGCATGCACACACACACACACACACACACACACACACACACACACACACACGATTTGAACATGTAAATTCTCAGTCTTGATCAGCAGCAACTCAGCTATGTTCCTAAGCCTTCTTTAGCCCCAATCTTGCAAGAATTATGAGATCTCAGAACTTGAAACACCTTAGAAATTATTTCAGATAATTTCTAATTCTACAGATGGAGAAACTGAGGCTCAGCTTTCCTAAGGTCACATAGAAAGTTTGTTGTTAGTAGACTCTTGATTCTGAGTCTAATTCTCTTTCCACTCACCATGCCAACTCCTCCAAAGCCCTCTCACAGCCCTATTCACCACCAGTATAGCCACCTCCCATCTGGGCGCATTCATTCAACACACACTACACATCTGTCCTATGCCATGAAGGGCTAAACAGATGATAAGGGAGTAGAAGCAGAAGATTTTAGAGAAGTGGAATGAATATAGAGCCATAGAAATGCTAAAGATAATAGAGCTGTCACTGTCCTCTTCCACTGTGACTCTCTTCTTTGTCTTGCCTATAGAAACCATGTTTGAGTGAATAGTCTTCCTGTTGAAGAAGTTCTAGAGGTAAGGAAGGAAAAAAAAGAGACACAGGGGAAAAAACAGTGAAAATGCTATGTTCTTTGGCCCCACTGATCACTCCATAGGCTAAGAGTGTAAGTGTATCTCAATTATCTCTTTCCTGCTCTCTGTTTAGGAAGAACATCAAATATTTGAGGAGTGGAGTCAAGATGGTGGAGAAACGACAGGCACTTGCCTAGGCTCTCCCCCAAATCTCTCCAAACAATTTTAAATAATGCCTCAAAACAAATTCTGGAGCAGCAGAATCCACAAAATGATGGGTTGAAATAATTTTCAAGTCCAAGACAACTTAGAACATGTTCAGGAGAGATCTATTGTGCCAGCATGAGAGTGGAACATAGTCCAGTGCAGGCCACACTCAAGCAAACTAGCAGTAGGCTTTTGGGGTGACTGAATCAGCCATGACAGTAACAGTTTCCAGACTGCTCAGCCCACAGATGATAAGGAGACCAGACAACTGGTCAAAAGATTACAGAGGTCCCTTTGCTGATACCAGGGTCAGGATTCCGTTGTCTTGCCCATAGTTGCATCTGGGTCATAATCCTGGGTCTCAATCTCAGGACAAGAAGGATCATTAGAACAGCAAAGCTTACTGCTACAGGGAAACTGGGTCCCTGGTCACAGTTCCAGAGTGGAAAAAAAAATTGCTCGTGGTCACTCATAGACCAGAGTACAGACCAGGAGGGTAGTAAACATACGTCTCCCTAGATCATACTACCTTGGAAGAATGAAAATTTACAGTTCCCTAGAAGTACCTCTGAAAACAACTGCACAAAAAACTCTGAAACTTGGGATAGTGCCCCCTCCACTCCAAAATCAAGCACTTTAGTTAAAAGTCAAGAAATAGGCTGGAAAAATGAGCAAACAGCAGAAAAAGATCCTTATTATAGAAAGTTACTATGTAGACAGGGAAGATCAAAATGAACTCAAAAAAGACAACAAAGTCAAAATTGCTATATTCAAAGTCTCAAAGAAAAATGTGAATTGGTCTCAGGACATAGAGGAGATCAAAAAGAATTTTTAAAACAACAAGTAAGGGAGGTTGAGGAAAAATTGGGAAGAGAAATGAGAGTGATGCAAGAAAATCATGAAAAAAAGAGTCAAAAGCTTCCTAAAGGAAAGCCAAAAGTTTGGTAAAAGAGACATTAAAAAATTACTGAAGAAGATAAAACCTTAAAAAACAGAATAGAGGGGTGGCTAGGTGATGCAATGAATAGAGCACTGGCCCTGGAGTAAGGAGGACCTCAGTTCAAATCTGGCCTCAGACACTTTACACAAAAATAGCCCTGTGACCTTGGCCAAGTCACTTAACCCAATTGCCCTACTTTCCCCCATCCAAAAAGCAAAAAGCAAAACAAAACAAAACAAACAAACAAACAAAAAAACCCAACAGAATAGAGCAAATGGTAAAAGAGGCAGAAAAATTCAATAAAGAAAGGAATGCTTTGACAAATAGAAATGACCAAATGGAAGAGGAAGTACAAAAGTTCTCTGAAGAAAATTATTCCTTAAAAATTACAACCGGGCAAGTAAAAACCAATGACTTTATGAGACATCAAAAAACAATAAAACAAAAACAAAAGAATGAATTATTTATTGAATTAACAGATGAGGAAATGGTTTGGGTTTTTTAGACTAATAAAACCTTTGGATCAGTCAGTCAATAAACAAGTCTTTTATAAGTAACTACTGTGTACCAAGTATATAAGCACTGGGCATTACAAAGAAAAACAAATGACAGTCTCTATTCTTAAGGGGCTAGCTGTGTAATGGGAATGATTCAGGAAACATGTTCTAGTCTGACTTTTATAAGTGATCTTATAAAAGTGACTTCCCTTCTCTGGGTCTCAGTTTCCTCTTCTGTAAAATAACAAACTAGGACAGGATGGTTCCTAAAGTCTCTTTCTGCTGTAATATTCTGGGATTCTGTCATCTGATGCATTAGCCCTCTATCAACAAATTGTTTCCTGTTTCTCTGATGGTGAACCCAAGTACAAACTCTTGATACCCACCTAGAACAGGTTCTTTGGAGTATGTTTTGGCAACAGTAAAGGAGAGGGACATGTGGGTGCTCAGGATGAGGATCTGTGTGTGTTGGGGGAGGGGATGTTGTGGGTAGCAGGGAGCTTCTCAATTTCACTTGCCCACAGCTTGGCACATCACACATGCTACAGAGCTTCCTTTTCGAGCTCAGCTGGAACCGCCCACTAGTTTTCTAAGAATAGGTTTCCACTTTTGACACACGTGATTTTTCCCAACCTCCTCACAGCACTGCCCCTGCACTCTTCTCTAGATGCTCTAACCCTAATCCTTTCCCAGTTCAAGAAAGGCTGGATGTGGAGGGGAAAGGGGGAAGAAGAAAACTTAGATAGAAAACCTATCTTCTTATCTCCATTCACCAAGTATCAACTGAGTATTGAGTGTGAAACCATACATCCAATTTCTGCTAGTGCTGTGGGGATAAAAAACACATATTGAACTCTGTTCTCAGTTCTAGGACCTGCATTTTAAGAAAAATATCATTGGGGCCCAGAGGAGTGTGATCAGGATGGTGATAGGACTGAAGGTCAAGCCATAGGAAGACTGATTGAAAAAAGATGTTTGGTATATCTTGGTGGTGATTTCTTGAAAAAGAGGACTTAAAGGAGGTAGGGAGAGAGGATAGATGTCTACTTTAAGGATCTGAAAGACAGCCAAGTAGAAGAGGGAGGAATTAGATTTGTTCTGTTTGTTCCCTGAGGGCAGAACTAGAAGCCTTGACTATGCACCCATTGTAGACAGACAAATTTGGGCTCAACCTAAGGAGCTGTCCAAAAAGGGGAATGGACAGGGTTGGGAAAATGGCAAGTTCCCCAGCCCTGGGAATTTACAAGAGAGGCTAGGTAACCACTTAGTACAAATGGTGTAAGGGATAGGAATGGAATCTATACATCCATGAGGTCCCTTCCAATTCTGAGATTCTTTGGAAAATTTTCCCTGTGAAGAGCAGTATTTGATTCCTGCCTTCAAGGAGTTTACATTCTAACTGTAAGTACTAGCTAATATAGAATCATATGCTAGACAAGAGCAATGATATACCCAAACATCATGCTTGTTTTAAATTATAGCACTCATCTATTTATACTTCAATCCAATCCAATAAACATTTATTAAACACCATGTGCCAGGCACTGTGCTAAATGCTAGGGATACAATTAATAAAAAGACAGTCTGGGGGGAGACAAAACGCAAAAGGAGGCAAGAAAGCAAGAGGGAAGGAGAGGGGAGGAACACTAAGGAGTACCATTGTGTGTGTGTGTGTGTGTGTGTGTGTGTGTTGTGGGGCATCTTGTTCCATGGAATTGAAGCCAGGAACAGCAGGAGATACAAAGTAGAGTGACCTAAAAATTTCAGTTTCTGCCCTTTAAAAAGGAAGGCATTGAAAGGAGTTTGGTGTTCCACCCTCCAGCCCTCCAATCAGAAGAGAGAAGAAGCTAAGGGAGCTGGTGTCAATTAACGTTTGAGTTACCAACATTATTTGTTTAAGGAGTCCAAATCCATTTCCTAATTCATTCCCTCATTCATTCACTCACTCATTCATTCATTCATTCATTCACATGCATGCATTCAATAAATACTTATTGCCACCTTATTGCTGTCCCTATGCTACCATCAACAAAGCAGAGGTGATGAGCTTAACCTGGGAGGGGCATTTTGTTCCAGGGAGTTGAACCAGGCAGATCAGGAGACACAGAGTGGCATCACTAGCTAGCTTCATTGTGCCTTGCACATAATAGGAATTCAAGAAACACTTACTAAACTGATCAACTTGTTTCTCTTCATAACCCCCTGCTAGCTTTATCAATCAACAAACATCTTGCATATATTTACACATTCCTCTGAATAAAAGGACAAAAGGCTTGCTGAAAATTAAGATTCCTAAGATAGACTCTAAGTTAGAGAATTTCAAGGGGAAAAAAAGTTTGGGGGTGGTCAGGAAATGCTTCATGTAGTGCAATAGAGAATACTGGGTTTAGTGTCATGGGCCCTGGGTTCAAGTCCTCATTCTGCCACTTATTATGTGTATAACCTTGGAAAAGTCATTTAATCTCCTTGGGCCTCAGTTTCCTCTATTTTAAAATGGGGAAATTAAACTGGTGGATCTTTAAGAACCTTTCTCTCTCTGTATCTATGATCTCAACAGCTACCTGTTGGTGTTTGAAATCAAATCCAAATTCAGCCCAGTGTTAAAAGCCTTATATAACCTGGGAATGCTTGGCTTAGAGAAGAGAATAATTTGGGAAAACACAATAGCTATCTCCAAATATTTAGAGAACTGGCATATGGGAAAGGGATTAGATTTACTCTGCTTGGCTTTAGAGAGTCAAGCTATCATGAGTCTAAATTGCTCAAAGGTTTGTTTTTAATTTTATAGTTTCACCCTTTCCCATAATTGCCAGGAAACCTTTTTAAAACTCACTTATATAGGTCTGGATAGCCTATACAAATGGGGGAGTGAGTAGGAGGAAACAGTGAGAATTGGGAGGCAATGGAAAAATATTGAGGTACTGCAAGTTTACGGTGATCAAAAACATTGAACACACAGGAAAACTCAAAGTAAAGACTAGCCCCGGGAAAGATTTTGGATTGTGGTGCTTGTACCTTTTTCCACCTTCCCCCAAAGAGGGAAATGGCACATTCCCACATGGCAGCCCCGGGGGCGATATTGATGAAGGGAACTCTGTTGTCCAAGAACCATGTCGTGGGAGCTGGAAGGAACCTCAAAAGGAGATCAGCCAGTCCAAAACTCTCATTTTCTGCAGACAAGGAAACAGAGCCCCAATGGTGACATGACCAGAAAGCTATTCGTTGGGAAAAGGTCAAACTGGGAGCCAGGTTTTCAGACTCCAAGTTCAGGACTCTTGCCACTGTAGACTCTATTCTCAGTCCACACCCCTTTGGGGGATTATAAAGTTTGGCAGAAAGGTGAGGGTGTTCTTCACAGACTTATCCTCACAAGCAGCACACACAGTGAAATAAGAGCCCAGGTATTTTTCAAAATAAGAAAAAAAAAACTAAGCCAACAGACCTACTGGCCAAAATGACAGCAGCAGGATTTCTCGGGGACAACTAAGTGGTGCAGTGGAAGGCGTGCCAGTTCTGGAGTCAAGCAGACCTGAATTCAAATCTGACTTCAAACACTTACTAGTTGTGTGACCCTGGGCAAGTCACTTAACCCTTTTTGCCTCAGCTATATCATCTGTAAAATGAGCTGGAGGAGGAAATGACAAACCATTCCAGTATCTTTGCCAAGAAAACCCCAAATGGGGTCATGTTGAACATAACTAAAACAATTGAAAAAATAATAAGAGTTTCTTGGAAAGAAGGGACAAAGTCAGGGAATTTCACAATCACAGAATTTTAGAGTTGGAATGAATGAATTCATTATATGATTATGAGAATATCAATTCAAGATAGTTTGGGCCCTCAAGGAACTTATATTTAATAGGGGAAGAAAACAGATTAGCAAGAGAGGGTAAGTGTGAGTCTAGGAGAGAGGGTTAAGGGAAGGGTAAAGGGGTAGACTCAGTTTCCTCATCTGTAAAATGAACTGGAGAAGAAAATGGCAAACCACTACATTATCTTTGCCAAGAAAACCCCAAATAGAATAATGAATAATCAGACATGACTGAAAAGTGATTCAACCACCACAACAAAAGTGTACATGTGCAAAGGCATGACTTGGAGACGGCCAGGAAATGGTGCAATGGACCTGGGATTTGGTAATATGAGTTGAAAGCTAACTAATCAGAATCCAGGATCTCTGGGTAAGGATTCCGAGTTCTGCTGGGAGGTCAAAGAAGAGGCTGGAGTATGTGAAACACTGTCTAGAGATGGTCAAGAAGTGTCATAACAGATCTAAGAATGAATTAAAGTAAGAGCTCATCAATCAGAGTCCAAGGTCTTAGGGACGGGACTATTGGCATCTATTCCTATCTATACCT
This sequence comes from Gymnobelideus leadbeateri, assembly GCA_011680675.1. Lineage (NCBI taxonomy): Eukaryota > Metazoa > Chordata > Mammalia > Diprotodontia > Petauridae > Gymnobelideus > Gymnobelideus leadbeateri. Next base: position 57,600 of record WOXC01008646.1, on the reverse strand, counting down.
GAACAAAAATGTCTACTACGACCTGACACGTGGTCACCTAGACTATGCTTTTGAGGCAGTCATCCCACTAGGAGGTAGCTGTATCATTAAGAAATTCTACATGACATCAAATTGAAATTTTCCTTTTTTCAACTTTTGTTCATTACTATTATTGGTCCTTCCCTCCTGAGACTGAATAGAAAAAAATCTAATCTGCATGGTAGCCTTTGAAATACTTGAAGTCAACTATCATCCCCCTTCCCTTTTCTATAAAATAAGTCTCTTCTCCAAACTCTAGTTCCTTCCACAAATCCTCTTATGGCAGGGAAGCAAAGTCCTTCCTGACTGGCCCCGTGGATGGTTTCTAGCTTGTCAACATCCTCCTTAAACTGTAGAGCACATAACTGAGCAAAATACTACAGATGTGATCTGAAGGCAGAGTACAATGAAATTATGACTTCTTAAGGTGTTGCAATAGATTGCATTGTCTGAAGACTGTTCAGGACTTTGGTAGTCTCAGGGAGAGAACCAAAAGCCGATTTTAACTGAACACACAGGATTAAGAATCAGTGGGGAAAGGAGAAAGATACAGAGAGGTTCCTTATATGCCTCTTTTTTGCTGGCCATTGTGGTAACCATCTACTGCCAATGTTTCATTCTCAACCCACCCTTATATCCAATCCTTCCCCTATGCCCTACTCAAGTAATCACTACATCTGAGAGAAGTAAGTAATTGCGCAGAAAGAACCTCTTTCCTTGGGAAATCATTTAAAATATGAAGACCAATAACCTGTATCTGTGATGATATCAGAGGTCCCTCAGTTGGATATAAGGGATAGAATCCAGTGAATTCTTGGAGTCACTTCCAGTTCTCTGTAGCTAAAATTCTTTGGGGCAGCAACAGTGGGTGGAGTGCTGGATCTGGAGTCAAGAAGATCTGAATTCAAATCCAGCATCAGACACTTAGCTGTATGACCCTGATCAGTCACTTAACCCTGTTTGCCTTAGTTTCCTCTTCTCGGAAAATTAGCTGGAGAAGGAAATGACCTTTGCTAAGAAAACCTCAAATGGTATCACAAAGACCTGGATGTGACCGAAACAACTGGGCAACCAACATGAGTCTTTAGCCTGTCATTATCTTTTTGGATCTTGGTTCTATCATTCAGTGTGTTAGCTATCCTCCCCCAGTTTTATGTCACCTGCAAATGTGATAGGCATGCCACCTATGCCTTTATTCAAAGCACTGATAAATAAGCAAGCAAGCAAACATGGATTGAGCACTTACTAGGAACTGTGGATAAGAGACAAATCACTCCCTGCCCTTTAGGAACTTACAGACTACCTAGGGAAGACAACACACATAAATGACATATGTGAGATGATTTGGGGTTAGGGGTTGGTGCTAGCACCTGGGAAAGGCTTCATGTGTCATTTGAGCTGAACTTTGAAGGAAACCAAGTGTGCCAGAAAGAGGGCCATGGGTGGGTTCAGAGGACCTGAGTTCGTGTCTTGATTCTGCCACTCATCATCACTTACTAGCCCCTCTGGGCTTAGGTTTCTTCATTTGTAAAACGAAGAGATTCGTCTCTATGACCTTTAAAGGTTCCTATCAGTTCTAAAGCTATGACAAATAGCACAGGGTCAGGTACAGATCCCCAGGGCACACCCCTAGAGACTTCCAGGCTGACCCCTTTCTCCCCATTCCCTATGCTGACTCACCAGGCCCTTTCACAGACAGCAGTGTCCCAGAGAAAATGGCATCTACACTTCGAGTCAGTTCTTGATGAGACATATCTGACTGTGTGCAACACAGGAGGGAAGTTGGAGCAGGAAAGGGCAGAAAAGCTGATGTTCCAAAAGGTGTCTATTCATTTTGTGGCTCAGTCATGTCTGACATTTTGTGACCACATTTGGGATTTTCTTGGCAGAGATACTGGAGTAGATTGTCTTTTCCTTCTCCAACTCATTTTTACAGATAAGGAAACCGAGGCAAACAGGGTTAAGTGACTTGCCCAGTCACACAGTTAACAACTGTCTGAGGCCAGATTTGAACACAGAAAGATGAGTCTTTTTGATTCCAAGCCAGAGCTCTATCCATTGCACCAACCAGCTGCCCCTGTTTATTTATACTCCCTGTTTATTTATACTTGACAAGCTTATGTGATTCCTGATCCTCCATTCTCCCCTCCCCTCACCCCAACACCTTCCTAATTACATCTTCCAGCAGGCAAATGCTAAAATGAGTTTGACTTCTCTGAGAACACCCTGACTGAGAAGTAGAAACTATGTTAGGCATTCAATCCAGGACAGAGACTTCAGAAAACTGGAGAAGAATTTATATCAGCACATACCAATCAATTAAGGATCTACAAGGACTATGGGGCAGAGATTCTGAGGAGGTCAGTGGGCCCCAGAGGACGTAGTTTTCTGACCCCCATTGGAAGCCACAGGGAAGGTCTCAGGTATACCCCACTGTGGGATGGTGATGAGGGGGTCATCTGATTTAATTTGTGGTCATCCCTGGTCAGTGCCACCTGCTTTCCTAATTAAGAAATTACTTGCTGAAGTTTCACTCCCCATAGCATCTGTCCACCATCCTGCTGACACCATTCCAATCCTAGCCCTCCTTGACTGTCTCTCCCCTAAGACCCCCACTGGTTCTCATATATCAGAGCTCACCACAGACTGGGGTCTGAGCACCAGAATTCTAGAATTTCAGGGCTGGAGCCAACCAGTCTTAACCTCTCATTTGACAGAGGAGGAAACTGAGGCTCTAAGAGAGAAGTCACTGTAATGGAAATGCAAATTTAAAGATCTTCCCTGCCCCTAGCTTAAGTGCACCTGGAGCCCGTGGTGGGAGGCTTGTTTTTCAGAAAAGCCCACACCTTGATACTTTGTGATTGGGCAGTGGGTCAAGGAGGTTGTTACAATCTCTGAGCCAGGAGAAGGCTATATAAACTCTGATGAGAGGCTTTGCTCTGGGGCTCACTTTGAAAAGTGTCATGTGATTTGACCAGATGAGACTCTGGGAAGCCGTTGTTGAGAGCCCCCCCACCCCCACCCCACCCCCGCTTTGAAAACCCAGATGTTGATGCTTCCCTCTCTGGTAACTGTGATTTTGTATTGATATAATGGTTGGACAGTTTGGAAGTCTGTCTGTTTGATCTGTAAGTTCTGTAACTTTGAAGTTTGGGGTGCTGACCTTTTCCCCCTGAACTAGGTAATATGTTTGTTTGATTAAAGTAAGCTTGTTAACCCATTTTGAGTTGCTTTCCTTTTGAAAAGCAGATCTAAGAACCTGTGTTGGCAGTCACCCTGGGGATATTGGGGTGCTTGCTGCTACAGTCACTTATCCAAAAATCATATACCTTCAGTGAGTGACAGAGCCAGGATTGGGTCCAATGCTCTTTTTCACTAGCCCCGGCTTCTGAGAGTTATTCTGGATGGTTATATTATAGTATTAGGCAAAAGCAGTGAAATACAGAGGAAAGAGAACTGAGAGGAGTTAAGTTCCTGTCGGTTCCTTTGTCGAATCGTAGGGGATTGTAGTCCTGGGAAAAGCCAAGGTAGAAATTCCTCCAAGGAGATAAGTAGTTCCCCTTCCCGAGCATCTCCACCGCCATGCAGCTGTTGGTCTGACCCCTCCCATGCTACTGTGTCTGTGGAATGTCCAGCCAGAGCTAGCCATAGCACCTGCTCCTTGGTCCAGCCGTTTCTATTCCTTCCTTCCATCTTAATCCCCTTACCCAGCCTTAGGAAGGTCCCCCTGAGGGGAGGAATTGCTGCCATGGGAAGGCGAACTAGGCAGCTGCTTTTGTGCTGGTTTTGGCACTGTTGGAGAGGAGAGAAGATTTGGGATGGGAGGGGGAGAAGGCCAGGAGGAAGATAGCTCTCACATCTGCAGCTGTCTCTGCTGAGATCCTAGAGCAGGGCTGCTGCTGGACTTAGCTGCCTTTAACCTAACGCATCTCCCACCACCACAACTACCCTTCTCCAACCCATCTCCTATCACCATCTTCAGGGGGTAGATGCTAGCGATGAAACGGTAAGTAGAAACAGATTGGTTTAGTTTTGGGGAGGGGTCATAACTCTGCCCTCTCCCACAAAAATGTATCTACCATACATGGAGGTCTTCAGAGAAATACTGCCCCCAGCCACAAAAGAGGGCATGAGACTACCCCCCCTCCCCAATTCTGACACACCCAAGTGAAGAAAGACAAGCATTCAGAAACAGGGAGCTAGAGACAGAGAGACAGAGGGAAAGGAAGTAGTGGAGATTAAAAAAAAAAAAAAAGGAAACTGACAGAGATGGAAAGATAACCAGAGACAGAGACAAATAAGCAGGAGGTGACTTAGAGTCAAACAGGGAGATACAGAGACAGTGATAAGGCAAGACAGAACCAGACAGATAAAAGATAGAAATAGACACACACCAATAGACAGGGAAATAAGTAACTCTCTCTCTCTCTCTTTCTCTCTCTCTCTCTCTCTCTCTCTCTCTCTCTCTCTCTCTCTCTCTCTCTCTCTCTCTCTCTCTCTCCGTCCCTCCCTCCCTCCCTCTCCCCTCAGAACTGAAAAGGAAGAGGAGTAAGGCAAAGAAAGAGGAAGGGAGAAAAGAGAATGGAGGGCTGTCGAAGTGGGAGGAGGAGGGCAAATGCTGAGAAGGAATGGAATCATCAAGTGATTTCTCCTTTACCCGTGATGGGTGACCGACCATGAGCGGTCTGACCAAAAGACTTCAGCCTGGGGGGTTTGGAGGGTAGAGGTAGGGTGGAACGGGAGGTGTCTACCCCAGGACCACATGACGCTTGAAGACCCTAACGCACTACTGCACCTAGAAGGGTGCGCGCTACCTGCGGCACCTGGGAGGCAATTGGCTGGGAATCTCCGGAATGAGGGGGCTTTCTTCCTTCGTAATTTAAAATAAAAATCGGCGCAATGTTCTAATACTAACAGCGTGTTATTAAAATCAAGTGCTATTTTGCAAAATGCGTGTGCTGGGAAATCGCTAATTACAGGCGCTGCACATTTCTATGTGTTGGCGCCGATTAATCCTGAACGGTTTAAGCGTTGAATTTCATACATATAATTACCACTGGAGAGCGTCACAACAGCAAACAAGATGCTTAGGGCCCTGCCCTAGGAGGGCGGGGAGGGCTGAGTTCCCAGCCATAGAAATTCGAGTCTACTTTCAGGGGTCCACCCAGAACCCCCACTCCCTTCTCCTTGAGCAGCTGAGGGCTGCGGCTGGTCACCCTCCATCATTTTCTCTGTTCTTCACGTTGACCTGCCTCCTTCTTTCAATCTCTTCGAGTCCAGAAAGCCAGCGAGCTAGGTAATATCCTAACAAGGGGAGGAGAAGAGGGGGAGGAAAGGAAGGTCCGCATACTCTACATACAGTTTTTATTTTGTCTTAGACGCTAGAAGGAAACATAAGAGCTGTCAGAGCGGGAAATAAACTAAGAGATCATCTAATTCAGGTCCATCATTTTACAGATGAGGAAACTGAGGCACAAAGAATGAAATGACTGAAGTTCCCATTGCTAGGAAGTACTATAGTCAGGATTTCAAACCAGGTTCTTTGACCCCAAATCTTTTTCAACTCCATCACTGTTTCTGGCCCTAGTTACATTATTCTGCCTTCTAAGGTGAGTGGGGGGTGGGGGGGGGGAAGAACAAAGTATCTATTTTCTTGGAACCTTAGCTCTTTCGTTTGTGAAATGGGTTAGCCTAGAAATCCCTAGGAACCCTGGGGGGGGGGGACTTGGGGGGAAGGAGAATAAAATCCTGACAGGACCCTACCGTTGCTGCTGAGCAAACCCTAAAGGCAAGTCGTGGCAGCTAAAAGATATCTGGGGGATAGAATAGGGGATTGATGGTTACTATAATGCCCCTGAAGTTCAGATTAGTTTGTTAGACCCCACTCCCCACCTTCAATGGTCTCAGCTCTGCTCTCAGGTTTGACTCCTTGGCTGGAAACTGGAATAACAGGATGGTCCCTGGGTCAGGTAAGGAATTTGGAAGGGAAAAATGATATTAGGGAGGTAAAGAACTGGTCTTGAATTGAGGTTCAAGCCCTTCTTCTGACACACAGTGCCTGTGTAACCCCAGACAAAGTCACACTTCTCTAGCCAGTTTTCCAAGACTCTAAATTACAGAGAAGGTGCCAACCTTGGAAAGAAGTTTCCTTTTCTAAGGAGACCCCTTTATTATGAAATCTAATTTCCAGCCCTTAACCCTAACGATGAGCACCACTCACATGGACATGTAATATCATGCATTCTTATAAGGTTTTATGTTTTACAACATGCTTTCCTCACACCTACACTTGGAGGGGGTAATGATAGTTAATACATACTTTCATTTTAGAAAGGAGGAAACAGGGTGCAGCTAGGTGGTACAGTGAATAGAGCGCTGGCCCTGGAGTCAGGAGGACTTGAGTTCAAATCCAACCTCACACACTTGACACACTAGCTGTGTGACTTTGGGTAAGCCACTTAACCCCAACTGCCCTCCAGAAAGGAAGGAAGGAAGGAAGGAAAGAAGGAAGGAAGGAAGGAAGGAAGGAAGGAAGGAAGGAAGGAAGGAAGGAAGGAAGGAAGGAAGGAAGGAAGGAGCAAACAGGCTCAAGAAAGGGCAGTTACTTGCCACAGCACATATCAAGAAAGAATCAGGACTCAGATCCAAGTGTTCCCAGTTCAATGCTTCTCAATCATCCCATCTCATATAGGTGTGACATGGCAAAAACATTAGATAGGAGGCCAGGTGCCAGTCAGGGGATCTAAGGCTCTTTCTAGAACCAGCTCTGTCACTTATGATATGGATACGGATGTCAATTTTCTGTATAAAATGATTATCTCTGCTGCACATAGTTCAATGATGGCCAAATGAGATGCTACATGCAGATGCTGCTTAGGGCTCTCTAGATGGGCAATACTGGCAGGTTTTTGTTGTTATCCCCAGATAGGTGGCACAAGTGGATAGAAACCTGAGGTCTGGAGTCAGGGAGACATCAGTTCAAACTAGGAGGGAGGAGAGGGCTGAGTTCCCAGACAGAGAAATTCAATTCTACTTTCAGGGGTCCACACAGAACCTGCAACACAACTTGAACCTCCTCAGTCAAATTGGCACCCAACGTGGGGCACTGTCTCTTTTTTGAACATGAGTTCAAAAGTGCCTCAGGCACTTACTAGATGTGTGAACCTGGACAAGTCACTTTACCACTCTCTGTTTCAGTTTCATCTACTATAAAATGGGAATTGTTGTTTGGATCAAATAAGATAATGTTTGTGAAGCATTTAGCATAGTGCCTGGCATATAGTTGGAGCTTAATAAATTTGTATAAGTGCTGGGTGGTTTCTAAAGGTGCTGAGCAGAGTCATTAAGGAGCATTTCCTGAAAGAGATGCATGTTGAATGTGATGGGAAGGTGAGGAATGTGACTCAATGGAGTTAGTGGAGAGGCTCTGGAAAGGTTGAACACAACTTCAGTTGATGAGTCAATTTGAGTCATGTCCAACTTCTCAGGGCCCCATTTGGGGTTTTCTTGGCAAAGATACTGCAGTGGTTTGCCATTTCCTTGTCCAGCTCTTTTTACAGATGGGGAAACTGAGGCAAACAGGGTGAAGTGACTTGTCCAGGGTCACATAGCTAGTAGGTATCTCAAGAAGGATTTGAACTCACAAAGATGAGTCTTCCTACCTCCAGGCCCAGCCCTCTGTCCAATGTGCCACCTAGCTGTGCCCCTGAAGACAGCACAAAGCTCACTATAGGTTGGGACTCCACCAGAGCCCCTTAAGGGCAGGGACTTTCATTTTTGTTTGCACATACTAGCTTAATGTCTGGAACATGACAGATGCTTAATAAATGTTTGTTGTTTGATCACCTGATAGATGTCCTTAAACATCTCTGGCCATACCACTTGGACCATCCCCTTCACTTTCTCCCCACCAGAAAATTAGACTCCATCCCTGGAGCCACCCTGAACTTTGACAGTCCAGTTTTGGCCTTCTCCTGCTCAGTTCCAGGATTGCTCCAACTCCTTTATACCTTACTTTCATGAGTTGTCTTCCTCCATTTTAAGAGAGCAGGAATTATCTAACATGTTTTTATTGCATCCCCAATGCTTATCTGTAGTGTCTGACACAGAGTAAATGCTCAATAAGTGATCAGACTCTCTCCCTCCTTTCTCTCTCTCTCTTCCTCTCTCTTTCCCTCTCTCCACATCTATCCCTCCATTCATCTTTCCATTTATCCATCCATCTATCTACTTATATCTATCTATCTATCTATCTATCTATCTATCTATCTATCTATCTATCTATCTATCTATCTCTCTGTCTGTATATCTTCCTTTCCAGTTCTACCATTCTATAGTTCTATGATTCTATAACTGAAAGTAAGTGTGGTTGATGTGGAAAGAGCACTGACCTCAGTATTAGAAGATCTGAGCATGAAAAGCTCTGCCTCTGACATTTTCTATGACTGTACTTAAGTTACTTCAACTGTCTGAGCCTCATTTTCCACATCTATATAATGGGAATAATACTTTTTTTCACAATCTTCATTAAAAGATAATGAAGAAAATACTCCAGAGTTATAGAGAAACATGAACTACTATCATGAACATACTATCCCCTCATAGGGGGGTCATGAAGATTGGCATTCAAGGAAAGGTAAAAGGGAGTGCATAGAATGAAGATATTTTCCCTCTGTCTATTAACTGTATGCCCTGTATGTCCTAGCCTCCCCCTCAAGTTCATACATTCCCAACGATGCTCCTCTCCCCAAAATGAAAGGCTTTGTAACCTGTTAAGGGGATTTCTGAAATAACTCTTAAGGTCATTTGGGGCATAGATTGTTATTGTGTGTGTGTGTGTGTGTGTGTGTGTGTGTGTGTGTGTGTGTGTGTATGCCAGAAAATGACCATGGGACCATGTGTTGGGGGTGGGATAGGAAATGTATCAAGCTAAGCTGATGAGCTGTCTCAGCATGTTGTACATGTATATGGCAGACTGGTGGGATGCCTGCTCCAAGTTGCAGCCTAAAGGGACGAGTCCAACTTGGGCTCCCTGCTGCATCATGGGGAAGCATTTCTGGGGAAATTACAAGTCATTATCTTCATCATCATTAGCAAGAAGGGCACAGGAAACCCATTGGCTAATGTCCCCATTAACCTGATTTCTTGGCAAGCAGCATGGATTGAATTTACCACCATCCTCCCTACCCTCTCCCCTTACCCTAACACCTCTAATGTGCCAATGGAATATATGAAAATATGATATTAAATAAAGCCAGGCCTGGGGTCGCCTTGTCTAACCCCCTGCCTCTAGTACCTTGCCTAACAAAATAAAACATATTTACACACAGGTTCTGATGGACCAAACACTCCTTGAACTCTCTGGGTAACCCACTTTCTTGTGTGTTCTTCTCTACCACCCTCTGTCCCCAGAAAGTCATTCTTCGTGATGCTGATCCCTTCCTATTGAAAGTTTAAACCTTTCCCTCTGACTCTGTGCTCAGTGGGGAGAAAAGGAACATGAAGCCTTTGCAAGAATGTGAAGTTGATGAAATTTGTATTGTCTCCCTTTTCACCTTAGGTATGTGGTTTCACCACTCCCACCTCCTCATTCTTTCATTTGTTTTAAATTGTGTATGACTTTCTGTGACCCCATTTGAAGTTTTCTTGGCAAATATACTGGAGTGGTTTGTCATTTCCTTATCCAGCTCATTTCATAGATGGGGAAACTGAGACAGGTTTAAAAGATTTGCCCCGGGTAATGCAGCTAGTAAGTGCCTGAGGCTAGATTTGAACTCGGGTCTTAGGCTCCTGGGGCAGAATTTGGTTCTAGGAGTCCTAGGTTCAAATCCTATCTCTGCTATTTACTGCCTCCAATGATCTTGGGAAGGGAATAAACATTTATATAGTGCCTTCTATGCCCCAAGCACTGGAACTTATTTTTTTTAATAAATTAATTTGCTCCTCACAACAAGGTGCTATTTTTATCCTTATTTTACAGTTGAAACCTAAGGCCACAGAGGTTAAGTGACTTGTCCAGGGTCACATAGCCAGCATCTGAGGTTGGAACTGAACTCAGGTCTTGTGACCCTAGGCCTAGAACTCAATCCACTGCACCATCTAACTGTCTCTTTGGCAACTTATTTCCCTTCCCTGAACCTCATCTTGAATGAGAAATGTGGACTAGATGGTCTTTTCTAGAATTCATTCTGTGAGCACCTCATGCTTCAGTAGGAATGTTTCCTTTCAATCCAGTCTATATTGGATAAAATGAGTTGTCTATGTTAATGGAATTTCTGCTCTTAGGCTAGAAGGTGGGGGGAGTAGGCTTTGTACTTATTTGTCTTGGGGATAGGGTTGGGAGGCCTAATGGTAAACAGTTGTCTAGGAATAGCACAGAAAGAACAAAGTGGAAAGAACACTGCCAATCAAAAGATCTGGGTTGGATTTCTGCCTCTGTAATTTGTGTACTTGAAAAGTTACTTTTATTCTGGGCCTCAGTTTCCCAATGTGTAACATAAGAGGGTTAGACAAGATGATTTCTAGGATACTTACTAGCAATGTGACTCCAAATAAGTTGTTTAATCATTCTCTGCCTTAGCTCCCTCCTGTATAAAATGAGAAGGTTGGACAATATGGCCTTTTGAGACCTCTTCTAACTTTCATCGATGGACCTAGGGTCCTCTCCAGCTCTAAATCCCATGAAGAATCCTCTGACTCTAGAGAAAAATGTGCAATAGCCACAGCTGACCTCTTCTGCTCGGCCACTGCAGTTTCAGCGCAGCTGGCTACGATAGTTTCTTGGGGAATGATAACATAGTTATCCACATTCCACTCTGCATCTGCCTCCCTGCCTGTTTGCACCTCCAAGTAACAAGATGCCCCTCCCAGGACAAGTTCATCACTTCCAGACTTAGCACCTTGCAGGTGACTCAAGCCTGGACTGACACTGCCTCCTTCAGCCTCCTTTCCACTCTGATTGGAGGGCTGGGGGGCAGAATACCAAATTCCTCTCAATACCTTCTTTTAGAGAGGTCAGAAACTGGACTCTCAGCTCCCTCCCTTTTCCATCTGCTGCCCTACCTGGTTTCAACCACAAAACAAGATGTTTCACAGTATCACTTGGTGTCCCATCCCTCCCCCACTCCCTTCCTTTCTCCTTTTGTGTGTTGTCATCTACCTACCCCCACAATTTAGATTATAAGTTCCTTGAGGGCAGAGACTATCTTTCTTTAATTATATCCCTAGTGCTTAGCACAATACTTGACACATAGTAGGTGCTTTTTTGTTATTCAGGTACTTCAGTCATGTCAGACCCTTCATGACCCCATTTGGGGTTTTCTTGGCAGAGATACTGGGAATGGTTTTCCATTTCCTCCTCCAGCTCATTTTACAAATGAGGAAACTGAGGCAAACAGGGTTAAGTGATTTGTCCAGGGTCACTCAGCTAGTAAGTGTCTGGCACCAGAGCTTAATAAATATTTATTGGATTGGAGATTAGATAAGACACATTCTTTGCTTTCATTAAGCTCATAGCCTAGTAGAGGCTCATACCACAGCTTCCTCCTTCCTCCATCCTGGAGGAAGTTAATATCTCAAAAGTTCTCCCTTGGGAGAGGAGCTCCATGGTCCTCAGGAACTGGAGAAAGTCTCCTTGGTTAGAGTCCATGGAGACAAATTTGAAACTTAAGCCTTTGATTTGACCTTTCTCTTCCAGTCCAGATCCCAGAATTCTTTCCTCTTCTCTTTGGCCTGGGGGTTTCCCAAATATACCTGGAAGTGCCTGGTCTGACTACATGTGGGATGCTGACTGATTCTGCAGTGGCAAATTACAGTCTCCCAGGGCCCATGACAAATGCTGCCTAAACGGTTTGCTTTCTGTATGCAAATGAGGCAGCCAATTTAACCTTCATTTGCACATGATGGGTGTCTGAAGCGGATGGATTTGATTTGTGCGTGATCCGTAAGTGTCTAATTTATTAATCAATAAAATGTCATGTAAATGCTCCAGGATCCCCGTTTCCAGCCAGCCTCCATATATATGTAAATAATGCAATCTCTCAATCTACTTGTTATGTAAATGTTAATATAAAACTGACAGTAATATGAGTTTGCAGAACTTTACTGGCAGAGGGAGCTGAGATTTACACAGGCTGTATACATCACCTTAGTTCCTTCCCTCCTGTTCTCACTCTAACCACCCCAAACCTTTCCCCTTCTTCCTGCCTCTCCAAATCTAATAGTCCTTCAAGGCCCAGCTCCTCTTACCTCCTCCATGAAGCCTTCCATGATGACACCTAATTTGTCCTGATTATTTATTGCCTGTACTGTACAATGGACTGGGCAGTTGCTGGTACAGCAGAGTCCTGGACCTGGAGTCATAAAGACTCATCTTCCTAAAGTTCAAATTTGGCCTCAGATGCTTACTAGCTGTGTGACCCTGGGCAAGTCACTTAGCCCTGTTTGCTTCAGTTTCCTCATCTGTACAATGAGCTGGAGAACGAAACGGCAAACCACTCTAGTATCTTTGCTAAGAAAATCCTAAATGGGGTCACCAAGAGTTGGACACAACTGAAATGACTGAACAAAAATACAACAGACACTTGACCATATTAGCATGTATACACCATTATGTGGAATACTAAATTCTTCACATAATAATAATTATTTTCAATTATGCCATGCCCCAGTCCCTCATGGGCTCTCCAAGTGTTGCAGAGATAATAGAAACTCTTACAGGCTTTTCCACACCTGGAGGACAGGCCCAGTGCCAGGCTGTGAGTTATCAGAGGCATCACCGCTCTATGTGGCTTTTGGGTTGGGGTACATCTGTAATCTGCTGTCCTACTAGCCAAATGTTTCCAACAAACTGAATTTAGCTTCAATTACAAAGAGCATAGTGGTTAGTTATAAGGTACATATAAATGTAAAAGTATTTTATGCCTCTGCTTAAAATTAGGGATTTTCTAATTGGAATCTTGGAATGATTATAAACAAATTCATAATTTTTTATCTAAAGTCACAGAGAAGGGAATCATGTGGATGTTAAGGGTATAATATATCTCTCAGGGCTTAAAATGAATTTATTATAACAGGGTATTCCTGTGCAATCACATGATATGTAATTATATTTTTAATTATACCATGTTAAGAAAGAACTGATAAAAAGATATATGTATAGAATAATTTTACATATAGGTATATGTGTGTGCGTGTAAATATATATACATATATACATATATATATATTTGTTTCTAATGATAACCATTTCTAGGGTGGGGGGAGGAAAGAAAAAGAGAAATTTACATGATAACTTTATTATATATTTAAAAGTAATAGCAAGTTGTACATAATAAATTTGCAGTTTCACGTGCAATCATTTTTTTATTATACTATGTTATGGAAATGCTTGCTTTATTCCATAAATTAAAAATAAATTTATTTAAAAAATAAAATATAATATACCAGGATATTCCAAATAGAATAACTCATCACCGTGGCAAGAGTCACCAAATAATGATTTTTTTTGGGGGGGGAGTCCAGTGGAAATACTGACTCTTGAGTAAGAGAACTAGGTTCAAATCCCACCTCTGATAAGAACTATGTAACCTTAAGCAACTCTTGTAACCTCTCTTGGTCTCAGTTTCTCCCTTGTAAAATGAAAGAATGTTGGAATAAATAGAGTCTCCCAGGTCCCTTCCAGCTAAAACTCTATCCTTCCATCATCCTATGAGGTGGAAGGATACCAGTGTGTCTAACGCTTAGCTCTGAGCCTCTCATTTGGGTTTCCCAACAGCCCTGTCAATCAGACTCATCATCATAACATTATTACCCCTATTTTATAGACCAAGAAATCAAACCCCAAGGGAATCAAGGGACTTGGACAAGGTCAAGCAGTGAGTAGGTCATGCAGCCAGGACAAGTAAACAGTTCTTCTAATTCTAAATCTTGTAGCTTCCCCACTATGTGCAGTGACTTTCGGTTTCTTATGTCTACCTAATTAAATTATAAGCAACTTTAGGATAGGGAACATGTCTTTCACTTTATATCCCCCACAGCACCTAAGAAAGAGGAGGAGTTCAATAAATACTTGTTGAAAAACTGAACGTAATGTAATTCTAATGACCAAGCTTGGCCCCAGAGAAGAGAAAAATGCACATTTCTCCTTCAATATACTGTCAGACTCAGCTGACATATTGTTTAGCTTTGCTGAATTGCTTTTCTCCCTTCCTCTCTTCTTAAAAAAGTTCTGTTATAAGGGATAGCTCTCTGGGAAGAGGAATTGAAGGGAGAGATATATTTGGAAGTGAAGAAGATAGCAAGGAAAACATACCAGTATCTTTTTTTTTTTTTCAACAAATAGTGATTGACTTGCCCCTTCAGACCCACTCTTAAGTACCAACACATTGACTCAGTGGAGCAACATCCTCATCTAAAGTTTCATAGAATTACAGAAACACAGAATTTTGAGTGACCTGAGAAGTCATCTCATCTAATTCATCCCAAGACAACCACCTCCATACATAATACAACCTCTGGTGGTGCAGTGGATTAGAGCACTGGGCCTGGAGTCAGGAGGATCTGAGTTCAAATCTGCCCTCAGATGCTTGCTAGTTGTGTGGCCCTAGGCAAGTCATTAACCCCATTTGCCTCAGTTTCCTCATCTGTAAAATGAGCTGGAGGATAAACTTGTGACTATGGTGGGTGGGGTGAAGTGCCATGGACCCCCAAGGACCCCCCCAATAGAACTTTATTTGGACTCTTGTTTTGAACTGATGTGATAATGCTTTGTACTTTGTTTAAGGCCCAGTGGCCACTTTGGTAACTTTAGATGTACCTTGAAAATGAGACCTGAGAGAGGTTTAGTGCTAATTTAAATGTAAATTGTGTATGCTATGGGCATGAAAGATCTTGGGGCCAAATGTAATGGAAATGCAGATTTAAAGATCTTCCCTGCCCCTAGGCCCTTTGATTGGTTTAAGAGACTCTGAAAACCTTCCTTGATTTGAAAATATACTCTGCCTCCTAATAGGCTGAATGTGGTCACATGGAGCCTGTGGCAGGAGGCTTGGTTTTCAGGCATGACCACACCTTGATGCTGTGTAATTGGGCAGTGGGTCAAGAGGGTGGTTACATTCTCTGACCCAGGAGAAGGCTACATAATTCCTGATGTGAGGCTTTGCTTTGGGGCTCACTTTGAGAAGTGTTGTGTGATTTGACCAGATGAGACTCTGGGCAGCCGTTGAGAGCCCTCCGGCTTTGAAAACCCAGATGTTGGTGCTTCTCTCTCTGGTAACTGTGATTTTGGTATTGATAATGGTTGGACAGTTTGGAAGCCTGTCTGTTTGATCTGTCTGTATACTCTGAAGTTCGAGGTGCTGACATTTTTCCCCTGAACTAGGTAATATATGTTTGTTTGATTAAAGTAAGCTTGTTAACCCATTTTGAGTTGCTTTCCTTTACAAAAGCAGATCTAAGAACCTGTGTTGGCAGCCACCCTGGGGACTGTATCATCTTTGCCAAGAAAACCCCATGTGAGGTCAAGAAAAGTCAGATCTGACTGAAACAACTTGAACAGCAACAGGTTTCTTCTATGGGATGAACTTAAGATTCTCCATGATCCTGGTCTATTTTTCATAAGTTTTCACTCATAACAAGTTGGAGGGAGGTAAGAAAAGGGAGGCCAACTACATAGTTGACCAAGGAGTCTAGACTTGACATAGTCAAGGAAATATGAGATATTTCTGAAGAAATTAAGAGAAAAAATATGACATTTTTTTTTTGGCTGCAAGACAAGACTAAAGAGAAGTCTGTATAAGTCTAGTCTCAGGTATGTGTTGGAGCCAGATCCAACTGGCTTTTGAGAGTTAGCTGTTAAATTTTTGGTGTGAGCATTCACACCTCAGAAATTGGCAAATTCTATAAATCAGGGCTTGATTTATGGCTTTGTTATTTATCTAGACATAATAAAGTGATGGAGAAAATGTTAAAAATGAAGATTGAACTCACAAGTGTGTCATATATATATATTTTTTTTTCCTTAGAGTCAATTGCTAAACATTTACCAAAACAGCTTTGGTATAAGGATAATATTAAAAATTAGATTAAACTGTGGCATTGGTGTCTCATTTATTTGGAATTATTTGGTAATTATTAAGAATAATTTAAAATGGGGTAGCTAAGTGGCACAGTGAATAGAGCACTGGCCCTGGAGTCAGAAGGATCTCAGTTCAAGTCCGGCCTCAGACACTTTATAGTTAACTAGCTGTGTAACCTTGGGCAAATCACTTTAACCCCAAATGCCTTGCCTTTCCCCTTCCAAAAAAAAGAAGAAGAATAATTGAAAATGCACAACCTTGTACTCAGGTGTTTATTTAAAATCTCCTATAAAATATGTCTGTATGTATCTGTATGATATCTACCTATCTATCTAATGGGATAATTTATAGTTGTGATAAAGCCTGGGCTTTCTAACTCACTTGAATGAAATCTTACAGTGTGACCTTGGGCACTTAATCTATCTTTCTTCATCTGAAAAATAAGGGGGCTGGATTAGTTTACCTGTGTAAGTACAGGATCATGGATTTAAAACTGGTGGATTATATCATGGCTTGATCAAATCCAGTCCAGTTTTTGTATGGCCCTCAAATTAAACTAATTTGGTATTTTTTACATTTAAAAACAAAATCAACTTCATTTATTTTAAAATAAAAATAACTTTAGTTTAAAATCTAAAAGCCATTCTTAGCTTGTGGCCATACAAAGCTGGAGGCTGGCTGGATTTGTACCATTGGCTTAGTTTGTTGTCCCTTGGACTCTATGATTTGTGTTACATCAATGTAACTACTACCTCCAATGTGCAGATGACATCTTCATCATGCCTATGTGCCTAAAGCCCCTTCCATGGGTTTGGAATCCCATGACTCAGTAGAGTAACATCCTCATCTAAAGTTTCATAGAATTGCAGAAACACAGGGAATCCACTCAATATTCTGGGGGCTTTCCTCAACATCCCCTGAGGATACCCAGGGAGAACTCATTTACCCCTTGCTCTTGTCACATGACTAGACCAACTTCCTTTTCAATGCCATATTCCTCTGATGGCATCCCTTCCACCATTTCCCCTCCATAATTCCCATTTGGGGAATACATTGCCCCCGGCTCATTCCTACCATGAGCTTTGATATTTGTTGACATCTGGGTGAGACTCAACTTCACTTCTTCAGAGATAATATTCTGTGACTTGTAGTCATATAAAACCACCAAAAAACACTATTAAAAACATGGGTGGTTATTCCATGGAGAAGCTTGGGAATATAAATAATATATATTATGACATAAATAAAATAAAAACTTTCCATTTTCTCAAAGGCAATCCAGACAAATTCTCCTCCTCCCAATGAATCATGGGCCAATTTTCCATATTAAGTGTTTGCCCAAGATCTCTTTCCCTTTGTCTCTCTCCCCCTCTTTCTGTTTCTTAGTGTCTGTGTCATTTTCTGTATGTGTGTCTGTCTGTCTCCTTCCATATGTAGAGAGATAGATAGATAGGTATATAGGTAGGAAGGTAGATGGATGGACAGGACAGACAGATAGACAGAGATATTTAAATATCTATCTGGATGAATTCCAAAGGTTGTTCATCTAATTATATATCATAGATAAGTACAACATATTTTATTCTTTTCCTTCACTTGGTGTTTTCCTGTGTGGATAGTTAGTCCAACCTTTTTTGAGGCATCATAGATCTCATATAGGAGGCTCTGTAATGTTTTGGGACCATCAGAATATGAGCTCCTAAAATAAAAGTAATATGTGCTTTGCCTCTCTTTGCATTCCCAGTATTTAGCACAGTCCCCAGCATATACGGAGAGCTTAATACCTGCTTGTTGACTGACTGATTGATTACTATAATCTTCACAAGGTCAATAACACACAGGAGAATCTAGAGGACCTTAGCATTTTTAAGGAATCCCTCTTCAATTTCAACTCTGCATTGGATGCTGTCCATGACAATAGTAAACACCTCTGGTGAGCATATATTTAGCTGTTATATGTCTCTCTTGATATTAATGACAAGAGGGTTGTTGAACAAGGAAGGTTATCTCTTACATCTTTCAAGGAATCTTGTACAATTTTGACATATGCCTGGGAGACACCTTGTTGGAGGACAACCTTGAAGGCAGCATACTAAATCAAATGCTTTTTATAGTCAACAAATGATAAACACAGGGGAAATTCTCTAAAACTTTAATTTATCTGTATAACAGTAAAGCTGCGGTCTACTATGGAATACCACAGGAAAAAGTACCAAAAAAACAAAAACCCCAAACCTTAATCTCTTGAGTATGGAACATGTGAATCTAAAGTTAAAAAGTGGAAGGTTTTTGTTTTTTTGCGTTGTTTTGTTGTTTTTTTTTTTTTTTTAAGTTTAGTTTAGTTTTGCTTTCCTTGAAGCCTGGCTATGGTAGGGCAGGCTTGCTGAGTGAGGAGGTCCCAGTGCAGTGGAAAGCATTGGTGTGTCTCCAGGCCTTCCATAGCACAACTATGTGAACACAGATCTAACAAGATGAGACAAACCTCATCCCACTTGTTTCTCCTGATGTTGGGAATGACTTTTTTTTAGTTGGGGAGAGAATCTGATCACTTGTTTGAAATGACTTCTCAGAGGAAGAGGAAATTATTCTTACCCATGAGAGGCAGTCAGGGTATGACTGAAAGAATGTGAGATTTGGAGTCAGAAAAATTGGTCTGAATTGTGGTTTTTCTCTTTACCGTCTCTGGGATCTTCCACAAAGCATTTCCTTTCTCTGCTTATTTGATAGATCAGGAAGTTGGACAAGATGACCCCTGAAGTTCTAAATCCCATGGTACTATGCAGTACTACATCACATTATGATCAAAGCCCTCTCTTCTCTCTTCTTTGCTGAGGTGGGGGACCATGGGAAGAGAATACTGAATACTCAGTCAGATAATATTCCTATATGAATTGGTTTTGCTGAATTGCCTTTTGCCTTTTTTCTCTTTCTTTTAGTATTACAAGGAATAGCTCACAAAATAGGGATGGGGGCAGGGCAGGAATACATTTGTAAATTAAGGTGAATTCCATGATCTCAAGAGCAAAGTGACTGATGCTTCCTTCAAGTGAAAACTCCAGGTTAATATCAAAATTACACTAAAGTGTGGTTGGCAATGGTTAAGAATAAATGAAACTGCACCACACTATACTTCAGAGTTTATTCATTTATTTAAAGTCTTCTCTAGGAAAAAAATCTTACAGTGGAGGTCCTCAGAGATCAATAGCAGGAATCTATCTCTGCACAGACATCCTCAAGGGGATGACTTTGTGTCTTGGCTTCAGCTAATTTTTGAGAAAGTCTTTCCTGGCTGGTCAAGAGAACTGGGTTAAAATCCTGGTTCTGCTACTTTACTAGAAGCATGACCTTGGGCAAGCCATTTCTTTCTGGACTTGGCTTCCATATACATAAAATAAGGGAGTTGGTCTAGATGATCTTTAAGGCTCCTTAAAGTGCTAAATCTTATGATTCATCTGTGGTACTCTTCAAGCTCTAGCAAGCTACGAAACCAATCATTCCTTTCTTTTTTCTTTCCCCATCCTTTCTGCTTTACTGGATACCCTGCTGCATTTTAATGCATTTTCTGATAGAAGCGTGTGTGTGTGTGTGTGTGTGTGTGTGCGCGCGCGCGCGCAGCCTTTTCCATCAGATGGGAAGCTCCCCAAGGGTGTAAAATGTTTCCCTGACTGTCAGTCAGCGTTAGTTCAAGGAATATAAGCTCATTATCATATTTGCTTGAAATAAACAGAATTAGACAGATAAGTCATTTGCCAAGCAAGCAATTCGACTGGAAGCAGAAAGAAAGAGGTTTTAGATTATCCGTGGTTCTCTGCCACCTGTTCACCTGAATTATCATGAAGGATAATGCTCTATATTTCTTTTATTTTTCAAAGCATTTCACATCCAGCACATCTTAAGTAAAGGCAGCTCATGTGACTGTGAATTGGTCCAACTATTCTGGAGAGCAATTTAGAATTGTGCTGTTGGACACTACTAGAGATCTCACTGCTCAGCAAATACTTCAGTGAGGTCAAAGACAGAAATAAAAGCCCCATACATACAAAAGTATTCATAGCAACATTTTTGTGGTAGCAAAGAACAGGAAACAAAGAATGTCTACAGACTGGTGAATAGCAAAACAAATCATAATCTATTGCTGCTAGGGAACATGACTATACCATAAATGATAAATATGAAGAATTCAGAGAAGCATGGAAAGACATATATGAAACGATACAAATTAAATGAAGCCAGGAAAACAACATACTAATGAATATGGCAATGTAAGTGAAAAGACCAAAACAAGAAAATTAAACCTCATGTAATAACAAAGATGAAACTTGGCCCTGGAGAAGAATTGAGAAAAAGTATATTTGTCTCTTTTTTGCTGAGATGGGAGACTATGGGTGGAGAATACTGCATACCTAGTCAGATAATATTCTTTATTAATTATTTTTGATGAATGGCCTCTTTCTTTTTTAAAAATGTATTACAAAGGAGAGCTCACTAGGTATGGATAAAAGAGGTAGGATTATATTTGGAAATTAAGGTACCATAAAGATAAATGACCTCAATATTTTTTAACAGCTAAAATTTGTGCATCAGGTAACAAAGCAGTAATCCCAAAATACTAATAGTATCATTACCCACCCACCCCCATTTTACAGAAGAATAAAGTGAGATACAAATAAGAGACCTAACCTGTCCAAAGTCATCCCACAGTAAGTACTGAAACTAAGACTTTAAATCAGATCGTTTGACTTTTATGTTGAGACTATCTATAGATTCTCTTGAAATTTTCATTCCTCTTTTCCTATAAGCTAGGATCTGTTAAACTCCATTTGGCTAGTGTGTTACCTAACATCCCCATTTTCAGGATAGGTAAAATAAGGCACAAAGCTCATTGAAGAATGCAGAGATGAATGCACAGCTAGCTAGTGTCCAAGGTCATATCTGAACTCAGGGCTTCCTAACTTTACATCCAGCACTCTTTGCACGGGGACCTAGCTACTTGGAGGCATGGAAGCCTACATGAGAAAAAATAGTAACCATTCTGAAGATGATGATAATAAAGAAAAGCAATGCTAATACAAGAGTATATTTTAAACCCTTTAATGGATAAAACTTGAAACATAGGTCACCAGAAGAAAGTGGCCAGGACTATGAGTCGAGAGATGTGAAATTTAGCCTTGGCTTGGCCCTTACTTGGCTAAAGGAGCAAACTATGCATCTTCTTTAGACCTCAGTTTCCTCATCTGAAAAATGAGAGGGTTGGACTATATTTGGTGCTTTTCATCTGGGGTCTATGAATATTTTTAATTGATAATTGTATTTCAATATAATTGGATTCTCATGCAATCTGGAAGAGAGAGCTGTGTATTCCCCAGCCCACAAAACACTGCTTCTCTTCACCCAAATGGATATTAAAATCATTGACAATGTTATCTTAATTCCTGGCCTAACACTGCCCATGGCCTGGTGGGTACTAGAATGCTATTGGCTGACTTTTCTTGAGAAGAATTAGGAATATTGAGAGGAAGAAGGAAAGAGAGAGAAGAAGGTAGTGGACTACTGTTTTTCCACTCTTCCCGTCAACATAAGAATCAGCACCCAGGACCAAGGCAGAGCCAAGGAATATCCAAGTCATCACCAGAGTACAACAGGTCACTGGAAGGATCCCTGTATAAGCCAGGATCCTATTTCCAGCTTAAGAATTGACTTGCCATGTGACCTTGGAAGGGTCACTTGATGGATGAATCTGTGCCTCACTTTCTCTCCCTCTCTGTAAAACAGGATGAAAATAATATCTGTACTTCAGACAGCTCATTACAAGGGAGAAAATAGAGCTGACACTACTTTTCAAAAGGATAATTTGTTCTACAAATAGAGGTATTATTGCTACTATCCTCGAAGAATGGGTAGTTAGAATATTCTCCTAGATTAAGGGCACCCTGGACAGTGAGGATCATAAAATGAAGACCAGTCAGAAGAATAGGGATTATTTTGCCAGAAGAAAAGATTTAAAATGGACACAGTAGTAATATATGGAAAAGGGACTAGAGACAGGAAGACCTTAGTCAAAAAGACCTGAGTTCAAATCCTGCCTCAGACAATAGCTGTGTGACCTTGGACAAGGCACTTAATCTCTGTTTGCCTCAACTTCCTCATCTGTAAAATGAGTATAGTAATAGCACCTACCTCCTAAGGCAAATGTGAGGAATGATACAATATTTGAAAAGAGCTTACCAGTGCCTAGCACATAGTAGGTGCTATTCTTGCTATGCATATGATTATGATTAGATTTATTCTGCTTGGCCCGAGTGGGCAGAACCAGGAGCAATGATTATGACTTATAGAAAGGTATATTTCAGTTCAATGTAAAGACAAACTTCTTTAAAATAAAAGCTGTCCAAAAACATAATAGGCTGCCTTGGGAAAGAGTGAGTTCCCTCTCACCAGAGGTCTTCAATCAGAAACTCAGTGACTACTAGTTTATGTTGCAGAGAGGACTGTAGCTTAGATGAGATTTAGGCAAGGCTACTGACATTAAAATGGACATCCTTTCTATTCTCCAATTGTTATATAGTCAAAGGATGTGCAAGGCAGTTTCCAGGGGAAGAACTCCAAGCTATTAATACTTGAAGTTACTAATAATTAGAGGAATACAAATTACAGAAACTCTGAAACCACATCACACCCATTAGATTAGCAAAATGGACAAAAAATGGAAACGACAAATGTTGGAAGGGCTGGGGGGAAACAGGCAGATTGATATATTGTGGATAGACCTGTGAATTGGTCCAGCTCTTCTGGAAAGTAATTTGGAGCTATGCCCCCCAAGTTATTAAACTATACGTTGGACCCAGTAATACCATCTTAAAGAGATCAAAGAAAAAGACTCACATATACAAAAATGTAGCTCTTTTGACAGGGAGAGAGAGCTAGAAAATAAGGAGTTGTTAATCAGTTGGGATAAAGGCTAAATAAATTATGGTATACAGCTGTAATGGAATATTACTGTGCCCTAAGAAGTCACTTGAAAAGGATTATTTAAGAGAAACCTAGAAAGACTTTCTTGAACAGGATGAAGTGAGCACAGAACAATTCACAGAATAACACCAATATCAAAAACACAAATAACTTTGAAAGATTTAAAAATGATGATCAATGTCATAGTTAACTATTATTGACCAATGACAAAACATGCTGACAGAGAGGCAGTGCCCTCAAGGTGCAGACATATATGTGTGTGTATCACACATACACACAAAGAGACAGAGAGAGAGAGAGAGAGAGAGAGAGAGAGAGAGAGAGAGAGAAGGAGGGAGGGAGGGAGGGAGGGAGAGAGAGATAATGAATAATAAAAGACATGGTCAATGTAGAAATTTTGGGCAGCTAGGTGGTGCAATGGATAGAGTGCTGGACCTGAAATCAGTAAGAATCATCTTCCTGGGTTCAAGTGTTGCTTTCTAGCTGTGTGATCCTGGGCAAGTCACTTAACCCTGTTTGTCTTAGTTTCCTCATCTGTCAAATGATCCAGAGAAGGAAATAGCAAACCACTCCAGCATCTTTGCCAAGAAAACTCCCAAATGGGGTCACAAACAGTTGGCCACTACTGAAAACGACTGAACAACAACATAGAATTTTGTTTTGTTTGACCATGCATATTTGTTACGAGGATTTTTTTGTGTGTGTTTGTGGGGTAGTGGAGGGAGAGACTGGAGAGAGAAAATAGATGCTGCTGATTGAAAACAAACAAAAAAAAGAATATAATCTCCTTGAGGTCAAAGACTTATTTTTATGTTGATATTCCTATCCCTTAGCACATATTATAGAAAAAATATTATTAGACATATTATAGACACAATAAACACTTGTTGATGGATAGCCTGAGGTCTCTTTCAGCTCTAAAATTCTACCAACTGGAACCTCTCAGCCTGGACCCTGGGTACTAGAGGGGAGGAGCAGAAGGGTTGGGGCCAGGGTGTTCCTTGTTGGGACTGCCCGTGGTATATCTACAGATGAACCAGGAATGCTTCTGGATGAGAAGTCTTCCCTTCAGTGGCTACTACTGTGTTAACACCACTGTGCTACTCCTACTACTACTTCAGTTAGCACTGCCGTGACTTCACGAGAACATAGGCCTCCCCTCCCACAGTTCTACCTCTGCTTACCAGGACAGCAGGGCCATGTGAAAGGCACCTGTCTTTTATTTGTTGCTTGCCAGTCCAGCTTGGGAATAGGTTTATAAATTGTTCTCCAAAGAGGAAAGCTGACGGTGGAAACACTATGTGGGACAGAGGTGGGGGGGTATGGAGATGGAAGACCACAGCCTAGTACATCTCTGATTAAACATCTATATTGCTATTATTAGCCTCCTTTCAATGCCACCTTTTGATTGTTGGTAGGCATGGATAACTGAGGTCTGTAGAAACCATGTCTGACGTGCACTGTGCTGGAAAGAAAATAATTCGATTAAAGAAAGGAGACAAAAAAGCAAGGAGAGAAGAGCTTGACCTGGATTTGCAGCTGGCTCAGCAGGGAGGAAGCAGATGGGTTTGGCCCTAAGTTGGGGATATTACAGAAGATGCTGTGTGAGCCCAGGACAGAGGAGTCAGGTGAGAAGAGAGAAAGAAAAGTGTTTCAGTTCTGTTCCCTAACAGAATGTGATCAGTCACCTGAGCTATCCCCAAAAGGCTAGAAAAGGACACAAGCCCATCACCCAGTCACTATCACGGGCTAAATCCTTGTATTCAGAGTCAATGGACACTTATTAAGCTCCTACTACATACCAGATGTTAAGATATACAAAATAAATTGAAGATAACCTCAAAGGGAAAGAATTAAGGGGGAATCAATCCTGAAGAAGGTGAGATTTTAGCTGAGATATGAAGGATGGAAGGAAAACTAGAATATAGAAAAAAGATAATTCCATGGTGGTGGTGTAGTAGGGGGAGGTAGCCAGTGAAAATGTACAGTTGGGAGATGAAGTGTTTTGTAGAAAGAACAGTAAGGAGGTCAGTGTCACTAGATTGTGAAGTACGTAGAAGAAGACAAGAAAGGTAGGAAAGGGGTGGGTTATTAAGAGCATTAAAAGCCAGAGAATTTTACATGTGGTCCTGGAGGCAGTCACTGGAGTTTACTGAGTGAGAGAATCATATGGTCAGAGCTGCATGTCAGGCAGATAACATTGGCAGCTGATCAGAGGATGGATTGGAGTGAGAAAAACCCAACTAGCTGGTTATTGCATAGTCCAGGTGTGAGGTGAAATGAACCTGGCAGAGTCAGAGGAGAGGAGAATATACAGGAGAAATGTTATTGGAGAAAGAACTCTGAGAAGAGGGGCTATAGAGGAAGGTACCTCCACTGCGGAGCAAAAGAGCCTGCCTCATCAGATCTTAGGGAAACTTTGTGTGAATTGATGGCAGATATGAGGCAAAGCTAAAAAGAGAATGCAGACCTCTTAGCTAGCCAGGGAAAGAAGAATTTAGACTGACAAGGATCTGGGAATAATCCATAACTGGAGGATCCCTAAATCTGCCTTAATCTAGACAAAATTGGACTCTAACTGCCTCATATACCTGTTATTGGCTGGCCAAATAGAGGAGAAAAATGATAATAATAATAGACATTTTTATGTAGCATTTTAAAGCTTGCAAATAGGTTTATATGCATCATTTCAGTGGCTCAGTAAATAGAGTTGTGGACCTGGAATTAGGAGGGAATGGTGAGGGGATCAGACATTTTGAGTCATGTCTGGCTCTTTGTGACCTGATTTGAGGTTTCCTTGGCAAAGATACTGGAATGGTTTGCTATTTCCTTCTCCAGTTCATTTTACAGATGAGGAAACTGAGGCAAACAGGATGAAGTGACTTGTCCAGGATCACACAACTAGTAAGTGTTTGAAGTCAGATGTGAACTCAGGAAGGAGTCAGGAATACCAGTGTTCAAATCTGACCTCAGATACTTACCAACTGTATGACCTTGGACATGTCACTTAACCTCTGTCTCTCAGATTTTTTATCTGTAATATGGCAATGATAATAGTCATCTTGCTTCCTAAGATAATATTTGTAAAATCATTTGCAAAACTTAAAGTTCTATATAAATACCAATAATAATTATTGTTATTATTAATATTATCTCATTTGATCCTCACAACATCTTTGTGAGGGAATTTTTATTATTAGTCCCATTTTATAGATGAGGAAATTGAAACTCAGAGATGGTAGTCTCCATGAGATGAGAGCCCAGATCCAGATTCCTACTTCAGCATTATGGCAGGCATAAACTCTTAAGCTTGGAGTAAGTAGTTACCATGCCTTGAAGAAGACTGACCCAGGGGTGTGTTGATACTTAAGAAAGTCTGATGGTAAGCAGATAGGAGACAGAAGGGGACAGCTGTGTTCCTGATATTGTGGGGCCCCTCCCCAAAATGGATCCCTGAGTACTTGGAGAAAGTAAGAATGAAGGAAGAAAAGGAAGGAGTAGTGGGAAGAATTTTTTGTTGTTGTTTGTTTTTAAACCAGAGATAGGGTGAAGATGGGGTAACTGAGCTGGGTGTTTTTGCTGATCAATCAACATAAACCTGCACTAATTGCCTTGACTGTGAATACTGGACATTTATGCACTATATATAATTCTTGGGGCTATTATATATCTTGTCTTCTGTATATGTCCTGTTTCCATTGACAAAACATTTTTCCTTACCATCCTATGGTATAAGTACTATACCCAATTTTACAGACATTCCTCTGGTCACAGAAGACACTGGGAGTAGTGGAAAAAACACGGTACTAGGAGTCTGAAAGATCTGGGTTCGAATCTTGGCTTACATACCACCCTCTTAGCTTCACTTTTGTCACCCTTAAAATGGAAATGATAACAATTCCTATCCCACGGGGTTATTTTCAAGGATTAAATGAGATAAAATGTGTGAAGCACTTTGCAAAATTTAAAAGTGCTGTGTAAATGTCAGGAACTGTTGTTATGATTCCCAAATGTCAGAGCCAGAATTAGAACCCAGGTCCAACTGGCTCCAAATCCAATGGCTCTTTGCAGTACACCCCAAAGTGGACCTCCAGACTCTACCATCTGCAAGGGAGTGATCTGTGGGGTGGGGACTTGGTGGAGGGAGAGAAGAAATGATGTCTTTAATAAATCTAACAGAATCTTGGAGTCAGGTTCGGGCTCAGAGAACAAACAGGTTCTCCTCCAGCACATCCCATGCCAATTCCTCCCACTCTCTTTGCCACTCCTGGCTGCCTCCTACCTGAAATCCCCTCCCTCTTTCACTCCCTGGCAACTCATACCTTTGGAGTGTCTCCAAAAAGGAAGACTGCCCCTACCACAGTGAAGGAAATTATCATAAACACAATGGGTGCAATTAGATGCAGAGATGCAGCCATTTATGAATAAAAATTCTTACATCTGGTTGTCCTCTGATCCCTCCCCCTTCTAGAAATACAACCTCCCACCCCATCCCCCAGCAGCATTACTGTTCACTCTACCCTCCCTACATCCTCCCAACATTCAACCTCCCACCCCATCTTCTCAGCAGACACCTTCCCCCTGTCCCTGCTACACAAAACCTCAAGTCTTTCAGAATCAGACCTTGGCTGATATATCCCCCTTCATCTCTTCCCCACATGAAACCCATTGCTCCATTCACACACATGACCTCCCACGCCATCACCCAATGCACAGCTTCTGGCTCCATCCTCTAACCCAGAACTGTTCACCTCGTGCTTTCTGAAACAAAACTCCTCACCCCATTCTCACCAGATAATTTTCTCATACGTTACACCTCATGTCCTCCCCCACCATTCTCTCCATTCACACACACCCATGCCCAATTATATAACCTTCCACCTTGAACATCCCCCAACATACACACACATAAACAACCCCCTATCCCATCCTCCTGGCACATCACTTCTGCAGCAGTCTCTGACTCTCCTCCCCTCCCTTTTTCCTTTCCTCCCTCCCCCTAGGCCTGACCTCAGGAGAGAGAAAGATAAACAGCTGTTCACCATGGATATTCCAGGTCTTCCTAGACAGTTATTAAGTTGAGCCTCTGGCCTTATCTTCTCCAGGGTCACTGACCCCCATCCTGTGAACACAGCCTCAGAGGAGCTATTTCCCCAAACTCATCATATTGATGTCTTTTCTCTGACAGTCACTGACAGGTACTAGCTGTAACACTGTACTAGTTGCTTGGGGGAGCAGAGAGGAGAAACAAGGAGATGCTACTTTGATGGGAGAATACAGAGTCCTTGCTCCTAGGGAGCATCCGGAGTGATGGGGGTAGAGTCACTTGTTAAATTTTCCATGTGAGCATCAGCACCTCAGAATTTGACAAATGCTACAATTTAGTGCTTGATTTATTCTACTGAGTGTTTAGATTTAAGAAAGTGATGGAGAAAATATTAATAGTACAACTTCAACTTAAAGGGAGGCTGTGTACACTTTTTTTTTTTCTCTCAGAGAGTCAGTTGTTAAACACCAGCACAGACCTGGATATGATTTGTCAAGGAAAGATAGCATTCCCTACCTGAAAGGAGCCTCTGGTCTTATGGTGAACACACAGTCCCCTCTCTCCAAGAGCTCCCAGGCTAATGATGAAGACAGGAGACAGAAATAAGGAACCATTATGGATGTGTCTTCCATGTCCCCTCTAGCTATGGAATCCCTAATTGTCCTGAAAAAATGGCAACTGATAACATACAACCCAGGACTGGGGTCAGGAGATCTGAGTCCCAGTTCGGACTCTGCCGTCTGACTCATTTGTAGCTTTGGACAAATCATTTATGTTGACCCATTCTACTCCTCAGTTTCCCCATCTGTGAAATGGAAAGAGTAATTCTCTCCTCTTCTTACCATCCAGGGTATGTTGGGAGGGTTAGATGACATAATTCATATTGTAGGACTTTGAAAATCCAAATCTGCTCAGAATTATTATTTTTACATGATTGAAAAAATCATTTAAGTACTTACTGTGTGCAAAGCACTATGGTAATAATCACTAAGACAGAAAAACAAAATAGTCCTTGCTCCCAAAGAACTCACATTCTTTTTTTTACATTCTTATTTAAACTCTTGAGTTCCAAATTCTCTCCCTCCTCCCTGAGACAGTAAACAACCATGTGATGCTCAGAATTATGAAGATGGCAGTGGGCTGTGATGGTGGAGTGGGTGAGCTGAAGAGCCTTGAGTTAAAGTCCCTTACTATGCACTTATTATTAATACTCTGAACTTACTATGTATGTGACTTTGGGTAAGTCACTTTATCTTCCAGGGCTCAACTCCTTTCCCTGTAAAAAGCAGAGTTGAACTGCATGGACCTTAAGGTCCCTTGTAGGCCTGCTATTTTAAGATTCTAGGGTAAAAAAATCTCCCTCCTACCAAAGCTTCCAGGACGATGCCCCCCTCTGCAGTCCCCCAGCCTCAGCCTCACCTCTTATTCTCTCCCATTATCTCTCTGCCAGCAAAGACTGGGATTAAGGAGCCAGCCTGAAGCCTGCTTAGGTGGCCTCCACCCCAGATGGCTTATCTAGGGAGGAATTGAGAAATGGAAGCTTTTGGGGTTTACATGTTTTTCTTTGTAAATCTGATATACCAAGGGGAAGGAGCTCCTCCCCTCAGGAGAGCAGGGAAGGAGAATGTCACCCTCAGGGGCTGCCAGCTGCCTACAGAGCCTCTGCATTGTAGAAAGCATGAAGCATAATGGTATTTTCATTATGAAAGGGAAATGGAGAGCAATACTGAGCCTCTCACAAAGCATGATATCTTTTTACCTTCTCGCTTCGAGGGGTACCTCTTCCCAGCCGTCCCCACCCCCACCATCAGTAATAAATACTGATTGGATGACAGGGCAAGGAAGCTGTCCTAATGGGGCACCCTGAGGAAGAGACAGGAGCCAGCATGGGCTAGGCAAGTAGAACTACCACCATGACCTTGACCACCATCTCCCCTCAGACCCTTTATAAAGACAGCCCAGAATTTTGAACCAAAGGGCCTTGGGAATAGCAGTGCCCCCTCCTCCTTAAACCACCAGATCTTTTTTCAACCCAGCCCTCTCAGTCAATATGGAGGGGAGATATTGTGAAGAAGGGGCCCATCTTCTTCATCAAAATCAGCAGGCAGATAAAGATAAGAGTCCTGGCAGCAGCTATACTGTGCCCCACCCCCATACCCTACAGTGCCACTCTCACAACCATCATCAGGTGCATAAATTCTATGGCTCCATGATATAGTGATATGATATGATAAGATAAGGTGCCAGCCATCCCCATCAACTAACTCCCATACACAGGACAGGCAATCCAATCTAACTCAAGCATCAAGGAATCCCGAGGGAGGTACAGGAGGAAGGCAGTGTGTGCCAGGCAAGTCACCACCATCACCTTGCCCACCATGTCCTCTCATACTCTGATAGAGACAGCTCACCCAAGACCCTGAAACTGAAATGGACACTCGGACAGAATCAACAGGCCAAGACCATCAGTAATCGAATTCAGGAAGCCTTTATTAGCCGGCCGGCGGCAGTCCTAGGGATAGAGTCCCAGGAGCTGCCCTGGACCCCAGTAGACACACAGTTTAAATAGTCAAAAACCACCATTGTATCAGGAGTAACAATAATGGGGCAGACTGGTCAGGCAGATATCATGCAGGTGCAGGATGTGGGCTGGGGCAGGCTGTTCACTGATCAAGCCGAGGGGAGGATTCTTGAGTTCCAGGAATTCAGGATACAAAGATGGGCCCCTCATAAGGGGTGAAAAGTCAAGGTTTACTACTTCAGTCAGGCAAGATATCATGCAGGTGCTGGGGGCACACTGGGTTCCAGGAATTCAGGATACAAAGATGGGCCCCTCGGAAGCCAGTGAAATGTCAAGGCTTACTACTTCACTACCAAGAGCCTTTGGAATGGCTATACTTCCAGCTCAGACCCCTTCATCCATGACCCTGGGAAGTAGCCCCTGTAAAGATAGAGCCTGGCCACTCTCCTGAAGGGGCTGCAGCCACAGCCACTGAAGACCCAAGAAGGAAAATTCTTGTCACCAAAGATACAATAGCACTGTTAAATGGTTCTATCTAAAAAAAATCGATATAATTTTATCTGTAAAAATTACATTGGAGACATTACCATTTTTTTTTGCACCCTAAGGACCATGGGATCTGGTTTGCAGTTGAAACCTTCCATACTTTGAGATCTCCCTCATTAGAATGGGAGTTCCTTGAGGGCAGGGACTGTCTTACTTTGGTATTTGTATCCCCAGGGTTTAAGATAGTAATTTGCACCCATTTACCCATTCATTAATCTACAACTTACATAATGTAAACAAAAGGGTTTTTAGTTTGTAAATCAGGAGGCTTTGGCTCTAGTCCTCGCTCTACCATAGACTTGTTATACGACTTCAGTCAAGTCAATCCCCTCTTTGGACCTCAATTTCTTCTTTAATAAAGTTGAAGAGGGAAAGAAAGGGAAGGGGGCTAGAAGCTCTCTAATGGTCCTTCGAGCTGTGGCATTCTGTTGTCTCTGGTTCTCAGAGGTTCATGGGACTGAAGAACATAGGGTCATATAGTCATGGCAATCAGAGATGGAAAGGTCCGCAGAGGCCAGCTAGTCTAGTGATGTTAGAGTCAAAAAGAAATGGGGTCACTAACCCATACATAAGGAAGCCTGTGGGAGGTATTATTGACTTAGAAAATCACATATTAACATTATTTATGTTCTATCGTATTTTTATGTATTTTGTTTAACATGTCCCAATCACATTTCTAAAAGTGTATTCTTTAATTATTTTTAAATTTTTTTTTAATTTTGAATTCCAAATTCTCTTTTTCCCTCCATCCCCTCCACCTACTCATTGAGAAGGAAAGTAATAGGACACCTATTATACAGATGAAGTCACGCAGAATATCCCTAATAACATTTTAATCTCGTTCTGGCCCCGCTCTGGACCCCAGCATTGTGCTTAACATCTCTGGTCTAGTTCAACTCTTATGTTTACAAAATAGGAAACTGATCCCCAGGAGGGGGAAATTATTTGCTTCAGGTTACACAGTCAATAAGTATTAGAGGTAAGACTTGAACCCAGAGCTAGTAGTAATAAAAGCAAGCATAGGAACCAATCAGAGGGCTCCCATTGCCTCCAGGAGTGAATATAAAATGTGCTGTTTGGCATTTAAAGACCTTTGTAACTCAGTCCCCAGCTACCTTTCCAGTTTTCTTACACCTTGCTCCCCAACACATACTTTTCAGTGTCATTCAGTGCCATTGGCCTCCTGGCTGTTCCACAGATGCGACCTTGCTCTCTCTCTGTCCCTCAGGCTCAGAACGTTGTCCCCTTCTGCTCCAACTACTGAGCCTCCTGGCTTCCTTTAATTCCCAACTAAAATTGTCCCTCCTACAAGAAGCCTTCTCCAACTCCCCCAATCCCAGTGCTTTACTCTGTTAATTATTTCCTATTTATCCTGTGTATAGTTTGCTTAATACACAGTTGTTTACATGTTGTCTCCACCATTAGACTGTAAAATCCATGAGGGCAGGGAATGTCTTTTGCTTCCTTTTGTATTCCAAGGGTTTAGCATAGTGCCTGCCACATAGTATGTGTTTAACAAACATTTATCGAATTGAGAACCAATGGACCCATTTCCTGATCCCCTCACCAATGCCAGCAATAGGAAGGGACCCCACGGGAAGAGGAGGCAGAAGAAAGACAGTGAGAAGTAATCACTTCACTCTCCCCAACCACAGTCATGTCCCAGAAGCTCTGAGATGCTTCTATGCCCAGAGCAAACCAGGAAATGCAGACAGCTGTGTCCCAAGTACAAACAGGAAGCATTGTCCTCCCTCCCCTTCCCCCCCCTCTGCTCTTCAGACTCATTTAGCTCTGGGCTCAGGCAGATGCTACTGTTTAACACCAACGCTTGTTCAACATCTGCCCTGGCAAAATGGTGGGGCAATGGGTGCAAATGCAGAAAGGAGGACAGTGACCATGGGCCCAGGCAGAGATAACCAGGAGTGGTATGGGGCAAAGCTGAGAATCACTGGCCAGGGAGTCAAGGGACCTGAGTGTGAATCTCTGTTCTGGCAAAGCTCTGGCCCTCCCTGCTAGCTTGTGACCTGGGGAGGCCTTGGTTTGCTCCTCTGTAAGATGGCACTAATAATGATTTTACTGTTCACCCCACAGGATTGCTTAAACAATCATCAGGTATTCATTAAGGCATCTGTTTGCCAGGTAGGTGTGGGTATGCAAATACAAAGAAGGAATTGATCCCTACTCCTGAAGAGCTTCTATAGGAAAGGTAGAGAATCTAGTGAAAAGAGTGATAGAATTGGGAATTGGGCAAACCTGAGCTTGAGTCCTGCCTCAGACACTTATAATCTATGTGACCTTGAGGAGACCTCAGCCTCTGTTTCCTCTTCAGGCAAAATGAAGAGGTTGGACTAGTTGGCCTCAATGTCCTTATCTCTAAGATGGGAATAATAGTAACACTTGCCTCACTGCATTGTCATGAAAAATCAAGAGAAGATACAGAAAGTCCTTTGCAAACCTTAAATAGCAATATAAGTGACTATATGTGTGTGTGTGTATGTAGAGACAGACTAAATGACTATACTATGACCATTATACTCTAAAAGAAGGAAAAGCATTTATTCTAAGGAAATCGCTATGCAAACCCCCCAAAGCACTGCAGAAACGGGAGCTCTTATTATAGAAATGTCCACACAGTTAGGCAATGGTGCGCGCATGCGTACAAACACACACGCACACAGGCACATGGGCGCATCAGCCTTTACGAGGAGAGATGCTGCCTAAGTTTGCACGTTTCTCCTAGGTGTCTAATGACTCATGGTAATCCTCACCACAGTTACTCCGAAATGAGAATGATGGTGGTTGGGAGCCTAGCATAGGAAGCCTTGCATTTCCTATTTTCATCCTGCCCTTTTCTGTTGCCTTTGCAAGGGCTTCAGGGAGTTAAGCCTTCCAACTAGTGAAGGGAAATCCTAGGAGGGAGACAAGGCAGCAGGGTTTCATTAGGGTTCAGGCTTGCCCATGTTGGTCCAGAAAAAAAGCTAAGACTGGGATGAAGGGAGTGATGGGGGGTGGGGCAGGCAGGCAGCACTGCAGTGAAAACACAGTATCATGACAGAAGGAACGGTCAGGAGATCCATCAAACATCTGCAGATCTTTCCCAAGCTGCAGGAGGTTGGGGCTCTCTGGAGACTCTCTTAAGACTCTCAAAGCCAGCATCCACAGTTTCCTCCCATTAGGTTGTCTGCAAGTATTAATAAGAGAAGGACCTGAAACCCAGAAACTGGATGGGGAGGGGGGAGAAAGCACAGGGAGGGAAATAAGAATCCTGGATTTGGACTCAAAGGACCTGCATTTATATCCCACTTACTAGCTTCCTGACCAGGCCAAAAGAACCTTGGTTTCCTAAATTGTTAAGTGGGATAAGAATACTTCTCTGACTTCCTTCACTGGGCTTATAGGATGGTTTCTTCTCTGCTAACAGTCGTTTGTGGTTGTGCTACTGGGGAAGGAGCATTCAGTGGCTTGGGAGTCAGAGGACCTGGGCTCAAATTCTATCACAGTGCAATGACGGAAAAATAATTATTAATCTTTCTAAGCCTCAGTTCCCTCAGCAGTACAATGAGGAGTCTGGAAGGAGGCATCTCTAAGGTCCCCTCCTGCTCTGCCAACACTCCAGTCCTGATCATGGGACCAGGCTGCTCCTGCTTATGTAGACCAGTCACAGTCCCCAAATAGGAGGGAGAAACTCACCCCAGCCCCAAGCAAAATGGGTGGCATGAGTGCCTGTCTCCCCTTCTTCTGGGCTCCCTTCCAATACTCATGTCTAAAGAAGGACAATTTCTGGCGTCTGCCCTATACCCCTCTCTTGAAAGGAAGTTTCATAGCTAGACCCTTGACTGGCAAGCAAGTTTATCCTCCTCCCCCCACACAAGTGGCACTGGCAAATACTGAAAAGTCCCTGCCAATTCAATAAGTCTGACCTGGTATACTGCTGATACCATGGGAGCACTGTAGAGACAAAGAAACGTGAAACAGTCCTTCCCTCAAAGAGTACATTTTTTTTCTTTTTTTGGAGGGGGGAAGTTAGGGCAATTGGGGTTAAGTGACTTGCCCAAGGTCACACAGCTAGTTAGCTTTAAGTGTCTGAGGCCAGATCTGAACTCAGGTCCTCCTAACTCCAGAGCCGTTCTCTATTCACTTTGCCACCTAGCCACCCCTCAGGATGGGATTCTTGTAGAATGTAGCACTTGAGCTGAGTTTGGAAGGCAGCTAGGAATTCTATGGGGCAGTGAGATGATGCAGTGGGGTGGAGTACCAGGTCTGGAGTCAGGAAGACCCAAATTCTAATTTGACCACAGATACTCATTAGCTGTATGACCAGGCAAGTCACTTACCTCAGTTTCCTCATATGTGAATTGAGCTGGTGGAGGAAATAACAAATAACTCTAGTATCTCTGCCAAGAAAACCTTAAATGGGGTCACAAAGAGTCAAACGTGGCTGAAAAACAACTGAACAAAGGGATTCTGTGAGATGGAAGTGAGGAGGAAGTACATTTCAAGCATGGGGTCCTGCCTGTCCAAGGACATGGTGATAAGAGATGGAATGGTGAGTAGGGGAAAGGGTGGAGAGAATTTAGAACCAAGAATAAAAATAAAATAAATACAAAATAATTATGATAAAGACAATACTTCTGATTACTACCAATGATGACCAAAAACAACTTCATAGGAGTCATAGTAAAAAACACCACTCAATTCCAGATAAAGAACTGATGAACTCAGAGTATAAATTGAAACATTTTTTTCCTCCTTTTTTTTCCTTTTTCAGAACATGGCCAATGCTTGCATGACTTCATTTTGCAATGAGTTTTCTCGTCCTGGACTTCTCAGTGGGTGGGGAAGGGAGTTTGGAACTGAAAATAAAATAAAATTGAATTTAAAAACATGAAATGTTTTGGATGGTATGATATACCATGAACAGGAACAGCAAGCAAGAATGTTGGGATAGACTGTAGAGTGTGTTTAGGAGAAGAATAGTCACCAAGTCCAAATAAAGTTACTTCCTCTGCTGAGGTTGGGGTGACCTTACCCAACCCTCTCATTTCTTTTAGGACCCAAAAGGACCATTTCCTATCTTATCATGACAGGATGTGAAGTGTTACCCTTAGGGGAGGTACAATAAAGGGTTTTCATTTTCACAGTAGCATTTAGAAGCTGGGAAGATATATTGAGTATGTTCCAATGAGAAAAGAACGACATTAAGGCAGAGGTGACTTGCTTTAGTTCAATCAATAAATAGCTAACATTTATACAATCATCTATATAGGGCAGTCACTTACTAGCAGTGTGACCCTAGGCAAGTCACTTAACCCTATCTGCCAAAGTGTTCCTCATCTGTAAAATGATTTGGAAAATGAAGTGACAAACCACTCTAGTATCTTTGCCAAGAAAATCCCAAACGGGGTCATGAAGAGCCAGAAACAACTGAAAATACCCAACAACAATACTATGTCCATTTTTCTGAGAATCATATGTTTAAAGCTGAAAGGGTCTTTAGAGAATATCTGGCCCTCCTTTTACTTATGGGGAAACTGTGGAACTGATTCCTAAGTGACTTTCACAAGGTCACAAAGGTAATAAAAGGAAGAGATCAGATGTGAAGCCAGGTCTGATTACCAAACCAGTGAGTGTTCTTCCCATAGCATCACAACCACAAACGTCTGCTGGATGGTACAATGAGCCTGTGAAGTAACCACTACAAGTAATACTAAGGACATTGAGACTCTGCGAGGTTGTATGATTTATCTACCGTCACAAGGCTAGTAAGGTGCAGAACTGAGATTGGAACCTAGAGTTTCTGATTCTAAGTCAGTGATGCACTGGTAAATAATTAAAAATTGGTTCTCCAAGGGAAAAAAAAACAAATATGTACAACACACTTTTAAGTTTAGTCTGTATTACTAACATTTTCTTCATCACTCTCTTACATCTAGACAATGAACCAAATGATAAACCAAGGCACCATTTGTACTGTTTGCCAACTTCCCAAGTATAAATGCTAACTCTGGGGAAGGTGGTGCAGTGGACAGTAGGTCCAGCCTAAAGTCAGGAAGATTCCTCTTCCTGTGTTCAAATCCAGCCTCAGACACTCACCATGTGACCCTGTGCAAGTCACTTAGCCCTATTTATCTCAGTTTCCTCATCTGTAAAATGAGTTGGAGAAGAAAATGACAAACCACTCCAGTATCTTTGCCAAGGAAACCCCAAATGGAGCCTTAAAAAGTCAGACAATAACTAAAATACCTGAATAACAGCAACAGATTTTCAGGGTATTTTCACTTTATTTTTATACCTTTCCCAGCCTCTTTTCCCCATCCCACTTTCACACTTAGTTTTACTCCCCTCCCAGATTTTCCCATTTACTCCTTCTTTTCCCCACCTAACTCCAGAATATAAGAAGATAATACTAATACCCTAGCTTAAAGACCTTTAGGGGTTCCACATCACCAACAGAATGAAATACAAACTTCTTATGTTGGCATTCAAAGTCCTTCACAATTAGATTCATTCTATGTCTCCAGCCTTATTTTTTCTTCTTCCTTCTTATGGGTTATACCTTCCAGCCAAACTGAACTTAAACAGCCACTCTTTGGTCTCATCTCTCTTCTTCTTATCTTTGTGTATTTACACAAACCATTCTCTAGCCCAAGAATGACTTCTTCAACATCTCTATCCACTGAATGCATGAAAAAGAAGACTATGAATGAATGGGGTGAATGAATGAATGAATGAATATTTATTAAGCTCTTACTCTGTGCCAGGTGCTGCCCTCCTGGTGATACAATCACAAAAGAAACAGCCCCTTCTCTCAAGAAGCTTTCACTCTAATGGAGGGAGACCGCACGTATGGGGAAGTGGTGACTAAGGAAGGATGTTTTGTTGTGGTGAGTCACAAGGAGGGTCAATGAATCTCTAGTAGAAGGAATGATAGAATTGATTTGGTTACTATTTCTAGAACAAAAGGTAAAACTCTGAGTGGGGGGATGGTAAGAAGGCACGTGAAGATGAAGCATGGTCAGGAGTTTGGTATTGTCTAGAGAACACTGAGGACAGTATGGTCCCAGGGTGGTAGCGCCAAAGCTGAGTGGCCTAGCTCCTCTAGGGAATGTTCTCAGGAGTTCCATTTCCATGGGTGGCAGCAGCAGCAATGGCAGAAATAAGGTAAGAAGAGAGATGGATCAAAGAATGGGGGACTGGAAGAGAGGGGTCCTGAACCAGCTAGACAAAGTGGCTATGTGAGTTAGCACTCATGGACTGAAAACGTTCTCTTCCTTTGCAGTCCATCTCAAGTACCTGTTCCTCCTTGAAACCACCCCCAATCCACTTAGCTAGAAGTGGCCAATACTCCTTCTTGGGATCCCTCTCAACGTGTGCTTTACCTTTCCTCTGAACGTAAAGTAGGATCACAATTTGAGAGTTGGGAGGGAACTTTGGGGCCATCTAATTTAATCCATAACCAAAAGAAATATCCATCATTACATGTTCAGCATTCAAACTTTACTGGAAGACCTCCAAGGTGGGAAGACCTACCACCCCTTGTGCCCATACAGACCACTTTTGGACAGTTGTTGGGAAGTTGTACCCACCAAGCTGGGTGGTGCTATGGATAAAACATACAGATAAAACCAAAAAAGTCCTGAGTTCAAGTCTAGCCTCAGACATTTATAGCCATGTGACCCTGAGTAAATCATAAAAAAAAAAAACACTCTGTGCCTCAGTTTCCCCATATGTAAAATGGAGGTGATTGTATCTACTTCATAGGGTTGCTGTGAGGATAAAATGAGATGCTAGTCAAGTGCAGAGTAAATGCTAGCTCTTATTATTAAATGTTTCTCTTTGCAACTCCCAGCTATTGCTCCTGCCTCATAAGGACCATCAATTTTTAAGTGGAAGGAACTTCATCTAGTTTGAACCTTTTGGTTTTACAGATAAGGAAACTGAGGTCTGGGGAGCTTAAGTGACTTACCCAAAGTCACTCTAAGAGACCATAAGAGGCGAGACTTGAATTTATGTTTTCTGACTTCATAGAGAGCATTCTTTCTATTTTATCATATTGCTGCCACATTCTGTCTTGGATCATAGTTATTTGTGTAAATGTCTTACTTTTCCCACCACAGCACATTTCCCTCTATCTCCTCCCACCCCACCTCCACCCCCAACCAGATTGCAAACTCCTTGAGTCAGGGACACAATTATATTTCATATTTTTATCCTCCAAACTCCATCAATGCCCTTGCACATAGTAGGTGCCAAAAGAAATTTTAGTTGGATTGAGTAGAATTGATTTTTCCAGTGTTTATAAATCCCTGAAGCTTTATATTATACTTCCCCCCCTTCCCCCCCCCCCCCCACTGCTCTAAGCCTGGGCAGCATATTGCTGTTTTCACAGAGAAAATCAAAGAAAAAGGATTATAATTACAGGTCAAATCCCAGGCCGGAAGCAGCTGCAGGCACTGGGGGCTCCCCAGCTCCAGCAGTATTTATGTCAATGAAGGATCCAGACACATTGTGAAGCCCAGTGTAATAGGATTTGACCTGTATTTTTGTCCTCTCTATTTCTTCCTCCTATGGAACACAGTTCCTATTGGGTGTTCACATCCAGGTTACTGGATATGAAGTGAAAGCACGAAATGATGCAGTAAATGCTTGCGCTTCTATTATTCTTGGCTGATGATTGAGGACTGCAAGCCCGGAGCCAATGCACCATCCTCCCTGCCCTACTTACGTCCCAGTTTTGTGTGCATCAGACCTCTCTGGTCGAAGGTCTCTTCCTCACCTGGGGAACGGGCTGGCTTTCATGCCTACCTCTGGGAGCCAGTACCCCACAATGCTCTCACATGAGAGGTCAATTAGCTGCTTTGAAAGAGAAGCCCAGTGTAAATACCCAGCCAAGGAACATTAGCACTCACCAGTTCCTGCATTGGATACACAGCAGTGAAAGAGCCAGGGTCAGCATTCCTGCTTTGGGGTGATCCGATGATCCTTTAGGATAATGGATCTAGAGCTGGAAGGGATTTTAGGGGCTGTCTATTCCAATCCCCTTACTTCACAGGAAGGAAACTGAAGCTTCAAGAGGTTAAATGATTGGCCCGTGGTCATGTGACTTCAGAGGCAGGATTAGAATTTGGGTCTACCAGACTACTAGTCTAGCTTCCTACAAGTCCAGGACCTGCATTTGCATTCTTCCTCTGCCTGTGTACCCCTAGGAACACCACTTCCCCTCCCTGAACCTCAGTGTCCTCCTCTGTAAAATGAGCAGAACAAAGTTTCTTCAACTTTTCTATGTCATGGACCACTTTGGAAGTCTGGTGGACTCCTTCAGAGATGAATGCTTTTAATTCTTGATATACGATATATTTCAGTTAAGGGTTAGTGGAGGGGGGAATGTGTGTGTGTGTGCGTGTGTGTGCATGTGTGTGTGTGTGTGTGTGTGTGTGTGTGTGTGTGTGTGTGTGTGTGTGTACTTTTTAAACCAGTCAGGTTAATGGACCCCTTGAAACTGCAGTGAACCCAGGTAAAGAACTCCTAGACCAGAGTATCTTGAATTTCCTTCTTATTCTGACATTCTGTGATCCTATGATTGAGGCTAAATGAGAGCAAGTTGAGTTACCTTCCAAATTCAGTTAAATTCAATGAACCTTTATTGAGCTGTTGCAAGGTTAAGGGGACCCAGTACTAGGCACTAAGCAGTGTATGCACACAGATGAAAGACAGCACATACACTGATCTCAAAGAGTGTACAATCCAGGGGAAAGAATGATATATATATATATATCAGAGACAGAGACAGAGAGACAGAGACAGAGAGAGAGACAGAGAGACAGCGATAGAGAGAGAGATAGATAATAGATTATAGATTATAAGTTAGAGAGAGAGAGAGAGATACACACA
Source organism: Gymnobelideus leadbeateri (assembly GCA_011680675.1). Classification (NCBI taxonomy): domain Eukaryota; kingdom Metazoa; phylum Chordata; class Mammalia; order Diprotodontia; family Petauridae; genus Gymnobelideus; species Gymnobelideus leadbeateri. The sequence goes on along the minus strand of WOXC01008646.1, from coordinate 16,532 downwards.
TAGAACAAGCAGTTTAGGTGGCAGCACCTGGACTCAGGAAGATTCAACTTCCTGGGTTTAAACCCAGTTTAGGTCATTTACTAGCTGTGTGACCCTGGGCAAGTCACTTAACCCCATTTACCTCAGTTTCCTCATCTGCAGAATAAGCTGGAGAAAGAAATGGCAAACCACTCCAGTATCTTTTCCAAGAAAACCCCAAATGGCATCACAAAGAGGACACAACTGAAAAAGACTGAACCACAATACAAAAGATCATTCTGATGCAGATCGAAGTGTGCTGAACACTTAGGGGAAGATCAGAATGGTCAGATCTTCTCAAGAAAGGAGATCTTCCTTCTAAGTAGGGGAATTAAGAAAGGCTTCACAGAGGAGGGAGCACCTGAGCCTTGAAAAAGGGAAAGGACATTAGGTAGAAAGGAAAGTACCAGATAGGGAGGGGGAATCTGTTTCAGGCTTGAGGGCTGGGATGACAAATTCTAACAGAAGCCCCACTGAGCCAAGGTTGGCACAGCAGCAAGTCCAAGACTAATAGGGAGACTGGGCCTGGAGGTGACACCCAAAACAATGTTAACCTTAAGCTGCAGTTAAAAAACCTGATGTTTATGACCCAGAATATCAAGCTTCCAGTTTCAGAGATGGAGCACTTCTTCACCAATTCTGCTAAATAGCATGTTGATAATGGCCAGACTCCCTGGATATTTCCCTGCAGGGGCAGGGGGCACTGACTCCATGGCTGTACAAGAGAGTACAGCCACACACCCCCAAGCTCAGATCCCTGGCTATCCTTTTCCACCAGCTGGAGCCTCTCCTTTCTTCCCCTATAAACTATAACTTTTGCTTCCTTCAGGAAAGAGTTGGAAGTATGATTGGCAATGGTAGTGAGAGTGATTTCTGGATCTGACTAGATGTGTACGCTGAAAAGTCATTTCCCTTCTCTGGGCCCTAGTTTTCCATCAGTAAAATGGGGACATAGATCATAGGTCATGTTTAAGGCTCCTTCTAGTTCAAATAATTTACAATTTAATTTGTCCAAAAGGAAACAAAGACAACATGTATTTACTAAGTGCCTACTATGCCCTAGGCAGGCAGCTGTGGGAACATCTCCAGTTGTCCTGATTTGTATCTGGCCACTGGACCCAGATGGCTCTGGAGGAGAAAGTGGAGGCTGGTGACTTTGCACAGTCTTGCCTCACTTAAATCTAATCCATTGCAAGTCATGGCATCAATTTCCTGATATTATAATCCTCTTAGAGAACACAGGACAAAACACAAGGCAGGCAGTTAGGTGGTGCAGTGGCTAGAGCACTGGGCTTGAAATCAGGAAGACACATCTTTATGAGTTCAAATCCAGCCTCAAGATACTTAATAGCTGTGTGACCCTGGGCAAGTCACTTAACGTTGTTTGCCTCAGTTTCCTCATCTGTAAAATGAATGGCAAACTGCTCCAGTATCTTTGCCAGGACAACCCCAAATTGGATCACGGAGAGTTGGACATGACTGAAATGACTGAACAATAACAATAAAATGTAATAGGCATGGTGTTAAGTTTTTTTTATAAATGGCATCTCACTTGATCCTCATAATAGCCCCATGAAATAAGTTCTATTATTACCCTCCCCCATTTTAACAGTTCAGGAAACTGAGGCAGATATATGCTAAGGGACACTCCTAGAGTCACAAAGCTAGTCAAGTTTCTAAACCCGGATTTGAATTCAGGTCTTTGACTCTAAGACCCAGCATATATCCACAGTACCATTTAGCTGTTGATTGAATTGAATGATATTCTATGATTTAAGATCACTTTTTCTGATCTCACAATCAATAACTATAGACCCTGAACTCCTTGAGTTCAGGTAACAGCTTTTTCTTTTCTTTGTCTTCCCAGAACCTAGCACATGCCAAGCATGTAAAAGGTGCTCAATTAATGCATATTTACTGACTGACTGAACTCAGAAGTCAACTGGCTCCAGCCATAATTGAATAGAAAGAAATCTTCTCAACCATCTCACCTACCTGAGGTCATCTAAGGGCAATGGATCTTTAGTCAGAGGACGGGGTTCAAATATTACTTTTATAACCTTAGGAAACTTGGGAAAGACTCTGGGACTCAGCTTTCTCCTTCATAAAATGAAGGACTAGCTTGGCTTCTGAGGTCCCTTCAATCTCCAGAACTAGGGTGCTCTGAAGCTTGTTTGAAAACCACCAACAACAGGTAACTCACCACCAAGAGACAGTGCCTTCTGCTCTTGGAATTCACAGGATTTATCATTGGAAAAGACCTCAATCCTTCAATTTTAACAAATTAGGAAGCTGAGGCCCATTTTAAAAGGAAAGTTTTCCTCACATCAAACTGATAGATAAGTCTCTACCGCAATCGCCTATTACTCTCATTCCATCTTGTGGGACAAAACACCTAAAACTTAGACCTTCACATATTTGAAAATGTCCATAATGTTCCTGTTAAGCCTCTTCTTTGGGCAAAACTCCTCCATTTACAGCAACTAATTCTTATCTGGCTCATGAGACAGCAAGGCGGTGTAGTGTGCTTGGAGTCACGAAGAGTCCAAACGGTGTCTCAGACTCTTTCTGTGAAAGTCACTTAGCTTTGATCAATTTTAGTTTCCCCACCAAGAAAATGGGAATGATGATAACAATAACACCTACCTCCCAGGGTTGTTGTGAAAATTAAATTAAATAATCCATATAAGACATTTTTAAAATCTTAAAGTGCTTTCTATTATGTGAGCTCAGTTCAGATGCCACTTCCTTAGTAAAGCCTTCCCTGATTCCCCAGCCCCAACAGGGCAGCACAGTGGGGACCTATCATTTTGAATAGAATTTTATTGAACCAAATTGAATTACGACATGGTTTCCAGTCCCCTTGTCATCTTAGTCACTTTTCTTGGATGTACTTCAGTCTGTCAATGAATGTCCTTTCTAAGATGAAGGAAGCTGATTTCTGGTCATTTAGGCTAGCCAGTGTGTGAAGGACTTGCCCTCCTTCCCTCTTCCCCAAGTGCATGGATTGTACTGCACCCTGCCTTCTTGGCAAGAGAGACAAAAGCTATGCTACAGAAATCTAGCCATTTGCTAAATGTAAATTCCTACTTAGCTAATTACTGGGGGTGGGGGTGGGAGGCTGGGAAGGAGGACTCTGGAATCCCAGAAGGAAATGATTAGGGGGGAAATAGGGGAAGATGAATATCCTTTTCCCTCATTCCTTCTTTAACTCAATCAAGAGTAGAAGCTGAGGCTGCAGATTGTAGAAGGTGACCCAGGGCGGGTGCCTCCAGGAGAAATTATTTTAAGAGATTCTGGGTATGGGATCCAGGAAGGAGAGGGAAGAGAGGGGAGTGTCTGGGAGATGTAGCAAGAACATTATAGGCTTAAACCCTGGAGCTATACCTAGTACTACACTATAGGGCTTTGTTTCCCTAAGAATCAGGGGCTGAAAGGGAGTCCCAACAAGTAAGAGGGATGCAGTGAAGGGGTGCAGTAGAGCTAGGCTCAGAAGTCACACATGAGAAAGCAAGGTAGAAAGACATTGGCTCCAAAGTTAGGGGACCTAAGTTCAAATCCTGCCTCTGACACTTTTTGTGTGACCTTGGGCAAGTTGGTTAACCTCTTTGTCTCCTCATCTAAATAAGCTCATTTCAATGAGCTTATTGGGAGGGGGTGTCAGTCTTCATTATGTCTGAGATCTATTCTAGCTCTGGAACTATTAAGTCTACTTAGGCTAAAGTTGACTGAGCTTTTGAAGGTAACTCACTACATATTAAGTGATACAGAAGAGAACCTTCCTTGCCCAGCCTTTTTGTTAGGCACCTGACCCTCTCCTCTCGGGAAGCCATTCTAAGGGCATTGGTCATAGGCTAAGGGGCAGCTAGGTGACACAGTGGCTAGAGTGCTGGGACCATAGTCAGGAAGACCTGAATTCAAATCCCATCTCAGATATTTACCAGCTGTATGACCCTGAGCAAGTCACTTAACCCTGTTTGTCTCAGTTTCCTCATCTGCAAAATGATCTGGAAAAGGAAATGATAAACCATTCCAGTATCTGTGCCAAGAAAATCCTACATGGGGTTATGACTGAACAACATCAAAAGGCCACTACAGTTCCCTCACCCCAGATAAAAATGTGAATGTTGTGACTGGAGAATGACTTGGGCACTGCCATGATGGAAAGTAGTGAACTTGGCCCCAGGTAACAAAGGGACTAAAAAGGCATCCAACCCTGATTCCTCTAAGTCCAAATCCAGGGCTCCTGTCACCATGATCCCTGCTCCCAGGTGGCCCATCTATGACCTTACTAAACTGAGTTCCAAGAGAGTGGGAACTTTTCTAGGGGCTCGTCACAATCAGTGCTGTGCCCATCATGGAATACCGCATGCAGGAATGAAGGACTCAGGCAGCTTTTGCTATATGCCCCTACACAAACGAGTCATAGAAGACTGGATTTGGAGTCCAGATAGACTTTAGTTCTAATCCTATTCCAGTTATGTGACCCAAGTCAAGTTACTTAGTCTGTGAGCCTGTCTCCTCATCTCTAAAATGGGAATAATAATAGAACCAGCCTCCCAAGGTTGCTGAGAGGACAGAATGAGATGATATTTGTAAAGTGCTTTTGCAATCTTTAAAGGGCTATATGTATTAGCTATTTTTATTACAGGCATGCTTTTCATGGAAATCCACCCAAAATCAGCAGTATAGGATTAAAAAAATTTTTTTGATAATAGTTTCAGTAGAAAAGGTAGACCAAGTTGGCCTCTAGGAAGCTAATGAGAGCGACTAACCATCTGGGATTGGACTCCACTGGGGAGAACCCTGGACCTTCTTGACACTCAGGACCCTAAAGCTGATGTCCTCTACCAGAGCAGGTCCTCTTCAAATAACTGTCTCCAGAACCCTGGGGCTTAACTGGGTTTGGGATTTCAGGTCAGGTTATCACAGCTCCTTTTTGCACCTCAATTGCTATGCGATTCATTTATAATGAAAGCCCCACAAGTCATAAGGCTCATTGAGTTGAAACAACAATGCATCATTGGCAAATAAGGTGAGAGAGAGTGAGTTACCTTCATTGAAAAAGCAATTGATTGAAGAATTTGTATTCTCTCGAGAATGCATTAAAGCTCTCCAGCCAACACCCAAGGCATGTTAAGTGTGTCACTGCAGGGGCTGAGAGCAATCAGGGAAAAGAGAAGGAAGGGAGGGAAAGGGAAGGGGAATGGAGAGAGGACAAATGAAGAAACGGAAAGAGGAGGAGAGGAGGGGAAAGAGAGAAAGAGGACCGGAAAGGAGAAAGCTGAAGAAGTAAAAATAAAAGGGGAAGAGGAAAAGAGGAGGAGGAGAGAAAGGAAGCGATGGAGATGAGAATGGGAGGCAAAGGATGAGAGGGTGGAGAGAGGGCAAAGATGAGAAGGGGGAAGAAAAGAAGGCAGAGGAGAGGAATGAAAAAAGAACAGGAAAGGAAGAAAGAGAAGAGATTGAGAGGCCGAGCTTCCTGAATTAGAGAGTGTCTAACCACACTGCTGTTCAAGAAAACCTTCAGGGAAAATACTTCGTTGGCACATGAAGAAAATATTTAAAAAGTGATCTCAGTGCAATCAATCACAAAGCATTTCCTTGCAGTGGGAAAAAAACCCAAAAAATAAAAACAAAAAAATGGGCTTTAGCCGTGGTTTCAGATCCAAGCTTTGATAGGGCAGGCCACTTATGATTTCTCGGCTTCAGTTTCCTCATCTATAAAATGGGGGGTTTGCATTAAATGCCTCCTAGGTCCATTCCGGATCTATGACAGATGATCATACTCTGGCTGTCTCATTGTACTAGAAAGAATGGAAAATACACAAAAGGAGATATGTTCCCTGCCCTCCAGAAACTTCAAGTCTAGTTGGAGAGATTAGCCATACACAATGGACCATGGCAAATATCAATGGGACAGAATGTAATCAAGATGGAGAAGATTTCAGGGGGGTTTGGGGCATTCAGAGGAGGGAGCCAAATTCAGGTAATGAATGTGTTACTATAGAAAGTCTAACACACTCACTGAGTCTTATAAATTGGGTCCAAGAGGGTGAGATACTTCTCACCTAGATGACCTTGACAAAATACTACAAGATTCCCTGGAAAATTGCAATTGAGTGGATAACAATAAAAAGGGCAGGTCTCGGGGCATCTAGGTGGCACAGTGACTAGAGCATGGCCTCAGACACTTAACACTTATTAGTCTTGTGACCTTGGGCAAGTCACTTAACCCCAACTTCCCAGCCTTTCCCCCTCCAAAAAAAAAAAAAAAAAGCAAAAAACAAAACAAAACAAAAAAGGGCAGGTCAAAAAAGGTGATAGAATAGCCAATAATAATAATAATGTTAAACCCATAATGTTCAATTTCTTAAATTGAGGGATTCTTTCCATAACTTCTGAGACCTCACTGAATAGATCCAGCCAAAGGATGCCAAGTTTCACATACCAGAAACCTGGGTAGGTGATGGGAAAATAAAACACCCAATAGTCAATGGAGGGTGGGAGCCACATGGATGCCCATATGCCTGTTTCTGCTTCAGATGAGCTAAAAACTATGGTTGGCCCAGGGCTAGCCCCGATGAGTGTTTGATAACAGCAATCATCTTGCAGAAGAGGTCCATCACAAGGCAACTGCCAAGGAACAAGAATAGTAATAAAGGAAGAGTAGTTTGATGGTAACATAGCAAGCAGTATATTTGTTCAAGCATTCATTCAATTATTCATTCATTCAACTCATTCATTCAATTTGCATTCATCAAGAGTCATGTACCAGACACCACATTAGGCAGCCTGGAAAACAAAGACCAAAAAAAAAAAAAAAAAAAGAGTTCCTGAGTTCCTGCCCTCAAGGAATTTTTATTCTATTAGGGAAGGGATAATACACACACACAAATAAATACAAAATACATACAAAGTAATTTCCAGGAAGAGGGCACTAGCAACTTCTGGGATTAGGATAGATTTTCTATAGGATATGGCATCAGTTAGCAACTTTATCCTCCAATTGACTTGAATTCAATTCGATAAGTATTTACTGATGTCTACAATATCCAGATCATTGTGCTATGCTAGTGGCTGGTCATACAAAAGAGTCCCTGCCAGGTGAGTGTTGAGCTCACTTGAACCAGCTCTCCAGCAGACTGTTAAATTTCCTATGTGAGCATTTACTCCTCAGAAACAAACACTACAAATCAGAGCCTAATTTATTGCTTTTGTTGCTTGTCTCAGTTTAAGAAAGTGATGGATAAAATGTTAAGAATGCAAATTAAACTTGAAAGTGTGTAATGAGTACATCCCCCCTCCCCAAGAACCAGTTGTTAAACTTTTACCAGCACATGACTGACTGGCCTATGACCCCGAAGGGTTTACATTCTACTTTTGTTGTTTGGTTGTTTTGACTGTGTCTGACTTTTTGTGACCTCTTTTGGGGTTTCTATGGCAAAGATACTGGAATAGATTGCCATTTCTTCTCTAACTCATTTTACAGAGGAGAAAACAGAAGCAATCAAGGTTAAGTGATTTGTCCAGAGTCACACAGCTTGTTAAGTGTCTGAGGTCAGATTTGAACTCAAGAAGATGAGTCTTCCTGTGCCTAGCTGCCCTATTCCCTACTACTCCCCATTGAATCCTCTGCTCTAGACATAATGGTTTCACTCTTTCCCCAAACACAAAAAAAATATTGCAATCTCTGTGTGGATGCTTTTTGCCTTGTCTTTAACACTTCCCTGCCCCTATTTGCTTTCCCGGACTTTCTCCTTACTCCACACATTATTCAAATCTTGCCTCCTCCAAGAAGCCCTCCACTTCCATCTTGTTCCACAAACAGCTGTCCCCTTTCTTACTGTCTATCACTCATTACCTGACAATAAATATTTGCTGAATGAATTAGCTTATGACAAAACAGTGAAATATACAGTCAAAGGAAGCCCTAGCTTGACTGCTATGGATTGATGCCAGCACAGGATTAACATGATCCAGTTACTAAGATCATATACCCAAAATAAGCCCGATGATGACAAAGGTTGACAAAGAAATTAATTAACATAGGCCTTCAAGCACAAACTTTTGGGGTTTTTAGAAGACAGCTCCATTGAGAGGCAACATAGTTAATTTGAAAAGGGACTCAGAATCAGGAGACCTGGGTATGAATCTTTGTTTTAACACCTATCAGCTGTATGGCCCGGGGCAATTTATTTTGACTCTACTTCTTCACCAGCAAAATGGGAACGATAAACAGGATGCAGGTAGTAGGATGGAAAATACTCAGGATTTGGGTTTTAATGCCAACCCTGCTACATATTAGTTTCATGGTAAATCACTTCATCCTTCTGTGCCTCAGTTTACCCTTCTGTAAAATGAGAGAGTTGATCTATATAATCTATGAAGTCTCTTCTGGCTCTAAACTGGTAATGTGCCTTCCAACTCTTCACCCCCCATCATCATAAATACACTACCCATTTCAAATGTATTTTTGTGGAGAAAGTGATTTATAAGCCTTAAGCCACTATATATATATGTGTGTGTGTGTGTGTGTGTGTGTGGTTATGGCTATGTACCATGATATAGCCATGATAACAGACCAGGTAACACAAGGAAGCTATCCCAACAATAGCATTGTGCAGTGGAGAAAAGACTGGTTCTACCAGAGTTAGTAGAATGGGTTCAGATCCTACCTCCCACTCACTACCTGTGTGATTTGGGGAAAAAATAGTAAAAATAGCAATAGCTAGCATTTATATAGCACTTTCATGTTTGCAAGTACTTCACAAATATTTCATGTTGGCCTCATAACAACACTGTGAGGTAGGTGCTATTACTCTCATTTTACAAATGAGAAAACTTGGGCAGACAAAATGTTAAGTGACTTGACAGAGCACCAGGCCCAGGAGTCATGAGTTCAAATCCAGCCTCAGCCATCTGACACTTACTAACTGTGTGACCATAGGCAAGTCACTTAAACCTAAAAAAAGTTCAGTGACTTACCTAGTGTCACACAGCTAGTAAGTGTTTGAGGCTGTATGTGAAATTAGGTACTCCTGAGTCCAAGTCCTTTGCTACATTCCAATTTCACTTACCTCAGTTTCCTCATCTATAAAATAAGGTGGTTAGACTAAATAAATGACTTTTGAGGTGCCTTCAAACTCTAAATCTATAATGTTTCACTGTGAAGTCCAACACAGCCCAAGCCACAACAAATATCAATACCAGGATTTGGTTAATGGTAGGATATGGCAAGACAAGGATATTTAAAACAAGATACTAGACAAGATTTATCCAGGATGGAGAAAGCACTGACGAAGATCTCAGTCATAGATAATAGAAAGAAATCTATACATGTGGGTGTAGTGTTAAGGATTTCTGGCAGTAGGCAGATTAGATAGACAGATGGTTGACATCAAGTGGAACAGAAAACCTCTTCTTGGCATTCACTATCATCACTACCAATGGGAGCTGGAGTTCAAGGACAGAACTCAGTTCCTTGAAAGATTGGGTCAAATAATGTAATGCCTCACTACTAACATTGGAGTTCTGGACAGGAAACCAAGGGAGGGGCTTGATTATGGGATGAAAATAGGGATCAGGTAAAGAAAGGCATAGAATCTAGGACTAGGGAAGTGACAATTCTGCTATGTGATGCTCTGGACAGAGCACAGTGGTCATTTCTGGGTACCACAGTGTGGGCAAGATGCTAACAAAGGTGACGGAATCTAGAGGAACACAACCAAATGAGAAATCATCATGAGCTCATGCTATTTGAGGGTCTGTTGAAGGAAGCAGGGGCATTTAGCCTGCAGAAGACAAAAGCATGGGGACTTGAGAGCTGTCTCCAAGTATGGAGTGCTGATGTGCAGAAGAGGCATTTCACTTGCTTTTGATTCCAGAGGGTGTAACTAGAAGAAATGGGTTGAAGTTGCAAATGGACAAACTAAGGCTTGAGTTAAAGAAAAATTAGAACTGACCCAAATTAGACTGGCCTGACTATGTTTTTAGGAGGCTCCCTGTAGTAAGCTCCCTTCCCAACTTTAAGGGAAATTTGTATGATCATGTGTCAGATATGGTATAGAAGGATTTATGGTGGCCTTTTACATCCCTTCCAACTGTGATATTTCACGACTGTGAGAATCAAGATAAAGGAACTAGGATATAAAATAGGGGTTCAGTTCAAAAGGTCAAAGCAAGAACTCACTTATGAGAAGCTAAGTGATACCATATTATATGAAAGAGGACTTAGATGAGAGTCCATTGACCTAGGTTCTAGTCCTGCTTCTCCCATTGACAAACTTGTGCATATGTGAAATTTTAGGCAAGTCACTTTGTTCCTCTGAAACTCAATTTTTTACTTTGCCAAATGGGGATAATAATATTTAACTACCTAACTCTAAGGTTGCTGGGAGGAAAGTGCTTTGTAAACAATAAAATGCTTCGTAAAAGTGGAGACACAGCAGTCTAGGCAGAGAGCCTTTTAGGCTTAGAAAACTCAGAGCCCTAAGGGAATACCATACCAGTGTTTATATAAAAGAGATCAATATTTATTCATAATAATAAAACATGAATTAGATAATTCACTTATCAGCCCAAAGTAGACCAAATAAGTCCCCTAGAACAAAACATGAAAGAAAAGGGAAAAAAAAGGAAAGAAAACTTCGAAGTATACACAAGTCTACTGTGTCTAGTCTTAATTTGACTGAAAAGAGGTCATCCATTCTGACCCCACAAACTAGCTCCAGACAAGCTAGGTCCTGAATTCTCACCGCCCCCTCCCAGTTCTGTGGCTTTGTTCACTTTGTCCGGTCCTCCCTTCTTTTGTCTGTTAAATTCTTGCCAATCTTTTAAAATCCAACTCAAAAGCCACTAGTTGAATGAGACAGTCTCTAAGAAGGTCTACCATCCTGGGTTTCTATGATCATTCCCTAATTCCACCTTCTCCCCTAAATTTGCCTTACTCCCAGCCATAATGACATTCCCCCTCATCCTTGGACCCCCTACACTTTGTTCAGATATGAACAATTCGTGGATGACCATATACTTTAAATGACCCCTTGTGTCTTACCCATTTCTAGACTCTAAGACAATAAGCACTTTAATAGATGTTTGTTGACATGAGATCTACATCCCATACAAACTAATTCCCCCAACTTCTGTCTGCCCTCTCCAGCTATCACACATCTGCACAGGCTGTCCCCATACCAGGAATATGCTACTGCTTTGTTTCTGCCCTTCAAAATTCTCCCCTTCAAGGCTCAGGCTTGGCATCACCTCCTCTAGGAGCTCTTCCTTGATTCTCCAGCTGGAAATATTCTCTTCCTCCTCTGATTTTCATAGAATATTTCTTCTAAAGCTCTTCTTTGCCCCAAAACAATCCTCCCTTGTTTTGTACTTATCTGATATCTGTATAACATTTTCCTGAAGGAGAGAATTCTCTGGAGAAGGAACAGAGCCATTTTCAAATCCTTGTATTCCCGGTGCCCAAGCCAGTGCCTTACTTTACATGGCACTGTAAGATTTACAAAGCTCTTTATGTACTTTTGATCATCCTGCCAAGCCTGTGAAGCAGGTAGTTTTCTAGCCCCACCTAAGAGATGAAGAAACAGAATCATCGAGGATAGAGTGGATGGTACATTCTGGAGCCAGAAAGGTATAGGTTTGAATCCCATGTTAGACCTCGCTAGCTGTGTGACTTTAGGTGAGTCACTTAACTGCTCTGTGCCTGTTTTCTAAGCTGCAAAATGGAAGAGCTGGGCTCCAGGGAATGGCTTTTGTTGCCCATGATCCTATTTTGCTATGGTCACATAGAAAATGTGTCAGTGGTGAGGTCTGAACCCAAGGCTCTCCTGATGCCAAATTCCACCAAAGTTCTTTCTGTCATGACATGCTGTCTATGCCATATCCAAGGTGCTTAATAAATACCTGCTGAATTGGATTAAATATGAATTTGTTTTAAACAAAGTCAGGGTATTTGGTGCTGCATTGCTACTGACTGCCACTATAAGACCCAGGCTCTTCTCCTCACCTGGTCTGATACTTTCTTGCAGTGCAGAACTGCTAGTGACTATACAGTTCTGTCCTTTCTTTCTGAAAATGTCCTTGCTCTGGTATTTCTGGGGCAATTCTCTCCTCTCTGGACCTGTGCCAGATGCTTCCTGGCATAGATCCTCCTCTGCCTGGCTCTCCAAGAAGCCTGATTTCTCTCTTTGGTTCTGCCCCCAGACTGGTCCAGTGCTTTTCTTCTCAGTAATCTTGGCTGCCAGAGCAATAACTAGGAATTTTTATGCTGGGGGCAATCACTGCAAAACCAAGCCTAATGCTGGCAAGCAGCACAAAGGACACCCTTAGCCAATGATGGGGGGGGGGGGTGGAGAGGGGATGGACAGACAGTACCCTTTGAAAGAATAAGCTACCACTGGGAAAGGCTTCCCTATGGATCCCCCAATGATTCATTTGATAGTTTCTTTTTTAAATTATTTATTCTTTTAAATTCTTACTACTAATTCTTAAAATTACTTGTTCTTCTATTACTTATTCTCATATGATCATAGCTTTAGAACTGGAAAAGACATCAGAGCCATCCAGTCCAGCCTTGTTCATTTTATAGATGAAGAAACCAAAGTTTGAGGAGTTAAAACAATTTGCCCAAGGTCACATAAGCCATGGGATTTGAACCCAGGATCTTTGATAACAAAGCCTCTACCCTTTCTATGTTTCTCAAAAACTAGGTATTAAGCCAAGTTATTTATTCACACTTGGTATAGGGAGGAGGGCTAGTGGTAACCTTTACTACAAATAGATAGATATTTGCTTTTGGGGAGAAGGGTGAAGAGAGATTGAAGACATTCCTCCCATCCCAAATCTTCAAAGTTTCATATTAAAACTTGAAGGGTCCTTAGCCCCTGGACTAAGTCCTTTATTTATAGATAAGGACAATAAGACCCCATGACTTTCCCAAGGTCACAGAGAAAACCCATTCCGTTCATACTGAAATTGAGACTGAACTGAGGGGTCATCAAATGGATTCCAAATTTCATAGACTCATAAGCTGTTAGAATTGTAAGGGGCCTTAGAGACCACCTTGTCCAACTGGCTTCTTTTACAGAGAAAGAAAGAGGGGCCCAGATTTAGTTTCAGAACAAGGACTAACTAGGATGCCATTCTCCCAACTCCTGAGCCATTATTCATTCAGCCAAGATGTTGAAAACTGGCTTCCTCATAGATTCAATAAATGAGACATATTGGAGAAATGAGCAGAGAAAAGAACTTGGAAGTAGGTGAGTTCAGACCCTTTCTCAGACTCTTACTTGCTGTGTTATTCTGGGGGAAGTCACCCACCTTCTCTGGCTCTCAGATTCCTCATCTGTAAAAGAATCATCTGTGAGCTCCTTCTGGCTTTAAATCTTCGTGTGTGTGTGTGTGTGTGTGTGTGTGTGTGTGTGTGTGTGTGTGTGTGTGTGTGTGTGTTTTACTATTCTATGGTATGAGATTCCTTCCAACCCTAACATTCGGCAATTCTAGCAAGTTCTTTTTGGTTGACGTTGTTGTTGAGGTTGTTGTTTAATTGGCTCCCTAGGCTCAGCTGTAGCATGTTTGACTATCTGACTCTTCAGGCCACAGTGAGCACAGTCAGAGAATCACAGAATGGAAGAGAGAGAAAGGACCATGGGGGTCATCTAGGCCAACCTCTGAATTTTCCACCGGAGAGTAGAACCTGAAGTGGGGAGTCCAGGGAGGCACTGGCCAAAGACAGGGCACGATGGGGAGAGGAAAAAGTGGCTCAACAAGGGACATGTTTTGTATAAAAGTATATATTTCAGTGCTAGAAAATTATATGGGATATAGGCAGGTGTTTTATTCCAAAGCAAGCAGTTCGTCACTTACAATCCATGTGCCAATGAGAAAATTGCTTAACTTCCCCAGGTCTTAATTTGCTCTTAAAAAAATAAAATGAAGGGGGGAGGCTAGGTGGTACAGTGAACAGAACACCAGCCCTGGAGTCAGGTGGACCTGAGTTCAAATCCGACTTCAGACACTTAACACAAAACTAGCTTGGGCTAGTGACTTAACCCCAACTGCCCTACCTTCCCCCCTCCAAAATGCAAAAATAAATAAATAAATAAAATAATGTTCTCTACTTTAAAAAAATGAAGGAAGTGGACTAAATAATCTCTAAAGTCCATTCCACCTCTAAATCTACAATCTTCTCTTCTCCTCTTTAACTATTGAATTCATTTTCATCCCTTAAAACCCAACTCCCATACTGTCTCTTCCACGAAGACTTCCTTTATCCTTCCTGTCTTATAATAGAAATACAGATTCTCAGAATTCGAAGGAACTTCATTCAGAAAATTCTCTGGTCTCATCCACTTCTACAATTTACCTAAGAGGATTTTTTTTTCGGGGACAAGTAGGATTAGAAGGGCTCTGAGATTCTACAACTTGGACTAGGTAGGTCTAAAACTTTCATACTTGATAGGGATGGAACAAATATGTCTTCTTCATTCTGTCAGTCAGTCAACATTTATTAAGTACCTATTACATACTAGGCACTGTGCTAAACAATGGGAATTTTTTTTTAAAGAGTCAAAAGACAGCACCTGCCCTAAAGGAGTTTACAGTCTAATAGAGGAGCCAATGAGAAATTACATACAAAAAAAGCTATATGCAGGAAAAATAAGAAGTCCTTAAAATAACGAAGGCACTAGAATTAAGGGTTGTGGAAGCCTTCTTGTAGAAGGTGGACTTTTAGTTGAGACTTAAGGAAGTCAGGGATGGTAGGAAGCACGAGGATGAGGCATAGAGGATAACTAGAAAAAAATGTCTAGACCCAAGAAAGATGAAGATACTTGTCCAAGAGCAACAGTGGGGAACCTGTGGCCCCAACGCCACATGTGACCCTCTAGGTCCTCGGCTGTGGCCTTTAGACTGAGTCCAAGTTTTATAGAACAAATCCTTTTATTTAAGGGGATTTGTTCTGTGAAGTTTGGATTCAGTCAGAGGATTATACTTGAGGACCTAGAGGGCCACAAGTGGCCTTGAGGTGACAAGTTCCCCACCTTTGTCCAAGACCATACAATTTATTAATGGCAAAGCCCAATTATTTAGCTAACATCTTCTCATTCCTCTTTTAAAAATATATTTTCAAAGCCTCTGGTTTTACTCACTGCTTTTTCAGACACATTTTACTATAACTTCCCATTTTTCTTTGCTAATATTCTCCCTGGTTTTCTTATTGAAAAATGGGCATATACATCAATCAGTGTATGGCTGAACAAATTGTGGTATGTTCCTGTGATGGAATACTACTGTGCTATAAGAAATGATAAAAAAAACTGGTTTCAGAAAATTATTGCAAAATCATATTAACTGATGCAAAGTGAAGTGAGCAGAACCAGCACAGTAACAATAATAATTATAATGATGTTTAACTGTGAAAGACTTAGCTACTCTGATCACTACAATGGTCCACAAGAAGTCAAAGGACTTAGGATGAAAATGTTCTGGACCTCCAGAGAGAGAAATGATGAATTCTGAGTGCAGATTGAAGCATATTGTTCTTCACTTTATTTCTCTTGCTCTTTTTTTTTTTTGCAACAAGTCTAATATAGAAATATGTTTTGTACTATATTGTTTGCCTTCTCAATGGGTAGGGGAAGAAGTGGAGGGAAGGAGAGAAACTGGAACTAAAATTTTTTAAAAAGCCAGTTAATAAAAATTAATTTAATTAAGAAAAGAAAATGGGCATATATAAGTACAGGTGTTTTCATATACTCAACAAAGGATTATGAATCTCTAAGTAGCATACCATTAAAGCTGGAGGCTGAGGCATGTTGGTAAATGTTTAACAACTGGCAGTCCAAAAAAAGTATTCCTGACATATTTTTAAGTTTATTCTGCATGATTAACATTTTCTCCATCACTTTCTTAAGTCTAGACAATCAACAAAACAATAAATCAAGCCCTAATTTGTAGCATTTGACATTTATGAGATCTGAATGCTCACACTGAGAATCTAGCGATCAGCTCTCTAGGCTGGTTTGAGCTGGCACTGCTAGTTGGAAGGGAACTTAGAGGTCATTTAGTGGAACCCCCTCTCCTTCATTTTTCAAATGATAAATTGCAGCCCAAAGAGCGGAAGTTCAATGAACTTTAATTCCATAAACATTATTAAGTACCTATTTTGTGCCAAGCTCTGTGTTAAGTGCTTGCCCAAAGTCACATAAATGGTGAATGAAGGAGCCAAGATTTGAACCCGGGTCTTCTTATTACAAATCTACCAATATTTCCACTGTGATAAGATATTGAGTCATAATCATTTTTAAACATTGGATCACAGATTTAGAGTGAGAAAGTACCTTAGAGGTTATGTAGCCAAAGTCCCTCATCTTTACAGTTGGAGACACTAAGGCCTAGAGAAGTTAAGAAATGCACCCAAAGTCAGCTGTACTAACTGGCAGAGTATTGATTTGAACTCAGTTACTTTGACTCCAAATCTAGCACATTTTCCACTGTATAGACAG